>OX422218.1:176505974-177742224 GCA_949130495.1 Sambucus nigra | reverse complement strand
TGTCAGTTTATATAATTTCTATTCACGTGCATATACTTTTTGGAGTATACAACAATAAATCTCTATTCTATAAGATGTACACAATTAACATGGTTTTGACGGCGTGGAAAAAGTGTGTTCGTGTGAGGACACAATCGTTCTGTGTTTCGCCGCCGCGATGCAAAAACCTAAGCTACTACTACACTTGCGAGGCAAGTAAAGCGGTAAGTAGGGTATCATAAGAAATCCACAGGGAATGATTAAATTTTAGACTTTAATTGTTTTAAAACTTCTTAGAATAAAAGGGTGTAAAAGAAATAAGAAAAGGTGATGGGTGCTTATGGTGGACTAAAGAAAAGATAATTTAACACTAAATTAAAGGAAAGAGAGGATCGGGATCACATTCTACCACACAGATCGAAACAACTACTAATTAGAGTTAAGGCTCGAAAGCAATTTAATCGAGCATTTTCAATTAAGCATAAACATCACACAATAAGGAATTTAATCCAAAGTTGCGAGATTAAACATTTAACGTAAAATGGTCACATGCGGATTAAATTCGGAATATCGCTATAAACACTAAAGTTGCGTGACAAATAAAGTTAAACGCATAATAATCCAACTTTAATACACGCGGTTTTAATTAAATGCAATTTCACACGAAAACCTAACTTTCGAGGTTCTAAACCCGTAAATGGCGGAACACAATCCCGAACCTATTTATCTACGGACAAATCATGGAAATAAACTAATTTACACTAATATTAAAATAATTACAACAATAAATAAATTAATCTAGGCAAGAAAGTAGAGAAAGCAAGTAAATGAATGCATGAAAATTAAGGAAAACAACTAAATTAATGTAATTAAAACTAATGTACAACTTACAAAACAAAGAGTAAAACCATCCAAAGCAAGAGGGATAGGGTTTAGCTCCCAATTATAAAGGCCCTAAATCTAGAAAAAATGAAAGTATCTAAGATCCTCTCTTCAAAATGAAGAGATAAGGGTTAAATACAAAATATCCCATGGCAAAATTGTAAATAAAAAGGAAAATTGCCAAATATCAGCAGGGCCGAATCGATTTGGCCTGGAGCCGAATCGATTTGGCCCCCCGATATTTGGCTACTGGTCCAAGCCAAATCGATTTGGAAATTTCCGAATCGATTTGTCTAGGGGGCCGAATCGATTTGGGTTGGAGCCGAATCGATTTGGCCTCCTGGTTTTGGTCTCTTTGGAATCCTCTTCCGCTAAAAGTCTCATAACTTCTTCGTTCGGACTCGGAATCGCGCACCGTTTGCGGCCACGCGAAGCTTGTTCAAAGGGATACAACTTCCATGAAGACATTGGGAAAATTTCCTGTAACAACCCGTCCTTTTTAGAGACAATTAAATTCCCTAATTTAGTATAATTTGGGAATTTAGAGAATTTCTCGAAATAGTGATTTCTGGGATTTTCAAGGATTTGAGGATTTTTGAAGGGTGTTATAAATTATTTTGGGACCATATAGGTCGAAATATTTTATTTATGTGTCGCCGTGGAGTATAGCGACAAAAGAGGTGAGATTTTGAGTAGAACACCGCATTTAATTATTTTGGATTAGAATAGTGATTTGCGGTCAAGTACCTCGAATGGAAATTTCGACTGTGCCACGAGTCTCGGAATGTCTGAGATAGTCGGAAAAGAGTGTCCGGTTGTCGAAATCAAGTTCCGGGTAATTTTGGAGTTAAATAGGCTCGTAATTGGGTAAACGAGTCGTTTTTGGGCTTTTAGGGTTAAACCCCTTTTTTCTCTCTATATATAGAGGAAGAGAGGAAAGAATGAAGAAAAAAAAAGAAGGAAGAGAGAGAGAGGGGGAAGAAAAGAAGAAAAGGGGGAGATTCCGGCCGGCCTCCGCGGGATTCGGCTCGAGGACGTCGGATTGTATCCACGAGGCAAGTGTTTACTTGCTTTATTTATTTTTGAGCATAAATATCTCATATCATTGTTGGTATAACATACCCTAATGATTTTGGGTTGGGTATTCGTGAATAAAACGGGTTTTCGGGAGATAAAACGAATAAACCCCTAAAATTGGTAAATTGGAGATTTTAGTAATTAACCAAAAATATTGGGTGATTCCGGGTCCTGGGATGTTTAGGACCCGTATTATAGGTGTATTTATTGTTGGAAGAAGTTGTAGGCCGTTGGGTGAAGAGATGGAAGCTTGGGGGAAGCTTCCATGGCCGAACAGCTTCTCGGAGAAGAAGCTGCCCGACTTGATCGATCGATCGAGCCTCGTGGGATCGATCGATCGAAGCCTTCGATCGATCGACGGTCATGGGTCGATCGATCAACCTCTGCTGAAAAGGAACAATTTATTTAGGGTGATTTGGATGGGATAGATTCCATTCCATTTTTGCTCTAAGGATAATTAGGTGATAACCTAAGGGACCTTTTAGGACTTCAAGGTCCATAAATTAAGATAATTGAGGAGGGTAAAGTTAGGGTTTTAAGTATATAATTCTTAATCTATATTTTTGAGGAAAATAGAGTAATTGTAGAAATTGATGGATTAGGGTTCCTAACTTTAATTGGGGACTTCTAAGCGATTAATTGGACTAGGTTTAGTCTTGGGGTTTAAGGAAATGAAATCCTTAACCCATTAAGTTTGAAGTTGTTCGGGTGAGAGAAATCCTGAGGATATTTCTCGTAGGCTTATAAGCCTATATGATTATGCTTATAGAAGGCATAAATATATCGATTATCGTTAAGTATATCCTAAGAGATAATTAGGATAATTTGGGGGTATATATATATATATATACTTCACTTAGAGAAGAATAGTATCATTGGAGATATCCAATAAATCCTTAGAATAGGATTAAAGTATATAGTGATTATTAAAGTAAGAAATACTTTGGATTTAGAATCATGCTAATATTAATGCATGATTATGATTCCCGGAGGGAATCTTTGGGATTATTATCATCGTTAGATGCTATAGGCCACTAAGGCCGTTTATATATATATTCTAGGAAGAATATATAGGATATGTATATACTGTGTGTTTTAGGTATACATATATATGATGATGGAAATGATTTTGAAAATATATAAATGAATATTTTCAAAATGGAAAGAGAAATGTTTTTCATAATTAATAAAATATGGATTAAACACCTCTCTAAATCGCTATCATAAGGGAAGTTGCGTTCGTATGGTGAAGCCCCCTGGCTAATGATGCAGGGTGGATATAGTCCTATAGGCCATGTGAGCGTTTGTTGTTATATTTTCTGCGCTGGTTAGGAGATTCCGGGTGTGGTCTTGACTATCCCGCAGGCACATGGTCGCTTCCCGACGTCTTTCGTTATAGGATCCCAGGTTGTCTTGGAGGCCCTGGAAGATGATAGCCATTTAGGGGCGCGCACAGTGGAGAAATCCGGACGGGCGATCTTAGAACGCGTTTTTATTAAAGCAGTTCATAATAATGGATTTGCTTTAATTACATTTCCTGGATATAGGAAGGGAAATGGGTTATATATAAAGTGGCTTCGGTAACACTTCCCGGATGGAAGAAGGGATGTGGAAGCATATGTTATGATCAAAGCATTTTTATGATAATGAAAATGTCTTTGAATACATTTCCTGAATATAAAAAGGGAAATGGGATAATTGATAAGGAAAAGCTTTTTATGTTAATAAAATTGGCTTTCAAAAAGTATATGGTTTGTTAAAGCAATTCATGATAATGAATTGGCTTTTATAAATACATTTCCTTGATATGAGAAGGGAAATGGAAGTTTTGAAATAAAAAGGATAAGTATTTATAAATACTTTATATATCAAGTAATCCTTAGTCCGGGAGATATTTATACTATCCGGAAGTATATGGTAGATGTACGTATATATATATAAATTGGGTGCCGAGGGTCTAATGAATCCCGACGATCGACCGTGCCGCATAGTAGTGTATCGGGGGGGTTCCTTGTTTGGATTTCGCTTTGCGAGACACCCCACGCACGAATATGGCACAGTGTTGAGACTGGGGAGAAGTTTAATCCTTAGTGCTCTTATATTATTAAATGTTATGATATATATATTATATATCTTTCTGTACTGAGGGACTGGCAGATCTCAAAGATCGACCTTGCTGCATAGTAGTGTATCGGGGGGGTTCCTTGTTTGGATTTCGCTTCGCGAGACACCCCA
Source organism: Sambucus nigra (assembly GCA_949130495.1). NCBI lineage: Eukaryota > Viridiplantae > Streptophyta > Magnoliopsida > Dipsacales > Adoxaceae > Sambucus > Sambucus nigra. The sequence goes on along the minus strand of OX422218.1, from coordinate 177,738,051 downwards.
CGCACGAACATGGCATAGCGTCGAGATTAAAGTGAAGTTTAGCCCTTAGTACATCTGTTTGACTATCTAGGTTAGATAGTGGTTGGGTATTAGATTAGTTTAGCAGGGTAGCTTGACTAGGAGGTTTTTTGGGATACGCTAGGTGTGCACTGTTAGAGGAGAGGTGAGGGGTATCTCATGAGAGTGCGATACCAATTTAAATATGAGATAAAACTATTTTTCTAAAAATAAAGCATTTATGCACTTGCAAAATATTTTCTAAACATTCGGGCCCTGACCCGTTTGTCTACTCTCCTTTCTTTCTCTATACTGTATATATATAGGTGTCCAGACACAGGGACGCCTGGATGGAAACTCTTTCGAGTCAGACGTCTGCTGCAGCAGCTGTGGATGCTTGCAGGTTATCGATAGACGTTTCTTTCCTTGTACTCTAGATATGAGTCATTGTATAAACACTCGAGCCAATGGCTCAATTGCATTTATTTATTCTTGCAGTACAGCATTCGATATGGTTGTATATTTGGACCGAGTGTTCGGTTATTTTAGTTCCTTTGATTTCCATTTCAGTTCATTACGCATTTAATTGTGAATGTTTTTAATTATGAGCTAAAAAGAGTAGTTAGATAAAAGTTTTTAACGGCCACCTAATAGGATATTAGTAATTAAATGGATTTTTGACAGTGATGTTAAGGATGATCCATTTGTGACTCCTGTTTTAATTTAATATTGGAGTGATCGCCCGGTATCTTATTAGGCGGGTTGTTACAGATGGTATCAGAGCATCAGGTTCTAGTGTCTTTAGGAATCTGTGCGGACGTACTACGCTTTCAGCGTTGCTCTCGATTTGTATAGAGCCCCAGGATTAGGATTGTTGATATCTCTTGCGAGATTTCGATCTCCTGCCGTATTAGAATATTATAGAAATCTTTTGCGCGCTCGTTTGAGAATCGTGTGCGGAGCTCGGATGGCAGCAGGAGATGAGGCTTAGCTGGTGCAGCTGGTAGAAGGTTGGGATGAGTACCTTAGTAGAGGTTACTCTCCCTATGGTAATTGTTAAGGACTGTCTCAATGACTACTAAAGCATAGTAGTTACGAGTACCATAGTTCCGCATTAGTAGAGTGTGGTACTAAAGTTGGATTTCCCAGTGAAGTAAGGATTCAAAAGGGATCTTACGGATAGTTCTAACCGTGAGTCCCCATGAATAAGCAGGATGAGAATAATGCAGTTTTGGGAATTATTCGCCTAAGGTTTAGCCAGAGGCCGACGGTAAATAAGGACGAAGATGTTGTTATGAGTTTTACCTCAATCGAGGAGGTATATTTGGCATGACTAGATAAAGTCGCGGTATTAGTTAGCCCTAGACTCGTGTGTGTATTTTGAGTTGTGGCGGTCTCGATAACATTTTAATGTATGACTATGTGTTTTCCGCAATAGCGGAATTTTATTTCCCTTCATTCGCCATAGAGGCGGGTGATTATATTTTGTATATATACGTATACGGTATATGGTGTAACGAAGCGATAGCAGGCTAACGATGGCAAGTCTATCGTGTTCGCAGTTCCTGGAGGGAACATGTTGTTATTGTGGTGTCTCACCTTGATACAGGTTGAGTACACCTTTGTTATTATGGATTTATGGAACCTCGATGAGCAGAGGCTTCCTTATTTTGGATGGTATATGTGGCAACCTTATAGATAATTTAAGGCCCACAGAATCGTTGTTGAGCGATCAGATTTAGCTCAATATTAGTTTGCGCAAGGACTTAGGAATGAGTGCGAGCGCAGGGTGGTATGACTCTTAGATAGAGATAGGAGTTCAGATCACCTTTTGTTGGATTAGGGGATAGGGTTATCCCGGTTGCATGTTTAAATGACATAACTCCATAACCAACGAAGTCAAGGGTTAATGTGTGGAGGGGTTCCTTGTTTGGATTTTGCTTTGCGAGACACTCCACACATGACTCTTAACGGCGTCGGGAGTGGGGAGCTGTTATGGGATGCAAGGATGTTGATCTTGTGGAACGGTCTTATAGTGTGGATGAACCACTATAGGCTATGAGCCACATAATGCTAATATACTTATGGAGATATTGTGCTATGGAAAAGCACTAAATTGGTCCTCTCACCACAAGTAGTTGGGTGGAGTGGGACTTAGAGAATTTGATTTGAGGATGATATCCCTGCCTTAATGAGAAGGCAAATTTGGAGAAATTGGGTTGAGGAATATAACCAGCCTTAACGAAAAGGCAAGTTTTGAGGAGCTCCATTTTGGGTATTATGTTCGTGACACTTTCTACAGAATGTGGGCACTTGATTAGTTAGGTTTCCTTCTGTATGGGCGGAAGGATAAGGTAGTAGGAATGCGTTCATAGGCTAGCCTAGTAGGATTTAGGACGTCCCGCTTCTGTGCCTTGGGTCGTTATATCTCGATGACCGACTACGCGAGGGAGTAGTGTAACGGGAGGGTTCCTTGTTTGGATTTCGCCTTGGCGAGACGTCCCACGCATGAAACCAAGCACTTGTCGGGAGTTGGGAGAGGCCTTGGGCACTAGGGACATACTTAGGATTATATTAGTTTCGTGCAGGTAGGGTAACGCTTAGATCGTAGCATTTTTAGGATATAGGTTCGCTAGTATTAGCAGCGCCGAGGTTAGGAGTATTGAAATGTGCGGGTTCGGAGGACCCATAGGTGAGTATTACACCGAGGAAAGGAGATCCTTATTAGGAGAGAGTGATGCGTGTTAGACGTTCGTAACGCTTGTGCTGATATGCACAAGTTAGAAAGGTGTATGGGCACCTTGGTAAGGTAGTTTGATGTACCGCCTAGCTAGAATGGGCATAGCATATAAGGTTGAAATTCATGCCGATAGGCATTATAGATGATGGGTATTATGTGACGTATAAGAGTCACTTTGCGATCGTGATAGTCGTGTAGCATATGGTTGGGAGCCGTTGGGTTAGTATCGTTTCCCTTGAGGTATTAGGATTTGGAGTGATCCTAAGATTGGTGGTGTAGGTCGCATCTGAATTTCGAGGATGAAATTCCGTTTTAAGGGGGGGAGTGTAACAACCCGTCCTTTTTAGAGACAATTAAATTCCCTAATTTAGTATAATTTGGGAATTTGGAGAATTTCTCGAAATAGTGATTTCTGGGATTTTCAAGGATTTGAGGATTTTCGAAGGGTGTTATAAATTATTTTGGGACCATATAGGTCGAAATATTTTATTTATGTGTCGCCGTGGAGTATAGCGACAAAAGAGGTGAGATTTTGAGTAGAACACCGCATTTAATTATTTTGGATTAGAATAGTGATTTGCGGTCAAGTACCTCGAATGGAAATTTCGACTGCGCCACGAGTCTCGGAATGTCCGAGATAGTCGGAAAAGAGCGTCCGATTGTCGAAATCAAGTTCCGGGTAATTTTGGAGTTAAATAGGCTCGTAATTGGGTAAACGAGTCGTTTTTGGGCTTTTAGGGTTAAACCCCTTTTTTCTCTCTATATATAGAGGAAGAGAGGAAAGAATGAAGAAAAAAAAGAAGGAAGAGAGAGAGAGGGGGAAGAAAAGAAGAAAAGGGGGAGATTCCGGCCGGCCTCCGCGGGATTCGGCTCGAGGACGTCGGATTGTATCCACGAGGCAAGTGTTTACTTGCTTTATTTATTTTTGAGCATAAATATCTCATATCATTGTTGGTATAACATACCCTAATGATTTTGGGTTGGGTATTCGTGAATAAAACGGGTTTTCGGGAGATAAAACGAATAAACCCCTAAAATTGGTAAATTGGAGATTTTAGTAATTAACCAAAAATATTGGGTGATTCCGGGTCCTGGGATGTTTAGGACCCGTATTATAGGTGTATTTATTGTTGGAAGAAGTTGTAGGCCGTTGGGTGAAGAGATGGAAGCTTGGGGGAAGCTTCCATGGCCGAACAGCTTCTCGGAGAAGAAGCTGCCCGACTTGATCGATCGATCGAGCCTCGTGGGATCGATCGATCGAAGCCTTCGATCGATCGACGGTCATGGGTCGATCGATCAACCTCTGCTGAAAAGGAACAATTTATTTAGGGTGATTTGGATGGGATAGATTCCATTCCATTTTTGCTCTAAGGATAATTAGGTGATAACCTAAGGGACCTTTTAGGACTTCAAGGTCCATAAATTAAGATAATTGAGGAGGGTAAAGTTAGGGTTTTAAGTATATAATTCTTAATCTATATTTTTGAGGAAAATAGAGTAATTGTAGAAATTGATGGATTAGGGTTCCTAACTTTAATTGGGGACTTCTAAGCGATTAATTGGACTAGGTGTAGTCTTGGGGTTTAAGGAAATGAAATCCTTAACCCATTAAGTTTGAAGTTGTTCGGGTGAGAGAAATCCTGAGGATATTTCTCGTAGGCTTATAAGCCTATATGATTATGCTTATAGAAGGCATAAATATATCGATTATCGTTAAGTATATCCTAAGAGATAATTAGGATAATTTGGGGGTATATATATATATATATACTTCACTTAGAGAAGAATAGTATCATTGGAGATATCCAATAAATCCTTAGAATAGGATTAAAGTATATAGTGATTATTAAAGTAAGAAATACTTTGGATTTAGAATCATGCTAATATTAATGCATGATTATGATTCCCGGAGGGAATCTTTGGGATTATTATCATCGTTAGATGCTATAGGCCACTAAGGCCGTTTATATATATATTCTAGGAAGAATATATAGGATATGTATATACTGTGTGTTTTAGGTATACATATATATGATGATGGAAATGATTTTGAAAATATATAAATGAATATTTTCAAAATGGAAAGAGAAATGTTTTTCATAATTAATAAAATATGGATTACACACCTCTCTAAATCGCTATCATAAGGGAAGTTGCGTTCGTATGGTGAAGCCCCCTGGCTAATGATGCAGGGTGGATATAGTCCTATAGGCCATGTGAGCGTTTGTTGTTATATTTTCTGCGCTGGTTAGGAGATTCCGGGTGTGGTCTTGACTATCCCGCATGCATATGGTCGCTTCCCGACGTCTTTCGTTATAGGATCCCAGGTTGTCTTGGAGGCCTTGGAAGATGATAGCCATTTAGGGGCGCGCACAGTGGAGAAATTCGGACGGGCGATCTTAGAACGCGTTTTTATTAAAGCAGTTCATAATAATGGATTTGCTTTAATTACATTTCCTGGATATAGGAAGGGAAATGGGTTATATATAAAGTGGCTTCGGTAACACTTCCCGGATGGAAGAAGGGATGTGGAAGCATATGTTATGATCAAAGCATTTTTATGATAATGAAAATGTCTTTGAATACATTTCCTGAATATAAAAAGGGAAATGGGATAATTGATAAGGAAAAGCTTTTTATGTTAATAAAATTGGCGTTCAAAAAGTATATGGTTTGTTAAAGCAATTCATGATAATGAATTGGCTTTTATAAATACATTTCCTGGATATGAGAAGGGAAATGGAAGTTTTGAAATAAAAAGGATAAGTATTTATAAATACTTTATATATCAAGTAATCCTCAGTCCGGGAGATATTTATACTATCCGGAAGTATATGGTAGATGTACATATATATATATAAATTGGGTGCCGAGGGTCTAATGAATCCCGACGATCGACCGTGCCGCATAGTAGTGTATCGGGGGGGTTCCTTGTTTGGATTTCGCTTTGCGAGACACCCCACGCACGAATATGGCACTGTGTTGAGACTGGGGAGAAGTTTAATCCTTAGTGCTCTTATATTATTAAATGTTATGATATATATATTATATATCTTTCTGTACTGAGGGACTGGCAGATCTCAAAGATTGACGTTGCTGCATAGTAGTGTATCGGGGGGGTTCCTTGTTTGGATTTCGCTTCGCGAGACACCCCACGCACGAACATGACATAGCGTTGAGATTAAAGTGAAGTTTAGCCCTTAGTACATCTGTTTGACTATCTAGGTTAGATAGTGGTTGGGTATTAGATTAGTTTAGCAGGGTAGCTTGACTAGGAGGTTTTTCGGGATGCTCTAGGTGTGCACTGTTAGAGGAGAGGTGAGGGGTATCTCATGAGAGTGCGATACCAATTTAAATATGAGATAAAACTATTTTTCTAAAAATAAAGCATTTATGCACTTGCAAAATATTTTCTAAACATTCGGGCCCTGACCCGTTTGTCTACTCTCCTTTCTTTCTCTATATTGTATATATATAGGTGTCCAGACACAGGGACGCCTGGATGGAAACTCTTTCGAGTCAGACGTCTGCTGCAGCAGCTGTGGATGCTTGCAGGTTATCGGTAGACGTTTCTTTCCTTGTACTCTAGATAGGAGTCATTGTATAAACACTCGAGCCAATGGCTCAATTGCATTTATTTATTCTTGCAGTACAGCATTCGATATGGTTGTATATTTGGACCGAGTGTTCGGTTATTTTAGTTCCTTTGATTTCCATTTCAGTTCATTACGCATTTAATTGTGAATGTTTTTAATTGTGCGCTAAAAAGAGTAGTTAGATAAAAGTTTTTAACGGCCACCTAATAGGATATTAGTAATTAAATGGATTTTCGACAGTGATGTTAAGGATGATCCATTTGTGACTCCTGTTTTAATTTAATATTGGAGTGATCGCCCGGTATCTTATTAGGCGGGTTGTTACATTTCCCAAATTGTGAATTGACTAAAATGCCCTTACGCGTGCGGATTTGTACGAAACTTCACCGGAATGCATCCAACTTCATACTTAGCACCTGTAATCCCTACAAAAGCCCAAATATACCTCATATATCATGTTAACATATAAAATGGAGGTTGTCTGATTATCGAGCATAAATATAGGAATTAAGTTACCCGAGGGGGCTAATAACGCGTACGTTAATGGGTGAAATACACAATATTTGCGTCGTATCACACCCCCTAACTTACACATTGCAAGTCCCTAGCAATGAAATAGGAAACAACAAGAACTACAAGAAAACCAAAAGAAGGATACAAGTACAAAATGGGATGAAAAAGTAATAAAAAGATAAGGCCACTTTCGCGGGCGAACGATTGCATTTAGCATATGCAATAAGCCGTTAAACCCCTAGGTTACCCTAGTGGACGAGTGTTGTCTCATGAGGGTTTCAGAGATGAAACCCACAAACATCATATAGTTTCCTCAAAAGATGCCCAGCCCAACATGCGACAAACTCAAAAACAACGAAAAAGATTTCAAACATGTTATTAGAATATTGAACGAATTCAAGCTAAAGTCCGTTGTTATTAACAGGTTGAATGCACCTCATAGAATTGAAACTTTAAAAGTGGGAGGGGGGAGAGAACATGCATAGTGTGATTTGGTAAAAACTTAAATAATTCGGATAAACAAAAAGCAAGCATATATTCAATCCTCACGGGCATTACGCTCATCAAATGAATTCACTCGGAACGGGAGGTAACACATGGAACATGCGGGCATAAAGAGTAAATGTAAATGGAAACTAGGCCGCGTACATGTCACAAATGAAGAACGCTATATATAAAAGGAAAAACTGTAATCTCAATGAAAGGATACCGCACACTAAAAGAGGCGAAATGCATTTTCACAGATTATCAAAACTATTATGACTTTTGTAATGTAGGTTTGGGGTTAAGGTACGAAATGAACGGTATATGTACGGATTCAAAATGTTCGGAGATGAAAACTTGAAATAATGGAAAGAATGCGGGCAATACCAAAATTGGAAAATAAGTTCCAAACGAGCATTAGATATATCATCGAGGAGAGTAATCAAAGCTTATTGAACACTATACACAACATATACAACTTTCTCTTTATTTTCTTTTCTTCTTTTTCTCACTTTTTCTTTTTTGTTTTATTTTGCTTTTTGCTTTCTCTTTTTCTTCACTTTTTTTTCACATCACTTTTCTTTACTTTTCAAACTCTCATATGCTTAAATTGCAACCACACTACATTAACATCATTCAATCCCAAGTATCATTCCAAACAAAGGTATGTAAGGTATATGTATGGTATATAACTCCAATTTGGAGTTGGTTATTGGATTTGGGTTATGAAACGAAAGACTATATTTAGGCTCAAAGGGGGTAACGAGGGTAAACATATAAGGGTGAGGTCAAGACTAATATGGGTGATATAAGAAAGAGGGCCTATGATCATTTCACAAAGTTTACGCAATTCTCGAGTCAAAACAATATATGAAAATCATGATCAAGTAACACATTTCAAGTATGAACTCAATTAATGAACGGTCAAATGCAAGATTAGTGAGATTACCAACGAATTCAATGTTTTCAATGAGAAAAGAATAGTGTATAACACTCACAAACGACGAAAGGTACAAAGCTTACTCGGTGTAAGTATATACAATGCAACAAAAGATTACCGAGTTATAAAAATCTTAAACCAAATCAATATAACCAGGAAAGTGCATATGCTCATGGGATAAAGTTTAATTCATGAAGTTATTCACAATATCAATGATTTGAGGACTAAAGTCCAATAACTTCTAAAATCGAGAACATGCATCATTGATTTGTCTATTGGATCGGGCAATTATTGAAATTTATCACTGGAAACAAGGCAAAATGCCCAACAAAGGAGAAAAAAGAAAGAAAATATTTTTGAAAATTTTCAAATTTTTCACAAAAAGGCATACTTAGTAACTAAATGTGAGCAAATCCATGGACTACACATGAAATGGATAGAATATCCTACACCCCCTAACTTAAATGTTGCATTGTCCTCAATGCGCATTAAGAACACAACATAAAGAGAGGAAAAGAACGATATTACCCAAAATTGGAGCGATCTCCATAAGCGCGAGTCCAAAGGATCTACAAAACAAGTTAGTACCGAGCATAGCAAAAACAAATAACAAAAAGTTAACTAATTACACTAGACTAAATTAAAAGGAAAGAAAAATAGGAAAAAAAAGAAAATTAAAACGCTAACTATTTACAACCTACTATTTAGACTTCACACTAACTATACACTAGAAGTCTAAATAGTTGAGGGTCCACCAAAAAAGGGATTTGAGTTTGAAAGATCAACGGTGGACCCTCCAAAAGGAACATGCCTCCCGAAAAATAAGAATTTCGTTTGAACAACGGAAGGCATGTGGGTGGTGAAAAAAGTGAACCATCACCAATTTGAAATTTTGGGCGGACGATGGGGGATTTGGATAATAAGGGGGAAAGGTACACTTGAGGTCCAAGAAAAGTTGACTCATCTCCCAAATATTTTTCAAATGGAATGGGAGATGGTGCACACGTGGGGATAACATCCATCGAAAACAAGTCATGTAAAGAGTCCTCATCGGCAAAAAGTGTAGAAGTTTTAAAAGTTTCTTCCGACTCATAGGAATCAACCGGTAATTCTAATGGTTCAATGATGGAAAACGTATATGGTAATGAAATAAATTCAATCTCCGTCAACATATCATCGGAAGGAGATTGAATTTTGGGGGACAGAGATTCACATTCGATGAGAAATTCTTTGAAAAATTGAGGTGAAACACAAGTTTCCACCTCCTCGTTGTTTTGTGAAAAAGAATTCATCTCATCGCAAAGTGCTCCAAGTCTCATTCCATTATCATTTAGGCTTTCCAAACCTTGGGATTAAAGAAGCAAAGTTTCTTCCAAAGTAGGCTTCCTCGGCTCAATAGCCTCGGAATCCTCATTTGGTTGAAACTCGTCTTCGAAAGTAATGAAATAAGAATCGTCATTGGATTCGAATAATGAATCCAACTCAAGCTCCCAATAACGACTTTCATTCCGATAAATGTTTTCAAGTCTTTCAAACTTAAGAAACCCTTCAAAATGGAATACTTGAAAACTATCCCCAAAGTAAGAATCAATAGAATGACCGCAATAACTATAATAGTAGGACATGATTACCTCGTTGTTTGTAGATGGAGAATTCGAGCAAGAAAGTGAGCAACCGCGAATCAAAGTTTCTTAGCGCTCAAATATGCTATCCTGCAAAAAAGGTTAAAACAAAGAATACAAATACAAAAGGAAAAATACTACGAAATAATAAAACAATTACAATCTAAAACACACTCCCCGGCAACGGCGCCATTTTGTGACCGCGCGGAAAAAGTGTGTTCGTGTGAGGACACAATCGTTGTGTGTTTCGCCGTCGCGATGTAAAAACCTAAGCTACTACTACACTTGCGAGGCAAGTAAAATGGTAAGTCGGGTATCATAAGAAATCCACAGGGAGTGATTAAATTTTAGACTTTAATTGTTTTAAAACTTCTTAGAATAAAAGGGTGTAAAAGAAATAAGAAAAGGTGATGGGTGGTTATGGTGGACTAAAGAAAAGAGAAGTTAACACTAAATTAAAGAAAAGCGAGGATCGGGATCGCATTCTACCACACGGATTGAAACAACTACTAATTAGAGTTAAGGCTCGAAAGCAATTTAATCGAGCATTTTCAATTAAGCATAAACATCACACAATAAGGAATTTAATCCAAAGTTGCGAGATTAAACATTTAACGTAAAATGGTCACATGCGGATTAAATTCGGAATATCGCTATAAACACTAAAGTTGCATGACAAATAAAGTTAAACGCATAATAATCCAACTTTAATACACGCGGTTTCAATTAAATGCAATTTCACACGAAAACCTAACTTTCGAGGTTCTAAACCCGTAAATGGAGGAACACAATCCCGAACCTATTTATCTACGGACAAATCATGGAAATAAACTAATTTACACTAATATTAAAATAATTACAACAATAAATAAATTAATCAAGGCAAGAAAGTAGAGAAAGCAAGTAAATGAAAGCATGGAAATTAAGGAAAATAACTAAATTAATGTAATTAAAACTAATGTACAACTTACAAAACAAAGAGTACAACCATCCAATGCAAGAGGGATAGGGTTTAGCTCCCAATTATAGAGGCTCTAAATCTAGCAAAAATGAAAGTATCTAAGATCCTCTCTTCAAAATGAAGAGATAAGGGTTAAATACAAAATATCCCATGGCAAAATTGTAAATAAAAAGGAAAATTGCCAAATATCAGCAGGGCCGAATCGATTTGGCCTGGAGCCGAATCGATTTGGCCCCCCGAAATTTGGCTACTGGTCCAAGCCGAATCAATTTGGAAATTTCCGAATCGATTTATCTAGGGGGCCGAATCGATTTGGGTTGGAGCCGAATCGATTTGGCCTCCTGGTTTTGGTCTCTTTGGAATCCTCTTCCGCTAAAAGTCTCATAACTTCTTCGTTTGGACTCGGAATCGTGCACCGTTTGTGGCCACGCGAAGCTTGTTCAGAGGGATACAACTTCCATGAAGACATTGGGACAATTTCCCAAATTTTGAATTGACTAAAATGCCCTTACGCGTGCGGATTTGTACGAAACTTCACCGGAATGCATCCAACTTCATACTTAGCACCTGTAATCCCTAAAAAAGCCCAAATATACCTCATATAGCATGTTAACATATAAAATGGAGGTTGTCTAATTATCGATCATAAATATAGGAATTAAGGTACCCGAGGGGGCTAATAACGCGTACGTTAACGGGTGAAATACGCAATATTTGCGTCGTATCAGGTTTTATATAACGAAATCAATTTATAACACCCCTAAGATTTATTCAACATGCAAATGTCTAAATTATAATGGAATCCCAACCTCTAATCAAAGCATGCAAGGGTTTTGAGTCTTATTAGTGTTTAGGCAATAATTAAAACGCATAATACCAAATGGGACCAATAGAAGTATTATTTCTTTTAGGAAAATCGTTTGATGAATCTGATTTAATGCTTTCATTCATCTCTAGAATACAATAAAAACATGTTCTTGGACAATCTTGAGAAATCTTTATTTAGTTATTCGAGTCATGAGTTAAAAGTTGTGTTAAATGGCTTTAGGTTTTTAAGAAAAGAGAAGATGATAATTATGAGAGGTTCTTGCTTTTGGAGAAGAATGAAATATGTTTTAAAATCCATAAACCCATCACTTTGTGTTTTTATGCCAAACAGAATTTGAGTTCTACACAACTCTATATGAAAGAGTTTTTTTTAATAAAGACCAAGCGAATCTGTGCCCCCCCCCCCCCCCCCCCCAACAAACCGGTTTGGATCCCCTAACTTCAAAAATTCCTCTTATTCCTATAAAATGTGAAAATCTCTTTATTTAAGTTCAATTTCAATTTCAATATCAATAAAATTTTATTTTTATATAAATCTAGATCTTCATTTTTAATGTGAAAATAGTTAATTTCAAAAAAATTATTTTACCCAAAATTTTAAATTCCTAACAAATTTTATGTTTTAAAAACACGGGGTGTTACATTCTTCCCCACTAGCACATGAATTTTATCCATAAAATCCGACAAAGTGTAAATGCGCAAAATAAAAAAAGGATCACATAAGTTGGCCCATAGAATACCATAATTGGGCTCTCATACACCCAATCCTATATGCACCTACCCCGTGAATAAAGTACAATATGTATACATATCTTAACTTTGATATTTATGAAAATAATTACGTATCTTGCTATCCCACTAGCCACGCCATGGCTCCTGCTGAGCCTATCCTACCTGCGGCTCCTGAGCCTGAAGTAAATAACACCTACCCACTGCGGGTATTACTAGCACTCCTTGTGCAATGGGTGCTACCGATGCTAGAGGTCCTTGGCCCTGTTGTCCCTATTGGTACGTCCCCACAACTAAAACAAGAACCTTTAAAATGCCCATACTATCTAGTTGGCCCGCACTCACCCTGATTTCCCTGCCCCTGCACCTGAGGGCCCTGCTATATACCATTACCTTGCTGAAAGGCTAGGTGGTCCTAAGCTACTCACTATCTTTTCCATGGATGATCATTGTGACCCTTGTTCTCCCCTCCTTGAACATTTAGCTCCTGTCTCTTCCCTAACTTCTTTTGGTAGTTCACTATCTCTCGCCACAACAACAGTGTGACATCCCCAACCTAGGTGTAAGTAGAGTATGCCAGATCCCCCAACACTATCTTATTAATAGACCATATTAGACCCTTAATCAAACATTCTATCTTTTTTACCTCACTATTCACCTCCTTCGGTACAAACATCGACAGATTGGTGAACTCCTTCTTATACTCAGCAACTGAACGCTACTTTAAGTTCAAAAACTCCCTCTTCTTTGTACTCCTAATCGAATATGGAAATTTTTTGTAATTAAACTTCACTAGAAAGTCACCACAGTTCAAGCAATCCTTATCCTCTGATGTGGTGACACTTTCCCACCACTGCAACGCATCCCCAATCAGCTTGAACCTATCAAACATCTACTTCTGCACAGCCGTAACATCTACCATCCTTAAGTTCCTTCCATATCTCTCCTCCATTGGTGAGAAATCGATGGGTCATATCCCCTTGCGGAGGTGGGAGGATGGCCTTTATGAAAACTAGCTCTCACCATGTCCTAAACTGAAGCGGGTGTGCCTGTTATTTCTCCCTTAGAGTCATCCACCTCTGTCGTCCCATCCCAATACTGGCCATTGTTGCCTCACAAAAAATATCCGTTAACTCCTCAACAACTAAAACAAACTTGCCCTGCCTCTTCTAAACTGCGGGACCAGAAATCAAACCCTTTCTCCTATATCTAGATCTCCTAGTGTTTGCCATCTGAAATGACAAGAACAAATAACAATCAGGTTCAGAATAACAAAAGTACAAATAATCAAAATGAATTAAATATATGAAGTGTGGAAGATAAAATGTAGTCAGAACCTACGAGAACTAAGACCATGCTCTAATACCAATTGTAACACCCCACGCATTCTAGCCAGTGAGGTCGCCTATAGTCCCCACCAAACTATGTCGGGTGTCACTAAATAAGTTATCAATCTCAGCATGTGATAGTTATATGAGACAATGAAAAAACATTTACAATATAATAATCAAATTTATCCAACAAATATAACCATGCATGCAATATTAAAATCTATCACTATGGTATCTTCAAAATAAATCCAACTCCAAATAAATATAAACTCAAATGAAACCATCCAGCTATAAATATCGTACTAAAACCATAAACAACTGTGGAACGTAATGGCCCATGATCTCCATAAATAAAATCTCATAATATAAGCGACGAAAAGGAAAAGTAAATCTAAATTACTACAGCAAGTAAAATAAATCTCTAGTTTCACTCCCAAAAATATGCCCACTCACTCTTGTGCCGCTTCTCCAGCATTATACCTGAAATGTTAGCCAACAAAATGGGTCAGAGCCCATCGCATGAATACTAACTACTCCTCCAAATTAGGTTCTATAATCAAGACAGTAACATTATACATGATAAATAAATGAGATATATATTAACGTGCGAGTGAAATAACTATCACTATTTATCGGTATCACTAAGCCACCATGATGTTAAAGTCCAATTATTCAATTACAATTATAATTTAAATATTATCCCTTATCCTTAATTAATTTATTTATCCAATTACTTTAGTGTTCATATGGCACCAATATGGCCAGTCGATCCCTTATCGGTCCTGCACACACCTGTAACGACCCTCGCTTTTGAGAACTTATTTTATATTAATTTACTGTGTGAAGTAATTATATAAAATGTTGGAATATGGAGTAAATATTAATTGCATGAGTTGGAAGTTACTATTCACTAGATTGTTGCATATTTATTGTATGTGTATGTAAATATCATCATGCTATGTTTTATAGTGTCATATGTTTTAAATGACATTTATGGTTTATATGAAACCAGAACTTAAAATAATTTATAAAATTATCGGCTGCCAGTTTAGAGGGCGTAGTTAGTCCCGAAATGTGCGAGATAGTCAAAATGAGTGCCATATTGTATTTTTATGTTTCGGGCACTTTTGACTGGTTTTAACGTAAATGTGTAGTTGCGAGTCATTTTAATATGGTATTAACCATTTAAGTTGGGAATTAAGGAGAATGCCACGATTTAAGTCTTGCATTTCATTTGTTTCTCTTACGTGTATTTACTAACCTAGAGAGAAAGAGAGAAGAAGAGAACTTGTGGAGAAAGAGAGAGAGATTGAAGATTGAGCCTTGGGATTGTTACTACCACAAAGAAATCTAAGATTTCTACTTCAAGTCAAGTTTTCTACTTGCTAATATATGGTTTAGGATGAATAAATTGTATTAATTGTTGTGGATTGGTTACGGTTTAACAATGTTAGGGTTTTTATGGATTTGTAGGTTTTGAATCCTTGAAAGTTGATTTAGATATTTATTGGTGTATATCATAGTTGTTAGATGCATTTATGATTGGTTGGTTGCCATAAATGAGCTTGGTTTGGGAAGAAATGAGTTGGGGGAAATTTATAGTCCAACACTCCATAGCCGAATTGCGCAATTCTTGGCTGGGCGAATCGATTCGCCCCCAGCGAATCGATTCTCCATAGGGACAGCTTACAGGTTTGAGTGGACCGAATTGATTCGTCCTGTCCAAATCGATTCGGCAATTATGTAGAAAGTTGGATTTACCTATTCGAATCAATTCGGCTGGTCCGAATCGATTCGTCCAAAGCGAATCGATTCGAAAATGCTACAGTTTTGATTTATTTTTCAAACTCAATTTCAATCCTTTTTCTTTAGGCTTAAGACTTAGGAACCTTCTTGTATGAAGTAAACTTAGATTCCTAGAAGAGTTAGTTAACTACCCTACATTAGAAATGGTTTATATGGGGGTTATTCCGGGGGTATACAAATTGATGTTAGGGCATCCTTTTTCTTTAGTTAGTTCTTTATACAAGTTGTAGGGTCATGTTCGGAGACTTTAGAAGCTCAATTGAGTTATGATTGTCTTGATGGTTTAAAATAACATCACAAAAGAATGTTTGGAGAATAAATTGAGAGTTTATTCATTTATTGAGGTTATAATGATGAGAGGAATTAAGTATGGCTCCAGATAAAATGTGATGTATCTATTAAGACGAAAATGAAATTGGTAAATGATAATTTACTTAATCATGGAAATAGTAAATGATAATTTACTTAAACACACATCTCTAAATGCCATCATAAGGTAAGTGCGCGCGTGAGGTGAAGCCCCCTGGCTAATGAATGCAGGGTGGATATTATCCTAGGCCATATTAGAGCTTAGTGTATATTTTCTGCGATGGTGAGGTAATTCCGGGTGTGGTTATGACTCTCTCGCAGGCATATGGCCACTTCCCGATGTCTTTCATTGTAGGTGCCTAGGTTGTGTTGGTTGATAGGCCCTGGAAGATGATGGTCATTTAGGGGCGCGCACAATGGGGAAACCCGGACGGGCGGTCTTAGAATCGTTATATGTAAATGAATATAACTATTCTTATTTCAAGTTGGACTTGATTAATGAAATGCCATAAAGAGCCTAATGAAATGTCATAAAGAGAACCTAATTGCGGTTATATTTCATAATGAGAAATGGAACAAGAAATGAATCAGTGTAAATGATGGAGGCGTTTAATTAATGTTAATTACTCATATCCTCTTGCATAACTAAATTGAACTTATGATCATTTAATTTGTTTTAGTTTATGCATTGAATTGTAAGTAGATTCTTATTTCCATCAATCATGGTTTACTTCTCATAACTGTCATACTCTTTATTCATCTGGTGATCATATAAAACAGGGCCCAGAACCGTTCCCATTTCTTACTGTGCATGAATCTTGTATCCACTCAGGTGCTCCACCGCAAGGATGCCCGTACTGACTTTCCTATTCTGG
The DNA here is from genome assembly GCA_949130495.1 of Sambucus nigra. Classification (NCBI taxonomy): domain Eukaryota; kingdom Viridiplantae; phylum Streptophyta; class Magnoliopsida; order Dipsacales; family Adoxaceae; genus Sambucus; species Sambucus nigra. The sequence continues at coordinate 177,721,321 of OX422218.1, read as the reverse complement.
TGTTTTTGGGGAGCCGTTATACTTTGCGGATATTACGGGATATGTTGTTAGACGCCTTCATTTTTGTACTCTAGTTATGATCGGGTCGTTTACTCGAGCGTGTGGCCCAAGCTTTTGTATTTGCTTACTGTAATGTATTATGTAACTTATTTAAACTTGTTGAATATTGTTACATGTGAATGTTGACCGACAGCATATTCTGTCCCCTTGTTGTGTACTTGTTGTTGATGTATTATAAGTTCTTTTGGGTTTCCACTTTCTTTTTAAATTGGGCTGTTCAAATTCTTTCCTTAACTTATAAAAACAAATTTTTGGCAACCCGTTTTTCTAAAATATAGGGTGGTTATCCCGCATACTTATTGTATTGTTGTGATGCTGAGAATGATCCATCGATGATTCCTGTTTTCATTTGAGTATCGGGCTGGCCACCCCTTATTTTGAATGAGCGGGTTGTCACAAATGGTATCAAATAGGGTTGTGTTTCGGCCGGATCGGATCGGAAAATGCCTATTCGGAAAAAATTCCGATTTTTCGGAAATAAAATAACTATTCCGATTTTCGAAAATAAAATTCCGAATCAGAAAAATCAGAAAAAATCAGAAATTCACAAAATATATTAAAAATCCAGAAATTTCTGAAATTCCAAAATTTCAAAAAAATAAATTATGGATTTTCGATTACTCGAAATTCTCATTTTAAAGAAACAATGAAAATGGCTTAACCCAACATGTAAACACATGCGGATTTGGCTCATTTTTCATTTGTGTAGAAGTTAGGAGGATACTCTCCTTTTATAGAGCATATTTTGGAGCCCTCTCCCTCTCCCAACCGATGTGGGATATGGGAAACTTTCAAAAAATCAGAAAAGAAATCGGGAAAATCGAAAAATAATTCTAAAAAAATCGGAAATAATTCGGTAAAAAATCGAAAAAATCGGATCGGCATAGTTTCGAAAAAATCGGATCGGAAAAATCAGAAAATCGAAAATTCAGAATTATTTCCGATTTTCGATCAGATTTTTTTCGAAAAAATCGGAAATCGGAAAACCGAAAATCGGCAAACTAAAATTTCATTCCAAATTCGGAAAAAATCGGATCGAAAATCGGAAAAATCGGAAAGTTCGGAAAAAAAACACAGCCCTAGTATCAAAGCATTAGGTTCTGGAGTCTTTAGGATCTATGCTGACTTATCACGTTCTATCGTAGCGTTCTTTGATATAGAGCCTAATGTTAGGACTATTTGGTTGCCTATGCTTACAATCTTCTGCAAAATAGATTATTTTAAATAGTATCCAAATTCTATTGTTTCTTTATCTCAGATGCCGCCTAAAAGAGGTCGTCCCTCTAGAAGGAATAGAGTTATAGAAGAGGAGGTAGGTCCTCCACCGCCACAGTAAGGAACAATAAATGCTACTGAGGTAGCAAATATCGTGGCCCAAGAGGTCAATGCTGCTATGACTACCGTGGTTCAGCAATTTCCACAAGTCCAACAACCAAGGGCTCCGGATGTACAAGATCCTACTGGAGCTTCTCCGTGGGAGAGGGTTAGGGAATCCTTTTTAAAGGGTCATCCCCCGGAATTTCAAGGAGGTTCCGATGTCATAGTAGCTAATCAGTGGAAAAACGATATGCAGCGCCATCTCCGAATGGTGGAGTGTAGTGAGGAAAGGAAACAAATCCTTGCCACCTTTAAATTAGTTGGAGCTGCATGACATTGGTGGGAGTCGATGACTACGCTAGAGCAGAGGGCTATTATGACTATCAATGATTTTTGGGTTCTGTTTGATAGAAAGTACTTCCCTCCCACAGTTTAAAGTGAGATGAGAAGGATGGACGTGGTGCAAGGTGAGAGATCAGTTGCGAAATATGAAGAGTTCACCCGGTTGTCCAGTTTTGTACCGGACGAGGTGACTCCGGAGGAGAGGAGGATGTCCAAATTTATTGGAGGTTTGCACTGGAGGATACGACAACATTTGCTGGGCAATCCAGCCTTACAGACTTTTGGAGATGTGATGAATGCGGTGTTACTCCATTTTCTGGAACAGCGGTTGTATGTTCAAAGCGGTAAGAAGCCTTCAGTTATGGTGCAAGATGGGAAACCCAGAGGCAATGGGATTAGATGAGGAGCATTTCCCTCGTCCTAATCTTCGAGAAATAAACAAAAATAAAGAGACCCCCAACAAGGGGAGTTGTCTAAACGGCAACGTTTTGGTGGATTCAATGTTGGTGGCAATAATAATAGGCATGGTCAAGGTAGCTCGCAACATCAACTAGCAGGTCGGGGTGGTAATGGAGGTAGAGGCCATCCAGGCCAGGGTGTTGGGAAGTTTAGAAATAACCGAGGCTGAAATCAGGAGAACACGACGAATCGATGCTTTCAATGTGGAGAGTTGGGGAATTTCAAGAGGTCGTGTCCTCACTTGATTAGGGGATAGCTTCCTATGATTCCACAGCAGCCACAGGCTCAGTTAACACCACAAGTACCTAATCCGATTGTCCCTCCACAACAGGGACATCTACAATATGGGCATGTTTATCATATTTAGGATGTTATGCTTCCTCCGGCTCCGCCGGTGACTCCAATTATTGACGATAAGTTTCTCATTCAGGGTCACTTGGGTCGTGTATTATTTTATACGGGTGCAACACACTCGTTTATGTCCAGGATTTTTTCTCAGTCTACAGAGTTGATTAAATCTGCAGAGAGTACCTTCACTAGTGTTGAGTCTTCTATGGGTGATGGTTCACTCATTTTCTTTGTTTGTTACCAAATAGGAATAAATCTTGGTAATTTTTGTTTTGAGGCCGATTTGCTCATCCTAGACATGGTTGGGTATGATGTAATTCTGGGTATGGATTGGCTAGTGAATTATCATGCGATAGTGAATTGCTATGGGAAGAGTATAGTTTTTTCCATTCCAGGGCAAGAAATGTTTAGTGGTTATGCCTCGTTCAGAAGGAGGTCTTAGCACTTGTATTGTATTGCGGAGGAGACTTCTCGGGATGTAGTTGTTTCCTTAGATTCTATTCCGGTTGTTAGAGAATTCCAAGATGTTTTTCGAGAAATACTCGGTTTGCCTCCGAGTCGGGAGATCGAATTTGTAATCGATTTAGCACCGAGAACTCGACTGATTGCGAGAGCTCCGTATCGTATGGCTCCTGTTGAGATGAGGGAGTTAAGGGATCAAATTTACTACTTACTATAGCAAGGGTTTATTAGGCGAAGTACGTCGCCGTGGGGGTCTCCGGTATTATTTGTGAAGAAAAGAGACTATTCTCCTCGATTGTGTGTTGATTACATAGAGTTGAATAAAGTCACCATCGGGAACAAATGACCGTTGCCTCGGATTGATGATTTGTTTGATCAACTTAAGGGAGCGTCGTACTTATCTAAGATAGATTTGAGGATGGGGTATCACCAGTTGTGGATACGGGAACAAGATGTGTCCAAGATCGCTTTCCTAACGAGATATGGGTCTTATGAAATTTTGGTCATGCCTTTTGGACTAACCAATGCCCTCACCGTGTTTATGGACCTCATGAATGGGGTATTTAGAGACTTCCTGGACCAGTTTGTCATCATGTTCAATGATGATATTCTAGTGTATTCTCAGACAGAATCTGACCATGGCACTCATTTGCGGTTGGTCCTGCAAAGGTTGAGGGATCCCCAATTGTATGCTAAGTTCGAGAAGTGTTGATTTTGGTTGTAGGAGGTACAGTTTCTGGGTCAATTTATGACATCCCAGGGTATTTCAATAGACCCAAATAAAGTGGGTGCGGTGAGGGAGTGGGGTCATCCCATCACACCTATCGAGATTCATAGTTTTCTAGGTTTGGAGGGTTATTACCTTCGGTTTATCAAGGGTTTCTCTAAAATTTCTAGCCCTTTGATAAACTTAACCCAAAAATGGGTGAGGTTTGTTTGGGATGATTCTTGTCAGTCATCTTTTGACGAGCTCAAGGATAGGTTGACTTCTGCTCCAGTCCTTGCGTTACCAAGGCCAGGATTGGAATATTCAGTCTTTACCGATGCATCTCTACAAGGATTGGGAGGTGTACTTCAATAAGAGCGACGGGCTATCGCTTATTCTTCTCGAAAGTAAAGCCCCATGAAAATAATTATCCAATGCATGATTTGGAACTTGTTGCGGTTGTTTTTGCCTTGAAGATTTGGAGGCATTATCTCCTGGGGGAGAAATTTGGTTTGTTCACTGACCATAAATCATTGCAATATTTATTTTCACAGAAATATTTAAATATGCGACAACGCCTATGGCTAGAGTTTGTGAAGGACTATCAATTTGACATCCACTACCATCTGGGCAAGGCGAATGTGGTGGCGGATGCTTTGAGTCGGAAGCCCGAGGGGGAGTTAGCGGAGGTATGGAAAGCCAAATGGAAGGAGCTTAGTCAAGAGGATGCGGTTGCTAGGGCGTTTATGTCGGTGTTGACCGTTACGCCAAATATTGTGGCAAGGGTTGTAGAGGCACCTAAGGAATGGATAAAGGTTGTCAGGAACATATACGCCAATTGTTAACCGAGGGAGTAGAATCCAACTTAATAAGTTCGGAGGGTGGATTACATTTTCATGGGAGACTCATTGTCCCAGACGAAGGGGATTTAAGACGGGCCATGATGACATAATCTCATGGGTCTAAATTTTCAGTGCATCCTGGTGGGGACAAGATGTACCAATACATGCACCGTCAGTATTGGTGGGCGGGCATGAAGCGGGATATTTCTGAGTTCGTGTCCCAATGTGCTACTTGTCAATTGGTGAAAATAGATCATCAGCGACCAAAGAGTTTGTTACAACCCTTGGAAATTTTGGTGTGGAAGTGGGAGAGTATATTGATGGATTTCATCACAGGCTTGCCAAGTGGTCACGATTCTATTTGGGTTATCGTTGATCCTTTGACTAAGTCGGCACATTTCCTACCAGTACGCACCGATTATAATACAGCTCGTTATGCCCGACTATTTATTGCGGAGGTTGTTAGAATCCATGGGGTGACAATAAATATAGTCTCCGACAGAGATAAGATATTTGTTTCCCATTTTTGACTAAGTTTCGAAGAAGCTATGGGAACCAAATTGAAATTGAGTACTTCTTATCATCCTCAAACAGATGGGCAGACTGAAAGAGTCAACCAAATGTTGGAGGATATGCTATGAATGTGTGTGATTGATTTCAAAGGTGGTTGGGAATAATATCTCCCTTTGATCGAATTTTCTTATAATAATTCGTACCAATTTACTATTGGGATGGCGCCCTACGAAGCACTTTATGGCCGGCCTAGTAGATTGCCCACTTGTTGGTTAGAGGTGGGGGATAATAAGTTTCTTGGACCCGAAATGATCCAGGATAATTCTTCCAAGATTGAACTAATCCGAAATCGCATCCGAATAGCTCAAGATCACCAAAAGAATTACGCCGATGCGAATAGAAGGAATATAGAGTTGGAAATTGAAGATCAAGTCTTAGTGCGAGTATCGCCAATGAAAGGTATAAAGCGTTTTGGGAAGAAAGGAAAGCTTGAGCCGCGCTATGTTGGACCTTTTCCCGTTATTGCTAAGGTAGGTCCAGTGGCGTATCAACTTGCTTTGTTGGAGCACCTACAATAACTCCATGATGTGTTTCATGTTTCCTCTTTGAAGAAGTACAAGAGGTGTGAAGGAGACCTTTGGCAAATTCCTTTAGAAGACATCGATTTTCAACCTGATATTTTGTATGAAGAACAACCGGTTGCAATCATAGAGCACGGAGAGTGTAAATTGAGATCTTGGGTAGTACCCTTGGTATGAGTTCAATGGAGTCATCACGACGCTAAGGAATCAACGTGGGAATGTGAGAATGACATGCGAGGAAAATATTTGCATCTCTTTATACAAGGTACGCCTGAATTTTGAGAAAAAAATTCCTTCATAAGGGGCGGAGTATGTAACAATCCTCGCTTTTTAGAACCTATTTTATATTAATTTACTGTGTGAAATAATTATATAAAATGTTGGAATATGGAGTAAACATTAATTGCATAAGTTGGAAGTTACTATTCACTAGATTGTTGCATATTTACTGTATGTGTATGTAAATATCATCATGCTATGTTTTATAGTGTCATATGTTTTAAATGATATTTATGGTTTAAATGAAACCGAAACTTAAAACAATTTATAAAATTGTTGAATGCTAGTTTAGAGGGTGTAGTTAGTCCCGAAATGTGTGAGATAGTCAAAATGAGTGCCATATTATATTTTTATGTTTCAGGCACTTTTGACTGGTTTTAACGTAAATGTGTAGTTGTGAGTCATTTTAATGTGGTTTTAACCATTTAAGTTGAGAATTAAGGAGAACGCCACGATTTTAGTCTTAAATTTCATTTATTTCTCTAAAGTGTATTTACTAACCTAGAGAGAAAGAGAGAAGAAGAGAACTTGTGGAGAAAAGAAAGAGATTGAAGATTGAGGCTTGGGATTGTTACTACCACAAAGAAATCTGAGATTTCTACTTCAAGGAAAGTTTTCTACTTGCTAATATATGGTTTAGGATGAATAAATTGTATTGATTGTTGTGGATTGGTTCTAGTTTAACAATGTTAGGTTTTTTTATGGATTTGTAGGTTTTGAATCCTTGAAAGTTGATTTAGATATTTATTGGTGTATATCACAGTTGTTAAATGCATTTATGATTAGTTGGTTTCCATAAATGAGCTTGGCTTCGATAGAAAAGAGTTGGGGGAAATTTAGAGTCCAACACTCTATAGTCGAATTGGGGAATTCTGGGCTGGGCGAATCGATTTGCCCCCAACGAATCGATTTACCATAGGGACAGCTTAGATGTCTGAGTGGACCGAATCGATTTGGCCTATCCAAATCAATTTAAAAATTATGCAAAAAGTTTGATTTACCTATTTGAATCGATTCAGCTGGTCCAAATCGATTCGTCCAGGGCGAATCGATTCGGAAATGCTGCAGTTTTGAGTTATTTTTCTAACTCAATTTCATTCCTTTTTCTTTAGGCTTAAGACTTAGGAACCTTCTTGTATGAAGTAAACTTAGAGTCCTAGAATCCTAGATGAGTTAGCTAACTACCTACATTAGAAATGATTTATATGAGGGTTATTCTAGGGGTATACAAATTGATGTTCGGGCATCCTTTTTCTTTATTTAATTCTTAGGAGCCTAGGAGTTGTAGGGTCATGTTCGGAGACTTTAGAAGATCAATTGAGTTATGATAGTCTTGATAGTTTATAATAACATCACAAAAGAATGTTTGGAGAATAAATTAAGAGCTTATTCATTTATTGAGGTTATAATGATGATAAGAATTACGTATGGCTCCAGATAAAATGTGATGTATCTATTCAGACGAAAATGAAATTGGTAAATGATAATTTACTTAATCATGGAAATAGTAAATGATAATTTACTTAAACACACCTCTATAAATGCCATCATAAGGGAAGTGCGCGCGTGAGGTGAAGCCCCCTGGCTAATGAATGCAGGGTCGATATAGTCCTAGGCCGTATGAGCGCTTATTGTATATTTTCTACAATGGTGATGTAATTTCGGGTGTAGTTATGACTCTCCCGCGAGCATATGGCCACTTCTCTACGTCTTGCATTGTAGGAGCTAGGTTGTCTTGGTTGATAGGCCCTGGAAGATGATGGTAATTTAGGGCCGTGCATAGTGGGGAAACCCAGACGGGCGTCTTAAAATCGTTATATGTATATGAATATAACTATTCTTATTTCAAGTTGGACTTGATTACTGAAATGGCATAAAGAGCATAATGAAATTCCATAAAGAGAACCTAATTGCGGTTATGTTTCATAATGAGAAATGGAACAATGAAATGAATCAGTGTAAATGATGGAGGCTTTTAATTAATGTTAATTACTCATATCCTCTTGCATAACTAAATTGAACTTATGATCATTTAATTTTTTTTATTTTATGCATTGAATTGTAGGTAGATTCTTATTTCCATCAATCATGGTTTACTTCACATAACTGTCATACTCTTTATTTATCTGGTGATCATATAAAATCGGGCCCTGGCCCGCTCCTATTTCTTGTTGTGCATGAATCTTGTATTCTCTTAGGTGCTCCGCCGCAAGGATGCCCGTACTGAATTTCCTATTCCGATGTTTTTGGGGAGCCGTGATACTTTGTGGATATTACGGGATATGTTGTTAGACACCTTCATTTTTGTGCTCTAGTTATGATCGGGTCGTTTACTCAGGCGTGTGGCCCAAGCTTTTGTATTTGCTTATTGTAATGTATTATGTAACTTATTTAAACTTGTTGAATATTGTTACATGTGACTGTTGACCGACCGCATATATGTTCCCCTTGTTGTGTACTTGTCGTTGATGTATTATAAGTTCTTTTGGGTTTCCACTTACTTTTTAAATTGGGTTGTTCAAATTCTTTCCTTAACTTATAAAAACAAATTTTTAGCAAAACGTTTTTCTGAAATATAAGGTGGTTATCCCGCATAATTATTGTATTGTTGTGATGTTGAGAATGATCCATCGATGATTCCTGTTTTCATTTGAGTATGGGGCTGGAAAACCCTTATTTTGGATGAGCGGGTTGTCACAACACTGTTAGCACGCTTAGAGTTATACACGTGACAACCATTTCCTTCACTATATCTAGTCAAGTCGATTTCTGTCAGCTTTGCACATACTCGTGACAACGACACACACCAACGCTACTATAACCAGTTCACCCGATATATGTCAACCCTTCATATACTCGCAACCTGAAATTAATTTTAATAACCATTCATTGTCTTAGGAATTAATTATCAATTTTTTCATGTTCTCATTATTTTCTATTAGCCCCATCCTCTTATCGAGCATAAACTGCTCAACTGCCCCTAGTCCCATGCCTAGGGGTCTCCAAAATGCAATTATATCATAACCAATCATTTAGGAATAATACCTACCAAGAGTTACTACCTATCCTCGCACCTAGGCTAACAGTCCAACAAAAATGATGTACAATTCAGACCCACCCCGAAACCATCCATCCGTAAAAACCCACATTATCTAGTCCCATTCTTCAATAGCGTTAGCAACAACTAAGGCCTACCTACTTGTCCCATACCTAACAAGCAACCTAAAAATAAGGTGAGAGAAATAATTACCCAAAAATCCTATCGTCCTTGCGGTGTCAATTATTAATAACACTCGTGAATCACATATGGACTATTTCCAACTTATGACAACCATTCTTTAAATTAATTGCAAGATAACTATTTATCCAAATTATGTCTGTTTAATTTTCACATGGATTAAGAAAATTTGTTTTCCCATCAATTTATAGAATTTTTATTCACATGCATATATTGTTGGGAGCATACAACAATAAATCTCGATTCTACCAAATGCACCCCATTAACGTATTTTTACATGACGGAATCAATTTACAACATCATATATTCTAAAGGAATCCCGACCTCTTATTTAAACATGAAAGGGTTTTGATTTTTAATTCATATTAAAGATTTGAATCAAAATTTTCATAAATCTTGTTTCGTTTTTTCTAATTAGTCTCTATAATTTATTTTACGAAAACAATCATGTTTAGTGTTTAGGCAGCATTTAAAATGCATAACTGAAAAAGGGAACAATTGAAGTATTCACGCCTGTAAAAAAATGTTTGAAGAATGTGATATGATGGTTGAATTCCTCTCGAGAAAATAATGAAACCACATTCTTGGACAATATGGAGAAATATTGATTTAGTTTTTCGATTCTTGAGTTGAAAGTTGTGTTAAATGGGTTTACATTTAAAGAAAAATGAAGAAGAAAATTATGAGAAATTTTTACTTTTGGAGAAGGCTAGAGTATGTTTTAAAATCCCTAAACCCGTCACTTTATGTTTTTATACCAAAAAGAATTTGAGTCCTACAGAACTCTAAAAGAAAGAGTTTTATTTTTTTAAACAGAGCAAGCGAACCGGTTCAACCCACCATGCGAACCGGTTCGGATCCCCTGAATTCAAAAATTCCCCTTATTTTCTATAAAAATTTAAAACTCTCTTAATTCAAGTTCGATTTAAATTTTGATAAAAAAAATATTTTTATATAAATCAAGATCAACATTTTAAATGTGAAAAATAGTTACTTTCCAAAAAATTATTACACCCGAAATTTTAAATTCCTAACATATTTTATGTTTTAAAAACAAGGGGTGTTACACTTGTTCCCACGAGCAGGACTCGGTATTATGCCTATCTACCCATGTAGCCGTAAGATCAAAGCCTCCATAGTTCTGTTTTGGGATGACAAGAGTGAAAATTATTCTAACGTGATGTGTGTGCTAGTATTTTGACTTTGATTTTAGTTGGAGTATAATGGATGTTATACTTTGGTCATCATTACATGCCTCCGGGCATAGAGCTAGGGGTGTTGTGTTAAGGGTATCATGTTTAAGAGACAAAGAGTCGATTATAACATGCTATTTATGAAATAGGAGTGGACTAGACGTCGCTAACAAATATCCAAGTATCATTTATTGAATGGATAAAATCCTAGAGGTGTGGTGATGCCTCAAGATGATCTAAGGTGATAAATATGATAACTTTATACTAAAGGGTTTGGACTAGAGATGAAGGCATCCCTAATGATAATACACCGATATACATAATATAAGTCTTAGGGTCATGAGTGTAGTTTGATATTGCGGCTAAGTAAGTCATAAGTCCAGGGATCCAATCCTACGTAGTTCTAACGAGGGGGTTGTATTTACGTGTATGGCCTATGGGATATTTGATATACTCTATAAAATATTGTAATATTTGTGGAGCCTAGTCTTTTATAAAGAATTTTACTTTATCAGTCGGAGTATTTTATACGTATGTTAAAAATACGTAATCAACGGTACAAGTTACATAAGTATTCCAGGAATAAAATTATTCATAGGGGTCATCATTGAAATGAGAATGTTTTGTTAGAGAAATGGTGAAGAGTATTTCGAATTCGATCTTAAAAAAGAGTCCAAGAAACTCGCTTCACTAACACTTTCCTAAAAATTATTTTAAAAAGTATTCTTTCATGTGGTACTTAGTTGTACCATTTTTACTCGAGTTGTTTAACACAAAGAGTATGTTATTCATCTCACTAAACCATAATGCCGAAGAAGAACTAAGATTTAAAATCTAAATGCTATAAAATGCAAAGCTAGTCCCCTGACGAGGTTCGAAATATATTACTGCACATATTTGTACAATTCTATATTTCAATACTTATGTAAGGCATAAACTGAGTTGTTTTCAAAATATTTACCTTTAAAGTGTGAGTTTTTCTGGGGGAATGTCCCCTTTAATGTTGTACTGTTTGACAAAGATTTCTTTGGAAATGCTAGTATTTATGGGGGAATGTCCCCTTTAATGTTGTACGCCTCTCTTTGTTAGAAGATGTACATTTTCTGAATGTCATAACTTCACTTGGAATTTCACAAAGGAATCGAGATTCTTGGATCCTCGAGGATGAAAAGAGTTAGACAACCGAATCAATGTTAGGCTTAGAGTTATTTTCCCAATGGGGCAGGTCTCCCATTATAGCAGTCAAATTTTTTTATTTAACCACGTAATTAATAAACTTTTTAATTGTGCGATTAAATATTAGGGACAACCGGTAATAAGATCGGATATTATGGGAAAGGTGTAAAGGAAAATGTATCGCTCGATCAATTGTAAAGTTATGCAACGATGACATGTGGATTTTTAATCGTGCAATCCAATGGAGGATTCAACCACACCGCCAAAGGGGAATTTAACCACGCCATCAAATAAGTTGACCGTGGGGTATTTTCAGCATTTGGGTCTTTGGTTATAATTTTGAATATTTACGGGCTTTCCCTTTAATGAGTTCTTAGAACTTTCCTTAAAGTTGGGGTTTTTGTGTATTGGCCCTTGTGTGATTCCCCTCTGCCGGTTTTGAGAAATATAGAATTTTGTTAAGGATAGGGGTGTCTACAGTTTAGGAAACGCAAGAGCAACTCTAGGCCGCGCATATTTGAAAAAACTAAAAGGGTTAATGTTCTTGTTTTTTTGTTCAACTGAAAAAGTTCTAAAGAGCGTATCCGTAGCTACAATGTATAAATAAGCCGATAAGGGATCACCTTAGCAGAGGCCGTGAGAAAGTATAAAATAGGAATATATTCCATAATTAATAAAAGCACTAAAACTACTAGTAGTAATAGAATTAATCAAAGATAAAGGATAATTATGTTTTCAAAGAACTCTCATAATAAAGGGTCGTTAAATTTGACCGTAAGATTTGGGTATATCAAATTTAAGAGATAAACCTCTAATTTAGACTTGGAATGTCTCATAGTTTGAAGCATCTTATGGGTTATAAGAAAATTATCATAAATATGCCTACACTTTGTAAAAGCCTTTTGTAAAGCAGACACTAACTTGGCAATAATTGGTCTCATTTTTTGAAAAATAATAACAAAGACATTTTTATATGCCACATTACATTAACTATTGAGTCTAAAATGAGAAATTCTCGAAGGTTTATCATTTTTAGGAATAAAAACATGTCGAGTTTTATTTAAATCCCCCAACATACAGCCAAAATGTAAAAAAATGGCAAAATCGTCTGTAGTAAGGAAGAAGTAACAACACCACATTGATCTTTCAGCAAACTTATGTCGCTTCTAAATAAAAGTAAGATGTTAAAAAAATAATTCAGTCATAGTTGTCACTCCGTCAATGCCTACCTCTTTGGATTTTTTTTTAGAATTATCTTCAAGCTCCATCATAACCATGCTAACAATCTACGATTTTTGTAACGTTAACATCAAGGGAAGGTCGACATGAAAACACCGCAAGAGGCTACTTCGGATTAAGAAATTTGAGAAAGAGGGGGCCAAATTAAAGTAAATATCCTAATATTTTTTTTATAAATTTGAGAAAGAGGGGGCCAAATCAGAGTTGAGGTCTGATGATGGGAGGTCTTATAAAGTAAATATCCTAATATTTTGTTTATGAATTTTCGTAAAGGGTAGATTTTAATTTTTTTTTCTTCAACGGGAGTGTCGGTTGACCCTCAAAAGATCGAGGCTATGCTAGATTGGCCTAGACCAACTAATGTGACAGAGATTCTTAGTTTTCTTGGATTCACATGTTATTATTGAAGATTCATTGAAGGATTTTCTAGTGTTGACAAACCACTATCTAGATTAACACAAAAGAAGGTGAAATATGAATGGTCTGATGAAATTGAGAATAGTTTTAGAGAACTCAAGAATCACTTAGTAACTGCCACAATTTTTACTATTCCTTCTGAGACAGGGGGAATTGTTATTTATAGTGATTAACACAATTGTGTACTTATGCAAAATGGAAAAGTAGTAGCTTATGCCTCGAGAGAGTTAAAAAACCATGGGCTGAATTATCGAACCCATGACCTAGAATTAGTTGCTATAATTTTTACTCTAAGGATTTACTGTCATTAATTGTATAATGAGACGTTTGAGATTTATACCGATCATAAGAGTTTGAAATATATATTTACTCATAATGACCTAAATATGCGACAAAGGAGGTGGTTAGATTTAATGAAGGATTACGATTTAAAAATTCATTATCACTCGAGGAAAGCTAATATAGTAGATGGCACTATGAGTAGGAAGTCTACACCAAATTTAGCATGTCTTATTACAAGCCTGGAAGCTCTGTTAAAGGATTCAAGAAGTATGGAAATAGATGTACGTATGTATAGCAAAGGAGGAATAATCACGAATTTACAAGTACAACTATTGTTAAAGGAAAGGATCAAAATTACATAAGTAAATGACCCATAACTCAAGAAGATTAGAGAAGAAGTTATTGAAGGAAAGATAATCAAATTTTTGATATGAGATGATATATTGAGGTTAGGAAATAGAGTGTGTGTTCCACTTAATGTCCAAATGAAAAGGCAAATTTTGGAGGAAAGTCATTACTCGAGATTCACATTTCATCCCGGAGGTACAAAGATGTAAAAGGATCTTCGAGAAGTGTTTTGGTGGAAAAACTTGAAAATGGAGAGAGCGGAATTTGTATCTCAGTGTTTGGTTTATCAAAAAGTAAAATATGAACATCATAAACCATAAGGATTATTACAACCCCTACCAAGTACTGACTGCAAATTGAAACATATTACTATGGATTTTATGACAAGTTTACGGAGGAGTTCAAACAATAATATTTCTATTTGGGTAATTATTGATATGTTAACTAAATTTGCTGATTTTATTTTCATTAAATTACTCATTCTTTAGAAAAGTTAGCTAAGCTATACGTGCGGGAAATTATTAGATAGGACCCCAGTTTCAATTATTTCTTATCGTGACCCTAGATTCGTGTCTCTCTTTTAGAAAAGCCTACAAACAGCCATGGGAAAAAATAGAATTTCAGCACCGCTTTTCATCCTCAAATGGATGGACAATCTTAGAGAACCATCCAAACTTTAGAGGATATGTGTAAGGCATGAGTACTCGATTTGAAGGGGATTTGGGATGATTATTTATCGTTTGTGGAATTTGCATATAATAATAGTTATTAATCAAGTATTCAAATGACTTCGTATGAGGCACTCTATGGTAGCAGGTGTCGTTCTCCTGCATGTTATCTAGAAGTTGGACAAAGAAAATTAGTGGGACCATAATTGATTCAGATCACAACAGAGAAAGTGAAATTGATATAAAGACAGACTTCAAATCGCTCAAAGCAGTCAAAAGAGCTATGTTGACAATCGACACCGCCAACTAGAATTCCAAAAAGGACATTATGTGTTCTTGCTAGTATTGCCAGCAAAGGAAGTAATTAGATTTGGGAATAAAGGGAAGTTGTGCCCAAGATACATAAAACCTTTTGAAATCCTTGAAAGGATATGAGCTGTTGAGTACAGAATAGCCTTACCCCCTGAACTTTCTAATGGTTAAGACATATGTCTCAAATCCATCACGTATCTTAAGTCATGAACCTCTTCAAGTTAGATAAGATCTGACCTATATTGAGCATCTAGTTGAAATTTAGAACCATAAAAATCAAATATTACGAACTAAGGTAATTCCGGTGGTCAAAGTATTACGGCGCAATCATTACGTTGAAGAACCAACATCGGAGCGAGAAGATGAAATAAAGGACCGATATCCATACCTATTCAAAAATTAATATAAGTCAATTTTTGGGACCAAAATTTTTATAAGGAGGGCAGGATGTAATGACCCCACTTTTATATGTTCATATATAGCTTATTTTTACAATTTCGTCTCACTTATTATATGATAAATGTTGTATTATTACATATGTGATTTTATGGATTCTTAATATGAGAAATCCCTTTTTTAAATTTGAAGAATCAACTGTAAGATGGGTTAAATTAAAGCTTTGTGGCACATTCTAAGCTAAATGATAAGTTTCGGGGTAGAAAATGCAATTTTATGAAACTTTAGTGACTTGATTTTAACTAAAAAAGTTTCGGGGACAAAATGAAAAATAAAGGGGAACTTTTATAAATAAAATATTTTCAAGGACCTCTAAGAAATACTAAAAATATATAGTGTGAAATTACCAAAATGCCCTTCATTTGTAAAATGACCCTTATACCCTTAATTGACACCTCGCACTTACACGTGTCGTCAATATAGCTAAAGTTAAAAACATATGTCGTTGTTCAGTAAAATAAGACTACAAGACCACTCTGTTACGCGACACATCGACGCTGACTTGTCGTTCTAAAAGTTTGGTTAGCTAAACACGTGTTAGCGCTTTGATATCTTTAGAAAACTATAAATACAGACTTTAGGATCATTTGAATTCACACCAATTCCTTTGGAAATACTGAGAGAAAGAGTGGGAAATTTTAAGAAGAAGTTGTTTTCATCTTAAGATTAACGTGTGACCGAAGACTCAATATCTGTAATTTCGAACAGGTGAGTACTCTATGACATTCATTGCGTATTTTGATATATGATATTATGCAAACTATATATATATATATATATATTGTGAAATGATTTTATTCTCAAAATACAACTGATACCGATGATTTCGTCGTTTGTTATAGGATACATCTCTCGATATGTACATCTGATTTGAATTCTGAAATTATTGATTCGCCCTATGGAAACTTTCTTACTATGCTGGCCTTGACTACCGGGTGGAAATATTTGGGTGGTACCTTCCCAGCTTGTTTATTGTTGGTGTGCCTTAAATAAGGCGTTGTTGCAGAGATCATGATTTTCTCTCTGTGAAGTTACCAGGAGGAAACATTTGGTGACACTATCGGTCTGTCTGGGTGTTAGAGCGTACATGGCCATTAAAATAAAATTGAATAATTATCATATTGCTCAATTATTTTATCTATTCTGTTCCTCACTGTTTATTCTGAAAATATATGATGTCAGTTACTTTATATATATGATTGCAAATTCTTATCTCTGTGTATAGGCCTTTTGTTATAAATTGAATAGGTATCCATTTTGTGAAAAATCCAGGAATGTCTGGAGATTGAATCTCACTCAGCTTTTAGCCGATGTTGCATAAATAATCATTTTTCAAGAAATAAGTAGGCTCGCGGAGGGAACGTAAAAGGACTATGTTGAAGATTCATCTTTTAGAGCTCCTTTTGTCACTTTAAATAAAATATTTGTTTTATCATATATAGTATGTTTGGTTTTCTTGCAAGGAGTTTTAAATTATGTCTTAAGTTATAACTCATTGATAATTTTAATATACATGAAGTTTTCTTGTAGAAAGATCTGTGATAAGTAGGGTTTCACCGTAGCGGAAGAGTCACCTACGCGTCGATCGTTTTATTTTCGGCTCACTTGAACTATAAAAAAAACTAAACTTATGACTACGCTCAACTGGTGAGTATAGCGGCCAAGTCTGGGTTTCGAAAGATCCACAGAGACGAGCTGCTACAGTTTATAGGGTTTAATATTCCAAAATAAAAGTGTAAAATATAAATAACTACAAAAAGGAAAAAATGCAAAAAAGGGAAATATTAATCTAGGCGAGTGTATTGAAACTAGATTAACAAAGCAGTAAAAACAATAGGTTGCGTCGAATATCCCTCAACAAAGTTAATTAGTATAAAATGGTTACATGGGTCGACGAGTTATTTAGAATGCGTCACGTTTCGACAGTTAATTAAATCAAGGGTTGTCACGCCCCTAAATTCGCATAAAAGCCTAATATGATTTTGGCGTCAACAAATACCCGAAAATTATGAACGCAAGGTCGTAAGCACAGAACATACATAATATGACCTGCCAAATCTCCTAGGCATAATAACTAGGACAACGCACGCGAAATAGAGCCATAAACTCCATCACCAAAGCAAAGCAACAAATCAACTCGAGTGAGTTCCATTCAAACACAACCTAGACTAAATTAGCTAGAAAGCATGTTAAAAAGCATGTATTGAAAGAAAGAAAGTAAGCCTAATTAATAAATGCAAGAAATAGCAAGAAATAAATATCAACTAGGCGTGGAAATTAATGGAAGCAAGTAAACAAAGCAAGAATTAAAGGAAGACAATTAAATTAGAAAGGTTACATACATCAAAGTGGGTAAAACACCCAAAGGAAATGGAGTAGGGAGAAATCTCCTTACAAACCCTAAACCTAATGTAAAATGCAAGATAATGAAAATAGAAACCAAATTTGGCTTATATAGTAAGTGGTAAAGAAAATGAAGGAAACATAAAAGAAAAGAAAAGGAAAAGTGGCAAAATATCTGCAAATTGCAGTCGACCGGTCGCAGGGGCGCGGTCGACCGTGCCTTCAAGTTAAGGAACACTATCTCCTTCCCATGGAAAAATACAAAACCGCAGTTGACTGGGCTTTGAACCGCAGTGGACTGGCACTCTGTTTTTGGAAACTCTTTCGTCCATGAAGAGGGGAAAAGGTTACAAACGGAAACGACCATAACTTCTTCGTTCGAACTCAAAACGACGTGCCGTTTGAGGCCACGCAATGCCAACTCAACTAACTACGCACCTGTAGAATTTCTATGAGCTGCAGAAGAAATGTGAATTGATTAAAATGCCCTTAAAGTAGCGTCCGATGATGAAACTTCTCCGAAATGCAATGGATCCTCACTTTTAGCATTCTAATACCTACAAAAGCACAATTACCCCCTGCAAAGTATGTATATATCCAAATCGAAGGTTGTCTGGTTAATGAGAATAAATATAGGAATTAAGGACGGTAAAAATGCTAGAATGAATAAAGATGTAGGGAGGAAATATGCAATATTCGATACGAATCACACCCCCTAACCTAAACATTGCAATCCCTTAGTAATGAAACAAACAAAACCATTTCACGAAAGGCAGTACAAGATGTATATATGCATCGAAATATAAATGCCACTTTCGTAGGGAGCACGATTGCATTTAGCATGTGCAATAAACCATTAAACCCCTAGGTTACCCTAGTGGACGAGTGTCGTCTCATGAGGGTTTTCAGGGATGATACCCACAAACATCGTATGGTTTCCTCAAAATAAGCACAAATCAACATGCGACAAGCCCAACAAAAGCGAAAAAGATTTCATAACCATTATTAGCACAGTGAATGTATTCACGCAAAAGTCAAAATCATTAACATTATAGAATACACCTCATAGAATTGAAACCTTAATATATGGAAGGGGAGCGAGCACATGCAAAGTGTGATTTGGCAAAAACTTAAATAAACAGAATAAAAGTTAAATCATGCATATAATCAATCCTCACGGGCATTACACTCAGCAAGAGAATTCACTCGAGACAGGGAGGTAACACATAGGACATGCGGGCATAAAGAGTAAATGTAAATGGAAACTAGGTCGCACACATGTCACAAATGAAGAACACTATATATAAAATAAAAATTGTAATCTCAATGAAAAGATATCGGTCATTAAAAGAGGCGAAATGTATTTTCACAGATTATAAAAACTATTTAAACCTTTGAATTAACTCAACCCAAGATCACATAGGATTTTAATAGGGTTGTAATGTAGGCTAGGTTAGGGTACAAAATGAAAGAAATGTATGTACCGATTCAAAGTGTTCAGAATGAAACACTTGGAATAATGGGAAAATGCGAGCAATAACAAAATTTGGAAAACAAGTTCCAAATGAGCATTAAATATATCAATTGGATAGTAATCAAGGCTTATTGAACTATATACACAACATTTACAACTTTCTCTTTCTTTTGTTTGCTTCTTTTTCACATTTTTCTCTTTTTGTTTACTTTTGCTTTTTGCTTTCTCTTTTTCATGACTTTTTCACTTCTTTCTTTTCTTTACTTTTCTCACTCTCATAGGCCTAAATTGCAACCACACTACACAACATCATTCAATCCCAAGCAACATTTACAAACAAAGGCATGCAAGTGTAATAAGTATGGTGTATAACTCCAATTTGGAGTTAGTTGGGATTTGGGTTATGAAACGAAGGGCTAATATAAGGCTCAAAGGGGTTAATGAGGGTAAATATATAAGGTGAGGTCAAGGCTAATATGGGTGATATAACAAAGATGGCCTATGATCATTTCCTAAAGTTTACGCAATTATCGATTCAAAACAATAAATGAAAATCATTCTCAAGTATTACATTTCATATATGAACTCAATTAATGAACGATCAAATGAAAGAATAGAGAGATTATCGATGAATTCAACGTTTTCAATGAGGAACAAATAGTATATAGACTCATAAACGACAAAAGGTACAAAGCTTACTCAGTGTAAGTATATACAATGCAACGAAAGATTACCGAGTTCTAAAAATCATAAACCAAATCAATATAACAGAAAAGCGTATGTGCGCATGGGATTAAAGTTTAATTCATGAAGGTATTCATAATATCAATGATATGAGGACTAAAATCTAATAATTTCTACAATTCAGAACATGCATCATTGAGTTGTCAATTGGATCGGGCAATTATTGAAATTTATCATCGGAAACAAAGGAAAAATGCCCAAAAAAGGAGAAAAAAGAAAGAAAATCTTTTTGAAATTTTTGAATTTTTCAAAGAAAAGTGTACTAAGTAACTAACATGGGAGCAAAAACATGGACTAACAAAAGAAATGGATAGAATATCCCACACCCCCTATCTTAAAACCTGACATTGTCCTTTATGTTAATTAAGAACCAAGTTAAAGATAGGAAAAGAGAGATATTACCCAAAATTGGAGCGATCCCCATAAGAACAAGTCCGAAGAATCTACAAAACAAGTTACTATCGAGCATATAAAAAACAAATAACAAAAATTTAACTAATTACACTAGACTAAATTAAAAAGGGAAGAAAAAAAATAAAAAGCTAAATATATATAACCTATTATTTAGGATTCACACTAACTATACACTACAAGTCTAAATACTTGAGGGTCCATCACAAAAACGATTTGACTTTGGAGGATAACCGGTGTACCCTCACATACAAGCATACCTTCCAAAAAATATTAATTCCGTTTGAACAACGGAAGGCATGTGTAAGGTGTAAGAAAGGAACCATCGTCAATTAAAAGTTTAAATAAATATAAAATATTGATTCAATATTAAAATCCATCACTGTCATATCTCTAAAATAAATCCAACTTTAAATAAATATAAACTCAAATAAAATCATCCAACTATAAATATTTGATTGAAACCATAAACAACTGTGGTACCAAATGAACCACCAAATCCATAAATGAAATTCTCATAATAGATACGACAAAATGGAAAAGTAAATCTAAAATAGTAAAACAAGTAAAATAAATTTCTAGTTGCACTCCTAAAAATATCTCCAATCACTCTTGGGCATCTACTCCAGCACTACACGTGAAATATTAGTCTACACAATGGGTTAGATCCAACTGCATGAATATAACTACTCCTCCCAATTAGGGTCCATAAACCCAGACAATAGCATTATACATGATAAACATCACGATAGATTATTTAAAATTAAATGAGATATATATTAACATGCAAGTAACATAACTACCTCTGTCTATCCATATCTCTAAGCCACCCAAATGTTTAAATCCAATTATTCCATTACGATTATTATTTATATAATAGTCCTTATCCTTACTTAATTTATTTATCCAAATATTTTTGTGTTAATGAGACACCATTATAGCCTGTAGACCCCTCATCGGTCTTGCACACACTCTTGGCTTGCTTAAGGTTCACATCACACCCATTCCCCTTACTACATCCAGACAACAATATTTATGTCAGTTTTGCACATACTCATGAGGTTCCATACACAAAACGTCACTCTAGCCAGTCGGCCCGTATTATATCAGCCCCACACATGCTCATGACGCTAGCACCCACCCACACCGCTATATCCAGTCGACCCGATATTTTTCATCACTACACATACTCGGGATGTAAAATTCATTTTACTACCTGTTCTTTATCTTAGACATTAATTATCAATTCCGTCAAGTTCTCATTATTTTCTATTAGCCCCACCCTCTTATCGAGCATAAACTCCTAATCTACCCCTAGTCCCATACTTAGAGATCTCCAAAACGCATGTATATTGTAACCTATCATTTAGGAAGAATACATACCAAGAGTTACTACCTCGTCGCGCTTAGGCTCAAGATCCGAAGGAAATGACATATAATTCAGCACCACCCTGGAATCATCCATCCATAAAATCCCACACTATCTAGTCCCACACCTAGAAAGCATTGTCAACAACTAAGGCCTACCTACTAGTTCCATACCTAGAAAGCAACCTAAAAATAAGGTGAGAGCAATAACTACCCCAAAATTCCACCGTCCTCGCAGTGTCAATTATTAATAGCATTCACGAATCACATATGGCCTAATTCCAACAAATCACAACCATTATTTAAATTAATATAAAGATCACTATTTATCCAAATTATATCCATTTAATTTAACATGAATTAAGACAATTTGTTTTCTTGTCAATTTATAGAATTTCTATTCACGTGCATATACTTTTTGGAGTATACAACAATAAATCTCTATTCTATAAGATGAACACAATTAACATGGTTTTATATAACGAAATCAATTTATAACACCCCTAAGATTTATTCAACATGCAAATGTCTAAATTATATTGGAATCCCAACCTCTAATCAAAGCATGCAAGGGTTTTGAGTCTTATTAGTGTTTAGGCAATAATTAAAACGCATAATACCAAATAGGACCAATAGAAGTATTATTTCTTTTAGGAAAATCGTTTGATGAATCTGATTTAATGCTTTCATTCCTCTCTAGAATACAATAAAAACATGTTCTTGGACAATCTTGAGAAATCTTTATTTAGTTATTCGAATCATGAGTTAAAAGTTGTGTTAAATGGGTTTAGGTTTTTAAGAAAAGAGAAGATGATAATTATGAGAGGTTCATGCTTTTGGAGAAGGATGAAATATGTTTTAAAATCCATAAACCCATCACTTTGTGTTTTTATGCCAAAACGAATTTGAGTTCTACACAACTCTAAATGAAAGAGTTTTTATTTAATAAAGACCAAGCGAATTTGTGCCCCCCCCCCCCCCCCAACAAACCGGTTTGGATCCCCGGACTTTAAAAATTCCTCTTATTCCTATAAAATGTGAAAATATCTTAATTTAAGTTCAATTTCAATTTCAATATCAATAAAATTTTATTTTTATATAAATCTAGATCATCATTTTTAATGTGAAAAATAGTTAATTTCAAAAAAATTATTTTACACAAAATTTTAAATTCCTAACAAATTTTATGTTTTAAAAACACGGGGTGTTACATACTTCCCCACTAGCACATGAATTTTAACCATAAAATCCGACGAAGTGTAAATGCGCAAAATAAAAAAAGGCTCACATAAGTTTGCCCATAGAATACCATAATTGGGCTCTCATACACCCAATCCTATATGCACCTACCCCGTGAATAAAGTACAATATGTATACATATCTTAACTTTGATATTTACGAAAATAATTACGTATCTTGCTATCACACTAGCCATGCCATGGCTCCTGCTGAGCCTATCCTACCTGCGGCTCCTGAGCCTGAAGTAAATAACACCTACCCACTGCGGGTATTGCTAGAACTCCTTGTGAAATGGGTGCTGCCGATGCTAGAGGTCCTTGGCCCTGTTGTCCCTATTGGTACGTCCCCACAACTAAAACTGGCGCCTTTATAATGCCCATACTGTCTAGTTGGCTCGTACTCACCCTGATTTCCCTTCCCCTGCACCTGAGGGCCCTACTATATACCATTACCTTGCTGAAAGGCTAGGTGGTCCTGAGCTACTCACTATATTTTCCATGGATGATCATTGTGACCCTTGTTCTCCCCTCCTTGAACATTTAGCTCCTGTCTCTTCCCCAACTTCTTTTGGTAGTTCACTTTCTCTCTCCACAACAACTGTGTGACATCCCCAACCAAGGTGTAAGTAGAGTATGCCAGATCCCCCAACACTATCTTATTAATAGACCATAATAGACACTTAATCAAACATTCTATCTTTTTAGCCTCAGTATTCACCTCCTTCAGTACAAACATCGACAAATTGGTGAACTCCTTCTTATACTCAGCAACTGAACGCTACTTTAAGTTCAAAAACTCCCTCTTCTTTGTACTCCTAATCTAATATGGAAATTTTTTGTCCTTAAACTTCACTAGAAAGTCACCACAGTTCAAGCAATCCTTATCCTCTGATGTGGTGACACTCTCCCACCACTGCAACGCATCCCCAATCAGCTTGAACCTAGCAAACATCTACTTCTGCATAGCCATAAAATCTACCATCCTTAAGTTCCTTCCATATCTCTCCTCCATTCGTGAGAAATCGATGGGTCATATCCCCTTGCGGAGGTGGGAGGATGGCCTTTATGAAAACTAGCTCTCACCATGTCCCAAACTGAAACGGGTGTGCCTGTTATTTCTCCCTTAGAGTCATCCACCTCTGTCGTCCCATCCCAATACTGGCCATTGTTGCCTTACAAACAATAGCCGTTAACTCCTCAACAACTAAAACAAACATGCCCTGCCTCTTATGAACTGCGGGAACAGAAATCAAACCCTTTCTCCTATATCTAGATCTCCTAGTGTTTGCCATCTGAAAATACAAGAACAAATAACAATCAGGTTCAGAATAACAAAAGTACAAATCATCAAAATGAATTAAATATATGAAGTGTGGAAGATAAAATGTAGTCATAACCTACGAGAACTAAGACCATGCTCTAATACCAATTGTAACACCCCACGTATTCTAGCCAGTGAGGTCGCCTATAGTCCCCACCAAACTACGTCGGGCATCACTAAATAAGTTATCAATCTCAGCATGTGATAGTTATATGAGACATTGAAAAAACATTTACGATATAATAATCAAATTTATCCAACAAATATAACCATGCATGCAATATTAAAATCTATCACTATGGTATCTTCAAAATAAATCCAACTCCAAATAAATATAAACTCAAATGAAACCATCCATCTATAAATATCTTACTAAAACCATAAACAACTGTGGAACCTAATGGCCCATGATTTCCATAAATAAAATCTCATAATATAAGCGACGAAAAGGAAAAGTAAATCTAAATTACTACAGCAAGTAAAATAAATCTCTAGTTTCACTCCCAAAAATATGCCCACTCACTCTTGTGCCGCTTCTCCAGCATTATACCTAAAATGTTAGCAAACAAAATGGGTCAGAGCCCATCGCATGAATACTAACTACTCCTCCAAATTAGGTTCCATAAACAAGACAGTAACATTATACATGATAAACATGACGGTAGAATATTTACAAATAAATGAGATATATATTAACGTGCGAGTGAAATAACTATCACTATTTATCGGTATCACTCAGCCACCATGATGTTTAAGTCCAATTATTCCATTACAATTATAATTATAATTTAAATATTATCCCTTATCCTTAATTAATTTATTTATCCAATTACTTTGGTGTTCATATGGCACCAATATGGCCAGTCGATCCCTTATCGGTCCTACACACACCTGTAACAACCCTCGCTTTTGAGAACTTATTTTATATTAATTTACTCTGTGAAGTAATTATATAAAATGTTGGAATATGGAGTAAATATTAATTGCATGAGTTGGAAGTTACTATTCACTAGATTGTTGCATATTTATTGTATGTGTATGTAAATATCATCATGCTATGTTTTATAGTGTCATATGTTTTAAATGACATTTATGGTTTAAATGAAACCGGAACTTAAAATAATTTATAAAATTCTCGGCTGCCAGTTTAGAGGGCGTAGTTAGTCCCGAAATGTGCGAGATAGTCAAAATGAGTGCCATATTGTATTTTTATGTTTCACTTTTGACTGGTTTTAACGTAGATGTGTAGTTGCGAGTCATTTTAATGTGGTATTAACCATTTAAGTTGGGAATTAAGGAGAATGCCACGATTTAAGTCTTGCATTTCATTTATCTCTCTTACGTGTATTTACTAACCTAGAGAGAAAGAAAGAAGAAGAGAACTTGTGGAGAAAGAGAGAAAGATTGAAGATTGAGCTTTGGGATTGTTACTACCAAAAATAAATCTAAGATTTCTACTTCAAGGAAAGTTTTCTACTTGCTAATATATGGTTTAGGATGAATAAATTGTATTAATTGTTGTGGATTGGTTATGGTTTAACAATGTTAGGGTTTTTATGGATTTGTAGGTTTTGTATCCTTAAAAGTTGATTTAGATATTTATTGGTGTATATCATAGTTGTTAGATGCATTTATGATTAGTTGGTTGCCATAAATGAGCTTGGTTTGGGTAGATATGAGTTGGGGGAAATTTAGAGTCCAACACTCCATAGCCGAATTGCGCAATTCTGGGCTGGGCGAATCGATTCGCCCCCAGCGAATCGATTCTCCATAGGGACAGCTTACAGGTTTGAGTAGACCGAATCGATTCGTCCTGTTCGAATCGATTTGGCAATTATGTAGAAAGTTGGATTTACCTATTCGAATCAAATCGGCTGGTTCGAATCGATTCGTCCAAAGCGAATCGATTCGAAAATGCTACAGTTTTGATTTATTTTTCAAACTCAATTTCAATCCTTTTTCTTTTGGCTTAAGACTTAGGAACCTTCTTATATCAAGTAAACTTAGAGTCCTAGAAGAGTTAGTTAACTACCCTACATTAGAAATGGTTTATATGGGGGTTATTCCGGGGGTATTCAAATTGATGTTAGGGCATCCTTTTTCTTTAGTTAGTTCTTAGGATCCTAGGAGTTGTAGGGTCATGTTCGGAGACTTTAGAAGCTCAATTGAGTTATGATTGTCTTGATGGTTTAAAATAACATCACAAAAGAATGTTTGGAGAATAAATTGAGAGTTTATTCATTTATTGAGGTTATAATGATGACAGGAATTATGTATGGCTTCGGATAAAATGTGATGTATCTATTAAGACGGAAATGAAATTGGTAAATGATAATTTACTTAATCATGGAAATAGTAAATGATAATTTACTTAAACACACATCTCTAAATGCCATCATAAGGTAAGTGCGCGCGTGAGGTGAAGCCCCTGGCTAATGAATGCAGGGTGGATATTATCCTAGGCCATATTAGCGCTTAGTGTATATTTTCTGCGATGGTGAGGTAATTCCGGGTGTGGTTATGACTCTCCAGCAGGCATATGGCCACTTCCCGATGTCTTGCATTGTAGGTGCCTAGGTTATGTTGGTTGATAGGCCCTGGAAGATGATGGTCATTTAGGGGCGCGCACAATGGGAAAACCCGGACGGGCGGTCTTAGAATCGTTATATGTATATGAATATAACTATTCTTATTTCAAGTTGGACTTGATTAATGAAATGCCATAAAGAGCATAATGAAATGCCATAAAGAGAGCCTAATTGCGGTTATGTTTCATAATGAGAAATGGAACAAGAAATGAATCAGTGTAAATGATGGAGGCTTTTAATTAATGTTAATTACTCATATCCTCTTGCATAACTAAATTGAACTTAAGATCATTTAATTTGTTCTAGTTTATGCATTGAATTGTAAGTAGATTCTTATTTCCATCAATCATGGTTTACTTCTCATAACTGTCATACTCTTTATTCATCTTGTGATCATATAAAACCGGGCCCAGAACCGTTCCTATTTCTTACTGTGCATGAATCTTGTATCCACTCAGGTGCTCCACTGCAAGGATGCCCGTACTGACTTTCCTATTCTGGTGTTTTTGGGGAGCCGTGATACTTTGCGCATATTACAGGATATGTTGTTAGACGCCTTCATTTTTGTACTCTAGTTATGATCGGGTCGTTTAATCGAGCGTGTGGCCCAAGATTTTGTATTTGCTTACTGTAATGTATTATGTAACTTATTTAAACTTGTTGAATATTGTTACATGTGAATGTTGACCGACAGCATATTCAGTCCCCTTGTTGTGTACTTGTTGTTGATGTATTATAAGTTCTTTTGAGTTTCCACTTTCTTTTTAAATTGGGCTGTTCAAATTCTTTCCTTAACTTATAAAAATAAATTTTTGGCAACCCATTTTTCTGAAATATAGGGTGGTTATCCCGCATACTTATTGTATTGTTGTGATGCTGAGAATGATCCATCGATGATTCCTGTTTTCATTTGAGTATCGGGCTGGCCACCCCTTATTTTCAATGAGCGGGTTATCACAGATGGTATCAAAGCATTAGGTTCTAGAGTCTTTAGAATCTATGCTGACTTATCACGTTCTATCGTAGCGTTCTTTGATATAGAGCTTAATGTTAGGACTAATTGGTTGTCTATGCTTACAATCTTCTGCAAAATAGATTATTTTAAATAGTATCCAAATTCTATTGTTTCTTTATCTCAGATGCCGCCTAAGAGAGGTCGTCCCTCCAGAAGGAATAGAGTTATAGAAGAGGAGGTAGGTCCTCCACCGCCACAGTAAGGAACAATAAATGCTACTGATGTAGCAAATATCGTGGCCCAAGAGGTCAATGCTGCTATGACTGCCGTGGTTCAGCAATTGCCACAAGTCCAACAACCAAGGGCTCCGGATATACAAGATCCTACTGGAGATTCTCCGTGGGAGAGGGTTAGGGAATCCTTTTTAAAGGGTCATCCCCCGGAATTTCAAGGAGGTTCCGATGTCATAGTAGCTAATCAGTGGAAAAAGGATATGCAGCGCCATCTCCGAATGGTGGAGTGTAGTGAGGAAAGGAAACAAATCCTTGCCACCTTTAAATTAGTTGGAGCTGCATGACATTGGTGGGAGTCGATGACTATGCCAGAGCAGAGGGATATTATGACTATCAATGATTTTTGGGTTCTGTTTGATTAAAAGTACTTCCCTCCCGCAGTTTAAAGGGAGATGAGAAGGAAGCTTCAGGACGTGGTGCAAGGTGAGAGATCAGTTGCGAAATATGAAGAGGAGTTCACCCGGTTGGCCAGTTTTGTACCGGACGAGGTGACTCCAGAGGAGAGGAGGATGTCCAAATTTATTGGATGTTTGCACTGGAGGATACGACAACATTTGATGGGCAATCCAGCCTTACAGACTTTTGGAGATGTGATTAATGTGGTGTTACTCCATTTTCTGGAACATCGGTTGTATGTTCAAAGCGGTAAGAAGGCTTCAGTTATGGTGCAATATGGGAAACCCAGAGGCAATGGGATTAGAGGAGGAGAATTTCCCTCGTCCTAATCTTTGGGAAATAAACAAAAAGAAAGAGACCCCCAGCAAGGGGAGTTGTCTAAACGGCAACGTTTTGGTGGATTCAATGTTGGTGGCAATAATAATAGTCATGGTCAAGGTGGCTCGCAACAGCAATAAGCAGGTCGGGGTGGTAATGGAGGTAGAGGCCATCCAGGCCAGGGTGTTGAGAAGTTTAGAAATAACCGAGGCTGAAATCAGGAGAACACGACGAATCGATGCTTTCAATGTGGAGAGTTGGGGAATTTCAAGAGGTCGTGTCCTCACTTGATTGGGGGATAGCTTCCTATGATTCCAAAGAAGCCACAGGCTCAGTTAACACCACAAGTACCTAATCCGGTTGTCCCTCCACAACAGGGACATCTACAATATGGGAATGTTTATCATATTCAGGATGATATGCTTCCTCCGGCTCTGCCGGTGTCGCCAGCTATTGAGGGTAAGTTTCTCATTCAGGGCCACTTGGGTCGTGTATTATTTTATACGGGTGCAACACACTCGTTTATGTCCAGGAGTTTTCCTCAGTCTACAAAGTTGATTAAATCTGCAGAGAGTACCTTCACTAGTGTTGAGTCTTCTATGGGTGATGGTTCACTCATTTTCTTTGTTTGAAACCAAAAAGGAATAAATCTTGGTAATTTTTGTTTTGAGGCCGATTTTCTCGTCCTAGACATGGTTGGGTATGATGTAATTCTGGGTATGGATTGGCTAGTGAAGTACCATGCGATAGTAAATTGCTATGGGAAGAGTATAGTTTTTTCCATTCCAGGGCAAGAAATGTTTTTAGTGGTTATGCCTCGTTCAGAAGGAGGTATTAGCACTTACTTGTATTGTATTGTATTGCAGAGGAGACTTCTCAAGATGTAGTTGTTTCCTTAGATTCTATTCCGGTTGTTAGAGAATTCCAAGATGTTTTTCGAGAAATACCGGGTTTGCCTCCGAGTCGGGAGATCGAATTTGTAATCGATTTAGCACCGAGAACTCGACAGATTGTGAGAGCTCCGTTTCGTATGGCTCCAGTTGAGATGAGGGAGTAAAGGGATCAGATTCAGGACTTACTAGAGCAAGGGTTTATTAGGCGAAGCACGTCGCCGTGGGGAGCTCCGGTATTATTTGTGAAGAAACGAGACTGTTCTCTTCGATTGTGTGTTGACTACATAGAGTTGAATAAAGTCACCATCGGGAACAAATGCCCGTTGCCTCGGATTGATGATTTGTTTGATCAACTTAGGGGAGCATCGTACTTATCTAAGATAGATTTGAGGATGGGGTATCACCAGTTGCGGATACGGGAACAAGATGTGTCCAAGATCGCTTTCCTAACGAGATATGGGTTTTATGAAATTTTGGTCATGCCTTTTGGACTAACCAATGCCCTCACCGTGTTTATGGACCTCATGAATGGGGTATTTAGAGACTTCCTGGACCAGTTTGTCATCATGTTCAATGATGATATTCTAGTGTATTCTCAGACAGAATCTGACCATGGCACTCATTTGCGGTTGGTCCTGCAAAGGTTGAGGGATCCTCAATTGTATGCTAAGTTCGAGAAGTGTTGATTTTGGTTGTAGGAGGTACAGTTTCTGGGTCAATTTATGACATCCCAGGGTATTTCAATAGACCCAAATAAAGTGGGTGCGGTGAGGGAGTGGGGTCATCCCATCACACCTATCGAGATTCATAGTTTTCTAGGTTTGGAGGGTTATTACCTTCGGTTTATCAAGGGTTTCTCTAAAATTGCTAGCCCTTTGATAAACTTAACCCAAAAATGGGTGAGGTTTATTTGGGATGATTCTTGTCAGTCATCTTTTGACGAGCTCAAGGATAGGTTGACTTCTGCTCCAGTCCTTGCGTTACCAAGGCCAGGATTGGAATATTTAGTCTTTACCGATGCATCTCTACAAGGATTGGGAGGTGTACTTCAATAAGAGCGACGGGCTATCGCTTATGCTTCTCGAAAGTAAAGCCCCATGAAAATAATTATCCAATGCATGATTTGGAACTTGTTGCGGTTGTTTTTACCTTGAAGATTTGGAGGCATTATCTCCTGGGGGAGAAATTTGGTCTGTTCACTGACCATAAATCATTGCAATATTTATTTTCACAGAAAGATTTAAATATGCGACAACGCCTATGGCTAGAGTTTGTGAAGGACTATCAATTTGACATCCACTACCATCTAGGCAAGGCGAATGTGGTGGTGGATGCTTTGAGTCGGAAGCCCGAGGGGGAGTTAGCGGAGGTATGGAAAGCCAAATGGAAGGAGCTTAGTCAAGAGGATGCGGTTGCTAGGGCGTTTATGTCGGTGTTGACCGTTACGCCTAATATTGTGGCAAGGGTTGTAGAGGCGCCTAAGGAATGGATAAAGGCTGTCAGGACCATATACGCCAATTGTTAACCGAGGGAGCAGAATCCTACTTAATAAGTTCGGAGGGTGGATTACGTTTCCACGGGAGACTCATTGTCCCGGACGAAGGGGATTTAAGATGGGCCATGATGACATAATCTCATGGGTCAAAATTTTCAGTGCATCCTGGTGGGGACAAGATGTACCAAGACATGCACCGTGAGTATTGGTGGGCGGGCATGAAGCGGGATATTTCTGAGTTCGTGTCCCAATGTGCTACTTGTCAATTGGTGAAAATAGATCATCAGCGACCAACGGGTTTGTTACAACCCTTGGAAATTTTAGTATGGAAGTGGGAGAGTATATTGATGGATTTCATCACAAGCTTGCCCAATGGTCACGATTCTATTTGGGTTATCGTTGATCGTTTGACTAAGTCGACACATTTCCTACCGGTACGCACCGATTATAATACAGCTCGTTATGCCCGACTATTTATTGCAGAGGTTGTTAGACTCCATGGGGTGAAAATAAATATAGTCTCCGACAGAGATAAGATATTTGTTTCCCATTTTTGGAAAAGTTTCCAAGAAGCTATGGGAACCAAATTGAAATTGAGTACTTCTTATCATCCTCAAACTGATGGGCAGACAGAAAGA
This sequence comes from Sambucus nigra, assembly GCA_949130495.1. Classification (NCBI taxonomy): domain Eukaryota; kingdom Viridiplantae; phylum Streptophyta; class Magnoliopsida; order Dipsacales; family Adoxaceae; genus Sambucus; species Sambucus nigra. The sequence goes on along the minus strand of OX422218.1, from coordinate 177,689,608 downwards.
GTCAACCAAATGTTGGAGGATATGCTATGAATGTGTGTGATTGATTTCAAAGGTGGTTGGGAATAATATCTCCCTTTGATCGAATTTTCTTATAATAATTTGTACCAATTTACTATTGGGATGGCGCCCTACGAAGCACTTTATGGCCGGCCTAGTAGATTGACCACTTATTGGTTAGAGGTGGGGGATAATAAGTTTCTTGGACCCAAAATGATCCAGGATAATTCTTCCAAGAATGAACTAATCCAAAATCGCATCCGAATAGCTCAAGATCGCCAAAATAATTACGCCGATGCGAATAGAAGGAATATAGAGTTGGAAATTGGAGATCAAGTCTTAGTTCCAGTATCGCCAATGAAAGGTATAAAGCGTTTTGGGAAGAAAGGGAAGCTTCAGCCCGCTATGTTGGACCTTTTCCCGTTATTGCCAAGGTAGGTCTAGGGGCGTATCAACTTGCTTTGCCGGAGCATCTACAATAACTCCATGATGTGTTTCATGTTTCCTCTTTGAAGAAGTACAAGTCGTGTGAAGGATCCCTTTGGCATATTCCTTTAGAAGATATCGATTTGCAACCTGATATTTCGTATGAAGAACAACCGGTTGCAATCTTAGAGCACGGAGAGTGTAAATTGAGATCATGGGTAGTACCCTTGGTATGAGTTCAATGGAGTCATCACGACGCTAAGGAATCAATGTGGGAATGTGAGGATGACATGCGGGAAAAATATTTGCATCTCTTTACACAAGGTACGCCTGAATTTTGAGGACAAAATTCCTTCATAAGGGGCGGAGTATGTAACAACCCTCGCTTTTTAGAACCTATTTTATATTAATTTACTGTGTGAAATAATTATATAAAATGTTGGAATATGGAGTAAATATTAATTGCATAAGTTGGAAGTTACTATTCACTAGATTGTTGCATATTTACTGTATGTGTATGTAAATATCATCATGCTATGTTTTATAGTGTCATATGTTTTAAATGATATTTATGGTTTAAATGAAACCGAAACTTGAAATAATTTATAAAATTGTTTAATGCTAGTTTAGAGGGTGTAGTTAGTCCCGAAATGTGCGAGATAGTCAAAATGAGTGCCATATTATATTTTTATGTCTCAGGCACTTTTGACTGGTTTTAACGTAAATGTGTAGTTGTGAGTCATTTTAATGTGGTTTTAACCATTTAAGTTGAGAATTAAGGAGAACGCCATGATTTTAGTCTTAAATTCCATTTATTTCTCTCAAGTGTATTTACTAACCTAGAGAGAAAGAGAGAAGAAGAGAACTTGTGGAGAAAAGAGAGAGATTGAAGATTGAGGCTTCGGATTGTTACTACCACAAAGAAATCTGAGATTTCTACTTCAAGGAAAGTTTTCTACTTGCTAATATATGGTTTAGGATGAATAAATTGTATTGATTGTTGTGGATTGGTTCTAAGTTAACAATGTTAGGTTTTTTTATGGATTTGTAGGTTTTGAATCCTTGAAAGTTGATTTAGATATTTATTGGTGTATATCACAGTTGTTAAATGCATTTATGATTAGTTGGTTTCCATAAATGAGCTTGGCTTCGATAGAATAGTGTTGGGGGAAATTTAGAGTCCAACACTCTATAGTCGAATTGGGGAATTCTGGGCTGGGCGAATCGATTCGCCCCCAACGAATCGATTTACCATTGGGACAGCTTACATGTCTGAGTGGACCGAATCGATTTGGCCTATCCAAATCAATTCAGAAATTATGCAAAAAGTTTGATTTACCTATTTGAATCGATTCAGCTGGTCCAAATTGATTCGTTCAGGGCGAATTGATTCGGAAATGCTGCAGTTTTGAGTTATTTTTCTAACTCAATTTCAATCCTTTTTCTTTAGGCTTAAGACTTAGGAACCTTCTTGTATGAAGTAAACTTACAGTCCTAGAATCCTAGATGAGTTAGCTAACTACCTACATTAGAAATGATTTATATGAGGGTTATTCTAGGAGCATACAACAATAAATCTCGATTCTACCAAATGCACCCCATTAACGTATTTTTACATGACGGAATCAATTTACAACAGCACTAAGATTTAATCTACATGTGAACATCATATATTCTAACGGAATCCCGACCTCTTATTTAAACCTGAAAGGGTTTTGATTTTTAATTCATATTAAAGTTTTGAATCAAAATAGTCATAAATCTTGTTTCGTCTTTTCTAATTACTCTCTATAATTTATTTTACGAAAACAATCATGTTTAGTGTTTAGGCAACATTTAAAATGCATAACTGAAAAAGGAAACAATTGAAGTTTTCACGCCTGTAAAAAAATGTTTGAAGAATCTGATATGATGGTTGAATTCCTCTCGAGAAAATAATGAAACCACATTCTTGGACAATATGGAGAAATATTGATTTAGTTTTTCGAATCTTGAGTTGAAAGTTGTGTTAAATGGGTTCACATTTAAAGAAAAGTGAAGAAGAAAATTATGAGAACTTCTAACTTTTGGAGAAGGCTGGAGTATGTTTTAAAATCCCTAAACCCATCACTTTGTGTTTTTATACCAAAAAGAATTTGAGTCCTACAGAACTCTAAAAGAAAGAGTTTTATTTTTTTAAACAGATCAAGCGAACCGGTTCAACCCACCATGCGAACCGGTTCGGATCCCCTGAATTCGAAAATTCCCCTTATTTTCTAAAAAAATTTAAAACTCACTTAATTCAAGTTCGATTTAAATTTTGATAAAAAAAATATTTTTATATAAATCAAGATCAACATTTTAAATGTGAAAAATAGTTAATTTCCAAAAAAATATTATACCCGAAATTTTAAATTCCTAACATATTTTATGTTTTAAAAACAAGGGGTGTTACACTTGTTCCCACGAGTAGAACTCGGTATTATGCCTATCTACCCATGTAGCCGTAAGATCAAATCCTCCATAGTTCGGTTTTGGGATGACCAGAGTGAAAATTATTCTAATGTGATGTGTGTGCTAGTATTTTGACTTTGATTTTAGTTGGAGTATAATGGATGTTATATTTTTGTCATCATTACATGCCTCCGGGCATAGAGCTAGGGGTGTTGTGTTAAGGGTATCATGTTTAAGAGACAAAGAGTCGATTATATCATGCTATTTATGAAATACGAGTGGACTAGACGTCGCTAACAAATATCCAAGTATCATTTATTGAATGGATAAAATCCCAGAGGTGTGGTGATGCCTCAAGATGATCTAAGGTGATAAATATGATAACTTTATACAAAAGGGTTTGGACTAGAGATGAAGGCATCCCTTATGATAATACACCGATATACATAATATAAGTCTTAGGGTCATGAGTGTAGTTTGATATTGCGGCTAAGTAAGTCATAAGTCCAGGGATCCAATCCTACGTAGTTCTAACGAGGGGGTTGTACTTACGTGTATGGCCTATGGGATATTTGATATACTCTATAAAATATTGTAATATTTGTGGAGCCTAGTCTTTTATAAAGAATTTTACTTTATCAGCCGGAGTATATTATACGTATGTTAAAAATACGTAATCAACGGTACAAGTTACATAAGTATTCCAGGAATAAAATTATTCATAGGGGTCATCATTGAAATGAGAATGTTGTCATAGAGAAATGGTGAAGAATATTTCGAATTCGATCTTAAAAAAGAGTCCGAGCAACTCGGTTCACTAACACTTTCCTAAAAATTATTTTAAAAAGTATTCTTTCATGTGGTACTTAGTTGTACCATTTTTACTCGAGTTGTTTAACACAAAGAGTATGTTATTCATCTCACTAAACCATAATGCCGAAGAAGAACCAAGATTTAAAATCTAAATGCTATAAAATGCAAAGCCAGTCCCCTGACGAGGTTTGAAATATATTACTGCACATATCTGTATAATTCTATATTCCAATACTTATGTAATACATAAACTGAGTTGTTTTCAAAATATTTACCTTTGAAGTGTGAGTTTTTTCTGGGGGAATGTCCCCTTTAATGTTGTACTGTTTGACAAAGATTTCTTTGGAAATGCTAGTATTTATGGGATGCAAGCACATGTACGCCTCTCTTTGTTAGAAGATGTGCATTTTCTGAATGTCATAACTTCACTTTGAATTTCACAAAGGAATCGAGATTCTTGGATCCTCGAGGATGAAAAGAGTTAGACAACCGAATCAATGTTAGGCTTAGAGTTATTTTCCCAATGGGGCAGGTCCCCCTTTACAGCAGTCGAAATTTTTTATTTAACCACATAATTAATAGCCTTTTTAATTGTACAATTAAATATTTGGGACAACCGGTAATAAGATCGGATATTATGGGAAAGGTGTCAAAGGAAAATGTATCAATCGATCAATTGTAAAGTTATGCAATGATGACATGTGGATTTTTAATCGTGCAATCCAATGGAGGATTCAACCACACCGCCAAAGGGGAATTTAACCACACCATCAAATAAGTTGACCCTGGGTTATTTTCAGCATTTGGGTCTTTGGTTATAATTTTGAATATTTACGGGCTTTCCCTTTAATGAGTTCTTAGAACTTTCCTTAAAGTTGGGGTTTTTGTGTATTGGCCCTTGTGTGATTCCCCTCTGCCGGTTTTGAGAAATATAGAATTTTGTTAAGGATAGGGGTGTCTACAGTTTAGGAAACGCAAGAGCAACTCTAGGCCGCGCATATTTGAAAAAACTAAAGGGTTATGTTCAACTAAAAAAGTTCTAAAGAGCGTATCCGTAGCTACAATAAATAAATAAGCCGATAAGGGATCACCTTAGCGGAGGCCGTGAGAAAGTATAAAATAGGAATATATTCCATAATTAATAAGAGCACTAAAACTACTAGTAGTAATAGAATTAATCCAAGATAAAGGATAATTATGTTTTCAAAGAACTCTCCTAATAAAGGGTCGTTCAATTTGACTGTAAAATTTGGGTATATCAAATTTAAGAGATAAACCTATAATTTAGACTTGGAACGTCTCATAGTTTGAAGCATCTTATGGGTTATAAGAAAATTATCATAAATATGTCTACTATTTGTAAAAGCCTTTTGTAAAGCAGACACTAACTTGGCCATAATTGGTCTCATTTTTTGAAAAATAATAACAAAGACATTTTTATATGCCACATTACATTAACTATTGTGTCTAAAATGAGAAATTCTCGAAGGTTTATCATTTTTAGGAATAAAAACACGTCGAGTTTTATTTAAATCCCCCAACATACAGCCAAAATGAAAAAAAATGGCAAAATCGTCTGTAGTAAGGAAGAAGTAACAATACCACAGTGATCTTTCAGCAAACTTATGTCGCTTCTAAATGAAAGTAAGATGTTAAAAAAACAATTCAGTCGTAGTTGTCACTCCGTCAATGCCTACCTCTTTGGATTTTTTTTTTAGAATTATCTTCAAGCTCCATCATAACCATGCTAATAATCTACGATTTTTGTAACGTTAACATCAAGGGAAGGTCGACATGAAAACACCGCAAGAGGCTACTTCGGATTAAGAAATTTGAGAAAGAGGGGGCCAAATAATATATATCTACTTTGTGGGGGCCAACACGATAAAAATGAATGTTTTTATAAATAATTTAAAACTATAGGCTTAAAATTTGAAGTTCCCAAAAAATTTAGGGGGTTGTACCCCCTTCGATCCGCATATAGGCGATGCCATTGCTATAAGAATCATACACGTCTCAATCATTGGTGATTTTTCTCCGATTCACATGGATTGTACTTACTTGCCCGAGATCAGTGTAATGAGCCTCAACACATTTATTTTGAAACCGTGAACTTTTATTTTCAAGTAAGAGCTTTGGCAAAAGTGATAATATATTATGAGTATGAACGTAACCACAATCTTTTAGTATGTGATTCCATCAATTTCTTAAAGCTATTTTCCAACTATTAATAGAATATTCTTCCTATTAGTTAGTTTGTAAGTATATTTTTTTTATATATAAAATGGCGTGCATCCTCTCTCTATTTATAGACATTTTTGCACATAAAAATTGTGTCAATTTTATTTTGATATTATTGAAGTTTATTTTTCAAATACGAATTTGCTAAAACTTTTGCATATTTTTTTATTACATATTTTGAGATATTTGTGCTTACTATGAAATTGACTTTGCATACTTAAAATTCAAAAATGTAATAAAAATTACGAATTTTACTTTGTGGTGTGGTGGTTAGCGACAAACACCGGTGGTAGAGCGACATAATGTGGTCTAATAGTGGGATGACAAAAATGGAAATGTCTTGTAAAAACCATAGTTCCACAGAGTTGAGGTCTGATGATGGGAGGTCTTATAAAGTAAATATCCTAATATTTTGTTTATGAATTTTCGTAAAGGGTAGATTTTAATTTTTTTTTTCTTCAACAGGAGTGTCGGTTGACCCTCAAAAGATCGAGGCTATACTAGATTGGCCTAGACCAACTAATGTGACAGAGATTCTTAGTTTTCTTGGATTCACATGTTATTATTGAAGATTCATTGACGGATTTTCTAGTGTTGACAAACCACTATCTAGATTAACACAAAAGAAGGTGAAATATGAATGGTCTGATGAAATTGAGAATAGTTTAAGAGAACTCAAGAATCACTTAGTAACTGCCACAATTTTGACTATTCCTTCTGAGACAGGGGAATTGTTATTTATAGTGATTAACAAAATTGTGTACTTATGCAAAATGGAAAAGTAGTAGCTTATGCCTCGAGAGAGTTAAAAACCCATGGGCTGAATTATCGAACCCATGACCTAGAATTAGTTGCTATAATTTTTACTCTAAGGATTTAGTGTCATTAATTGTATAATGAGACGTTTGAGATTTATATCGATCATAAGAGTTTGAAATATATATTTACTCATAATGAACTAAATATGCGACAAAGGAGGTGGCTAGAATTAATGAAGGATTACGATTTAAAAATTCATTATCACTCGGGGAAAGCTAATATAGTAGATGACACTATGAGTAGGAAGTCTACACCAAATTTAGCATGTCTTATTACAAGCCGGGAAGATCTGTTAAAGGATTCAAGAAGTATGGAAATAGATGTACGTATGTATAGCAAAGGAGGAATAATCACGAATTTACAAGTACAACTATTGTTAAAGGAAAGGATCAAAATTACATAAGTAAATGACCCATAACTCAAGAAGATTAGAGAAGAAGTTATTGAAGGAAAGATAATCGAATTTGTGATATGAGATGATATATTGAGGTTAGGAAATAGAGTGTGTGTTCCACTTAATGTCCAAATGAAAAGGCAAATTTTGGAGGAAAGTCATTACTCGATATTCACATTTCATCCCGGAGGTACAAAGATGTAAAAGGATCTTCGAGAAGTGTTTTGGGGGAAAAACTTGAAAATGGAGAGAGCGGAATTTGTATCTCAGTGTTTGGTTTATCAAAAGGTAAAAGATGAACATCATAAAACATAAGGATTATTACAACCCCTACCAAGTACTGACTGCAAATTGAAACATATTATTATGGATTTTATGACAAGTTTACGGAGGAGTTCAAACAATAATAGTTCTATTTGGTAATTATTGATATGTTAACTAAATCTGCTCATTTTCTTTTCATTAAATTACTCATTCTTTAGAAAAGTTAGCTAAGTTAAATGGGCGGGAAATTATTAGATAGGACCCCAGCTTCAATTATTTCTTATCGTGACCCTAGATTCGTGTCTCTCTTTTAGAAAAGCCTACAAATAGCCATGGGAACAAAATTGAATTTTAGCACCGATTTTCATCCTCAAATGGATGTACAATCTTAGATAACCATCAGAACTTTAGAGGATATGCGTAAGGCATGAGTACTCGATTTGAAGGGGATTTGGGATGATTATTTATCGTTTGTGGAATTTCCATATATTAATAGTTATTAATCAAGTATTCAAATGGCTTCGTATGAGGCACTCTATGGTAGTAGGTGTCGTTCCCCTGCATGTTATCTAGAAGTTGGAGAAAGAAAATTATTGGGACCATAATTGATTCAGATCACAACAGAGAAAGTGAAATTGATATAAAGACAGACTTCAAATCGCTCAAATCAGTCAAAAGAGCTATGTTGACAATCGACACCGCCAACTAGAATTCCAAAAAGGTCATTATGTGTTCTTGCTAGTATTGCCAGCAAAGGAAGTAATTTGATTTGTGAATAAAGGGAAGTTGTGCCCAAGATACATAGAACCTTTTGAAATCCTTGAAAGGATATGAGCTGTTGAGTATAGAATAGCCTTACCCCCTGAACTTTCTAATGGTGAAGACATATGTCTCAAATCCACCATGTATCTTAAGTCATGAACCTCTTCAAGTTAGATAAGATCTGACCTATATTGAGCATCTAGTTGAAATTTGGAATCATAAAAATTAAATATTACGAACTAAGGTAATTCCGGTGGTCAAAGTATTACGGCGCAATCATTACGTTGAAGAACCAACATCGGAGCGAGAAGATGAAATAAAGGACCGATATCCATACCTATTCAAAAATTAATATAAGTCAATTTTGGGGACCAAAATTTTTATAAGGAGGGCAGGATGTAATGACCCCACTTTTATATGTTCATATATAGCTTATTTTTACAATTTCGTCTCACTTATTATCTGATAAATGTTGTATTATTAAATATGTGATTTTATGGTTTCTTAATATGAGAAAGCCCATTTTTAAATTTGAAGAATCAACTGTAAGATGGGTTAAATTAAAGCTTTGTGGCACATTCTAAGCTAAATGATAAGTTTCGGGGTAGAAAATGCAATTTTATGAAACTTTAGTGACTTGATTTTAACTAAGAAAGTTTCGGGGACAAAATGAAAAATAAAGGGGAACTTTTATAAATAAAATATTCTCAAGGACCTCTAAGAAATACTAAAAACATATAGTGTGAAATTACCAAAATGCCCTTCATTTGTAAAATGACCCTTATACCCTTAATTGACACCTCGCACTTACACGTGTCGTCAATATAGCTAAAGTTAAAAACATATGTCGTTGTTCAGTAAAATAAGACTACAAGACCACTCTGTTACGCGACACATCGACGCTGACTTGTCGTTCTAAAAGTTTGGTTAGCTAGACACGTGTTAGCGCCGTGATATCTTTAGAAAACTATAAATACAGACTTTAGGATCATTTGAATTCACACCAATTCCTTTGGAAATACTGAGAGAAAGAGTGGGAAATTTTAAGAAGAAGTTGTTTTCATCTTAAGATTAACGTGTGACCGAAGACTCAATATCTGTAATTTCGAACAGGTGAGTACTTTATGACATTCATTGCGTATTTTGATATATGATATTATGCAAACTATATATATATATATATTGTGAAATGATTTTATTCTCAAAATACAACTGATACCGATGATTCCGTCGTTTGTTATATGTGTATATCTCTCGATATGTACATTTGATTTGAATTCTGAAATTATTGATTCGCCCTATAGAAACTTTCTTACTATGTTGGCCTTGACTACCGGGTGGAAATATTTGGGTGGTACCTTCCCAGCTTGTTTATCGTTGGTGTGCCTTAAATAAGGCGTTGTTCCAGAGATCATGATTTTCTCTCTGTGAAGTTACAAGGAGGAAACATTTGGTGACAATATCGGTCTGTCTGGGTATTAGAGCGTACATGGCCATTAAAATAAAATTGAATAATTATCATATTGCTCAACTATTTTATCTATTCTGTTCCTCACTGTTTATTCTGAAAATATATGATGTCAGTTACTTTATATATATGATTGCAAATTCTTATCTCTGTGTATAGGCCTTTTGTTATAAATTGAATAGGTATCCATTTTGTGAAAAATCCAGGAATGTCTGGAGATTGAATCTCACTCAGCTTTTAGCCGATGTTGCATAAATAATCATTTTTCAGGAAATAAGTAGGCTCGCGGAGGGAACGTAAAAGGACTATGTTGAAGATTCATCTTTTAGAGCTCCTTTTGTTACTTTAAATAAAATATTTGTTTTATCATATAGAGTATGTTTGGTTTTCTTGTAAGAAGTTTTAAATTATGTCTTAAGTTATAACTCATTGATAATTTTAATATACATGAAGTTTTCTTGTAGAAAGATCTGTGATAAGCAGGGTTTCACCGTAGCGCAAGAGTCACCTACGCGTCGATCGTTTTATATTCGGCTCACCTGAACTATAAAAAAAAATAAACTTATGACTACGCTCAACTGGTGAGTATAGCGGCCAAGTCTGGGTATCGAAAGATCCACAGAGATGAGCTGCTACAATTTATAGGGTTTAATATTCCAAAATAAAAGTGTAAAATATAAATAACTACAAAAAGCAAAAAATGCAAAAAAGGGAAATATTAATCTAGGCGAGTGTATTGAAACTAGATTAACAAAGAAGTAAAAACTATAGGTTGCGTCGAATACCCCTCAACAAAGTTAATTAGTATAAAATGGTTACATGGGTCGACGAGTTATTTAGAATGCGTCACGTTTCGACAGTTAATTAAATCAAGGGTTGTCACGCCCCTAAATTCGCATAAAAGCCTAATATGATTTTGGCGTCAACAAATACCCCGAACATTATGAACGCAAGGTCGTAAGCACAGAACATACATAATATGACCTGCCAAATCTCCTAGGCGTAATAACTAGGACAACGCACGTGAAATAGACCCATAAACTCCATCACCAAAGCAAAGCAACAAATCAACTCGAGTGAGTTTCATTCAAACACAACCTAGACTAAATTAGCTAGAAAGCATGATAAAAAGCATGTATTGAAAGAAAGAAAGTAAGCCTAATTAATAAAAGCAAGAAATAGCAAGAAATAAATATCAACTAGGCTTGGAAATTAATGGAAGCAAGTAAACAAAGCAAGAATTAAAGGAAGACAATTAAATTAGAAAGGTTACATACATCAAAGTGGGTAAAACACCCAAAGGAAATGGAGTAGGGAAAAATCTCCTTACAAACCCTAAACCTAATGTAAAATGCAAGATAATGAAAATAGAAACCAAATTTGGCTTATATAGTAAGTGGTAAAGAAAATGAAGGAAACAGAAAAGAAAAGAAAAGGAAAAGTGGCAAAATATCTGCAAATTGCAGTCGACCGGTCGCAGGGGCGCGGTCGACCGTGCCTTCAAGTTAAGGCACACTATCTCCTTCCCATGGAAAAATACAAAACCGCGGTCGACTGGGCTTTGAACCGCAGTGGACTGGCACTCTGTTTTTGGAAACTCTTTCGTCCATGAAGAGAGGAAAAGGTTACAAACGGAAACGACCATAACTTCTTCGTTCGAAATCAAAACGACGTGTCGTTTGAGGCCACGCGATGCCAACTCAACTAACTACGCATCTGTAGAATTTCTATGAGATGGAGAAGAAATGTGAATTGATTACAATGCCCTTAAAGTAGCGTCCGATGATGAAACTTCTCCGAAATGCAACAGATGCTCACTTTTAGGATTCTAATACCTACAAAAGCATAATTACCCCTGCAAAGTATGTATATATCCAAATCGAAGGTTGTTTGGTTAATGAGAATAAATATAGGAATTAAGGACGGTAAAAATTCTAGAATGAATAAAGATGTAGGGAAGAAATATGCAATATTCGATACGAATCACACCCCCTAACCTAAACATTGCAAGTCCTTAGTAATGAAACAAACAAAACCATTTCACGAAAGGAAGTACAAGACGTATATATGCATCGGAATATAAATGCCACTTTCATAGGGAGCACGATTGCATTTAGCATATGCAATAAACCATTAAACCCCTAGGTTACCCTAGTGGACGAGTGTCGTCTCATGAGGGTTTTCAGGTATGATACCCACAAACATCGTATGGTTTCCTCAAAATAAGCACAAATCAACATGCGACAAGCCCAACAAAAGCGAAAAAGATTTCATAACCATTATTAGCACAGTGAATGTATTCACACAAAAGTCAAACTCATTAACATTATAGAATACACCTCATAGAATTGAAACCTTAAAATATGGAAGGGGAGCGAGCACATGCAAAGTGTGATTTGGCAAAAACTTAAATAAACAGAATAAAAGTTAAAGCATGCATATAATCAATCCTCACGGGCATTACACTCATCAAGAGAATTCACTCGAGACAGGGAGCTAACACACAGGACATGCGGGCATAAAGAGTAAATGTAAATGGAAACTAGGTCGCACACATGTCACAAATGAAGAACACTATATATAAAATAAAAATTGTAATATCAATGAAAAGATATCGGTCATTAAAAGAGCCGAAATGTATTTTCACAGATTATAAAAACTATTTAAACCTTTGAATTAACTCAACCCAAGATCACATAGGATTTTAATAGGGTTGTAATGTAGGCTAGGTTAGGGTACAAAATGAAAGAAATGTATGTACCGATTTAAAGTGTTCAGAATGAAAAACTTGGAATAATGGGAAAATGCGAGCAATAACAAAATTTGGAAAACAAGTTCAAAACGAGCATTAAATATATCAATTGGAGAGTAATCAAAGCTTATTGAACTATATACACAACATTTACAACTTTATCTTTCTTTTGTTTGCTTCTTTTTCACATTTTTCTCTTTTTGTTTTCTTTTGCTCTTTTGCTTTCTCTTTTTCATGACTTTTTCACTTCTTTCTTTTATGTACTTTTCTCACTCTCATAGGCATAAATTGCAACCACACTACACAACATCATTCAATCCCAAGCAACATTTCCAAACAAAGGCATGCAAGTGTAATAAGTATGGTGTATAACTCCAATTTGGAGTTAGTTGGGATTTGGGTTATGAAACGAAGGGCTAATATAAGGCTCAAAGGGGTTATTGAGGGTAAACATATAAGGTGAGGTCAAGGCTAATATGGGTGATATAACAAAGATGGCCTATGATCATTTCCTAAAGTTTACGCAATTATCGAGTCAAAACAATAAATGAAAATGATGCTCAAGTAATACATTTCATATATGAACTCAATTAATGAACGATCAAATGAAAGAATAGAGAGATTACCTACGAATTCAACATTTTCAATGAGGAACGAATAGTATATACACTCACAAACGACAAAAGGTACAAAGCTTACTCAGTGTAAGTATATACAATGCAACAAAAGATTACCAAGTTCTAAAAATCATAAACCAAATCAATATAACAGAAAAGCGTATGTGGGCACGGGATTAAAGTTTAATTCATGAAGGTATTCATAATATCAATGATATGAGGACTAAAATCTAATAATTTCTAACATTGAGAACATGCATCATTGAGTTGTCAATTGGATCGGGCAATTATTGAAATTTATCATCGGAAACAAAGGCAAAATGCCCAAAAAAGGAGAAAAAAGAAAGAAAATCTTTTTGAAATTTTTGAATTTTTCAAAGAAAAGTGTACTAAGTAACTAACATGGGAGCAAAAACATGGACTAACAAAAGAAATGGATAGAATATCCCACACCCCCTATCTTAAAACCTGACATTGTCCTTTATGTTAATTAAGAACCAAGTTAAAGATAGGAAAAGAGAGATATTACCCAAAATTGGAGCGATCCCCATAAGAACAAGTCCGAAGAATCTACAAAACAAGTTACTACCGAGCATATAAAAAACAAATAACAAAAATTTAACTAATTACACTAGACTAAATTAAAAAGGGAAGAAAAAAATAAAAAGCTAAATATATATAACCTATTATTTAGGATTCACACTAACTATGCACTACAAGTTTAAATACTTGAGGGTCCATCGCAAAAACGATTTGACTTTGGAGGATAACCGGTGTACCCTCACATACAAGCATACCTTCCAAAAAATATTAATTCGGTTTGAACAACGGAAGGCATGTGTAAGGTGTAAGAAAGGAACCATCGTCAATTAAAAGTTTTGGAGGGACAATGGAGGATTTGGATTGAACGGGTGACAAAAACATGTGAGGACCGAGAAAATAAATATATCCTCCCAAGGATTTAGAAAGCGGAATGGGAGGTGGAGCACATGAGGGAAAAGATGCCTTCATGGAAAGCAACTCGAGTAAGTACTCCTCGTCGGTGAAAGGGTTGAACATTTCAAAGTTCGGCACCGATTCATTGGGTACTTGTGACGGTGTGATAACGGAGAATGAAAATGAGGAGGAAAGAAATTCAAACTCAAGAGATGAGTTATCATCGCTCAAAGTTGGAATTTCAAAGGAGATATGATTATTTTCAATGAAACTTTCTTCTTTGGGATCTAACGAAGAAATCATCTCATTGCAAATGGATACTACATCCATTTCATCCTCTCTTTCATTATCAATTACAAGATGGGCCAAGTGATGAATGGTTTGTTCCAAAGTAGGCACAAAATCCTCCATTGGTTCAAAACATTCCTCGACTTCAAAAGTCTCGAAAGAGAAATCGTCGTCGAATTCGAATAATAAATCTAAGTTTTGATCCCAAAAATGATTTTCTTCCCTATAACATTGTTCCTACCTCTCGTTCTCAAGCATGAGCAAACCCTCGCCGAAAGTCATAGACCGAGGTGCAGATTCTTGAAAATTACGGGCTTGAAAATCATTATCGGCACTAAAGATAAATTCATTATTATAGGAATTTTGAAAACTATTGCAATTCGTTTCAAAATTCATATTATAAGGAATTAGAGGCCCAAAATCATTATTCTCCTCCTCAAAATACACGCACTCCAAAGCTTGACTTTTGTAATACTCGCCCAAAGTCATTTTAGATGTTGCAATTTTTTGGGATTCTAAGTATTGACCAAAAGTCAAAGGTTTACCAAAATTTTGAGAATTATCATAATGATTACCAAAAGAATAGGAATAAGACATGCTTACCCCAAAAATGGCTCGAAGTGGCGAATTTCACAAAGTAAATGCGCGGGCGAGAAATTCAAGCGTTTCTTGGCGCTCAATTTTAGAAGTCCTACGAAAAGGTTAGGCAAATAGTACAAATAGAAAGAAAATACTACGAAATACTAAATCAAATAAAGTCTAAAACAAACTCGTCCCCGGCAACGGTGCCATTTTATTAGGCAAAGTTTCGCCGCGACACAAGAGACTACACTCAACTGGTGAGTATAGCGGACAAGTTTGGGTATCAAAAGATCCAAAGAGACGAGTTGCTATAATTTATTGGGTTTAATATTCCTAAATAAAAGTGTAAAAGATAAATAACAACAAAAAGGAAAAAATGCGAAAAAGAGAAATATTAATTTAGGCGAGTGTATTAAAACTAGATTAACAAAGCGGTAGAAATTATAGGTTGCGTTAAATATCCCTCACCCGAGTTAATTAGTATAAAATGGTTACATGGGTTGACAAGTTATTTAAAATGCGTCTCGTTTCGACAGTTAATTAAATCAAGGGTTGCCACGCCCCTAAATTCGCATAAAAGACTAATACAATTTTGGCGTCAACAAATACCCCAAAAATTACGCACGCAAGGTCGTAAACACGGAACATACATGATATGCCCCATCAAATATCCTAGGCATAATAACTAGGACAACACACCCGAAATAAACCCGTATACTCCATCACCAAAGCAAAGCAACACATCAACCCGAGTGAGTTCCATTCAAACATAACCTAGACTAAATTAGCTAGAGAGCATGTTAAAAAGCATGTATTGAAAAAAAAAAAGTAAACCTAATTAATCAAAGCAAGAAATAGCAAGAAATAAATATTAACTAGGCATGGAAATTAATGGAAGTAAGTAAACAAAGCAAGAATTAAAGGAACACAATTAAATTAGAAAGCTCACATACAACAAAGTGGGTAAAACACCCAAAGGAAATGGAGTAGGGAAAAATCTCCTTACAAACCTTAAACCTAATGTAAAATGAAAGATAATGAAAATAGAAACCAAATTTGGCTTATATAGTAAGTGGTAAAGAAAATAAAGGAAAAAAGAAAAGAAAAGGAAAAGTGGCAAAATATCTACAAATCGCGGTCGACCGGTCGCAGGGGCACGGTCGATCGTGCTTTCAAGTTAAGGCACACTATCTCCTTCCCACGGAAAAATACAAAACTACGATCGACCGACACTCTGTTTTTGGCAACTCTTTGGTCCATGAAGAGGGGGAAAAGGTTGCAAATGGAAACGACCATAACTTCTTTGTCCGAACTCGAAGTGACGCGTTGTTTGCAACCATGCGATACTAACTCAATAAAATACGCATTTGTGGAATTTCCATGAGCTGGAAAAGAAATGTGGATTGACTAAAATGCCCTTGAAGTAGCATCCAGTGACAAAACTTCTTCGAAATGCAACGGATCCTCACTTGTAGCATTCCAATACCTACAAAAGCACAATTAACCCCTGCAAAGAATGTGTATATCCAAATCCAAGGTTGCCTGGTTAATGAGCATAAATATAGGCATTAAGGACCTTAAAAGGTCTAGAATGCATAAAGATATAGGGCGAAAATATGCAATATTCGATACGAATCACTCTGATGACGTAATTCCTTCATTTTCAATAGTTTATGATTCATGACCATGTGAATGTATTTCTGTTTCATTTATTTAAGGAAAAATTTTAACTTGGAATATTTTTTGCCTTGGCGGCATCTCAAGACACTAGTTCCCTACTACTATTTTGGGTCGGGGTCGTGACAAATCTCCCCTTTGAGCTTGTACAATTGGACTCCCCTTTGAGCTTGTACAATTGGACATAGCTTTATTTGGAAATTCTAGTATTTATGGGATATGGGTGTGACACCCTGCCCAATTAAATACCGGGTGATCAGTCCTATATCAAATCAAATAGGAATGTCATATGTTTTCATTCTCAACATCACTTTTGAAAACCAAATTAATTACTAATAACCTATTAGGCCGGGTGTCAAAATTTTAAATTTTATAATCTTTTTAAACTTAACACACAAATAAATCTATTCACAAAGGAATATAAACAATATATGTAATGAAATAACAAACTAATCGATAACTCTTGGTAAACATAATACAACCATATCGAATGAAAGGCTGGAAATAAATAAAATGACAACATTTGGGCAAGAGTCCCGAATACAACTCAAAGGACCTCCTATATAGATTACAAGTATAGAAGCGTCTACGCAATCTCATGCCCACATCCACAGTTATGGTAGAAACATCAGACTCGAAAGGAATAGCATCCGGGTGTCCCTGTGTCTAGACACCTAAAAAGGTTTTGAAGAAGAGAGAGAAAATATACATGTGGGTCAGAGCCCGAGGTTAAAAATTAATTTTAGAAAGTGTTTAAAATACTTTAATCTTTAAAATGTGATATTCTCCATATTTAAACTGGTGTCGCACTCCCATGAGATACCCCTCACCTCTCATCTAATAGTGCACACCTAACGCATGTATTTTAAAAACCCTAGTTACGCTACCCATCCTAACTAGTATCTCACCAAACCATCTAACATCACACGCTATCGCAAGAACCCGCATATGTAATATCCTAAGCTTTCTCCCGCTTATACTTCTTCCGATCATAAATAACTCTCACTTATACTTTCCAAAAATCTTTAAATGAAATTTATTAACTAGGGCACCCAACCATGTACTAAAGACCAAATATCTCTCCACTTCCAACGTTGCGTTGTGCTTCGTTCGTGGGACATCTCGCAATGCAAAATCCAAACCAGGAACCCTCCCGATACACTACTACTTAATGTTTATGGTCATTGACATTCGTTTGGCCCTCTGTCCATAGTATATACCCCTAAATTTCCGTTTCTCATCATAAAAGTATACACATACTAAATCTAACTCTTTCTATCATCAATTTAAGTCTCATCTCGCCAAAGGGATACACTAAAGTCCATCAAAGTATTCATATAATTATACTAAGAACAATAATCCAAAATATTCTAGGTTTTAAGATCTCTTAGCTCCCGAACTTTGCTACATTCGTGCGAGGGATGTCTCGCAAGGCGAAATCCAAACAAGGAACCCTCCCGATACGCTACTACGTAGCTCTGTTGGTTATTGAGATCTGTCGGTCGAGGACCTAAGTCTATTACTTGATACAAATAGAGTAACTTCCACTAGTTATTACACTATCTGCATCTTAGTGTTATTTATCCCGTATATATTAATCTCATCATATATACGTATATCACATATTTATTTATGAATTTTATACTCCCGGATGATCCAGAAATTAACTCACATTTCATTCTTTTTCTTGATCCTTGTGTATATATATGTTTTCACATCTCATATATATATATATATATATATTAGCGGAATGCCCGTGCCTAAAGGCACGGAAATTTTTTTGAAAGCACGTAATTATAAAACGGCAAAAAATTTTAAATTACGTAATTACAAAACGACAAAAATATCGTTCCTTACAAAACAAAGTGTAATTTTAAAACAATTGGCCATAATCTCCTTTGTTTATAAACTATTCACCATGCTTAACAAACAACAAATAGTCCAACAACATTCAAATAGTCTAAATTCGTCAAACAAATTCACATATACTATGAAATATACAATATTCATCAAATGAATTCTCATTGTGTCTCAAAAAACTTAAGTGTCAGATTTAAAAAAAAATGGGCAGAGTCACCTTTATTTATCGGATTATCCACCCTACTTAAGGGATAACGACAAATCAAACACCATAAAAAAAATCTCAAATTTTTTTAACAAAAGCTTCAATGAAACAAGCATCTTCAAAAAATCACAACTATAACAGCATTCCAGCTAGCAGCATTACCCTTGGACTCGAGTAGAATTACGGGCAACAAAATAGCAGCATTCCAGCTAGCAACATTGCCAATCAGCATTCCAGCTAGCAGCACTATAATACCCTGCTACAATTAGCATTTTTGAACTTCCTTAGGTCGAGTTGAGATAGAATTATGGGCATTGATTTATGGAATTCTGGTTTAAACATCCTATAGAGACTGAGGGCCACTTCACAAAACTCGATGTTTGCTTAACCTGCCTTAATAATAGAAAATTAACACAACAAGCATGTTTGAATTGAAAATAAATAAGTTTCTATAATGGTAGTCGGCTAATTATGCAGGTGATAAATGGTACAGGTAATGAAGTGTTAGCTAAAGAAACTGTGTTTTATACATGTTGAATAAACTTAGATCAAACTATTAGGATAATAAGTTGGAAGTTTACTCACAAAGTTATGCAGGTGATAAATGGTACAGGTAATGTAGTGTTAGCTAAAGAAATTGTGTGTTATACATGATGAATAAACTTAGATCAGACTATTAGGATAATAAGTTGGAAATTTACTCACAAAGTATAAATACTTGACCCCCATCCATTGTCCTTTTGGCTTCAATATATTCATGAGCATAATCTTATAAGCCTAATCTGATGGAGAAGCATGGGATTCCCTTAATGGCAATTTGTGGATAATTTAAACACATAAATAAGATTTATGAATGAAATTAGAAATTTTATTTTTTCACCAAGAAATTGCACCCATAGTGCAATAAACTGTTATTGTATTACATTCTACTACACTGCAACATTATTTAATGCACTTTTGGTGCAATTCGTTGGTACACATACAAAATTGACCATATGATAAATTCTCAAATTTATACAGGAAGCCAACGTGCTAAAAATTGATTAATGTCAGTAAAAACTCATCTCATATTGTAACTCAGCTTAAACATGGTATGAATCACCTAAACCTAAATAAGAAAATTGAATTACAGTGATAGTTTTTCTCAAGAAAGAAACATACAATATAATGTGGGATGAGAGAGGCCCCATATTTTGTTCTAAATATCCTTTCTAGACATGCCTTGGAAGACCGGCAATATCCCCTTTGGCTATTGCAACCCATGACATCCACCTGGGCTCATCCCCTTTGGTTATTGCAACCCATTACATCCACCTGGGCTCATTCCAAGCTGGTTGTGCAACTTACCTATGAAGTTGTTTATGTTTTTTTAAGAAGCCTTAAAAATCCGCATCTTGTCTTGATTTCAAGTATCCTCTAATATCCTTCCTATAAAACTTCACCAGTCATAAGCACACGAACAATTTTTGAAACAATAAATAATAAAAATAACATTGAAGGTTCTCAATGGCATTGACAATGGCAGCACATATAGCACACATATAGCACATACAACCCCCCTTCTAGTTATGTAAATGTGTCCTTATATGTGTCTTGAAGTGGGAGTCTCACAAAATGCAATCACCTGACTAATGTAATCACACTACATTTAAACAAACATCAAACATTTTTATAATCTAGTGTGGAAAACATAAGTCATCCGAATGAAGTAAAACATCAAAGAATGCTTGATAAACATAGACATGGGTAGGCAGAAAGTTAACATACCTATTAAACAAAGAATGCTTGATAAACATAGACATGCTGGGTGATACAAACCATCTCGTATATGCTCACACGCGCATACTCCACCAGAGGAAAAACTGTTCTCCAAGCATCATTCATTGAGCTTCAAGAGTAGTAGAGGCCAGAGCAAAAGCAAATGTTAACATGGTGACCGATCCATAATGCTAGATATCGGGGGGGTGTTGACACTTCTAAAACATCAAATGGCACACGCATCATTGCACCTATCATGAATGTTATTTTCTTTTAGTTGTTCAGTATCTTCATTGAATGTTATTTGGAAACAAAATCCTCAACAGTAATAAAGATTGTCATTCAGAAATTATTAAACTTAATGATCATGTGGAAGACAGAAATAAATTTTAATCCAATCTTGCAACTAATATTATTATTAACCGATAAACTATATAGATAACGGAGAGGCAAACTTTTTATAAAAATGCAGACAACACAACACAAAATTCCAATAAGAAAAATGCATATATACTGTTTTAAAGTTACTAAAAACAGGGTACCTCAACATGAATGCATAAGGATATAGTATTTGAGAATAGCAAAAACATAAACTGCCTAATTTGAGAATACCAAAAACAGTAAAAAACATGAATGCATACTGAAATAGTATTTGGAAATGGCAAAAACATAAAATGCATAATGAAATAGTATACAGGGAAAGATGATTTGTGCACTTAAAATGTAAGAAGAGGGAAAACATTGAGCAATAGAATAACCTGTAAATGTCAGTTTAATGAAACCAAAACTAAAAGATTCTAACATAATCACTGAACCCAAACTCTATGAGAGCTAGAAAGAGTTTTTTTGGGTGAAAATGAACTTGAAAATTATGATATTATTAAGCAAGTTCAAAATTCTGACATAACAAAGTAAAATTCTCATGGTACAAAGCAAGTTTCAAAATTAACAGGGGATTTTCGACCAACTAAAATGTCGCTCCCACAAACCTGTCAATAATTAAAAAAAAAAAGAATACAAACATACAACCTGCTTTAGCATCAGATGAACATCAAAATTCGTCCAATAGCAAACACAACACATAGAGGTATAGATAGTATACAAAGTTTAGTTTGAAGGAATTAAAGTTTCTTAAACCAAATAAAGACACAATGAGAGAGAGAGAGAGTACCTGGGACCTTTAATGCCAAAAACCCTGAATTTTGAAACACCAAAGCAGAGGAACACCAAAATAAAACCGGTTAGAAAATCACAAATGAAAAGAAAAAATCTAGAAAGAGAGATAGAGTAGAGACTATGAAGCGTTTTGTAGCTCCCGAATAAAATGCAACATCGTTTTGTAGCTCCAGTCCATCACTAAAGCAGGTTCTGAAAAATCAAAATCTGAAAATCTAAAAATCTCCTGAATAATATTAGACTCCAACCAAAACACCTTACGGTTTGTGTGTGTGTGTGCATGTGTGTGCACATGTGTAAGAGAATGAGGGAGAAATTAAGGGGGCATGTGTGTGTGTGTGTGTGTGTGTGTAAGAGAGTGAGAGATTACATTTAGTGTGGGAGGGATGAGGGTGGCGAGCAGCAACATGGGTGGGTGAGGGCAACAGTGTGGGAAGGTGTGTGGTGTGCCATCTTCAAACATATGCAACCACACACTCGATTTTTAATACTAAAAAAGTTTTAAAAAAAATCTTCAAGAAGAACCAACGCACAACATAAACATCAAAATGTTAAAAAAAATAGTGACCAAACTCTCTTGTTTATCTGTTGAGTTTACACTAATAAAATAGAATTTGTCATAAATTCATAACTAATAAAATTGATGTAAATATCAGAAATTTCAAATAAAAGAGTGACGACACGAAATCCAGCAAATAATCTCACCACATGTTCAGTTATGTCAAGTGTTGGGCCAAAGGCATGCCTTGTGTATCAACAACATATCAAGTGTTGGGCCTAAAACACAAAAAATTGACACACATTAAACATTGAAGATTTAGTTGTAATAAATCAAAGGTTTATTTGAAATTTACTAAAACTAAAACAACACTACCGCCACCAAGTATCTACACAACAGTAAACTGAAAGGGAAAAACCCTGCTTATGGAAGGTTCAAATTCAAGCCATATAATTTGGGACATTGGATTACCGATTTTATAATTATGAGCAAAACTCAACCATCTAAGCTGATAAGTTATGGCATAACATTTCATTCGATGGTTCATAACAAAACTCAACCATTATGGCATAATATTGTAATACCCCGTATTTTTATGGATATCTATTTATGGGATTAATTGGATTAAATGTGAATTAATTGAGAATTAATCCGGATAAAATATTAATGAGATGTGATTTAGTATTTGATTATAATTTGAATATATGGCAATATACGAATATTGAAACTATTGAAATTGTCGCGAGATTGAAATACGGCAATTTGGAATTTTGTTGAGACGCGTGTGACAGTCGCGTCTGGAATATAATTATTTAAATTAAAAAGTGAATATTATTTTTATCACCCGTATAGTCATTTTGAGTGCGCCAACGTGTCCGGAAGGGTCGAGATAGTCAGAAAACATTAGCCGGAAGTTAAGTTTGGGTCCCGGGGCATTATTGGGCCATACCGGTAACTTAAAAGGGTGTTTTGGTAATTTCAGAAATTTAGGAATTAAAACCCACGAAAATTAGAAACCAAATCTGACTTATTCCTTTATCCACTAAACCCACTAACTACACTAAGGGACTTAATGGGCTATGGGAGAAGTTAAGAAATAGTTCTAACTTGCCAAAACCCAACCACACCTCCATTGTCATCTTGAGTTGAACTTGTAGAGAGAGAGAGAGAGAGAGAGGAAGAAAAGAATTCTACAGAGAGAGAGAGAGAGAGAGAGAGAACAACTCAGCCTTCAAAGATTCAACATCAAATTTAGAGAAATATTAAGGCAAGTGGTTTAATTATAATTGATTCAATGTTATGCTTTTCCATGTTTAGGATAATAATCAAATTTGTGTTGGAAGATTGATTAGACACATGAATTTGAGGATTAAAGCTATGAACTATGTTAGGATTTGCATGTAGAAACATTCTGGACGAATTATGAATTCAAGATTTTAACCATTGATGATCTAAAAACGTATTTTTGAAGAAGTTTATTAATGTTCTTGAAAGAAGTAGAAAACTGGAATTCTTGATGAAGTGTTGACCCAAACAAAGCCCTTGAATGATGAATTATTGGTTTTAGAACGTTAGCAATGTTGTAGCATAGTTGTATGATGATATTATAACGTTATATTAGAGTTTCATCCATTAGAAGGATGTTTTGTGATGATTTGAAAACTGCAAAACGAAGCAGTCCGTAGCCATACCTGGTGCGTTCGATCGATCGATGTTCATCAGTCGATCGATCGACCACCATCGATCGATCGAAGGAAAAGGTCGATCGATCGACCTTCCCATAATGAGTAAAGTTTTCCCTATTTTAAATTTTAATGAAGTTAACCCTTGGAAAATATTATTGGAGACCTTATGAATACCCTTAAACTTAAGGAGGACCAGTAGGCATGATTATGAAATTTGGACCTTTATTAGAATTCAATTCGAGGATTCATTCTAATCTAATGAAATTCGATAAGTGAGATAATATTTGGGTTAAAAGTGTAAATTTGAATAATTTAATGAAATAAGGTTTGGGGCAGAAGTAAGGACCTTAAGAATAAATATGTAATGTGTGGGAATAATAGGGAACTTAATAACCCCTTGTGAGATAGGTTTTAAGTACAAGAATCTATGACGTGAGATGTGTCGATAGTCTACATTATATATTATTGGAAGACTTAAAATGTATAAAATTAGAATAATGGTATATGGATGTAGAAAATACCTTTATTAATATTGAGATATCTAAGATGTGTGCATGCTTAGTATGTGATTTTTACGTGTATGACATACCTACCATACTTGCTATCACGGTAGGTTTACGTTCGCTTAGGGCCATCTATTCCTTGTGTGCCCGGATTTAGAGTGGTGCCTAGAGGACATAGTTCAAGAGAATGACTTAATTGTGAGTTATTAAGCCAGCTGACTATGGAGCGTAGGTATGTACGTGACCATGGATATGTTGAACTATGTTCGCCTCCATTTTTGTGTGTGGTGTTTATTCTAAAAATTCTCGAGAGATTCGGAATGTGTAATCCTTATGTACGTGATGTACCGGGATGGATAACAGAGTATGTGTGCACCGTACCTTAGCCTCGGGGTGCTTATATTGTATATTTATGATGTAAATAATATACGGTTAAATGGAAAGGAATTTGTTATGTTAACTTGTGAGTATAGTCTTTGTAACATATGAAAAGATAAAAAGGGGACAGATATCAATAAATGGTTTTATTAATAATTGGGAATCCGAGAATTAAAGTAGAACTCTCTATTTAATTATTAAGGTTGGAATTTAAACGTGAACCGAGTAGAAGTGTTAGAAACCCTTTTGAACTAGATAGTTATGAGATAACACATGAATGGGTACAGGAACGTTAGGAGTGCACAGTTAGACGAGAGGTGAGTATTTCATGTGAGAGCACGTCCTAACATGTATCTTGCATTCATTGTTTTAATTGTTATTAAAGCACTTGCTGTTTTTAAAATACTCTCCACATTCGGGCTCTGACCCGTTTGCTTTCAAATCTATCTTTTTGTAAAAACCATTTGAGGTGCCCAGCCACAAGGACACCATGCTTAGGATCCTTATTCATGTGACGAGCTATAGCTGAATATGGAAGTTACAGGACCTTGCTTGTAGACGCTTCATCTATCTTGACTCTATATTCAGCATTTATCAGTTGTAGGGCATGTCGCCCATTTCCTTTAGAGACATTTCATTTATTTCAGTTATTCAGACTTCTGGCATGTAATTAATTCAGGATTCAGACTTGTCATATTATTTTCAGTTGTGGGATTGTTGTGAGGAGTTTTCCTCCGGACTTATTACTATTTGTTGGTTATTTCATTACTTCGTTATGGTGAATGGATTTATATTGTTTTTCCGTTATTCTTTTATTGCATGTTAATTAGACTTAACTTAAAATTTGGCAACTTACTTTTTAAATACTAGTTGGTTAGAAATCATAAAAATATTTTCGACAGTGATGCTATTAACTGAACCAACTTGGCATTTTTGTATTAATTTAATAAAGGAGTAGCTACCCGGTATTTAATTAGTCGGGGTGTCACAAATATTTCATTCGATAGTACATAACTCAACCATCTAAGTTGATACAAATGTATTAAAATATTCTCTACCCCAGTTCATAACGCAACCATCTAACCATCGATAATGATAGCTAACCCCAGTTCTGACATACAAAACAAAAGAGATTATGAACAAACCCCAGTTCTGACATACAAAACATAATCTTATAGTATGCAAGAGAATTTTAATGTTTTTACGATACAAAACGTATTAAAATATGCACTATATATAAAAGGAATATAATTACTACTTACGGTGAAAATGAACTTCCAATTAGATATTCAGTAATGGTCGTGGAAAGAAAAAAAATCAGAATTGCATAAAAAACTGAGTTTTGTGAATTTTATTTCTGGATCCATGCCATCTATACTCAATTCTCCTAATATTTTTTCAATTTTATCTTCCATTTCTTCTATTTTATACATCTATGCAGTTATCTTCATTCCTGATTCTTCTTGAATCTCAAATATCGTTTCCTTCAAATCCTTTAATTTCTTCATCTTTCATCCCTTCAAGATCTAACTAATTTTCTTCTTCATTTTATCAAAATTTTCCTCAATCTCGTGATCAAAATTAGGAAATTCATATTTATTAGGTAAAGGAGAATTACCTCCTGATTGGGCATAAATATTGTATATTTATCCCCCTAATTTCGGTACTTTTGTGAACCCAAGTGATGTAACATATATGGATTTGATTCACATTTATGCTACTAACCTTCGTGGCGAGTATTTCGTGTTTTGTGCTTCTCCTATTGGTTTTACAGGTAAATTATGCAAGCAGTGCAAAGGAGGAAGCAAGACAATGCTAGAAAAGCTAAGAAGGCAAGTTCAAGGGCAAATTGGTAATTTTGCAGCCAGATCCGAAAGGAGAAGTCAACTAGAAAGTTGAAGAGCTCGGAACAACGAGAACACTGGGAGAAACGGCACCCAAATCCGAGCTACGGTTGAACAAGTTATGCTCAGTTGAAGTTGAAGAAAAATCCAAGAAAAGAAGAGAAAAGTCAGAAAAATTCTAAGTGTTGAACTCCAGGCCAGCACACATTCGCGAACCCCAACCTGAACCGGTTCGGGGGGGCGAACCGGTTCGCAGGTACACCCGAACCGGTTCGGGGTACCTGATACGCGATTTTTGCCTTTTATGCTGATTTGTTCCCAAGTCTCCTATTAGGTTTTAAACTCTCCAATATTGTAGGGAACGTAGGTCACAACTTAGGAGCAGCCTTTAGGAGTAGTTTTACTCAGTTTTTGATAGAGAAGAAGAAGGAGAAACATCTAGGAACATCAAAGGAATTATTTGCTTCAAGATTCAATTATTAAGGGTTTGTTTTTCAAGTTTTAATTCAAATATCAAGATTGTTGTCATTGTTCTTGCATGCTTAGTTTTCCATATTCATTTTAACGTATTGTTGTGTTCATAATACATCTTTACATGTTTCAATCTTGTTTCATCATGATTTCATACACATGCAACGTTAGTATTTCATGCGTTAGTCCATTTAACATGTACGGCAAGGTTTTAAAGGTTGGGATGCATGAACCCAACCTGATGTGTTAGTGCACGTGTATAACCTTAATCCTATGAATTTAATGATTAATTTTGATCGTATCGTGTAATTTCATAATAATTGTGGTTCTTTATATCTCGTTTGCCTCTGGGTACTCGTGATGATTTAGAGCACAATTTGAATGTAATTACCGCGATACCGATTTACTCATCCTCAGATTAGGTATGACGCGGGCTTGAACCTCATATACATAATGCTTGGGAGTACTAAATTCCTGGTTTGAATTAATCGGATAAATTTATGATTGACGTTGTCACTACACTACACTAGGGTTGGGGGATTGTATTCCCATCCTATTTTATCATCATTTAAGTTTAGCAATTTCAATATAATTCTTCATTCCTCATTCAGATAATTTAGTTAGTTGCATATTTCATCATAATTTCATAATTGCATTTAGTTTAATCAATCCCAAAAACCAAAATCAAATCTTTTCCTTTCTTTTTAGAGTCATCGTTAGGATTTCTCCGTCTTATCCCGTCGTCACAACTCCGTTGTCCTTTTTTTCCCTGAGGATCGATACCCGACTTGTCGGATTATTACTTGAACGATAGGCTTGCACTTGAGCCTAGAGAGTACAGACTTTAGAGACACATTCTGAGTCGTGTCAAGTTTTTGGCGCCGTTGCCGGGGAATTAGGTAGACTTAGGTATAGATCGAGTTAATCCAAAGCTTTGACCAAAAAATAAAAAAAAAATAAAATAAAATAAAATAAAAAATAAAAAGCACAAAAAGATTCACAATTACCCTCTCTCCTAAGCTTTAATGCAAAATTCTGAAACCACTCCCACACCCCATAATACTCCAACCAGCATTCACGAAAATCCACTTGTTGAGTATAACCCTGATAATCCCCACACTCCAAATGCCCCACAGTTTTGGATCCCACCGCCCACACTGTCGCACTCAGTCTCTAGTAACACTCCATTCTCATTCGTAGGACACACTTCGGACACACATAGTGAGAGCGCCGAGTCGTCAAGTGAGAAAGAGATGTCGCAACATAGTAATGCACCCACCGGTGAGGACGAGCTTCCGTACCGCCCGTTGAGAGAATTATTATATCCTGAGCGCACTGTCACTCCAGGATGCATTATACTCCCGTATAATGCCGGGCAGTTCCGTTTCAAAAGTGGAATGATCCAGATGCTACCACGTTACCACGGTATGGATTCTGAAAAGCCATACCTCCATATAAGGGAATTTGAGGACGTGTGCGATACTCTCAACGATCAAACCTGCACACAAGAGGTAATCCGTCTCAAACTCTTCCCCTTCTCGCTTAAAGATAAAGCTAAAGCTTGGCTATGGTCTTTACCTCCAAGCTCGATTCCATCCTGGAATGAGCTACAGTCTAAATTTCTCTAGAAATTCTTCCTAACACATCGAACAATCTCTATCAAGGCTCAAATTCAAGCATTTAGGCAACATGAAAATGAGCCATTCCATCGATGTTATGAACGTTTCAACGAGTTAGTGGCTTCATGCCCCCATCATGGATTTGATCCATCGCAAATCATCTCCTTTATCTATAATGGGTTAAATCTTAACTCCAAACAACTTGTTGAAACTATGGGAAGCGGTCTGTTTGTCGATCTAGATGCCCACGATGATGATCTTCACATGAGGTATGTCGCCGAGACTACCCAATCCTGGGATACTTCTGACCCGAACGCTCAAAATCGAAATCGACAACCCACCACTGCTCCATCGGCATCCGGCCTATTCCACGTAGATAAGAATTCTATGACGGATAGTCGGTTGGACACCATTGAGAAAGGATTGCGAGACCTATGCGAGTTATATGGAAAAGGACCAGCTGGACCCATTCTGAACCCTGTCGTGAAGGTGTGTGCGATCTGTGAGGTGAGACATTCAACCGAGGAATGCCCGACAATACCCGCCTACAAAGTAATGTTGCAGGAGCAAGTTAGTGGTATAGGAGGCTTTAATGGTAATTTCGGTGCCCCGCATGGGAATTCATACAACCCTTCGTGGAAAAATCATCCCGGTTTTAGCTACGGGAAACAACATGCCATAATGAACCCTCATTCGCATGTTTCCCCTCCTCCACCACAACAATTTCAACAAGCTCCACACATGCAAGGACATGTGCAAGCACCACCACCTCATGAAAATTATATCCCGCCACAGCGGAGAACTCTCGAGGATACCATGAACCAATTCATCGCAAGCCAGACCGCAACCAATGCCAAATATGATCGTCAGATTGGCGACATAAATGCGAATCTGTCAAAAATACAAACCTCGTTGAGTGTTCAAGAGAAAGGTAAATTTCCTGTCCAAGGGCAACGACCTCCCCAAGGTCAAACTAGTGTTAGCTCCACCTCCACTGAACATCAGGAGCAATGTAGCGCAATTACCACTCTACGTAGTGGGAGAGTAGTTGACTTGTCACCTCCCCCACGAGACGTACTTAAAGACAAGGAGATTTCGCCCGGCACGAAAGAGGCCGAAGATGTCCCCTTGAATGAAAGTGATAAAGATGACACTAATGAGCCTGAGGTCGTAGTGAAACCACTAACCGCGGCACCGTTTCCTCAAAGGCTAATTCCCCCCCCCCCCCTCATAAAGGAAACCCACGTGATGACGTGCTAGACGTGCTAAAACAAGTTAAGCTGAATTTACCTTTCCTCGATGCCGATGCCATTAAGCAAATTCCAGCTTATGGAAAAGTCATTAAAGAATTGTTGACGGTAAAAAGAAAGATGAAGGTAAAGAAAAATGTCTTTCTAGCACAAAATGTGAGCTCTATTCTACTCAATGATCTCCCACCTAAATTCAAAGATCCCGGTGCACCCACCATTTCCTGCATCATTGGAGAAAATAAGATCGAAAAAGCCTTACTTGATTTGGGAGCGAGTGTCAATATCCTCCCTTACTCCATCTATAGGAAACTTGACTTGGGCGACCTCAATCCCACAAAGGTCACTCTCCAATTAGCGGATCGAACCGTGAAGATCCCAAGAGGCATAGTCGAGGCCGTGATCGTCCAAATTGACACTTTTTACTTCCCGGTAGACTTTGTCATTTGGGACACGGAGCCCTCCTTTAACTCGAGCAACCATGTTCCCATCATCCTTGGACGCCCTTTCTTAGCTACAGCTAACGCAATCATCAATACTCGAAATGGGCGAATGCAACTCACCTTTGGGAACATGACCTTAGAGACCAAGATCTTCCATGTCGCCCAACATACGGGGGAAGAAGATGACCTTCACGCGGTGAGCTTCATAGACGAGATCGTAGGGGAGTATTTTGAGGAGAATGATGGTGGAGATGCCATAGGGTCCTGCTTAGTGTCGAGCCATGAGAATGAGGTGTCCCATAAGAAAGAGCCATTAGGGGTGCGCCCTATTTCATCAAGTAATAGTGGTAGTTGTGCCAATGAGAGAAAAGTGGGGGAGAAGTGTGTAGTGACCGTAATTGAAAGAGAGAGAGAGGGGTTAGAAGAGAGAGAAATAGGAGACATGAGCATGGAAGATTTTGAAAGAAAATTCGGGCAGGTCGATGAAAGTATTACTATCGAAGGCCAATCCTTATTGGATTCATGTAGTCACTTAGACGAAAATGAATTGAAAGCAAAAATTGATGAATTCCTTCGTTGTGACAATCCACCCACAACACTAGAGGCCCCGAAGGCAAGTGAGGAGAAAAGTTGTGGCTCATCTGACTTAGTGCCTGACCCATGCATCCAAAAAATTGAATGAAACCTAGGTGTTCCCTCCGAGTCAGTGCACGCAGATCACACTTTGAGCCAGCATCACGAGGATCCCTTTTCAGTTAGTCACGATGAGTCTCCCTGTCTATCCTTTGTCTATGGGCGAGGTCCCAACTTGTTTCGATTATTGGAATATAATCCTAAGACGGGAGTGACAAGGAGAGCATCGACCCCCGTGAGTGGAGTCGGGTGAGTTTATGGAGAGATGAGAGGTCGTCGCACCCCCGACGCGTATGGGGTGATTATTGTATTTTTGAGTCATGCATGAGTGTCATATAGCGTTTTGTTGCATTTTTCATATTTGTTTGTTTTATTTTTCCGCACTTATTATTCGCTTTGAGTTAGATTTTCGTCCTTTTTGCTTGAGGACAATGCAAAAGTCTAAGTTAGGGGGGGTCACAAGTGCGTATTTCTAACACTTCACAAATTTTCAAAAATGCCCAAAATTTCCAAAAAAAAAAACAAAAATCATAAAATTTTGAAAAATCCAAAAATATTTTTGTTCAAAATAAATAAAAATTGGAATTCAAATTTTTCAAAAATATCATTAAAAGTCGAATTGGAGTCTCAAATTGTAAATATCCAACATACACAAAGCCGAAATTGACCAAAGATGGAAATTGAGCGAAAATTGACGACTTAACGAATAAATGTGGAGATTAACAAACCTGGTGAGATTCGAGCCTATCACGTTTTGCGAGATTTTAAATCAATCCGAGTTAATTGTTAACTCAAGGTTCTTTTTAGCGCTTAATAAGTTTTCAAGGATCTCAATTCTTTCATTTTGATCGGTTTTGAAAAATGTGTGCAATATTTCCTTGAAAAACGTGCCAAATTAGTCTCTAAATTTAAATTCACCTCGAAACGCATATGGTAACACAATTGGCATTTTGGACAATGAAGTAGGCCCTCGTTTGTCATCCCAAAAATATTGGCCAGAAAAAGATGCGAAAAATCACCCCTTTTGCAACCCAAATTGAGCCGAATGAATTTTTCCTGTCGTTTGACAACCCGAAAAACACAAAATAGCCGGAATTGTGAAAATTGATAAATTCAGATTTTAAGTCCGAAAAGTGCATATAAAGGGGAAAGAAACAAAATAGCATGCTCAACAAAAATAGAAAAAGAAAAAAAAAAGCAAAGAAAATGAGCAATAGCCCAGAAAATGCACAAATGGACATCACGAATGACTTTTCCAATTCCAACCTTCCATACCTCCTTCATTTTACCCAATGCAACCTTCAACTCGAAAAAGTCCTAACCGAGTCCAAATTGCGAAAAATTGATTACCGCGTGGAGAGTTAAGACACCAAAAGATAATATAAGAGGCTAAGTGCGCGAAATAATGCAATATTCCCGTTTTTAAAAATCGTAGTCCATTGAAGAGATCCTTTCGCCATAAAATTTCCGTCTTTCTAATTGCATGCGTGAATTTGCTTCAATTACATTTACTCTTTATATCACACATGCCGAGAGAATAGCCATAATCCGAGAGGTTCGTTTGAGAGAGTATTCCGTGAGAAATTGAAATCAAAATGAATTTTCGGATAAGTAACGTAATGATCAATCGATGGAAATTGGCGGTTATATTTCAGGCTTCGCACACACACACTACGGTTTGAGACTTGTAAATATGACTTGATGATGACTATTTTCTTGAAAAGTTTGAATTGCTCAATTTTTGCATATTTTGAAATTTCTTTGAGTCGAATTTTGTGGGTATATTCACTGCAAACCCTCACGAGACACAACTCGTCCTAGTAGGGTAACCTAGAGGTTTAAAGGCTTGTTGCATGCGCTAAATGCAATTGTTTGCCCGCGAAAGTGGTACTCTATCCCAATAAAGTCTTTGATGTATCCTTAACTCATACTCTCATTCTTTTACATTGCTCGGGACGCGCAAAGTTCTAAGTTAGGGGGGTTTGATTGGGCATAAATATTGTATATTTATCCCCCT
The DNA here is from genome assembly GCA_949130495.1 of Sambucus nigra. Lineage (NCBI taxonomy): Eukaryota > Viridiplantae > Streptophyta > Magnoliopsida > Dipsacales > Adoxaceae > Sambucus > Sambucus nigra. The sequence continues at coordinate 177,656,801 of OX422218.1, read as the reverse complement.
AATTTCGGTACTTTTGTGAACCCAAGTGATGTAACATATATGGATTTGATTCACATTTATGCTACTAACCTTCGTGGAGAGTATTTCGTGTTTTGTGCTTCTCCTATTGGTTTTACAGGTTAATTATGCAAGCAGTGCAAAGGAGGAAGCAAGACAATGCTAAAAATGCTAAGAAGGCAAGTTCAAGGGCAAATTGGTAAGTTTGCAGCCAGATCCGGAAGGAGAAGTCAACTGAAAAGTTGAAGAGATCGAAACAACGAGAAAACTGGGAGAAACGGCACCCAAATCCGAGCTACGATTGAAGCATTATGCTCAGTTGAAGTTGAAGAAAAATCCGAGAAAAGAAGAGAAAAGTCAGAAAAATTCTAAGTGTTGAACTCCAGGCCAGCACTCATTCGCGAACCCCAACCTGAACCGGTTCGCAGGTACACCCGAACCGGTTCGGGGGACCTGATACGCGATTTTTGCCTTTTATGCTGATTTGTTCCCAAGTCTCCTATTAGGTTTTAAACTCTCCAATATTGTAGGGAACGTAGGTCACAACTTAGGAGCAGCCTTTAGGAGTAGTTTAACTCAGTTTTTGATAGAGAAGAAGAAGGAGAAACATCTAGGAACATTAAAGGAATTATTTGCTTCAAGATTCAATTATTAAGGGTTTGTTTTTCAAGTTTTAATTCAAATATCAAGATTCTTGTCATTGTTCTTGCATGCTTAGTTTTCCATATTCGTTTTAACATATTGTTGTGTTCATAATACATCTTTACATGTTTCAATCTTGTTTCATCATGATTTCATACACATGCAACGCTAGTATTTCATGCGTTAGTCCATTTAACATGTCCGGCTAGGTTTTAAAGGTTGGGATGCATGAACCCAACCTGATGTGTTAGTGCATGTGTATAACGTTAATCCTATGAATTTAATGATTAATTTTGATCGTATCATGTAATTTCATAATAATTGTGGTTCTTTATATCTCGTTTGCCTCTGGGTACTCGTGATGATTTAGAGCACAATTTGAATGTAATTACCGCGATACCGATTTACTCATCCTCAGATTAGGTATGACGCGGGCTTGAACCTCGTATACATAATGCTTGGGAGTACTAAATTCTGGGTTTGAATTAATCGGATAAATTTATGATTGACGTTGTCACTACACTACACTAGGGCTGGGGGATTGTATTCCCATCCTATTTTCTCATCATTTAAGTTTAGCAATTTCAATATAATTCTTCATTCCTCATTCAGATAATTTAGTTAGTTGCATATTTCATCATAATTTCATAATTGCATTTAGTTTAATCAATCCCAAAAACCAAAATCAAATCTTTTCCTTTCTTTTTAGAGTCATCGTTAGGATTTCTACGTCTTATCCCGTCGTCACAACTCCGTTGTCCTTTTTTTCCCTGAGGATCGATACCCGACTTGTCGGATTATTACTTGAACGACAGGCTTGCACTTGAGCCTAGAGAGTACACACTTTAGAGACACATTCTGAGTCGTGTCACCTCCTCCACCATGTTGAACCTTAATCCGACAGCGATGGAAGCTTTCAATTCCAAGGAAGTAACTGCTAACTGCTCTCGATCTACCTTGATGGGCACCAAAAGAAATAAGATCCAAGATCCCTAAATAAAGTGAATTACAGCAAATTTAACATATTAATTCAAAGAAAACTAACACTAAAACACAAACCAAACCATATCCAAAAATGTTCGCACAAAAAAAAATTACAAAAGATCAAATAAAATATGGACACCAAAAGAAAAACCCAACTAATTGAAATCGCACCATGCTTAAGGAAGAAACCCATACGAGAAGAACATCCTGCAATAAAGAATATCAAAAAGTGAAATCAAGCATCCATTAAGTTTTTCAAAGCTAAATCAAAACTAAAAAACAACAATAAAAACCTATTTTAGACATGGTACCTAACTTGATCGGTAAGGAAGAAATTCATATTAGGCCGACAGCGGGGCACCGGGATGAAGGATGATAATGGGGATAAGGGAGAGGCAGTGGGGAGAATAAGGAGGAAGCGGGGAGAGGGGTAAGACAATGGGGACTCGTAGTGGCATCCGAGTTAGAGAGGATGAGAGTGAGGTTCGGTGAGAGAGAAAGAGTTTGTTGTTGTTGGGATTTGGGATTGCGTGCAGTGAGATATAGATAGAAGAAAGAGGTTTTGGGGTAATGTTACCAAAATACCCCCAAATTTGAATTAAAGTGAATTGCTAAAGAGAGAGGCGAGCAATTTACTGTCTTGCCCATGTTTTTGAATTTTTGTGAATGAAGAGAAAATTAATTAGAGTGATGAAAAAGAGTGGGAAATCAAATAATAATGGGATAAAATAGGAAAGAATGATTGTTTTAATCTCCACCCTCCATTTTTTGCATTGGTGTTTTAATCTCAACCTCTACTTATCTTATCAACTTATGGAATAGTGTCAAACATTCTACTCCTTATTATATAGATATAATATACTATACACGTCAAGTTTATCCATACTTATATATCACACACTATAAGTATGACAACTATCCCTCATAGCTATAACTCAATGGATGCAGGGAATTTCTCACATATTATCCTAGTACCAGCGGTCGGACTCTCACACCGACTTGGTAAAAAACAAATCACAACATATGGGAAGCGATCATATCTCCTTGCTTGAGAGTGAGATCGAATCATACCCAAGAAATCTCACCCAGAAGTAGATCCCACAATATAAATAATGGACGACTTTGACCTGGAGACTATACGCTCCCTACTCCTCAAGCCAGGGGCCTCACCCACATCGTGTAACTTCCCATGATAGCACTAGAGGGGTATGCTTAACATAAATATATCAAGCACACACATATATTTAAAATTACTTCATACTCTCTCTCTCTCTCTCTCTCTCAATATATATATATATATATATATATATATATATATATATATATACACACACACACACACATACACACACACACTATGATTTACCCAACACAATAATAAATTTCAAGGGACTCATCCATTTATAAGAATTTAAACCATAATTCCTATTTATGCATTTATTCCGTTTTCTAACTAAAAATTACCCCATTAACGTGGATTCTAACTTAGATTTTATATGGAGTTGTTGTTACATCAACTTCTCATGAAATCATCTTCCAAAAACCCATTTTGATTTAAGAATCCCAACCCAAAAATCATATAGTTTCTACGCCAAATATAATATGGATTTTAAACACACTAAAAGAATTAAAGCAAGTTAAACACTTTTCTCGTTGGATAAATCCGATGACCTCGTGCCGGGAATCCGCTAGAGCTTGGCCCGAGCCTCCTTTTTCTCCCCCTTTCCTCTTTCTTCTTTCCTTTTTTCTTTTCTCTCTTTTCTTTCGTTCTCCCGAGCTCTTATAAGAGTGTAATAAGGCTTATTCCTTATTAAACCCAAAGTTGACTCGTATATATAATTGTGAGTCCCTACTAGTCCAAAAAGTCTCCGGAACCTAAACACTACCCCCGGGTACTCCATTCTGACTATCTTGGCCTTTTCGAGACCAACCGTGCACTTGAAATTCTCATCCGAGTCACTTATCAAAAATTTACCTTTTTAAATATTGTACAACTTCACACGTACTTCTCTGAATAAAATATTACTCCTTGTCGCTTTGCCCAACCGCGACCTGATATAAACCTGTAAGTAAATATAAAACACATCAAGAATAATCCAACACTTTAAATTCTCAAATTAATAAATTACACTCACTTACGTAATTTAAATATCCATAAAAGTATGGGGTATTACATCGGGCAGATGTACGCCTCTCTTTGTTAGATGTGAGTTTTCTGAATGTCATAACTTCACTTGGAATTTCATACAGGACTCGAGGTTCTCAGATACTATGGGATGAAAAGTGTTAGACAACTGAATCAATGTTAGGTTTGGAGTTCTTTTCCCAATGGGGCGGGTCGCCTTTTATAGCAGTCAAAATTTTCTATTTAACCATACAGTTAAAAGCCTTTTTAATTGTGTGATTAAATATTTGGGCCAACTAGTAATAAGATCGGATATGGTGGGAAATGTGTCAAACGAAAATGTATAGCTCGATCAATTGTAAAGATATGCAGCGATGGCATGTGTATTTTTAATCGTGCGATCCAATGGAGAATTCAACCACATGACCAAAGGGGAATTTAACCACGCCATCCAATAAGTTGACCCTGGGATATTTTCAATAATTTGGGCTTCGGTTATAATTTTTAATATTTACGGGCTTTCCCTTTAATGAGTTCTTGGAAGTTTCCCTAAAGTTGGTGGTTTTGTGTATTCAATTTACACTAGTGGTGTACACAATATTTTTTTGAAAAATTTGTAATTTGGAAGTTGAATTTATATTGTATAAATAAATCTTTGTAATATATACATGTTATATTTGTATATACATTAAATTGTAAGCTATATATACTAATAAATGAGGACCTTAACGCTCCTGTCCATTTCACTAGGTACTTTACAAAATATTAAAACCCCATTACCTTAAAGGTATAACTAAACCTTTTATAAGTATACAAAGCCATCTCTCTCTCTATTTTTTTCTCTCTCTCTCTCTAGTTCAGTCTAGAAAACATGTTACATAAAACTATTTTTAAGAACACCATAATATTAATCATTAATACATCATCGATTAAATTTTCACAGATAATTTTTCTTAATAAAAAGATCATAGATCTTCATGATAATCACATATAATCATTAAGTGGAGCATAAAATTGTAATAAAAAAAACATACCTCAATCATGTCATAAATAGATAAATTGATAGAGCAGTTAACCCTAACAATGTCCGATCTGGATGAATTTTGAAACATGGCTTCGTCTTTTATATCGTAATAACATACAATAATTTCAACGCATTTCAACAGTTAGATCTCCATGTATGATCAAAACACTACAAGAATTTCCACTATTAGCAACAATATTTAGCAACACAAACTATTTTTGTTGCCAAAGATACCCTTTTGGCAACAAAATCTTATTTATGTTGCCAAAAGACCATTTTACATTGTACTTTTGGCAACATAAAATAAAACTTGTTGCCAAAAGTTAATTTTTTTACGAGGAAAATTATTTGAAGCTTTAGCAGCATTATCTTATGTTGCCAAAAGTCATATAACTTTCTACAACATAAACCCGTGTTGCGGAAAGAGAGCGGCTTTGGCAACTATAATTTTTCGCTACCAAAAGTATTTTCTATATAATTTATATATTTAAAAAACATTGAAGTCTAAATAAACAAAACCCTTCTCACAAAAAAAAACTTAAAAGAAGGAATCATCCTTCAGCTTCTCTTTCCCTTGCTCTCTCTCTCTCTCTCTCGAAGAATCTCTACTCCACCGTTGTCGACTGATCTCTGCTCCACCGCCGGTTGAATCTCCGCTCCACCGAACACCATAGAAGGAGCCTATATCTACCTCCCCCACACGCACACATGCATTACATAACACGCGCACAAATGCAAAACACATGCACGCACACCTACATCAATTTATGTATGTCGGGCTCAGATTTAGACAGAAAGATGGGCGGGCGGTACCAGATCTCCGTTGGGTCTGTGCCAATTGAAGCTGGACAAGGGTTTGTTTGGTCGGGGGTTGCTGGTGGTAGGTTTTTGGTATGGTGGTGCTTGGAGGGAGTGCGGGGGGAAGAATCTAAAGGTGAGGTGGTAGTTGAAATGACTAAGGAGGAATTGAAGGGATTGTGAAGATGGGAGATTTTTTTATTTATTTTTACTTTTTTATTGTTTTAATTTTGGATTTTATTTTTGGGCTGGGGTATTGGAATCCTGTTTCTAGGCTTAATTACAACGAATTAATATTTAAGGGGGTGAATTTGTCGGGTATTTTTTTAAGGGGTGTCCCATAACTCTTATGGTCCTTATTAACTTATATGTTGTTTTATGCGCTTTTAAGATTTTGACATCTAAATGTTCCATGTTTACTAGTTCAAGTTATTTAGAAGTGTTTCTCCTCCAATTATTAATGATGAAATTGATTATTTATGATTAAGTCATAAATGTTGTCTCCTAAGTAACACCAATTCAATTGTTTAATAAAATATGAAATGATAATACTTTTAAGAAACATTCACAACATTACATTGTTATGTTTAATGTGTAGCTGATGAGAGAAAACAATTATTGTTTCAGGTGTAAGTTTTCTTCTTTGCTTCCAGAAACTTCTCGAGAAAATGCCATGGTTAAAGTGTGAGGTGCACTGTCAACTCAATTCTTTTGGTCGATGCTCAAGGTTTGATTTATTGGCTTGATTCTTTAATTATACATTACATATATATTTACTCTCTTTATCTTTCAACTGTTTGCTAGATTTTTATTTTGTTTTCAAAAAGTTAGACTTAGGCATAAAAACATGTCGTTAAAGAGTGAAAATGTAAAATAGCAACAAGACGATCATGTAAGAGGCACGGACACCTCACACGGGATTAATATGATTCATAGGAATCGATCGGGTAGTCACGACACTCCCGATTTTAAGTATATGGCGTAAATTTGTCAAAAATTAGACTTAGATATAGAAATATGCCGTTAAATGGTGAAAACGTCAAATAGTCACAAAACAGTCACGTAAGAGGCACGAACACCTCGTACGGGACAAATGTAACTCGTAGGAACCGACTGCGTAGTCACGGGGCTCCAAGTTTGAGTATACGATGTGAATTTACAAAAAGTTTGACTTAAGCATAAAAATACATCATCAGAGGATGAAAACATAAAACAATCACAAAACGGTCCTTTAATATGCACGAACACATCATATGACACCAATGTAATTCGTAGGAACCGACCCCTAATCACGGGACTCTCGGTTTAAGTATACGACCTAAATTTACAAAAAGTTAGATTCGAGCATAAAAACATGCCACAAATGGGTGAAAACGTAAAACAACCACAAAAAGGTCCCTTAAGCGTCATAAAAACCTCGGACGGGACCAATGTGACTCATAGGAACCGACCGTGTAGTCACGGGGGTCCCAGTTTGAGTGTACGGCATAAATTTACAAAAAATTAGACTTAAGCATAAAAAATGCCATCGAAGGGTGAAAACTTAAAATAGCCACAAAACGGTCCGGTAAGAGTCACAAACACCTCTCACGGGACCAATGTTAATCGTAGTAATGACCGCGTAGTCACGGAGCTCCTGTTTTGAGTGTACGACATAAATTTGCAAAAAAAATAGACTTTAGCATAAAAACATGCAATTGAAGGGTGAAAATGAAAAACTAACACAAAACGGTCCCGTAAAAGTCACGAACACCTCGTACGGGACCAATGTGAGTCGTAGGAACCGACCGCATAATCACGGGGCTCCAGGTTCGAGTGTACGACATAAATTTGAAAAAAATTAGACTTAAGCATAAAAACATGCCATCGAAGGGTGAAAATGTAAAACAGCCATAAAACGGTCCTGTAAAACTCACAAACACCTCGCACGGGACCAATGTGACTCATAGGAACCGATCGTGTAGTCACGGGGCTCCCGACTTGAGTGTACGACGTAAATTTACAAAAAAATAGACTTAAGCATAAAAACATGCCATCGAAGCATGAAAACATAAAACCACCAGAAAATGGTCCCATAAGAGTCACGAACACCAAGCACGAGAACAAGGTAAGTCGTAGGAACCAGCCACATAGTCACGGGGCTCCCGGTTTTAGTGTACGACGTAAATTTCTAAAAAGTTAGACTTAAGCACAAAAACATGGCATCGAAGGGTAAAAACATAAAAGAAAAACAAAACGGTCCCGTAAGAGTCACGAACACTTCGCACGGGACCAATGTGACTCCTAGGAATCGACCGCGTAGTCACGGGGCTCCCGGTTTGAGTGTATGACATAAATTTGCAAATAATTAGGCTTGATCATAAAAGTAGACAATTGAAGGGTGAAAACATAAAACAAACACAAAATAGTCCTCTAAGAGTCACAAACACCTCGCACGAGACTAATGTGACTCGTAGGAACCGATCCCATAGTCAGGGGCTCCCAGTTTGAGTGTACGACATAAATTTCCAAAAAATTAGACTTAAGTATAAAAACATGCCATCAAAGGGTGAAAACATAAAACAGACACAAAACGGTTCGGTAAAAGTCACGAAGACCTCACACAAGACCAATGTGACTCGTAGGAACCGACCGCGTAATCACGGGGCTCCCAATTTGAGTGTACGATATAAATTTTAAAAAAATAGACTTTAGCATAAAAACATGCAATCGAATGATGAAAATGTAAAACAAACACAAAATAGTCCGATAAGAGTCATGAGCATCTCGCACGGGACCAATGTGACTCGTAGGAACCGACCGCGTAATCACGGGGCTCCCGGTTTGAGTGTACGACGTAAATTTGCAAAAAATTAGACTTGATCATAAAAATATGTCATCGAAGTGTGAAAATGTAAAATAGCCACAAAACGGTCCCGTTAGAGTCATGAACACCTCGCATGGGTCCAATGTGACTCGTAGGACCTAACCGTGGCTCTCGGTTTGAGTGTGGGATGTAAATTTGGGAAAAAATAGACTTAAGCATAAAAACATGCCATTGAAGGGTGAAAACATAAAACAACCACAAAACAATCCGGTAAGTGTCATGAACACCTCGCATCGGACCAATATGACTCGTAGGAACTGATCGTGTAGTCACGGGGCTCCTGATTTGAGTGTACGACTTAAATATGCAAAAAATTCAAATTAAGCATAAAAACATGCCATCGAAGGGTAAAAATATAAAACAATCACAAAACGGTTCGGTAAGAGTCACGAACACCTCGCACGGGACCAATGTGACTCATAGGAACCGATCGCGCAGTCATGGGGCTCCCTGTTTTAGTGTATGACGTAAATTTGAAAATAATTAGACTTGATCATAAAAACATGCCATCGAAGGGTGAAAATGTAAAACACATACAAAATGGTCCTGTAAGAGTCACAAACACCTCGCATAAGACCAATGTGACTCGTAGGAACCGATCGCGTAGTCAGGGGCTCCCAGTTTGTGTGTAGGACGTAAATTTGTAAAAAATTAGACTTAAGCACAAAAACATGCCAATGAAGGGTGAAAAATGTAAAACAACCAAAAAACGGTTCGATAAAAGTCACGAACACCTCGCACGGAATCGATATGACTTGTAGGAACGGATCGTGTAGTCACGAGCCTCTCAATTTGAGTGTATGACGTAAATTTGAAAAAAATTTAGACTTTAGCATAAAAACATGCAATCGAAGGTTGAAAACCTAAAACAAACACAAAACGGTCCGATAAGAGTCATGAGCACCTCGCACGGGACCAATGTGACTCGTAGGAACTGACCGCGTAGTCACGGGACTCCTTGTTTGAGTGTACGACGTAAGTTTGCGAAAAATTAGGATTAAGCATAAAAATATGCCATCAAAGTGTGAAATGAAAAACAACCACAAAACGGTACGGTAAGAGACACGACCACCTCGCACGGGTTCAATTTAACTCGTAGGACCCGACTGCGTATTCACGGGGCTCCCGGTTTGAGTATAGGACGTAAATTTGCGAAAAATTAGACTTACGCATAAAAACATGCCATTGAAGGGTGATAATGTAAAACAGCCACAAAATAGTTTGGTAAGAGTCACGAACACCTTGCACTGGACCAATGTGACTCGTAGGAACTGACTGCGTAGTCACGGGGCTCCCGTTTTTAGTGTACGATGTAAATTTACAAAAAAATTGACTTAAGTATAAAAGCATGCCATCAAAGGGTAAAAACGTAAAACAGCCACAAAACGGTCCAGTAAGTATCACAAACACCTCGCACATAACTAATGTAACTCGTAGGAACCGATCGCGTAGTCATGGGGCTCTCGGTTTAAGTGTACGACGTAAATTTGAAAAAAAATTAGACTTTAGCAAAAAAACATGCAATCGAACGGTGAAAACATAAAATAAACACAAAACATTCCCATAAGAGTCATAAACACCTCGTAGGGGACCAATGTGACTCGTAGGAATCGACCTCGTAGTCACGGGGCTCCTAGTTTGAGTGTATGATGTAAATTTACAAAAAAATCGACTTAAGCGTAGAAACATGCCATCGAAGGGTGAAAATGAAAAATAGCCACAAAATGGTCCGTAAGAGTCACGAACACCTCGCACGGGACCAATGTGACTCGTAGGAACCGATCGCGTTGTCACGGGACTCTCAGTTTGAGTGTACGACGTAAATTTGCAAAAAATAGACTTAAGCATAAAAACATGCCATCGAAGGGTGAAAATGTAAAACAAACACAAAACGGTCCCGCAAGAGTCACGAACACCTCGCACGGGACCAATGTGACTCGTAGGAACCGACCGCGTAGTCACGGGGCTCTCGATTTGAATTTGCAAAAAATTTGACTTAAGCATAAAAACATGCCATCGAAGGGTGAAAACGTAAAATAGCCACAAAACGGTCCTGTAAGAGTCACTAATACCTCGCATGTATATAGTTTATACATATATATATAGTTTATATATGTGTGTGTGTGTGTGTATATATATATATGTAAACAGCGGTACCTTAAAAAAATATGAACAACAGTTTATATATATATATATATATATATATATATATATATATATATATATATATATATGTTTTTTTAAATAAACTGTTTATATATAATAATTATATAGATAAACTATTATAACTGTTATATAGAACTATTTATATCTAAATATTTATATATATATATATATATATATATATATATATATATATATATATATATAAATAATAGTTATAAATTATTATTATCTTTTGAAGTCGGATAGATTATAATTTAATTTATATTTTGTGTAGAATGAAAATGGATTTGCGACACATGGAAAAGTCAATGGATACGGAGGATCGAGGTACGTAGCTACTTGGATACTTATATAAGTTTATGTAAATACACGGATACTTATATAAGTTTATGTATCTACTCGGATACTATTTTTAGATATTAAATTGGTGAAAGGGATTTAATGGTGCTTTAGCTGCGATTTTTGTTGTTGGGTTTGTTTTAATGTTAAAAACAGGTTGAATTTCATGAATAAACAAAGAAAACTCTGCCGAAATTTTCTAAAATTAAATAGTGTTTTAAATTGATCAAGTCAAACATACGTGCATTTGAATTTATACAAACCCATGTAGTCATTTATTTTTGTATCTTGTAAGGGTTGATGATGGATTTTTCTTGGAGTTATTATGTTCGTGGCGGCTTGGAGATGCAGTTTCATATACTGTAGGGGAGCGATATAGTCGTCGTCATTTTAGTCTACATGGATTTTTTTTAACATCTTTTGATGTGTTAATGTAATAGGTTAGATCATTTTTACATCTTTTATTATGTTCTTATTTGGGAGGCATTTATTTTGTACCTTTATACTTGGATTGTGATGAAATATTATTTTGTAATTCATATTTATGAGATTTGGTTAAAAATTGTGGAACTTTGTATTACTAAAGATTGTATGAAAAATGCATAATGTTATTTTGGATTATAAGGTTGCACGTTTGATGAAAAAAGTGCAGGTTTAAAAGTGCTTCCAATTGTGAAAAAAAATAGGTCATAAATAAAAATATAGTACTTTTGGCAACACAATTTTTTGTCTCTAAAATTTATCATATACATCTATCACTTTGGATATGGCAACACATATTTGGTTGCGAAAAGATACTTTTGGCAACACAAGAGCTGTGTTGCCAAAGGTATGGCTTTCGGCTACACAAGAGCTATGTTTCCAAAAGGCTATACCTTTGGCAACACAGCTCTTGTGTTGCCGAAAGACATACCTTTTTGGTAACACAACTCTTGTGTTGCCAAAGATATTTCTTTTGGCAACATAAGAGTCGTGTTGCAAAAAGGTATGTCTTTCGGCAGCACAAGAGTTGTGTTGCCAAAGGTATAGCTTTCGACAACACAATAGTTGTGTTGCCAAAGGTATAGCTTTCAGCAACACAAGACCTTTGTTGCCAAAGGTATAGCCTTTTGGCAACAAAGCTCTTATGTTGCCAAAAGCTATACCTTTTGGCAACACAACTATTTTTGTCGTTGTTGAGTGACTTTTGGCAACACAAATAATATTTTTTATTATAAATTTGACAAATTATTATATACTTTGGCAACACAATTATGTGTTGCCAAAAGTATACCTTCAGCAACACAAGGCTACTATGTTGCCAAAGGGTTTCCTAGATAGGCAATAGTCAACAAGCTGGCAACATAGCAAAATATGTTGCCAATACTTTTTAGCAACACATTTCTAACTTTAGCAACATAATTTGTATGTTGCTAATGGTGCAAATTCTTATAGTGAAATACTATTTCGAAATTTGCACTCCTTGAGAATTTAGATTTCTCTCCCTTTCTTATAATTTCATTGTGTTGTCTCTTTTTTAATACGTGAATGATGGAGACAAGTCATTTATTTATAAGCATGGATGAGACCTAAATCTCCAACAATCACTTAACTAAAATAACTCTTAGTATTAATACAATTATGGAGCACATAATGAGGAATTATTTAAAACAACTCTAACTGTCTAGCACTTGATCTATAATTATCATAAAGTACGTAATAATATTTTAGTCATCCTTAAATGGTTTTTGATAAACACCTTAATCAAACAACTCATTAATGCGAGTTATGACGCTCACATACTAATTCAAGAGCATAATCGCTTCGATGTACCACAACATTAACGACTCATCCAATATGGTTTATAAATAGGGTTATTCAATAATCGTCCCATGATGTCTTTGTAAAAGACTATTTCTATCACATTCTTTCATTCACATGCATGTGCAAATAACGACAGAAATAAATGATTCTGAAACATTATATGATATTATATAGTAGCGTCAAAATAGGCACTAAAAAATCCACCATATCAAGATTATATCATCTATACTTTAGACTCGTATCTTAACCATGCTTTCATTAATGTCTTTTGTGAGAGCCCAATCATGTGGATTTGTCATGTTAACACTTATACATATGTGTTAAATGACACTCGTTTCAGAATTTCTTCTTTAAAAGGTATTTACATTGAATGTGATTAGTTACTCACATAATACCTAATGTATCTTAATAAAGAAGATTGCAATGATAGTATCATAATATTTCAGCGGCTTGACAATATTGTCGATAACTCCAAGTCCCGTAATTTAAGTTGCATTGCCATAATCAATAAGTTGTAGCATCAAAGCATGCTCCCGGTTCGGATTTGTATAATAGTTAATGGATTGTGTTTTACTCCTTCATTAGATTGGTCGCTAAACCAATATGAAGATAAGTAGACAAAAGTGAACTTCATACTTTCCATACAACCAGTAAATCTGAGTTGTAATAACTGATCATCCAAAAAGAACAGTCAAATTTAATGTGAGCATATAATATTTTAGTATCTCATACCTTCATCCATTACATATTAAAAATTCATGTAACATTTTGTTTCTCCACTTTAAAATAAATTGAATATATAAACTTACTCCAACTCATCATAAGTTGTATAAATTGAATATACAATGATTAGAAAATATAATGGTTCTAAAAATACCATAGGAGGGAAAATTATTTAAGTTTATACAATCATATCTTTATAACATTTGTAAAATAGTTTTCACATACACTAAATATAACTCTCATCATAATGAGTAAATGTGACTCTCGTCATAATGAGTTTATGCAATCATATCGTTATAACATGTGTAAAGTTTTTTTCACATGCACTAAATGTAACTATCATCATAATGAGTTACTCACCTCATAAGAGTTTCACGTCCTTGAAAAAAGTGACGTCCTTGGAAAAGGTTAGAAGGTTCATTTACAACTTTTTTCACATAAAATATTTTACTAGAATTTAACTTTATTCATTTAACTACAATTAATACCGTGTTTAGTCTTGATGACCTCTTTATACTCAACTTAAATATAATTCAATGAAATCTCGTAGTCTAGTAAGTTTACTTCTTATGATTTGCGAAAACAAAACCAAATATTTATTTATCCTTATGCCAAGTTTATATTTATATAAATACACCACATAATCATTTAAAGTAATAGACTCCATTTAAGATCTTCTTAATACTATTCCTTATGAATTTATCTACACTTGTCTCACAGTGACAGTACCGAGATTTAGTGGTTGATCATTTATTTGTTCTTTATTGTTTAAACAATCTAACAAATAAAGGAACAAGTATTGAAGAAAATTATTGGTAATGGGATAAGTAACCTCCCTTCCTTTATAACCATATTCATGATGTCGAACTACCACTAATTTCACTATTTATAATGGATATTGTAGACACCACATTCGAGGACCCCTGAAGTCTCTCTTTAGGTCCCTAACACCTCTCCATTACACTACAAACCCTAAGTTACACTCAGAATACCAATATAGAGGCCACCAGGCGCTCTCAAGACTCGTTTGACTTCAGTCAACTCCATCATCAGAGCAAAAGATCTCTGGAACACCTTTCCAATGTTCTACCCCATGTGTGAAATGGCATAACAGTTCGGACGAACGAACCATTTTACTATCAAAAATCGATCTAGAGGCCACCAGGCACAACCGAGCCCCAATTTGACCCCAATCATCTTCATCCTCAGAGTGAAATCTTTTTAAATCTTTGAAGGGCACTGAAACCCCTTTCCAACGGTTCTTCTCGTGCATAAAACGACATAATCGTTCAGATGAACGATCCATTTTCTCCTGAAAATTGATCCAGAGGCCATCGGGTGCTCTTGGGCTCTGTTTGACCAAGGCCAACTCTTAATCTTGAATGAGACTGATTGAATATCTTAAGGTCACTGAAATTGTCCCCCCTGCACAATTATGACTTAAAGTGAGGATGAACGTTCCGTTTTACTCCGACATATCACTGGGCGCTTTCTGGTCCCGGTTGACCAAGGTCAATAATCCAAATAGAGGTAATATCTTTGGAATGTTGAATTACATCAGCTAACCTTTCCAACGTTCCACACCGTGCACTAATCTGACTTACCGTTCGAACAAACGATCCGTTTTCGTCCGAGGATCTCCCGTTCAAAGGACAAATGTGCGCTTCCGAGCCACTTTTGACCCAATGTCAACTCACGGACCCGAGATCAATCCAATGTATTATTTAATGTCTCTTAATTACCTTTCTAACGATATGCCCCATGCGCAATTTGGATCAATGGTATGCATTTTATGACCGTTTTTTCAAAAAATTTGCACGAGACTACCGATTGGCAGCTCCATTTCCCTGCCTATCGATAGTGTGCCAAGGGTTACCTGCTAATTTGTAGGGCTCCGTATATGTTGATCAGAACCACCCTGTCCCTATAAATAGATGGCATGAACTCACTCCCAAAGCACACCTCAGATCCATCAGCATCAGTGATCTTAGTAACATTCTCTCGAAATGAGCGAAGTTTCTTTATGTGATATTCCATTCAAGATTATATTCCCATCCTTTTCATACCTAGTTTAGCAAAATCTCATTCTCTCTCATCCAACCTTTATCTCACATTCAAGAGAGTTCATCAAAGGTCAAAGATCAAGCTACAAAGAAGGTCCAAATCCTTCCCTCTCACTTTGAATTTCTTATTTTTGTATTAAATACATTAAACTAATAATCTAGTTCTTACTTTAGTTCATACACATTAACATCTCATACTTTTTTAGTATATTGCACATACTTTATTTTTTATATATAACCCAAAACAAACAAAAGAGGGTTACGCCCATAAATTCCGAACAGGATTATCCATCACACCTTTTCAAAACCAAAACACATTTTCCATAAACACACATATAATTAATAAAATCCCGTTCATATCTATGGGATAAACCCCATCTCCATGTCGCATGCAAACTACGTGGACTTTGATGCCTTTATAGGCTGCGTAGGCATTTCGGATTAAAATCCAAGATTCGAGTCCAATTTCTAATTTTTTCAAATCCCCCATTTCCTCATTTATAATATTCTTGCATTATTATACATATTATCTTTATAATCTTCATTAGCGTCATATCCAACACATATTATCATTTCACCATAACGATCAATAATGCGATAAACTCATAAATCGTATTTCTTATATATTATTTTAAGAGCATTCCTATGGATGACATCACTTTATCTCTTCTATGGTATGAGTTGGGTGACTCCGATCTCCATTATATATACACGCATACACGCTTTATAGGGAAATATATGAAAATAATAACACAAGCCCATGAGAGATCGAAAGGGAGGGATTGGTGCTTAGCACCTTCCCATTCCGTAACTTAGCCCCCAAAACCTTCGACGCTGCTCTCTCGACGTGGCAACGTAGTTTGTCTTTGATGTTTCTATCTTGGGCGACAACATGTTCTTTTGTCTTTTTTGTGTGAAATAGGCTGACGACTCCATATCTTTACTTTTACCCCGCACCGACTCCGACCGAAGCGTTCTTAGATGGAAAGAGGGTGCGAGACCTTTTCATTCCACTTATTATTTCCCCAATAGTCGTTCATGGGAAGAAGGACAAGGAGAGAGAGGTAGGTACACATGAAATCGGGATGGCCACAGTGGCGACTATGATAGGGACCGATTTTTCATAAGGGGGCTAGACTTTGTTTGCATGGGCGTTTTATTTTTTTATTTGTGTGCTTATGAAACTACCTATATATTCCCTTTTTTTCTCCTCAATTATTGTTTCCCATATATACTTCATGATTATATCACTACTCACTCACACACTTGTAGATATTATACATGTACACTTCACACTACTATAACAACTCGTCCTTTTTGGAGACAATTAAAATCCATAATTGGATATAAATTGGAGATTTAAGGAATTTCTCGAAATAGTGATTTTGGGGATTCTCGAGGATTTAATGATTTTCGATGGGTGTTGTGATTATTCTTGGGACTAAATAGGTCGAAGTATTTTAATTATATGTCACCGTGGAGTAAAGCAACAAAAGAGGTAAGATTTTAATTGGAAAATCCGCATTAAGTTATATGGGTTAGAATAGTATTTTTGGTCAAGTACCTCGGATGGAAATTTTGACTGCACCGTGAGTCTAAAAATGTCCGACATAGTCGGAAAAGAGTGTTCGATTGTCGAAATTGAGTTTCGGGGAATTTTGGAGTTAAATAGGCTCATAATTGAGTAAACGAGTCGTTTTTGGGTTTTATGGGGTTAAACCCTTTTCTCTATATATAAAGATGGAGAGAGGGAAGAAAAGAGAAAGAAAGAAAGAAATAAAGAAAGAAAGAAAGAAAAGAGAGAGACAGAAGAGAGAGAGGAGGAGAGATAAAGAGGAGAATGGGGAGATTCCGACCAAACTTCGCGGGATTCGGCTCGAGGTCGTCAGATTATATCCACGAGGCAAGTGTTTACTTGCTTTATTTACTTTTGAGCATAAATATCATATCGCTATTTGGTATAAACAAACCCTAAAGATTTTGGGTTGGGTATTCGTGAATAAAACGGGTTTTCGGGAGTTAAAACGAATAAACCCCTAAAATTTATTAATTGGAGAAACTTAGGTTTTAAACTAAATTAATTGGTGGTTTAGGGTTCTAGGATGTTTATAACCCTTAATATATGTGTATTTGTAGTTGGTTGAGGTTGTAGGACGTTGGGTGAGGTGACAAAATCTTAGTAGAAGCTTTAAAGGCCGGAACCGTCTCGGAGAAGACGATAAATAGTAGGACTTTCGTGTTAACCGAATCGATTCGTCCAGGGCGAATCGATTCGGCTCTTGGTCAAAAAATGAAATTTGTAGATCTCTTCGACGCGGTCGCGTGGGTGCCAACCGCGTATTTTTCTGATTTTTTTTGGATTTATAGTGATTTTTTTATGGAAAGTTGTCCGAGATCGAAATAGTTAATCATAAACTAACACTAGAATTATTTGGAGTTAAATATTAGGGGTTCCTAAAAAGAGGGTTAGGACCTCTACTTGAGGAGATATTAAAACCTTCGGTTCGTTGAAATAAATCCAAGTTATAATTTAAATGTAGATTGAATTGAGTTTGGGGTTTTTGGGATATATATAAAACCTAGGCAGATTTGGGATTTTCAGACAAACCGAATCGATTCGGATCGGACGAATCGATTCGGATCGGCCGAATTGATTCGGTAAGAGACAGTTTGAAAGTAGAACCATTTCGAATCGATTCGGACATGCCGAATCGATTCGGTACAGGCAGACTTTTGAGGTTTTCTCCTTTTAAGTTTAGGGAGACTTAATGTATGGTTTTGGAGACTATTATAGGAGTTTATAAATGGATTATTAAGACTCCTAGATGATGATTTAAGGAGGATAAGAAAACCTCGGATTAATTTAGAGTGTGATCCGAGGTATAGAGTTAATTAATATTTTGGGACAAGATCCATTCGGGTTTATGTATAAGTCCTTAAATGAGAATAAGGTATTTATTAGAATCAAAGTAAGGAAGTACTTTGGGTTTAGTATCATGCTAATATGAAAGCATGATTATGATTCCTCGAGGGAATCTTTGGGATTATGGATCATCGCTAGATGAGATTGGCAATTATGGCCATATATATATATATATATATATATATATTCGAGGATAAATATATGGTATATATATATACTATGTGATTAAAGTATATATGATGTAATATAAATGACTTTTGAAAATGTAAATATAAATGTTTTTAAAAAGGAAAGTAAAATGATTTTCATAAATAATAAAATATGGATACACACCTCTCTAAATCGCTATCATAACGGACGTTGCATACGTATGGTGAAGCCCCCTGGCTAATGAAGGCAGGGTGGATTTAGTCCTATATGCCATATGAGCGTTTACTGTATATTTCGGCGCTGGTTAGTAGATTCTGGGTGTGGTCTTGTCTATCCCACAGGCATATGGCCGCTTCCCAACGTCTTGCGTTGTAGGATCCTAGGTTATCTTGATGATAGACCCTGGAAGATGATAGCCATTTAGGGGAGCGCACAATGGGGAAACCCAGACGGGCGGTCTTAGAACACGTTATATGTTAAAGAAGTTTATGATAATAATTTGGCTTTAAATACATTTCTTGGATGGAAGATGGGAATTGGGATAAATGTTTTGGCTTCGGTAATACTTCCCGGATGGAAGAAGGGAAGTGGAAGCATATCATATGGTAAAAGAATTTTTATAATGATAAAAATGGCTTTTAAGTACATTTCCTGGATATGAGAAGGGAAATGGGATGTTTTTTAAAATGGAAAAGCATTTTTATGATAATAAAACTGGCTTTTAAAAAGTTGTGTGATTTGTTAAAGCAATTCATGATAATGAATTGGCCTTTACATACATTTCCTGGATATGAGAAGGGAAATGGAAAAGTTTTGAGATAAATGGAAATAAAATAAATGAATTCTCATTCCGGGTGATATTTCTGGATGTATATGGTAATATGTATATATATGGATAAATCGAGTGCTGAGGGTCTAATGGATCCCGACGATCGACCTTGTCGTATAGTAGTGTATCGGGGGGGTTCCTTGTTTTGATTTCGCTTTGCGAGACACCCCACGCATGAATATGGCATTGTGTTGAGACTGGGAAGAATTTTAATCCTTAGTGCTCTAATATTAGTAATTCTTATGGTATATATAAATTTATATATATTCTATACTGAGGGACTGGCGAATCTCGACGATTGACCTTGCCGCGTAGTAGTGTATCGGGGGGGCTCCTTATTTGGATTTCTCTTTGCGAGACACCCCACGCACGGACATGGCTTAGTGTTGAGACTGGGGAGAAGTTTATCCCTTAGTACATTTCTTGGACTATCTAGGGTTGATAGTGGTTGGGTGATAGACTAGTTTAGCAGGATAGCTTGACTAGGATGTTTAGAGGGATGTGCTAGGAGTGCACTATTAGTGGAGAGGTGAGGGGTATCTCATGGGAGTGCGATACCAAATTTAAATATGAGATAAAACCTTTTTCTAAAAATAAGGCATTTATGAACTTCCTAAATATTTTCAAAACTCGGACTCTGACCCGTTTATCTACTTTTCCCTTTCTTGCTATATATATATATATATATATATATATTATAGGTGTCCAGACACAGGGATGCCTGGATGACATTTCTTTTGGGTCAAACGTCAGCTGCAACAGTTGTGGATGCGTGCAGGTTCTTAGCAGACGCTTTTGTCCTTGTAATCTAAATAGGAGGTACTGTATACACATTCGGGCCAATGGTCCAATTGCATTTATTTATTCCTTGAGTACAACATTCGATATGGTTGTATATTTTGACCGAGTGTTCGATTATTTTATTTCATTTCAGTTTCATTTCCGCAAAATTTGTGTGGATGTTTTTAAATTGTAGTTGTTAAAAAGAGTAGTTAAGTAAAATTTTGACACCGGCCTAATAGGTTATTAGTAATTAAATGGATTTTTGACAGTGATGCTAAGAATGATCCATATGAGACTCCTTTTAAAATTTGATATAGGAGTGATCGCCCGGTATCTTATTATGCGGGGTGTCACAACTACATGCACCCTAGGATCACTTATATCCATATGTTTCATAGGTGTCACTAGCACATGCCTCCACTTATCCCACTTGTATATATCCGTGCTCACTCACACTTGTCACACACCACTTATAGTTGATCCATGCTTAGGTTTACTACCACACACTCACTTGGAGATATTCAACCATCACTCACTCCAATCCATGCTTAGTATAATCTCCATGTTAGATTTACTTTTCATACTTGTACATTATACCCTGATTCGTGATCATCATGCCAAATAAAGATACTCATTCCATAATATACTAATCAAGAATCACTCATTTGCACTCTACGTCACCAAAGAGCATGGGTATTGACCACACCAAAGAGCATGGGTATTTAGCTGGGGGGTCACTTCATGATGGTCACTGGTCTGGCAGGTCACAGTTAGCCTAAGCGATATGACTTTCACCTTCCATTGGACAAGTACCTTCGATGTATATCGAATGATTCCACTCGCATCATACTGCTTGGTCGAAGTCATGACGGGAGGTATATCGCAGGGAACTCGTTCCCGCACGTCGAGTATACATAATTCGCTGTCACACATTTTTCTCTCAAAAGTAAGATGTATATCGTGGAAGTCATGCCAAAGGGGGAACTCTTATAATTAACCTAACAACTGCATACCCTCATATAGGCATCAAACCTAGGACACTCATATTTAGTTTGTCAATTTTTACTCGAAAGTCTGTCAAAGTGACGGGTCGTCATGCCGCCCAAATTTTGGCATGATTCTATTTTTTTGTAAAATTGGACCCTGACCATGAGCCTGGTAATAAATCCAACGATATTATTTACATATTTTTCAGACCCGATTTTCCTAGGCTCGGGTCCCATTCGACATTTCTTTTTTGCATTTAGGTAAATCTAATACAAGTGAGAATATAATAAACATGATAATGATAATGGTGAGACCCATCACTCATTTTTTCCTCTTTCTTTACCAAAATTGTAAAAAACATTTTCCCCTCTTTTATCAAAGATACCAAAAGCATTTATCCCTTCCTTATACCAAAAATTTATTCTTCCTCTCATTTACCCCAAAACATTTTGTCCCCCTCTTTTAAAAAAATTCCCAAAACATTCTCCTTCCTTTTTAAAAATAACATTTTCCCCTTTTTCTTTTCAAAAATAAATTGTGAACCTTTCTCCTTCTCAGGTCAATCGCATACTCGACCCTTGGCTTAGCTCCCTATTTACTTTGGTCTTCATCGAACCGCCCAGAGTCTCCATCCTTTCCCTCTCTACTTACTTCGAGTTTGAAATTCACCTTCATCTGCTTTCCATGGAGAATGATGACCAAGTACCGAATGTGCAGCCAGATTTGATGATGGTTCTAGCCCAACTCACTACAAAGATTGACAACCTTCATCCCAAAATCTGTAGTTAGTTGGGTCTTTACTATGAGTTCATGTCACAGTACAAGTATAACAAAGAGTTAGAAGTCACCCACCATGATTTAGAGCTGCTCAAATAGAACCCTAGGAAATTAGTCAGTAACTTCATAGCAAGGTGGAGAGAGAAAGCATCCACCATGACCAATCGGCCATCCGAAGAGGAGTAAGTCAGCATTATGAAGAAGATTTTTTTACTCCATGTCCGAGCAATGATGGGAGGACAATCTTACCCTCATGTTTTAGCCCTTCGAGAAGTAGGAGTAAAAATTGAAGAAGGCCTTGCTAAGACAGAAGTTGAACCGAAGAAATCATCTCGACAATTCACTCCGATAAAGTATCAAAAATCTACCAGTACCGTAGTCTCCACCATCAAAAAATCTCTTAGCCTTCCACTTCATGGTCCATAAAGTCGTCCTAACCCAGTCAAGAAGGAATACATCGAGCTTTACGCTCCCCTGTCCAAAATTTACCAGGCTCCTTTAAGTTGAAATCTCATCAAGCCTTTGGACCCTTATCCATTACCAAAACCACTTCCCAAAAATTTCAAACCAGATGCCCTTTGTGACTTTCATCAAATTATCAGCCATACCATCGACTAGTGTTTCCACCTTTAAATTTGAACCAAGGTCTGACTGACGGGGGTGTAATCGCCCCACTAGCCAATCCTAAACAAAACATTATAGACTAAGTACTCCCAAATCATACAAATTCCATCTTCCTAGAAGAAGACCTATAATTTGAGCCATCTACCAAGATCGTACCAAGTAAATCACCCATCATACACATATACTCTCATAAACCTCTCTAAGTTTGTCCATACTTTCTCCTACATCCTACCTGTTTTTCCGATCAGGCTCTATCTCTTCTTACCAGAGCATGCATTGTTGTTCATACCTATTAGGAAAGATATGGAATTATTAAAAGTGTTGAAACAAGTCCTAGAGTTTGGGCTGAAATTACCCTATGAAATGACCATCGACTCCCAGAGATTTAGTGCGCTATTCTTGGAAGCTCGAAAATGGGCCCGAGAGTCAAATAATTAGGTGGCACTGACTGATGAAGTCAGTCTAGATGATATCTTCCAGATCATGGCAGACTTGTTTTGACAGACCGATGATATTTGCACTATGTCTGAGCTATTTGATGCTTTGAAACTACAAGGGCTCCTGGTCCTTCCACTTCTACATATTCCCACCAAATGGGAGGAGATATATGAAGAATATGTTGAGGTTGTAGAATGTATTGACTTTTCATGAAAGGATGGTGTCATTGCCACCGGATGGGGGGTGAATTTGATGATTCAGATGAAGAGAAAAGTTCGGAAAAGACTCTCCCTAAAGTCAATATATCTGGGATGATATCATTGGAGGAGATACTAAGAGAAATCAATAAGGTGGATGAACAGCTCGAGATAGATGATGATATTAGATTTTTACTTTTCCCCTCTTATGTGAACCACATGACCAGTTTGTGGAGGCATTACCAAATTCCAAACATGCCACCATCTGAGATCAACAAAAGAAAAAGTGTTGAGAATCTTCCTATGCCCAAAATGACCCTCGAGGAGAGAAAGATCCTCGATCCATTAAAGAAAACCCAAGCTAACATCCTAGAATGCCTTGATCAAGCTATGTAGAAGACCCATGGTTCATCCTTGAACCATGCCAGAAGAAGCAATAAATGTGATCGGATCCCTGAACTCTGCTAAAATGCTCTCCTTATTCGAAGAAGAAATCCCTAAGATTGGAATAATTCACAATTACGTGATCATTCTTGAGTGTTTATTACTTGTATTATTTTCAGATGGTTACAACCATTAGTGAAGGGAGATACTTATAGTAAATGAAATACAATCAATACATCACATTTTTGTTGAATAATTTAATAAAAAACATTCAAATATTATAAAAAAAAAATTGCATCCATCAAAGTTGCTAATTATTCAACCTAATTTCCACCAATTTCTCCACTTCACCTAATTTAGGAGGATTTTATGGGACTCCATTGGGTTTAATGTTTTATGTTGACTCTTAACATAGACTCTAATTTTTTGCGCCACACTGTGTTGACAACAAATTTTTTCCAACTTGCCAGTACTTAAGCTTTTAGTGAACAAGTACACATCTTGATCATTTGTCTTGATCTATCTGATCTCAATCTTTTCCTGCAGAAGCTTCTCTCTAATAAAATAATATTGTACATCTATATGATTAACTCTTGGATGAATAATAGAGGTTTTTCCTAGATGAACTAGCGATTGGTTATTGAAATACAACGAAATCGCATAATCTACTGGTTAATGTAAATTATTCATTAGCTATATGAGCCATGAACTCTCATGAGCTACTATTATTGTAGATCGGTACTCTACTTTAGTGGTTGATAAGGATACAGTCAGATGCCTCTTGATACACCAAGAAATTGATCCTAAAAGAAGCTTAAACACATACCCAATATTTGATCTCCTAGTGTCATGATCTACTGCATAGTTATAATCACAATAACTAAATAACTTGCAGTTGTCACCTTCCTTTAACAAAATACCTTAGTAAAGTGTACTTGTAAGGACATATTTTTATAAATTTCCATCACAATTAATTATGTCATATACCGTAACAACCGTCAATGAAGTTCAAGAGCAATCTACGTCAAGATGGATCTGAATATATCAACGTTCTTCATCAAAAAGCCTCCGCAAAGTTTACTTTGGTAAGGTTATGTTGTAAATACCTTAACTTTGCACTTAGAGATTTGGAATATTTTTACAAAATATTTTCTAAGTGTTGGAAGGACTTTTTTCGTCAAAATTTGAGAATGAGTAAATTTTATATGTCCTGTGGCATTCCTCGATTTTGACGCTCACATCGTTCAAGCGAGATCCCTTCTCGTTCGAGCAATATTGAGATGTCGCGCGGTGTCGTTCAAACGACACATGTCCTTCGTTAGAGCGAGATCCCATTTTTGTTCTAACAATTGAGGCAACGCGATTTTCTATAAATACTCATTAAATGATTTCGTTTTCATTAAGAAGTCCATAGTTTTTTATAGACAGAAAACTGCAAAACTGCAGAATACTTTTGGCTTCTTCTTTTAGGGTTTAATCCCTTTTTGTTTTCAATTCACAAAAATCCCATATGCTTTGGTGAATTATTTTGGTTTTCAAGAACACACTTTATTATTTGATCATTCTTTGTGGGGATAGCTCTACAACCGACAGCTACGTGTAATTGTGGAGGGAGTCCTTATGAAGATTCTATACTGCGTGTCTAGACTGCGCGTCCTGGTGGTATAGCTGCTTGGAACCATTGCTGAGTTATTACAAGTCATTGATTTGGATGTTTGACGAAGACACCGTGCGTTACTCTTATGGGCGAAAGCAAGATGGTATGTAAGTCAATAGTCTTGTAAACTTTTCAAAGTTCTAGGAATAAAAGGTTTTGCCCTTCGGGGATTTTTCCTGAAACTTGTGTTGCATGCTTTATTTATTTATGGTTTAACACACGCACACACGTAGTTGCATGTTTAGGGGTTGAATTAATTTGGTTTAAAAATAGACTCTAATTAAATAAGGTTAAATTGGATATTTTCGAATTTAATCAATTAACAGACTGTCATATTTTATAAATTGGTATGAGCTTATTTAAGCGATCACCACTTTTACAAATTGGTATCAGAGCGGGTTACACAAATTTATTGCGTGATCCTGATTTTTCAAGGATTTATTTTTTTGATACAATTTGACTTCTCACGTCGTCAAATTGGTATCAGAGCGGGTTGCGCTAATTTATCGCATATTCCTATTTTTCGCTAAAATTATGTGATATGGATTTTTTGAAAAATCTGATTTTTTAAATTTTGTCACAATTTTCAATGGAGCACTTGTCTAGTTTGATGCCCCATCCTATTGACACAAGTCAAAGTTTTGATGATTAATGAATTTGACGTTTGCGAAAAGGATTAAAGTTTTGGAAAAAGAAAATTCGCGTTTTAAATCTGCGATGGATCTTTTGCAAATGGTTCAAAATCAAAGAGATTTTTATCGTGAAAAAATAGTTTATTTGGACCAGGATTTTAATGCTCTAAAATTGTCCAAAAGGAGAGTGAAGATAGAATCCTATTTTTAGAAAAAGAATTTAAGGACTTAAAAATTTCTTGGATTCCCGTTTGTGCCGTTGAGGATAAAAATATTTTAAACAATGATTTTATGGCACGTGAAGAGACTTTTAGGGATAAGTTTGTTTTAATTGAGGATGAGCGAGATAAAATTTTAGTTTTGATTGAAAATTTGAAAAAGGAATCCCAAATTTTAAAGGAGTCAAATTCTTTGCTTGAGTAAAAAAATTTGGAGTTGAAAAACGATTTAAAAGACTCAAGTAGTTTGTGTAGTAGTGGTAATGGCTCGTCGTGTTCTAAAGCTTCCGTTGAGAAATCCAAAACCATTATTTATTTTAGAGGGTCAACCATTCCTAAGGATGTTAGAAAAGGTCAACCCATAGGTGTCACTCCACCTGTTTACATTTGTTCACGTTGTGGTAGGAAAGGGACCGTTAGGCGTTTCTATTTTGATCTTAGAAGAGGTCCTAGGAAGTCTAAGTCTAGTATTTTGTTGGTTCCCAAAACCCCATGTCAATGTGTCACATTCGTTTCGGTTAGAAAATCAATTTTGGATACGCTAGATGTTAGACGTGTTGATACTCACATGCTTGCACATGATTCGTCACTTACTATTTCTTATCGTTGACTGCTTGCATGATTTTTGTCATACACTAGTTGTGGTTTCATGATATATATTTTCTAGTGTGCTGACATGTACTTTTTGTATTGGATTTTTGTATGAAAAATTTTGAAAAAGTCAAAAAGGTTTTATTTTGATAAAATTTGTGAGAAAATCCAATAAGAATTTTGTATTTTGTTTGCACCGTTTATGGATGAACACTTAGGATGACCAAGTCACAACATCATTCCATTTTTCATGTGACTATTTGATAGTGTTTTGAGACAATATATCATGTCATCTTTATGCTTTATAATGTTTGGAGTCATTGAGATGTAATTAAGTGTTACTTCAACATGTTTGACTCATGATTTCCTTTGATGTACACATGCACGAATGTGTTTGATTATTGTGCTTGTCTTATCACAAATTAGTTGAGTTTTTTTACTTTAATCCTATCTTTAAAAACCAACCAAGCGCGATAAAACTTGACAAGAAAGTTGTGATTGTAAGAACCGTTTGTGAGTTTGTGTGATTTATTTGAAAACGGGGAAGGGTTGTGAAAGGTTCACATTTGATCTTTGATAATACAAAATCTCCATTTATAGTGGACCAAGAAAATTGAGTAAGTTTATTATCCAGGGTCCAAAGAGGTTTAAAAGAGCCCGAAAAAATTTAAAGGCAATAAAAAAAATCATGCCAAAAAGGGGCCATTAGGTTTTTGCACCAATTCTCCAATGTTTGATAATTTAAATTACCTCTAAAAGAAAATATGCATGAGGGATTTTGGATGGAATTTAAAAATGGGTTTGCACGTCCTTAAAAGTCATGAAAAAGCATTACATAGTTTTGGAGGTTATTGGTGTGGAAATCATTAAACTTTGATTTGTTGATTTGCATAAGATGTTGTCATCTAAATTGAACAATTTTACATCTAAGGATATTTTTTATGTTCATTCATTAGGAGTACATGTATTCATCGTGCACATATGATTGATTGAGTTGATTTTCCTATCGAATGTGTTCACACCCATTCATTCCATTTCCATGACTTGGTTGTTTTTGTATAAATCCATGGTGTGATTTTTGTATCATTATTTTTACTTTGCAAAAATTGAAAAACAAAAAATAGTTTATGGAGTATTTTGAGATACTCCTTTGCATGCACGTAGTTTGATTCATATTTGCTATGTATTTTTATGACTTGATTGTTTCTTCTTATATATCTATTTGGGGACATCATAAAATGGGGGAGAAAGAATTATCATGTTATGGGGGAGTTTTAGGAGTATGGGGGAGATTTTATTTATTAATGATTTATTCATATATCATTTCAAACTCGATACGTCATGAAGGTTTTTCCTTTATCTCATGTGTGTATGTACAAAGATTAAAGATCATTATGTTGCACACGCTGATGAGAAAATCTTTGAGATTTGATGAAGATTTTTGAAGAAAAGTTTGAGAACTTGCAAATTTGTACCTTTTCATTTTTTAGATTTATGGGAGGGTAGATTTGTATAGGCATTTTGGAATTTGATAATTCAGACGTTTTATGTATGTTTCAGCATAGACATAAGGGGAGATTTGTAAGGACATATTTTTATAAATATTTGTCAGAATTAATTATGTCGTATACCGTTACAACTGTCAAAGAAGTTCAAGAGCAATCTACATCAAGGCGGATCAGAATATATCAAGGTTCTTCATCAAAAAGCCTCCGCAAAGTTTACTATGGTAAGGTTATGTTTTAAATTCCTTAACTTTGTACTTAGAGCTTTGGGATATTTTTTCAAAATATTTTTTAAGTGTTGGAGCGGACTTTTTTTGTCAAAATTTTAGAATGAGTAAATTTTCTAAGTCCTGTAGCGTTCCTCGATTTTGACGCTCACATCGTTCAAGTGAGATCCCTTCTAGTTCGAGCGACATTGAGATGTTGAGCGATGTCGTTCAAACGACACGTGTCCTTCATTTGAGCGAGATCCCGTTTTTGTTCTAATGACCGAGGCAGCGCGATTTTCTATAAATACTCATTAAATGCTTTCATTTTCATTAAGACGTCCATAGTTTTTGAAAGACAAAAAACTGCGAAACTGCAGAATCCTTTTGGCTTCTTCTTTTAGGATTTAATCCCTTTATGTTTTCAATTCACAAAAATCCCATATGCTTTGGTGAATGGTTTTGTTGTTGAAGAACACACTTTACTATTTGATCATTCTTTGTGGGGAGAGATCTACAACCGACAGTTGCGTGCTATTATTGAGAGAGTCCTTATGAATATTTTAAACTGTGTGTCTGGACTGCGCGTCTTGGTGGTATAGCTACGTGCAAACCATTGATGAGTTATTTCGAGCCGTTGCTTTAGAGGATTGACGAAGACACTGTTCGTTACTCTTTTGGGCGAAAGAAAGATGGTATCTAAGTCAATGGTCTTGTAAACTTTTAAAAAATCTAGAAATAAAGGTTTTTCCCTTCGGGGATTTTTTTTGAAACTTGTGTCGCATGCTTTATTTATTTATGGTTTGACGCACGCACACACGTAGTTGCATGTTTAGGGTCTGAATTAATTTGGTTTAAAAATAGACTCTAATTAAATAATGTTAAATTGGATATTTGCGAATTTAATCAATTATCACACCGATATATTTTACAGTACTATTAAAATATCTCATTATTCATCTAACATCTTTAAAATTAGGGTTTTGGGATTTTTATGTACTAACTCATAATACCAATTTGTATAATAAATGTTAGGTCGAGTTAAGGTCATGTAAATTAGACTAGCTACTAAGTTTTTATACACCGTTGCATCTTCCAAGTCCTTGCCTCCATGTGCACACATCTTGACATTTGGTTCCATCGGCATTGAGATTGTCTTACACTCAAGGATATTAAACATGCACAACAAATATTGTGAATATTTAATTTGACACAAAAATTTCCCTTCTTGTTTGCGATCAACCTTTATCTCAAGAAATTCTTAAGTTGTCCAAGCTCTTTCATATGAAAGAGAACTGACAAATTCTCTTTTGTTTGGTGAATTTATGTCTCATAATTATTAATGATGATTAATTCCTCCAAATATACTAGCGCAACAGCTATCCTTACCCTATTGGCTTTAATGAATAATCTCGAATCCGTAGTTGTTACTGAATATCCACTTTGAGTAATAAATTCAACAATTTTACTATACCACGCCCTTAGTTTTTGCTTTAATCCATAGAATAACTTTTACAGTTTACGCACGAACTTGGGATGAATTTTGTTCATAAATCCCATTGGTTGAATCATGTAGTTCTCCCAGTATAACTCCACATAAAGAAAAGCATTCTTCACATCCATCTGCCAGATGTTCCAATCATTGATTTCTGTAAGCGCAAGAAAGAATTATACAATTGTAAGTTTTTCCATCGGACTAAAAGTTTCCTCATAATCTAGTCCATATTTCTGAAAGAACCCTCGAGCCACCAGTTGATCCTTGTATCACTCGATTGATCCATCATAAAGACACTTTATCGTATAAACCCATTAAGAGGATATGGGTTTCACATCTCTTGTATTTATCTCTAGATCCCAAGTTTAATTTTGTACTAGCACAGTGATTTCTTCTTTCATCGATTTAATACACTCAGAACTCTGCGATGCTTCTTTAAACGTCTAGGGTTCTTTTACAATTTCCTCTACTCTGGCTGCATTAGCATATATAGAATTTTGCTTTCGAATTCTCATTGACCTTGTAATATCCTGCCCCAGTAAATTAATTAAATTATATATTAATTATAATTGAGGAGTTAAATATAAATATGGAGGAATTATGGGTGAAAAATTGGAGAAAAATAAAAAAGAAAAAGAAATAGGGTCTTTCAAATGACATAGGATGTCATTCGAGCGACAGTACACAAGTCGTTAGAAGGGTCTATTGGTTTACAGTAGTAGATCATGCAAAGGGTCGCGTGATCCATATATCGAATTACATAGCATAAGTCATTCGAATGATGTCGAGAAGTCATTCGAACGACGTTGATCCAGTTTTTAAATCGGATTGCCCTTGTGCATTGTCATATTTTGGACTATTGATTTTGTGTGTTGTCGAGCCTAGATCAATTCAACAAGGGTAAAATGGGTTTTTGTCCTTAAGGGGTGTTTTATAAGGGTTTGTTTAGGTTTATTTGGGTTATTGTTATTGGAAGAAGGAGAGAGAGAGAGATAGAGAGAGATAGAGAGAGAGAGAGAGAGAGAGAGAGAGTCCAAAATTCGCAGTTGGGAAGATGTTGCTCGTGAGTTCATGTCATAGTACAAGTACATCGAGGATTTAGAGGTTATCCATCGTGATTTTGAGTTACTCAAGCAGAATCCTAGGGAGTTAATCAGTAACTTCATACCATGTTAGAGAGATAAAGCAACCACCATGACCAACTGACCTTCCGAAGAGGATAAAGTCATCATTGTGAAGATGAACTTCTTAGCCGATGCCTAAGAAACGATGGGAGGACAGTACTACCCTCATTTTTTAGCCCTTAAAGAAGAAGGAGTGGAGATCAAAGAAGGTATTTCTAAGACAGAAATTGAGCCAAAGAAAGTATATGGACAATTCTCTCCCGGAAAGTTTGAAAATCCAGTCAGTACGACAGTTTTGACCATCAACAACATCTCTCAGCCTAATATTTCACTGGCACCAGAAAGCTGCCCTAACCAAGTTCGAAAGGAATACATTGAGCTTCACGTTACCCTCTCCAAACTTTACCAAACCCTATTGAGACGAAACCTTATCAAACCATTATACCCTAATCCATTACCAAATCCACTTCCCAAAAATTTCAAACCACGTGTCCATTATGATGTTCATCAAACTGCTGGCCATACCACTGACCAGTGTTTTCACCTTCAAAATATGATCCAAATCTTGATTGACTAGGGTGTCATCGCCCCACCAACCAATCCTAAACCAAACACTACCCACAACCCCCTCCTGAATCATACAAATTCCATTTTCCTCAAAGAAAACCTAGAATTTGATCCATCTACCCGAATCATACCAAACAAATCACCAATCATACCCATATACTCTCATAAACCTCTCCAAACATGCCCGTACTTTCTCCTACACCCTACTAGCTTCGCTAATCAAGCTCTATCACTCATTACCAGAGCATGAATGGTTGTCTGCACCCATTCTGGAGGAAAAGATATGGAATTTTCGAAATTATTAAACTAACTCCTAGACTTTGGGCGAAAATTGCCCTCTTAGATGACCATTGACTACCAGAGATTTAGCGTATTGTTCTTAGAAGCTCAAAAATGGGACCTCGAGTCAGACAATTGGGTGGTACCGACCAATGAAGCTAGTTTAGATGATATGGTCCAGATCATGGTGAATTTTTTTCTCAGACCGATAATATTTGTAGTATATTCGAGTTACTCAATGATTTAAAACTACAAGGGCTACTAGTCTCGTCGCTTTTACATCTCCCCACTAGATGGGAGGACTTATATCAAGAGGCTGTTGAAGTTGTGGGAGGATGAACTAAATGATTCAGAGCAAGGTCCAAAAAATTCTAGTATGATTGTTATCATATGTAGGATGATATCATTTGAGGATCTACTAGGAAAGATCGACAAAGTGGCTAAACAACCTGAGATCGATGAGGATACATGGTTTCTATTTTTTCCCTCTTTCATAAACCACATGACTAGGTCGGGGAGCCACTACCAAACCCCAATCCTGCAGCCATTAGCAAACGATAAAGGAAAGGGTGTTAAAAATATTCCTATGCCAAGAAATAACCCTCGAGGAAAGAAAGATCCTCGATCAGTCCAAGCCAACATCACTCTGTTGGTATTCTTTCTGTCTTCTCAGCTGAACCAGAATGCCTTGATCAAGTAATTCACAGGACCCAAAGTTTTTCCTTTTACCACTCCAAAAGAAGCAGTGAATCTAATCGAATCCATCACCTCTACTAGAATGCTCTCCTTCTCTGAAGAAGAAATCCCCAAGATTGGTCCAGACCACAATTATGGTCTCAACATCTCTGTCGATGTTATGGGAAAGACTATCTCGCTCTCTCTTCATGATAATGGACCGGCTATGAATGTCTTCCCGTTAAGAACCCTCAATTACTTGGGACTGAAAGTAAGAGACCTTGCTCCAACCTCTATATCATGTGTCTACGATAATACCTGCTGAGAAGTAATGGGATCTATAAAGCTTGCAATAGGGGCTGGCCTTATAAATACAATTATTGAATTCCAGGTTATTGATCGTGGTTCCATAGCATCAAGGGTGTGTCTTCTTCCCTTCATCATAAACTAAAAGTCTTTGCTAATAGGAAGGTAATCACCATATTGGGCGATGATGACAATATCGAGAATTCAAGCTCTAATAATCAGGTATTTGAGATACAACTCAAGATAAATGATATGCTTCTATCAGGCTTTCAAGTTAAACTGCTTTTACTACCAGTAGGGGACGATTTCAAAGATAGGGTTTATCCAAAGTATAACCCTCATGGTAACATCAATATAATCCAGATCTTCAAGAACATGTACTTCATGCCTGGGCTGGGTCTCGAACGATGACATCAAGGGATACTTGAACCCATTTTGTTGAAGAAGTCCTTTTCTCCCTGTGGCTTGAGATATCAACAATCAGAAGTAGAACCCAGAATGATCAGTGAGCCTCGACTAAAGAGAAGGATAAAAAGTGCCAAAATTATCTAGAGAGATTCCTTGAAAGAAATATTCATCAAAGAAGGTGAGTATTTCCCCTTCTACAACTTTCCTGAACCGTGGTACGATCATGGGGACAAGAAAATGAAACCCAAAATGGAGATATTTTTCCAAGACATCTACTCGTGGGTTGGAAGTTCCCAGCATCAAATGCAACCACTCACTCAGAAGACCATAGCCAATACCAAAGATTCTGAGGAAAGTGACCCCACAGATTATTTCAACTTGCAGACACTAGGGTTGACACTCTATATGATCCACACAGTGGCTACACCATTGGATCCATCCCTCCTAATCAAAGATGTTGATGCA
The DNA here is from genome assembly GCA_949130495.1 of Sambucus nigra. Taxonomy (NCBI): domain Eukaryota; kingdom Viridiplantae; phylum Streptophyta; class Magnoliopsida; order Dipsacales; family Adoxaceae; genus Sambucus; species Sambucus nigra. Next base: position 177,623,051 of record OX422218.1, on the reverse strand, counting down.
CCTCTCCTTAACTGGCATGTTGCACCTATGCCACTTGATGATATTCAACTTAACCCTGATGTTTTTCCCATTTCCCCTTCTTTTGTCATTCCTCCTAACTCTGATGTAATCGAAACCTCTTTTGATAAGGTTCTCAATGTTGTTTTTCATATCAATGAAATAAACGAAGATTTTGAGTATCTTAATGTGCCTTACATTAATTGTCTTGATTATAATCAAACTCCTGATGATAATAATTTTGTAAATGAACAATTCTTAACTGGTCTAAACAAGGTTAATAGCAAACAACATAACTGTGTTCAAGTTAATGAAGATAAAATTGCTGTTATTAATATCGGTTCTAGTAGTCAACTTTGCGAGATTAGGATATGGTCCACCCTTGATGACCATGAGCATGCGCAACTCAAGGAATTACTGAAGTAATATGTGGACATCTTCGTATGGTCCTATGACGACATGCCTGACATTGATCCTAAAATAGCTCAGCATGAGATTCCTACTCTCTCATAATGCAAACCAGTTAAACAGAAACTGTGAAAGCTCTGCACTGAACGGTCTCTCAAAGTTAAAGAAGAAGTGGTCAAACAATTGAACGTGGGTTTCATTCGTGTCATCTAATATTCTGTTTGGCTAGATAATATCATCCATGTGCCGAAATCAGAAGGGAAGGTTTGCATGTGCGTCGACTATCGAGACTTGAATGAGGGCTCTCTGAAGGATGATTACCCGCTACCCAATATCAATAGGATTGTGGACAACATGGCCAGTCACGCTATCAAGTCATTCATCGATGGGTTTATTAGATATAATCATATCAAGATGCACCCAGATCATCAAGAGAAAATCGCATTCATCACTCCTTAGGGAACCTTTTGTGACACCATCATGCCATTTGGTCTAAAAAATGCAAGGGCTACCTACCTAAGGGCTGCCACAACCATCTTCTATAATTTGATACACAAGTAAGTCAAGGTCTATGTGGATGATATGATTATCAAGTCTAAGACTAGGGAAGGTCATGTTTCCACCCTCCGAAAGTTATTCAAACAACGACGACGATATCAGATGCGACTTAACCCACAAAAATGTGTCTTCAGCGTTACCAAAAGAAAACTCTTAGGATTCATGGTTAGTGAGAAAGGAATAGAAGAGAATACTTCCAACTTGAAAGCCATAGTCGAGATTCCACCACCCCAACGTAGAAGGAAGTTTGAATATTCCTTAGAAAATTACAGCATATTAGCCGATTGCCCATGTTCAAACTCCTTTGAAAGGATTCGACCAAAGATTCCAATGAAGCTTGCCAATAAGCCTTTGATCGAATAAAGCAATACCTAACCCGACCTCTGGTACTCATACCACCGCAGTATGGTCTTCCCCTACTCCTTTACCTAACCGTAATAGATACCACAAGTGGGGATTTGCTATCCTAATACCTAAAAGAAACTCACAAAGAGAGAGCCATATACTATGTCAGTTACAATTTGGCAGGGTACGAAGTTTACTACATAGCCGTAGAGAAACCATGTGTCGCCCTTATCTGGGTTACCCAAAATCTATAACACTACATGCTCACACTTCCCTTCAAACTTGTATCCCGAATTGATCCTATCAAGTACTTGCTCGAAAAGCCTGCTTTGTCCAGCCGAATGGCCAGTTGGTTAATGCTTTTAGCCGAGTTTGATATTGTATATATCACATAGAATGTCATGAAAGTAATATCCATCTCTGATTACCTTACTGACTACCCTATAAAAGAATCTCATGTATGGATTTCTAAATTCCCAAATGAAAATAGCCTCTATATATCCCAAGAAGACCTTCAATGGCAAATGTTCTTTGATGGCGCTGCCAACGAGAAAGGGTATGGCATTGGGATCCTCCTATTTTCCCCTGATGACTCTCACACTCCCATTCCAATCAAACTAGACTTTCCTTACACTAACAACATGTGAATATGAGGCCTGCACAGTAGGCCTCAAAGTTTCCCTCAAGAAAAGAATTCAATACCTCGATGTTTATGTGGATTCAACCCTCATCATCGATCACGTACTCAGAAAATAGAAAGTTAAGAGAGAGAAACTCTAACCCTTCCATGCGCACTTAGAAAATCAATCTTCCCAATTTTAAGAAATCACCTTCCACTACCTGCCCCGAGTAAAGAACAACCTAACAGATGCCCTTGCTACCTTGACTCTATAATCTACATGCCCGAATCAATGACCCTGTCCCTTTTCCTTATCCAACAGTAAGATAAACCAACCCACTAGTACCACACTGAACTCATCATAAAATAAGATCCTAAGATATCCAACTACTAGTACTATGATATTTGGGGCCTCTTCAAGTATGGTAGGTACCCCCAAGATTTTGACAAGAAAGATTGAGCAACCCCCAGAGATTTGCTACCCAGTATATTGTCTGTGATAAAGCACTGTTCAAAAGAAACTTTCATGGAACTCATTTTCACTGCATCATAGGGGCTGACATTAGAGAGATGATGCAAAAAATTCACAACGGTTAATGCGAACCCCACATGAAAGGCCATATGCTCGCTAAGAAAATCATCCGAAAAGGTTACTATTGTACTACCATAGTTCAGGATTGCGCAACCTACATTCAAAGATGCCTCAAATGCCAATAATTTTCTAACCTACAACACTTGCCTATGTGATAGTTATACATTATGACTTCTCCCTGGCCTTTCTTCATATGGGGCTTCGACATCATAGCGAAGGTTACGCCCAATCCCTCCAATGGACATGAATTCATTGTGGTTTCCATTGATTACTTCACCAAATGGGTCGAAGCCAAATCTTACACAGTGTTGAGTGCCAAGAAAGTGGCCAAGTTCATCCAAAGGAACATTATTTGTTGATATGGGGTCCCACATGAGCTAGTATCAGACAACGGGTCACACTTCAAGGCATAAGTTACAGTGGTGGTCGCTGAGTATGGGATTCAGAGATACAAATCCTCTCCATACCACCTCTCCCCCAGAGCACATAGAATAGTCATAGGATGAGGAATCTCATCCAGAGGAGATGCGAGTCTCCTAAAATCGGTTGATGACACCATCCAATGCACCACAGATGGGAGGTGCTTTGAAACATCCTTAAGAGACATCGTCCCTCGAGCACGCATAGTCGACATAGAAATATCAGAATATAAAAAGAAAAAAGAAAAAACCCTTTGTCAAGTTCAAGAAATAAGGAAAATACGCCAAGAAAAAAGATAGAGAATACCAAAAGTCATCAATGCTTACATTGTCGCCAGGGTTCACCACCCTATATGAGAGATGATGCGAAGGCTCGCACAAGAGAGTCTGAACATCTGCCACTATCTCAAATGAGTAAAAAGAGTTTTCGTTGCCGAAAGCAAGGGGCACCCTAGCCCTCCATTCCAAGACTTCCTAATCGTCAGCATCAAGCCATGTCATGTGTGTTGCACTACTCGAGAAATCATCCATCTTTGACTTTGGAGCGTTATAACGATTTTCAGAAGAAGGCAAGTTAGAAAGATGTAAAAATGAGGAGAACCCACCCCCTTTGTATAGGAGTCTAAGGGGCATGTCGATCGGCATCTCCCTACTACCCACCGATCGACATTGTCCCTCTACCTACTTGAGGTACCCCAAACTATTGTGTCACTGTCGTGTGTCACTCTTCTAATCATGCCGATTTGAACCCACTTTAAAATTTCATACAAAAATTCCCAAAAAATGCAAGCAAATCCCGAAAAATCCCAGAAAATTACCAAATTTGCCAATTGGATTTAGAACCCTTTTTACCAAGAATTTTTTTTTTTACCACACTAATTTACTTGGAAGAACTCTTATCACCCTAGAAGAATTCCTGAAATTAATTTCACATCTCCCAACAACCTCTCCAAGGGACACAACAAAATTCAAAAATTCCCAAACCGAGAAACATCCAACCCTCGGATTATTCCCTTTTCCCCAATGGAACCTAAGATAAAATGACTCCTCAAATCCCGAGAAAAACTAAGATACATATCCCAACTGGAGTCTCCAAAGTTCCCAAAGAAAACTTAAACCCTTAGAATTGGATTTGACCCTCAAAATTGGTCACCCTTCTATTAAGCCCACAGAATTGGTCGCCTCTACTTAAGACCTCAAAATTGGATTTGAATCTCAGAATTGGTCACCCTTCTATTAAGCCCATAGAATTGGTTGTATCTACTTAAGCCCTCAGATTGGCTTCAACCCACTGAATTGGTTGCCTCTACTTAATCCCTCAAAATTGTCTTTGACCTGAAGAATTGGTGACTTCTACATAACCCCTCAGAATTGGCTTTGACGCTCAGAATTGGTCACCCTTCTATTAATCCCATATAATTGGCTTCGACTCGTATAATTGGTTGCTTATATTTAAGACCTTAGAATTGGCTTCGACCCTTATAATTGGTTGTTTCTACTTAAGCCCTCAGAATTGGTTTCGACCCGCAGAATTGATCGCTTTTACTTAAACCCTCAGAATTGGCTTTGACTAGCAGAAGAGGTCGCTTCTACTTAAGCCCTCAGAATTGGCTTCGACCTGCAGAATTGGTCACTTCTACTTAAGCCCTCATAATTGGCTTCAACCCTCAGAATTTGTTGCTTTTTCTTAAGCCCTTAGAATTGGCTTCGACCCTCGGAATTGGTCTCTTTTACTTAAGCCCTCATAATTGGCTTCGACCCCCAGAATTGGTCATTTCTACTTAAGCCCTCAAAATTGGCTTTGACCAGCAGAATTGGTCACCCCTATCTTAAGCCCAAAAAATTGGCTTCTACCCACAGAATTGGTCGCTTCTATCTTAAGCCCTCAGAATTGGCTTCGACTCGCAAAATTTGTTGCTTCTACTTAAGCCCTTAGAATTGACTTCGACCCTCAGAATTGGCTTTTACCCTCAGAATTGGTCCATTCTACTTAAGCCCTCAGAATTGGCTTCAACCCGCAAAATTGGTCACCCCTATCTTAAGCTCACAGAATTGGCTTTCACCCGCAGAATTGGTCGCTTCTATCTTAATCCCTCAGAATTCGCTTTGAGCCGTAGAATTGTTCACTTCTACTTAAACCCGTATAATTGGCTTCAACCTTTAGAATTGGTCATTTATAACTTAAGACCTCATAATTGACTTCGAGCTGCATAATTAGTCGCTACAACTTAGGTCCTCAGAATTGACCTCGGCCCACATAATTGGCCACTCCCTACCTTTGACCTCAATTGTCATCCCTCTTAGGTCCTCAGAATTGACCATCCCCAGCATAGCCTTAGGTCCTCAAAATCAACCTCGACCCTCTAAACCAGTTATCCTCGTCCCTTAGGTCCCTAAAATTGACCTCTTTCTAAAAACATCATGTGGTGTCTATTTGATAACTTTCACTTATTTTAAGCTCACCCATCGAGGGGATCTATAAACACCACATTCTATGACCCCTAAGTCTCTTCTTAGGTCACTATCACCTCCCCATTTCACTACAAACCCTAGGTTGCACTCCGAGAATCAATCTAGAGGCCATCTGATGCTCCCGGGCCCGATTTGACCCCAACTAGCTTTATCTTCAGAGAAAAATCTTTTTGAATCTTTTAAGGATACTAAAACCCCTTTCCAACATCTTCTATGTGCATGAAGCGGCATAACCATTCAGATGAACGATCAGTTTTCCCTCGAAAATTGATTTGAAGGCCACCAAGCGCTCACGGGCTCCATTTTGGCCTAATTCAACTCTTTAGCTCGAATGAGACTAAATGAATCTTTGAACATAACTAAATACCCTTTCCAATAGTCTGCCCCATCACAATTATGACTTATGTTATGGACAAATGATTCGTTTTACTCCGAGAGGTCGTCGGGCACTTTTGGGCCCGGTAAACCAAGGTCAACTTTCTGAACTATGCAAAACTCTTTGGAATGTCTAAGTACATATCCTTTCTAACGGTCCATCCCCAGTGTGATTCTAACTTACCATACGGATGAATGATTTGTTTTTATCCGATGATCTCCCATCCAAAGGACCGACATGTGCTTTCGAGCCAAATTTAGTCCAAAGTCAACTCCCCGACCCGAGAGTGATCCGAAGGAATCTTCAAGGTCTCTTAATGAAATTTCTAATGATCTACCCCGTGTATAATTTGGATCAATGTATTACATTCTATAACTATTTTTCCTAAAAAATCTGCATGAGACTGCCAATTGGCAAGTGTAGATCCCTCCCTATCGACAGTGTATCTATAGTCCCCTACCAATAGGCAAGACAAGGGCTATGTTGATCGTAAACCCCTTGACCCTATAAAATAATGGCATTACCTCACTACTAAGAATTCTAACACCTCAGATCCATTAGCATCAGTGATCTCAGCAACATTCTCTCGAAATCAGCGAAGTTCCTCCATGTGAAGCTCCATTCATGTTTACATTCCCATCATTTTCATACCCAATTTAGTAAATAAAATTCTCCCTCATCCAAAATTCATCTCACATTAAAGGAGTTCATCCAAGATCAAATATCAAGTTTCAAAGAAGGTTCAATTCCTTCACTCTCTCTTTAAATTCCTTATTTTTGCATAAATTTCATTAGATTCATAATCTAGTTCCTACTTTAGTTCATACACATTAATATCTACAATTTTATTAGTATATTGCACATGCCTAATTTTATATAAAAGCCACAAAATAATAAAAAAAGAGGGTCATGCCCACAAATTCTGAACGGGATTATCTATCACACTTTTTCAAAACTAAAACATATTTTTCTACACACACACAAATAATAAAGTCATGTTCGTATCTATGGGATAAACCATACCCCCATGACATATTTGAACTATGTGGTCTTTGATGCCTTTTACAGGCTATGTAGGCGTATCGAATTAAAACCCGAGACTCGAGTCCAATTTTCCAATTTTCCAATATTCTCAATTTTCTAATTTACCAACTTCTCTAAATCCTCCATTTCCCTAGATTTCTCATTTCATTACATTTTTTCATTAATATACATATTATCCTTATTAGAGTTTTATCCAAAACATATTGTCATTTCATAATAACGATCAATATCGCGATAAACACACAAATCGTATTTTCTATATATGTTATTTTGGAAATATTCCTTTCGATGACCTTAATTTACCTTTCCCATGGTATGAGTTAAACGATTCTGATCTCCATTATATATACACGCAAGCACACTTCACGGAGAAATAATGGAAAACAACAACACTAGCCCATAAGAGAGCGAAAGGGAGGGATGGGTGCCTAACACCTTCCCATTTCGTAACTTAGCTCCGACCCATTGAACTATTATTTTCATATGCATCAATTTGTCTTTAATGCCTCTCTCTTGAGGCGACAACATGTTCTTTTTCCTATTTTGTACAAAATAGGCTGGAGACTCCATCTCTTTACATTAACCCCCACACCGATGACGATCGAAGCACTAAGACAAACCTCGAAGTGAATGGCACTAAGACAACTGTTATGGATTTATGATTTTGATTTTGTTCTGTTTATTATATAGATGATGCATAAGGTTCTTAGTTTTTAATATTTTGTACCTATTTGATTTAATTATTACTACGGCTGAGTTATTTACTTACTATTGATTAGAATATAGTTAAATTTCTTATACAGTTTTTCAATTAAAATGATTTGTTTATTGTTTGACTTTTTTACAGATTATAGGGAAAAGATCAAATCTAATTATACAATTATGGTTCAACACAATTTTACTTTGTCATCGTTGCAATTTTACTTTTTTATGTCACAGTTGAACTAAAACCTATTATTTGCATCTCTTGGAAATAGATTGTAAACCTTTTGTTGCATGTATAATAATGATAAATATCAATTATGGAAATAAGAGTATGTTAATTTTGAATAGTTCAGTATCTGTCATACTCCCTCCGTCTCAAATTAAGAGTCAATATTTATTTTTGTGCATAGATTAAGGATATGCTCAATCAATGGCCAAGATCAACCCTTGTTCACTATCCTAAAATTTGTTTCATTGATTATGTCCAAAAATGGAAAGTGGACTCTTAATTTGGGACAACCCAAAATTGAATAAGTGGACTCTTAATTTGGGACGGAGAGAGTATATTATTTTGTAAGGAAACATTCAAGCCAAAAGTTAAGCTTTAATACAAGATTTGGGTTCATAAACATAGAGATTGTACAAAATATATTAATAGACAGGAAAGCGTAGCGCAAAACATTTTCTTGTCTAAAAAAGTTAGACGAATATGTGAATGAAGTGATGTGAGTGTGTGAAGTTATATTAAAAAAAAAAAAGATGACCGAAGTTAGTGTTGTGAGTGAATAAAATTGTGGGAGGTGAATGTATGTGGCAGTAGGTGAATCTAAGTGGGGTAAATTAACAAGGAACCTAGGAGTGAGTTTGTATTGAGGGAAAAATATTAAATTTTATTAGGTAACACACCAAGAATATTTTTGTCTCCAAATTACAATGCACCTAAAAGTGGGTGTTTTGTGAAAATATTGTATTTTCTAGAAATGTTAATGAAAAGCATTTTATCAAATGAAATGTTTGCAATTTATGTAAATTCTTAGAAGATGATATCTTGTTGAAATTAGAGAGTAAGTAAATATTTCAAGGTTTTGGAATATTGGAAATGGGAATTTCTAGAAATATTGGTGTTAAACATTTTATGAAATAAAATGTCAGTAAATGTAGTGATTTTGTTAAAAAGATTAGTGGAATGAAATTATTTCAAAATTCTTGCAAAAATGAAGGTTTATGAAAGAATAGACATTTGTTGAGGATTGAAGAAATAATAATGTCTTTGTTCCCTATAAATGTATTTTTGCATGTATAATGATTTTCCACGATGATAAATATGTTTAAACCAAGTAATTGGATTTTTGGATTTAAAATCCATCTTCTCATGCATATAAACTTGAAATGTTTGATATTAAATGTGTAAACAAGTTCGTAGAAGGTTTTGTTGGGTCTAAACATGAGATAATAAATGAGAATTTAGTCTTAAAAGTGTGTGAAATTGGGACTAAAAGATATGATGTGTATGAAGTTAAAATAATGCAAGTTATAAAAAAAATTGTACTTCTTATAAAAGTAGTCTTAAGTGTGAATGCATTTCTTGAATGAAGAAGTAAAGAAATGTATTCTTGGGTAATGTTGATAACAGTATTTATTACATGTTACTAGGTAAACATGGAAAAGTTAGAGTGTGTAACATGGTAATGTGGACAGATATTAACACTTCTAAAGTTGAAAGAGAATTAAAAGTATTGATGTAAAAAAATGGACTTGATCTAATTTATTAATCCGAGATAAAATATGATATTATAATAAGATAAGAAAATAAAAGAAAAAGAGTTTTTAAAGTGGTTTGGTTGTGTAATAAAGCCTACGCCCACTGTTATTATATTGATTTGAGTGATTACAAAAAGCTGGGTACTCTGGTTAATATCCTAAAATCCATTTTATCATGCCTTTTGTCAAAGGAATACAATGTATTTATAGTGATCTGGAGATCAATGGTTGGAATGCCTTTATATATTCAACCATTTACACTTGTATATAATGAATGTAATCATTGATTATCTATACCACATGGGAAATGACCCTTGGTTGTTGCTCCGATATGGTGACCTTTTATTTACTTTGATGGTCTTCATTCTTAATGTTAGTCGGTATGCCTGCTGAGCAACTATCTTTAGAGTTGGTTAAGTTACTTATGACTACGATTTCTACCACGTAAGGAGACAAGTGCCCATTTCTTATTGGTCCACGTAGGTGGATAATTTTTGGTATGAATAGAAGCCCCCAATATATAATTATTGATGCTTTTATTGAAAAGATGGAGTATATTTTCTTCAAAGTTAGTCGACGCGTGCCAACGTGTTGGACTTGTGAAAATTTTCCATTTTGTAGTGGCATTTTTGTAAAGAATTTAAAAATTATCGAACTGGAAAAAGGTATATTGGTATTTTTGCACTTTCAGAACTGTGATGCCGTCAGAACGTCAATCGTCGATAAAAGTACTTATTTCTTGCACGATTTCCCAAGTAAGCTATAAGAGATGAGAGTTTGCCATTTTTTCACACCACTACTTTTCCATGCTTCCAAACTCTCATTCTTCTCCAAGCTCTCTATCTTTGAGATTTCCTTTGCATTTTACCTTTATTTCAGTCACCATTTTTTTGTGAGCTTTCTTCTTCTCTTTCATTTTGATTTATTTCCTTGTTTGCTGTAGCTAGGGTTTACATAGTTCATGGGGATTTTATAGATGAATTTAGGCAGGAGAGGAACATTCCTTACTTAGTAGAGTTAGAAATGCCAGTGCCTCCTGTTGAGGTATTGTCACTACCAGAGGGTCATCGGATCCCCTATTTTTCATTGTTGAGTGTAGTTTCACTTCCCCCCAATCGTTTTTGTCTAGAGTTCTATCAGTATTTCAATGTCGTTCTTGCTAGAGTAACCCCTAACACCTGGAGAGTAGTGGATGAGATACATAGTCTTAATTAGATACATGGAACACACATTGGCATCCCAAAGCTGATGTTTTGTTACAAATGGAGTACCAGTGATAGTACTTACTACATGAAGACTAAGTTTGCCAATATGGACCTAGTTGTAAATTTTCCAGACTCCAACAAAGATTATTTTGGCTATGGAGTTATTGCGAAGAATTGGCAATACGTTCCTCATCAAAGAGGAGAGGTATATGATCGGACCACGTGCCCCCAAGTGGGACACGGCATAGGTTGTTGAATTTAAATACTCTATTCCTTTGTTTTTCGCTAACCAGTTGTCTAATAATATGCTGACTTGATGTTTTCTTATCTTGTATCTTGTTTTGCAAAGTTAAGAGAAAAAAGAAGTGTCCCAAAGAAGGGGAAGTCAACATATGTGAGTTTAAATTCCTTTGGAATATTCACCGAAGGATTGGAGAGGAATACTCCATAGTTGACTCGTACTTATTGCAGTACATGAGTTCAATTACCTCTTTTGCTGCTAGGCCCACCACTTTTGTAACTTTAGCCCCTATAAATCTTGATGAGGATCTAGTTCCTACTTCTTCGGCTGAGGAATTTACTAGTGCTGAGAAGAAATTTAGGACTTCATCCTCTTTGGAGTCATTGGATATATCTACTATCTCACGTCTCCACTTGCCAGTATGGGAAAAAGAAAAACCCATAATCTGATGACTGGAGATTTTTCTCCTACTATTAAGAGATCTATCAAGAAGAATGGAAAGGCTGGTGAAGCTAAGAAGCCAGAAAAATAACCAATGTTTTTGAGAAAGAGAAGGTTACTCAAGTTATCACCTCTGAGGAAGTTGAGATTATTGTGCCTCAATTCACGAGGATAAAAAATGGTCTTTCTGAGAAGTAGGTGGAGAAGAGTTCTGATGATCAAGAGTTGGTCGAGAAGGTTCGGGAGAATTTGACAGTTGCAGGGTCATCATTAGTTGTTATTCATCCTGGTGTGGATAGGACGTTAATCAAGACTGGTACCCGCTCTACCGATAGAGGAACTCTTACCCCTTTACCAAGATTAAAGTTGGTAGAAAATGATTGTCAAAGTTTGTCTATAATAATTATTTCTCCTCTATTACTTTCCTTTGATATCTTATTTTTCTCCTAGTAGTCCTTGTAATTTGATGTTGTCCTTTATACAGTTTTTGATAAATTTCAGTCAAATGTTGGATAAGGAAGATCAATTCCGTTCTTCAGGAGGAGATATTAATGAGGCCCTTGAGGGTCTAAGGTAATCTATTGAGGCTTTAAGGCAGTTTTTGGAGTCTAAGTAGAAGACATGGGATGCCGATCTAAAGAAGGATATTGATAGAGCCACCCTTGCTAAGGCAAAGCTGGTAACTGCTAAGACCAGTTTGACAGTTTTTAAAAATAAGGCCAAGATGGCCGAAGATAAATTGGTGGAAAATCAGGCACTCTCAAATTTTGTCGAGGAGGAAGATGTTGTTTATCCTCTGAGGTGGTTGCAGAGAAGGCCAAGAATAAGAAAATAAAAGATGATTCCTTCAATAAAAGTTCGGATAAAGTGTTTTTGGCTGCCTCTTCCCAAATTGAGTTCATTAGGAAAAAATCCTTTGAGGATGGCTAGTTGGAGGCTCTCAAAGAGGCCAGCACTACAGAGGACTCTAAATTGTTCTTGAGGCATGACCTAGTCTCTCCTCCAAATTTGGAGGAAGATTTTGATGATAAGAAGGGTCTAGGGAATCCTCCCTTCAACCTGTTGGGTCTACTTTAATGCCTATTGAGAAAGTTTACCCTGTTGCCAACCAGCTCTCTGGGAGCAATGTTCACGATAAGGAGAAAGTTTAACTCCTTTATTTTTCTTTTTTTTTCTCGTCTTCATTGTAATAGGATTAGTAATGTGTAACACCTTTTGATTATTAATGAAAATGTTTCTCCTTTGGGCTAAATGTGTTTTATTTATCATATTTATGCCTTCGTGTTTGGTTGAATGAAATCTCTTACTTTGTGTTATGTTTTCTTAATAGTCATACTTTTTCAATTACATTTATAATTTTCAATTTGGTGCTAGGAAGCACGATAGAGTTTCTGCTGAATCCGGCCTACTCAGGTGGAGTAGAAATCTTTTGGAAGTTGGCCATGTTCCTCTATCTGAAAAATACTTAATCGACGTACTTGGCCCAGATTTATCCGACAAAATAAAAGACTCATACATTCATATCCATTATTTTCTAGATAGAGTTGTGGAAAATAATGCTAGTTATTATGAAATGATTCAAGATCTACAGAAAGAACACAAGTTTACCTTGGCTTCACTCTATGCCAATTATGAGGCTAAATATAAATCATTGAGCAAAGTTTGGGGATTTAAAAAGAAGTTAAAAGAATACGCCTCCATGTATAGAAGGAAAATTGTTCTTATTAAGCCAAGATGTGGATGAATCTAGGGAGATAGCCAAACTTCTCGAGGAGGAAAATAATAAGCTCATAAATAAGTTGAAATCTTGAAGATGTGATCTGCCAGTGGTGCTAACGAAGGTGCTTTTTTTATTAGAGGTTAAGAATGACAAGCTAGTAGAGAAAATTAAAGCTCTGAAGAAAACCAAGTCAGGGAAAACTTCCGGGAAGTAGAGGACTAGATGACCAACTGTATATGAGGCAAGGACCAACAAAACACTAGCCAACCAAGCTAACCAGTTGAAGGCAATGACTCAAACTATTATTGAGTTATTTGTGAAGCTAGAAACTAAGGATAAAATCATTTTTCACCAATCTTTTCAGTTGAAGGTGAAGAGTGATGTTTTTTAGAAACTTCAATATCAAGTTAAAAGGTTAACCTCTCAATTTCACAAACAACCCAGAGAGATGGGTATGGAAGGCTATTGTGACAACCCGAATATAATTACGATTAATTATGCTTAAATCATGCTTAGCTTATGTGATATGATTAGTGTGTTATCAATATATAAAATGTTAATTTATTATGTTTAGTCTAATCCTACCTTCAAAAATAATGAAATGTCAAATTAGTTACAAATACAAAATTTTGAAGGTTTCGGTAGGAATATTCATGTTTAAGGCTAGTTTTGACCTTTATGACATAACAATTGACTTGAGATGAAAACTATATAGTCGTAGATAAGTGAGTTATGGTTGTAACACAACAAACGGTGTGTGAAACGGAGGTTCAAGTGAGAAGTTATACCAAAATTACGAAACAAGGGCAAAACAGTCCATCCGTTAAGTAGTATTTTGTCTTATTATGGCAACAAATGTTTTATTTTCATTGGATGGGAAGGGTGGTGGCTTTGGCCGACCTTAAACCCTTAGAATTACCTCTTTATTCATCCAAAATGCAGCCATGAGAGATTTTAAGCTTAAGGAAAGAGAAGTAGGAAGTTAGGAAGAAAAAGTGAGGAGAAAATTGAAGAAAAATTCATAAAAATTACGTAAAAGCCCCGAAGGTAATTCTAACTGCAAATCTTATTGTTTTATTATATTTCTGTTTTAGATGATAGAAATCATCATTTGTTTACTAAACTTTCAGCCCTTGATATATATGTGTGGTTAGATGAAAGTTAAGTTTAATGTATAAAACCCTAAAATTGCCTTGTTTAGAAACTTTGTTTATTCAAACTTCCATATATTTTTGTGTAGTTACTGGAATCGATTGATTCCAATTGGAGATTAACCTGGACTCATATATGTATGACATATCCTAAAATAATGTGAAAATACCAAGAAATGAGACCTTGGTGAGAGTTTGAACTTCGGATATGAAATCTCCCCTAAGGGTGAAAATATGCCAGCCATGTGTTCGGTGTTTTGCTTGACATGGCAAACGAACCTTAAAAATTATGAAACTTTAATATTATATTTTTCAACGTGTTTACTGATGTTGGGTTAAATATCATAGAAATTTATTATGTAGAAAAATTATGAAAATTCCTGGAAGTTGAATGAACGATAAAAGAGCCTATAGAGCAGATTTGCTATGTAGTAAAGAAATAGGCTTATTTTGCCCTAGGAAACTTGAAATGATGTGTCGGCTGTGACACCCCGACTAATTAAATACTAGGTAGCTACTCCTATATTAAATTTAATTAAAATGCCAAGTTGGCTCAGTTAAAAAGCATCACTGTCGAAAACATTTTTTATAAATACTAACCACCTAGTATTTAAAAGTAAGATGCCAAATTTTAAATTAAATCTGGTTAACATGCAGTAAAAGAATTCTGAAAGAATCAAATAACCATTCACCATAATGAAGCAATGGAATAACCAACAAATAATAATAAGTCCGGAGGAAAACTCCTCACAACAATCCCATAACTGAATAAAATAAAAATGCATCCTGAATTAATTACATGCCAAAAGTCGGAAAGTCTGAAATATGAAATGTCTATAATAGAAATGGGCGACATGCCCTACAACTGATGAAAATTGAATATAGAGTCAAGACAATTGAAGCGTCTACTAGCAAGGCCCTTTAACTTCCACAACAGCTACAGCTCGTCACCTGAATGGGAATCCTATGCATGGTGTCCTTGTGGCTGGGCACCTAAAAAGGTTTTTACAAAAATAGATTTGAAAGCAAACGGGTCAGAGCCCGAAAGTGGAGAGTATTTTAAAAATAGCAAGTGTTTTAATAACATTAAAACAATGAATGCAAAATACATGTTAGGACGTGCACTCACATGAAGTACTCAACTCTCGACGAATTGTGCACTCCTAACGTACCGTACCCATCTAAGTGACATACATATCTAACCAAACCGTAATAAGTTCTACCCCTTACTACTCGATTCCCATTATATATTCTAGCGTTATCAATTAAATAGAGGGCTTTACTTAAACTCGGATTCTCAATTATTAGCAATACAATTCACTACTGGTTGTCCCGTTATATTTTCTCAAAACATTACCATAATTATACTCACAATACTAACATGAAAGTTCTCATTATTTAAGTGTATATTAATCACGTCATAAATATACAATACAAACACCCCGATACTAAGCTACGGTGCACACATACTCTGTTATCCATCCTGGTCCATCACGTACATAAGGATTACGCATTCTGAATCTCTCAGGAATCGTTCTCAGATAACAACAATCACAAAAATAATGGAGGCGAACACTGTCACATCACATGGGTCACGCACATACCTACGCTCCCACGATCAGCAAACTTATTAACATCTCAATAAGTCCTTCTCTGACCTATGTTCTCGAGGTACCAATCTAAATCCGGGCAACACAAAGATTAGATGGCCCTAAGCGAACGTAAACCTCCCGTGAAAGCAAGTATGGTAGGTATGTCATACACATAAAGTCATATATACTAAGCACGAACACATCTTAGATATTACCATATTTTATTAGTGGTATACTTCTCATTCTTATACCCGCACACTTTTCCCCGATTTATATATACACGTCATCCATTATCCTCACGTCGTAAATAGTTACTCGCGTTCTAACCCATTAATATCATTTGGTTCAAACCACACTTCTATGTTTTACTCCTTAATATATCCCAAATGTCCCAACTATATACATTAGTCAACAAATAATTTTCATCTCTACAATTAAACAAGGTTATGGAACACTAGAAGTCAAATCAGGCCAAAAAGGCCAAACTGTCAACTCGTTAGAAGTCTCGTTCAAACGAGGCTGTTCGAACGAGAGTTCGTTCGAACGAAGTGGGCATTCTAACGAGATATGGTTCGAACGAAAGGTATTGAACGAACATCCCACTCGTTAGAAGTCAAACTGTCACTCGTTAGAAGCTCGTTCGAACGAGCTCGTTCGAACGACTTGGGCAGGTCTTCTAACGAGAGGCCAGTTTCGAGCCCAGAATTTCCTATCTCGTTTTTCACCAATTTCATCTCCTCAAAACTCCTACAAAAATTATTCCAACAATATTTGAAGGTTCCTCAACATTCCTAAACATTCTTAGGTCGTAATTTAGCACATTCATGGAATCAAATCTTCCTATACAACACCTAATTATCAATTCTCCCAAAGTTTTCCCCTAAATCTTATGAGTATGAACCCTAGAATTTAAAATCATCAATTTCCATAAATAAATCCGTTTTTGTAACATAAAAAGTTGTAATTCTTTTAGTTCAATCATCCAATAACAATTCTACATGCAATCCTACATCAAAATCTGAATTCATAACTCCAATTTCATGGGTTTTTATAAATCTCCCAAAAACAATACAATTATATAAATTTCCTACGCATGGAAGAAGCATTCTTTGCAAATAACGAAATTAAACCACTTGCCTCTAATCTTTCTCTGAATTTGATGTTGAATCTTGAAGGTTGAATTTTTCTTTCTCTCTCTGCAGAATTCTCTTTTCTCTCTCTCTCTACAAGTTCTTCTCTAAATATGACAATGGAGGAGGAGGTTTATTTTTGGACCCTTAACTTCTATTCTAAACTTCTCCCGTAGCCCACTACTTAGTTTAGTGCTGATAATGGGTTGGGGGGTTTATTTAATAATCATAATTAAACTCTAATTTTCGTGGGTTTTAATTCCCAAAATTCCAAAATTACCAAAATACCCTTTAAGTTGCCGGTATGGCCTAAAAATACTCCGGGACCCAAACTAAACCCCCGGCTAGTGTTTTCTGACTATTTCGACCCTTCCGGACACGTTGGCGCACTCAAAATGACCATACAGTTAATAAAAAAAATTCACTTTTTAATTAAATAATTACTTTCCTGACGCGACTGTCACACGTGTCTCAACAAAATTTCCCAAATTGCCGTATATCAATCTCACGACAAATTTAATAATTTCAATAGTCATATAACGTCGTATGTACTCATTATAATCAAATACCAACTCACATCTGGTTAGTATTTTATCCGAATTAATTCCCAATTAATACACATTTAATTCAATTAATCCCATAAATAAAATATCACAAAAATACGGGGTATTACATCGGCTATAGTATTGGAATCCTAACATGATAAGGATTGAATTACTAAGAATAAATGAATATATGTTGGTCTATAATTTGGATATGACAAATGTATTAACATGAATTTGGATGGAACTTCATTTATAATGAATGATTTGAATAGAATTATATGATGCGTATGGATTGAGTTATGTTTAAGTTATTCTTTGAATTGTTAATATTCTTATGATGATACTAATATTGTGAGAATGATAGGAAGGGAAGAAGAGCTGATTGAACAAGTACCGGATAAAGGCAAGGGAAAAGCCAGTTAAACGGTCGAGGTGAGTGTACTTGTGATTTGTTTCATATATAAATATGAATATAGCTCTAAGAGAGGATTTGTTTGAATACTTTGGTATTCAGGATTTGTTTGGATATTAAAATATCCATGATTTTTTTGGGTCTCATGATCCAGGATTGGTTTGAATACTTCGGTATTCAGGATTTGTTTGGATATTCAAATATCCAGGATTTGTTATTGCCAATGGGAAGAATTATTTGGGTCTTATGATCCAGGATTTGTTATTTTCAACGGGCAGAATTATTTGGATCTTATGATCCATGATTTGTTATTGCCAATGGGCAGGATTTTTCGGATTTTATATCCACATACTCGATATAGAATTGTTATTCCATTGCAGGGAAGGAGTACCTCACTAAGCTTAAAGCTGACGGTTTATAATTTAACAATTTCAGGTTTGTACGCTACCAACTAGGATAATATATGACCGGTAACTTCGAGAGTTTCACCGTCAGAAGAGCTGGGGTCTAAGTATGGAGATTTTATCGTTGTCACACTGAAGATTTTAATATACTCACACATTGTACATATTTATTTAGTATGGATTGAGTTGATCATAGTTAATCATAGTATTGTATAATCTCTAATTATGACTCTGATGTTGACTTCGTTATGGCACAAGAACAATATTATGTTCATTATACAGAAAATATTAATAAATGAATTAAATTTTCAATGGGCTCGAGATTATGATCCAATTATTCTAATAACAAATGATTAGTATGGATATTGGGTTTGGGGTGTGACAATTAGTGGTATCAGAGCGTGGTTATAAATTCTGGACGTGTGTGACGGTTAGATGGAAGTATTGAGTTGATTTGATATTTATGAATTGTTTATGTACTAACGGATAGTTTAGTATTATAAACTGTTTATATTGGTTGTTAGAATTTTGTTGTATTACAGATTATTCTAGATGGAACCTGGGAATGGACAACCTAGAGAAGAAGAAGTAGCTTCTCGTACAGATAATTTTGAAGTAGAGAAAAGTGTTGCTGGAAGGACTAGAGAGCAAGAACAGCCTACAGAGATGCAAATAATGGCACAAGCAATGTTGAGGATGGCAGAGCAACAAGAAAGAAATATGGCGCAAATGGCAGAACAACAGGCTAGATATCTAGAATCAAAGATTGTGGCCAGGATTGAGAAAGAGGCAAGGAAGGAAATGAAGGATTCCATGCATGAGAAGTTTTTGAAGTTGAACCCTCCAGAATATTCAGGGTCAGTTGAACCTACAGAAGTTGAGATGTGGGTCAGAGATCTAGAAACTATCTTTGCAGTTATGAAGGTTCCAGATAACCAGAAAGTGAATGTAACTGTGTTTAAGCTCAAAGGAGAGGCGAAGTATTGGTGGGAAGCCAGCAACCATTTGGTGCCAAGGATGGAAGGTACTGATGTCATTACTTGGGCTGAATTTATTAAAGCTTTGTATGTTAAGTATTTCCCTAAGGTTTATAGGAGGGAGAAGCTAAGGGAGTTTATAAATTTAACCCAAGGGAAAATGTATGTGAGGGAGTATGATGTTAAATTTACTGCTTTGTCTAGATTTGCTATTAAGTATGTGCAGGATGAAGAAGATAAATGTAGTAAGTTTCAAGATGGACTAATTTGGACTATTCAAAATAGAGTGGCCACTTATGAGTTAGAAGATTATGCTTCTCTGGTGAACAAAGCCACGATAGCAGAAAGGCAAATGAACCAAGGGGTGGCAAGTAGAGAGAGTTTTAAGAAGAGTAGATTTGACGCATTTCAATCTAAGGGAGGTGAGGGTGGAAGTGTTAAGATAGAACCTCATAAATTTCAGAGAGGTAGTGGAGATAGTGGTAGAGGTCTGGGGAGATTTGGCAGAGATACTAGGGGTGGGGAATCTTCTAATCTGGTTAGGAGGTCAGGAAAGGGTGAGGCACCGACAAGATTTATTACATGTTCCTTTTGTAAAGAGGAGGGGCATTATAAATCCGAGTGTCCTAAGCTTAAAGGAGTGGGATGCTACCATTGTCATCAAGTGGGGCATGTTAAGAAAAATTGTCCGCAGTTAGTTGAGACTCGAGCAGAACCTATTGAAGCAGCAAGCAGAGTGTTACCTCCGGGGAGTGCAATGAAAAGTATGGGAAGAGGACAAGCTGGTAGTTCCAGGCCAGGTGGACGAGTCTTTACGATGACAGAAGCTCATATTACTCCAGACGTGGTGACAGGTACACTTTCTATTACTGATAGAAGTGCTTATGTTTTGATTGATCCTGGTTCCACACATTCTTTTGTGTCCTATGCTTTTGCTGTATACCTGAATAGACCATGTATTCGATTAGATGTGGGGTTGGGTATTTATATGCCTATGGGGGATATGGTTGTAGCTGAATATGTTATTCGTGATTGTGTTTTGACTGTGGGGTCTAGAGATACAGTTATAGATCTACTTCCATTGGATATTTCTGATTTTGATATAATTCTCGGAATGGATTGGTTATCTAAATATCATGCATCTATGGATTGTTTCTGTAAGGAAGTTCTTTTTAATATGCCTGGTGAGCCTGAATTTAAATTTGTGGGGGAAAGGAAAAGTTTTCCCAGTTGCATCATTTCAGCTATTCAGACGAGGAAATTATTAAGTAAGGGTTGTGAGGGTTTTATTGCATATGTTCTTGACACTTGGAAGGGGTCTTTACAATTAGTCGATGTTCCTATTGTACGGGATTTTCCTGAAGTGTTTCCTAGTGAGTTTTCAGGGTTACCCCCAGAAAGAGAAGTTGAATTTAGTATTGAATTAGCACCAAGGACAACCCCTATTTCTATGGCGCCATATAGAATGGCAGCTGCTGAGTTGAAAGAACTTAAGATCCAGTTGCAGCATTTACTTGATAGGTGCTTTATACAACCCAGTGTATCAGTTTTATTTGTGAAAAAGAAAGATGGTACTATGCAGTTGTGTATTGATTATAGGCAACTGAATAAAGCTACAATTAAGAATAAATATCCTTTACCTCGTATAGATGATTTGTTTGATCAGTTACCGGGTGCTAAAGTGTTTTCAAAGATAGACTTGCAATTAGGGTATCATCAGTTGAGGGTGAAGGAGAGTGATATTTCTAAAACTGCTTTTCGCACTCGGTATGGTCATTTTGAGTTTTTGGTGATGCCTTTTGGGGTGACTAATGCTCCAGCTGTATTTATGGATCTTATGAACCAGGTACTGCACCCTTTTGTTGATTCATTTGTGATAGTTTTTATTGATGATATTCTGATTTATTCACGTGATATGGTTGAACATGAAAAGCATCTCACAACTATTTTGAATCTGTTGAAAGATAAGAAGTTGTATGCCAAGTTTAGCAAGTGTGAATTTTGGCTATCACAAGTTGTATTTTTAGGCCATGTTATTTCAGGAGATGGTATATGTGTTGATCCTAAAAAGGTAGAGGCTATTGTAAAATGGGAAAGGCCCAATAATGTGACTGAGGGATTTATTAAGGGATTTTCTTCGATTGCCTTACCAATGACTAAACTAACCCGGAAAGATGTTAAGTTTGAATGGAATTCTGATTGCGAAAATAGTTTTGATGAATTGAAAAAGAGGTTGGTAACTGCACCTATTCTTACTATTCCGCATGGTGGAGATGGTTTTGTTGTTTATACCGATGCTTCACATCAGGGGTTGGGTTGTGTTTTTATGCAGCATGGTAAAGTCATTGCCTATGCTTCTAGGAAGTTGCGTACACATGAATGTAATTATCTTACACATGATTTGGAACTTGTTGCTATTGTGTTTGCTTTGAAGTTATGGCGTCATTATCTATATGGTGAGGTATGTGAATTTTTTACTGACCATCAAAGCCTTAAGTATTTATTTACTCAGAAGAAGTTGAATTTGAGGCAGAGGCGGTGGATGGAGTTAATTAAAGATTATGATTGTACAATTCACTACCACCCAGGAAAGGCAAATGTAGTTGCAGATGCTTTGAGTAGAAAAGCTTCAGGCAGGTTATCTTGTATTCGATGTGCTAGAGTTGCTCATATTATGGAGTTGAGATTGATGGGAGTGGAATTGCAGCTAGCAGATGGGGACAGATTCTTTGCTCATGTAAACGTGAGGCCTTTGTTAGCTACCCGTATTCATGATTTGCAAAGTCAAGATCCTTTCCTTGAGAAGAAACGACAAGATGTCCAAGACCGTAAGTCTGAAGATTTTTGTATTGTGAATGATGGCACTTTATTGTATAAACAACGGTTATGTGTGCCTAATGTGGGTGGATTGAAAGAGGAAATTTTAGATGAGGCTCATAATTCCATTTATACTATGCATCCTGGTAGTACTAAGATGTATAGGGATTTAAAGGAGAATTATTGGTGGAATAATATGAAGAAGCAAATAGCTGATTTTGTTGCTAGGTGCCTTATATGTCAGCAAGTGAAAGTGGAGCATCAGAAACCTACTGGTCTGCTTCAGCCATTGACGATACCGGAATGGAAATGGGATCATGTAACGATGGATTTTGTGGTTGGTCTTCCTCGATCTCAGAAGGGGTAAGATTCGATTTGGGTAGTGGTTGATAGATTGACCAAGTCTGCTCATTTTCTAGCAGTCAAGACTACGTATACAGTTGATAGGTATGCTAGATTGTATGTTAATGAAATTATTTGATTGCATGGAGCACCGGTATCGATTGTTTCAGATAGGGACCCTACTTTTACATCCAGATTTTGGGATAGCTTGCAGTATGCTATTGGTACTAACTTGAAGTTTAGTACAGCTTTTCATCCCCAGACAGATGGGCAGTCTGAAAGGACAATACAGATTTTGGAAGATATGCTTAGAGCTTGTGTTCTTGATTTCCAAGGTAATTGGGATGAATATTTGCCTTTGATAGAATTTGCATATAACAATAGTTTTCAGTCTACTATTAGTATGGCTCCATATGAAGCGTTGTATGGTAGACGGTGTCGTACACCCGTATGTTGGGGTGAAGTTAGTGAGAGGAAGATAGAGGGTCCAGAGTTGATTGAAGTCACCACTGCAAAAGTGAAGATTATTCAAGATAGAATGAGAACGGATCAAAGCAGACAGAAAAGTTATGCGGATAAGAGACGAAAAGATTTAGAATTTCAGAAGGGGGATTACGTGTTTCTTCGGATATCACCATGGAAAGGAGTTATGAGGTTTGGAAAGAAAGGTAAATTAAGTCCACGCTACATTAGACCTTATGAAATTCTTGAGAAAGTCGGGATGGTTGCCTACAAGTTAGCGTTACCACGGGAGTTAGCTCAATTACATGATTTTTTCCATGTTTCCATGTTGAGAAATTATGTAGCGGACCCTTCACATGTATTGGTGAAACAACCTATTGAGTTGAAGGAAGATTTGAGATACGTGGAAGAACCGCTTGCTATCGTCGATAGGAAAGAACAAATATTGAGATCAAAGGTGATCCCACTTGTGAAAGTTGTGTGGAGAAGGCATTCCATGAAAGAAGCTACATGGGAGAGTGAGGATAGCATGAAAATGCATTATCCGTATTTGTTTGATTCGGACAACCAAGGTATGTCAATTTCGAGGATGAAATTTCCTAACGGGGGGAGAATTGTGACAACCCGAATATAATTACGATTAATTATGCTTAAATCATGCTTAGCTTATGTGATATGATTAGTGTGTTATTAATATATATAATGTTAATTTATTATGTTTAGCCTAATCCTACCTTCAAAAAGAATGAAATGTCAGATTAGTTACAAATACAAAATTTTGAAGGTTTCGGTAGGAATATTCATGTTTAAGGCTAGTTTTGACCTTTATGACATAATAATTGACTTGAGGTGAAAACTATATAGTCGTAGATAAGTGAGTTATGGTTGTAACACAACAAACGGTGTGTGAAACGGAGGTTCGAGTGAGAAGTTATACTAAAATTACGAAACAAGGGCAAAACAGTCCATCCGTTAAGTAGTATTTTGTCTTATTATGGCAACAAATGTTTTATTTTCTTTGGATGGGAAGGGTGGTGGATTTGTCCGACCTTAAACCCTTAGAATTACCTTTTTATTCATCCAAAATTCATCCATGAGAGATTTTAAGCTTAAGGAAAGAGAAGTAGGAAGTTAGGAAGAAAAAGTGAGGAGAAAATTGAAGAAAAATTCATAGAAAATTACGTAAAAGCCCCGAAGGTAATTCTAACTGCAAATCTTATTGTTTTTCTTATATTTTTGTTTTAGATGATAGAAATAATCATTTGATTACTAAACTTTCAGCCCTTGATATATATCTACGGTTAGATGAAAGCTTAAGTTAAGTTTAATGTATAAAACCCTAAAATTGCTTTGTTTAGAAACTTTGTTTATTCAAACTTCCATATATTTTTGTGTAGTTACTGGAATCGATTGATTCAAATTGGAGATTAACTTGGAATCATATATGTATGACATATACTAAAATCATGTGAAAATACCAAGAAATGAGACCTTGGTGAGAGTTTGAAGTTCGGGTATGAAATCTGCCCTAAGGGTGAAAATATGTCTGCCATGTGTGCGGTGTTTTGCTTGACATAGCAAACGAACCTTAAAAATTATGAAACTTTAATATTATATTTTTCAATGTATTTACTTATGTTGGGTGAAATATCATAGAAATTTATTATGTAGAAAAATTATGAAAATTCCTGGAAGTTGAATGAACGATAAAAGAGCCTATAGAGCATATTTGCTATGTAGTAAATAAATAGGCTTATTTTTCCCTAGGAAACTTGAAATGATGTGTCGGCTATAGTATTGGAATCCTAACATGATAAGGATTGAATTAATAAGAATAAATGAATATATGTTGGTCTATAATTTGGATATGACAAATGTATTAACATGAATTTGGATGGAACTTCATTTGTAATGAATGATTTGAATAGAATTATATGATGCTAATGGATTGAGTTATGTTTAAGTTATTCTTTGAATTGTTAATATTCTTATGATGATACTAATATTGTGATAATGATAGGAAGGGAAGAAGAGATGATTGAACAAGTACCGGATAAATGTAAGGGAAAATCCAGTTAAACGGTCGAGGTGAGTGTACTTATGATTTGTTTCTTATATAAATATGAATATAGCTCTAAGAGAGGATTTGTTTGAATACTTCGGTATTCAGGATTTGTTTGGATATTAAAATATCCAAGATTTGTTTGGGTCTCATGATCCAGGATTGGTTTGAATACTTCGGTATTCAGGATTTGTTTGGATATTCAAATATCCAGGATTTGTTATTGCCAATGGGCAGAATTATTTGGGTCTTATGATCCAGGATTTGTTATTGCCAACGGGAAGAATTATTTGGATCTTATGATCCATGATTTGTTATTGCCAATGGGCAGGATTGTTCGGATTTTATATCCACATACTCGATATAGAATTGTTATTCCATTGCAGGGAAGGAGTATCTCACTAAGCTTAATGCTTACGGTTTATAATTTAACAATTTCAGGTTTGTACGCTGCCAGCTAGGATAATATATGACCGGTAACTTCGAGAGTTGCACCGTCAGAAGAGCTGGGGTCTAAGTATGGAGATTTTATCGTTGTCACAGTGAAGATTTTAATATACTCACACATTGTACATATTGATTTAGTATGGATTGAGTTGATCATAGTTAATCATAGTACTGTATAATCTCTAATTATGACTCTGATGTTGACTTCGTTATGGCACAAGAACAATATTATGTTCATTATATAGAAAATATTAATAAATGAATTAAATTTTCAATGGGCTCGAGATTATGATCCAATTATTCTAATAACAAATGATTAGTATGGATATTGGGTTTGGGGTGTGACAGCTATGATGAGGCTCTTAGCCATGTTGATAATCATCTTGCCAAGAGCCATCATGATGGTTATAAGTGGGATGTACCAATTATCTGACTTTGATGACATATGATTGTAACATCGAGTTATGGTACTGGAATGAGCCCAATTTGCTAGATTATGACAATCCTCCATTCAAATTGGACATATCACAGTTTTCTTCTAATGCAATGCCCCAGTGCTTAATAACCAAATACTTGGGAGATTATGGTTTTCATTATGTACATGAAATACTTCATCCTCATCATTTGATTAATGCGCAAAGCAGCATTAATAGGAGAATGCTGAGAGATTTCAACTTTTTCAACTCAGCTTATTCTCTGGATGATCCTCCTGTTGGTATGAAGAGAGTGAAAAAAACTTCCAAAGCTCAAGAAAAACTTCCAGTATAATAGCTTTTATGCAGTTTGTTATTCATTTGATCTTGAATGTAATATTGTGGTGAAAAATATTTTCAACACAAATAGATAAGAGAAGCGCAATCACCAAGCAAAATAAAGAACGTAAAATGCCAATCACACAACATGAGATGTACGTAGTTCAGCAAGAATGCATATGTCCTCGGTGGTGCAGCCGGTATTATTTCTATATACTTCGGGGAGTGATTACAGAGAATACAGTGCGTGCCTTTTGCCACAGGCCTAGGGTTTATTATATACATGTCTATCTTCGGGGAGTGGGGGTGTTGGACTCCCCCACGTCCATATTTCTCTCCCATAATATCTCTATATGATATTCTAGGAAAAGACTAAGTCATAACTGAATTAAGTTAAGGTTCGAAGGGTTTGGACTTTGGGCCGTTTTAATTAGGCTACTCGTATGGGCCCGTAATGCCAAATTCGGGTACCCACAATTGCCCCTAAATTTGTTGGGCCACAATTTGGGCTCAATAAATTTAAATGATTTGTCATAATGGCTTTTTTGCATATCGTGTAACTCTTCCCAAAGTTTGAGGACTGATTTAGGAGGAAGTTGCTTCGGGTCTTGTGCGCGATGATTAGTAACATTTAAAAGTCATTTTGAGCAGCGTTTCATAGTTGTCATTTCAAGCTTCTTAGTGTTCTTCCATCTTTTGCGAGTTTTAGCAGTTTGTGCCCTCTTCTCCAGGTCTTCATTTTCTTCCCTTTCGATCTCCCTTGTCATTTAGGCTTGTGATCTTGCATCGTCCAAGTCAAACTTTCATCTCGTAAGTCTCCTTTTCTTTCTCTTTGTGCTTTCTTTGAATATGTAGTTTAGGGTTTACAAATGGCAAAGATAGGTAATAGATCAGTGTTCGTGTTTAGGATGTTTTACAATATCCTAGAGTGGGTAGATATTGAGTGCGCCTCTCTTCCTAAAAATGTTAGAGAGATTGAGGGCGCTCATTGTATTCACGTCTTGTTGCTTTCCCAAGGGGGGCTTACTTTTCCTCCAAACAATTTATTCTTGCATTTCTTTAGTTATTTCAACATTGTTCCTGCACAGTGTTTACCCAATGTATGGAAGATAATCAATGGCATCCATGGAATAAATCAACTTTATAACACCAAATTAGGGCTCGAGAAGTTTGTTTTTGCTAATCCTTTTCTCGAACTAGCTCTAGTGTTCTTTATCTCAAGGCCATGAGTCCTGATAGGGTATTGGTAGTAAACTTACCTGATTCCCACAAGGATTACTGGCAAGATGACTTTCTTGCTAGAAATTGGCAGTTCTCCCCCCACACTAAGGGGTCGAGGTCTGATAGGTTTATTGTTCCCTTTTATGGGGAAAAGTACATAGGTAGTCTTTGCTCTGTCCTTTGCTATTTATTTTTTAATGTGTGATCTTTCTGACTCTTTCCTATTTTCTTTTCAGCGAGGTCGAGAGGTTCGACTTTCAGAGTTGATTAAAGCTTGGAATATCAGGGAGCCCTTGGCTAATAGTGAACATCCCCGGTCTGCTGCTTTCTTGCTGGAGTATAAAAACATTAGGTCCAGTTTTATTACAAGGCCCGTAGATAGGATTCCTGAGTTTGATACTTCCGAAGAAGATGCTGCCAATCCCATTCAGTTGGACGAGGAAGAGAGAAGTTCTGAGAGTGATATCAGGGGAGGTGTTGAAGGTGGTCCCATGGAGGAGATCTCTAGTAGTGGCAGTTCTTCTAGCTCAGAAGAAGTTTCTGAATCCCTCCAGCAGCTCTAGTGAGGAAATGGTTCCCCCAAGAAAAAACTTAATTCGTGATGATGATGATGATGATGATGTGCTCCTTGATCAAAGGTCGAAGAGGCAGAAGTCCAGCAGTGGGGTTGTTGCTACTGGTTCTCGGTCTACTACTCAGGAGCAGGAGAAGAAGAGAAAGGAAGAAGAGCAGGCGAGAGAGAGAGAGAGAGAGAGAGAGAGAGAGAGGAAGAGGGAAGAAGAGAAGAAGAAGATTAAGGGGAAGAAGAAGGTCTAGGAGAGGAGGATGATAGAGAAGGAGAAGGAAAAGGATGAAGAGAGGAGAAAAATGGAGGTGAGGACAAAAGCTGTGCAGGCCTTAGTGCATGTGTCCTCGTTGCCAGAGGGGGCCTCGGTTGCCACTTCTCCTCAATTGTCCCCTGCGCTGCTCGAGAGAGCAGTCCTTCCTGCTGATCGCCAAAGGGCGATGGGGGCTGACCAGTTAGCCCTGCAAGCGAGCCAGAGGCTAGCCTTGGTAATTCTATTTCTCTTTTCTAATGTTTATCAAATTATGTCTATTTCCTTCTTCTAATTTCTTCTTTTACTTGCAGTTTGTGACTGATTTTGTTGTGCTTTATCGCTCTCGCGATGAGCTGATCAATAAGAATGGAGAGCTGGATAAGCAAAATGTTGCTTTGAGAGTGAAGATTACTGAGCTCAATGATAGCTTGAAGGCTGCTGATGCTGCCCGAACGTCCTCTGACCTGGCCCTAGTCAAAGCCAATCAAGATAAAGAAGTAGTGGACAAAGAACTGAATAAACTGTGATAAGCCTACGATCTGGTATGCTCGTGGAAGAGAACACAATACTGACTGAGCAGCTAAAGGAGAAGGAGTCTCAGGCAGCCACCGTTAAGGAGGACTCATATAACTCCGGGTGAGCTACCGCGTATGAAGATGCTGAGGTTCAGATAGGCTACATCAGCTGTCTGAACTTCAAGAAAGGCTAGAACAAGGCCCTTTTAGCTTCTGGTGTGGATGTTGCCTCTCCCCTATTTGATGATCACAATCCAGGCCCAAAGCCAATTATGGATGAAGCCCCTGCCCCAGCTATCAAAGGTGTTGATCCTGCCCCCTAGTCAGTTCCTGCTGATTCCCTTCCTGTTCAGGCGACAGAGGTTATACCTGCTGAAGGCGATGCTCCTACTGCTGCTGACAAGGGGAAGTAGCCAGCTTCTTCTAGGTAGCTCGAGGTCGCCAGCTAATTTACCTTTAGGGTTCCTTTTATATTTTTGTTTGTAATCTTCCTTTTTATTCCTCGATGTACTCTGATACTTTTGTATATTAATGAAATGAGAAGATTTCTTTCCCCAATGTACTAATTTATTTTTTCCCTTTACTGCTCTTTTATGGCCTGTAGTTGGTTGATGTAGATAATTATATACCAGCCACTTCTCAATTGGGAAGAATGCTTGGTCCTGATGTGAGTCCTGAAGTTCGTCATACCTTCGTGAGGATTTGCAAATCACTGCGATTGAGTAATAAGCATTTCATAGAGCAGACTGAGATCGTTGTTAAACTGAAAGACGGGATCCAGGTGATGGAAGAGGTTAGAGATTCTGTCCAAGAGGAGGTGAATACTCTGAGAGCAAGACTCCTTGATTCTATTGAGATTAACTAGGTTGGAGAAATTTTGCAACAGGAAAATGAGTCTTTGAGGAGGGAGGTGTTCTTCCTCAGGTAGCATGCACCGAGCACTGTGCCGAGCATTTTGAGGGGTTCTTCCTCATCGTGAGTTGGCACAGGACCGAGCGACATTCCTCTGGTGATACGAGGTTCTATCCCATCGACCGTTCTGTGAGCTAATACGAATGCAAGAAACCCAACTAGGGAAATGGATGAGCTTCGTGAAGATGGCCACCGAGCATACGTTATTACTATCAGGCTCCAAAGGGACGTCACATGGCTGAGGCATCTATTTAAAAGAGGACCTCGGTGAGTATGGTCTGATGGTTGTGACCAAGATGGTTAGATACTCCGACGAGGCTGATAGAGTTTGAAGAGCTCGCCTTTATCAGGGGATGGTTAAGTGCCCTGAGGGAGCTGCAAGTCCCAAGGAACTCAATGCTCTGGTATCGTTATGAGATCTCTCCTTCCACTCTAACGCCTAATCCCTTTCGGAGAGATGATCAGTGGATCCCTATTGATGCCATCCCTCGGTATATATTGGAGTCGGATGCGAATGAAGTCGGGGAGGAGCTAGTTCCCCATCTCGATAACAGTCGAAGAGCTCAAGTGGTTGATTATCTCGTTCAGAGGCCTCAACCTCATTGAGATTTTTCCAGTAGTAACTCTGTATACATATGTAATGCAGTAATGTAATGTTGATGTTTTGGGCGAGCTTTCCAACTAAACATAAGTTGCATTTGTTGTAAATGTGATGAAGTAATATAAAATTTATGTTCTGGGCAAATTTTCCGACTAAACAAGTGTTTTATATTTTCCACATCTCTTAGGCTTTGTTCAATAATCTTGGGCCTCTCTTGGCTGACTAGATTTGTAAGTTTGAATTGTCAAGTGAGTGTCCCCCTAGTCCAGTATGCTTATGAGATACCATTCTATCCCACTTTACCTTTTAGGTCGTGTCATCACACTCCCTTAGGCCTAAGTGTGGCAATTGGCAAGGACACACCTGGTATTGGATGTTCTATCTGATCAGGATTTTATTAACAAAACATTGTTTGGAAACTAATTTTGACCTGCCCATATTTCCTAAGGATCTCCTGTTGGGCTTCATATGTTGCCAGGGGCAATGCTAAGAGGTCTTTCGTGTTTCATAACGAAAAAATTAAGGAGGGTGATTTCCCGGCTATAGTGTAATGATTAGTGTGCCTGTCACTTGGAAAGGGAGTGTGAGTTATAAATTTCATATACTAGTGAATTGATACTTCGAGAATGCAACTACTAAATAACTTTTATTAATGATAAGTAAATGAGCTTCTAGTTTCATAAGTAAAGAACAAAAGAAGAATCCAGAAATATAATTTCTTAAGATTGGCCGCATTCCATGCTCGGGGTATCTCTCTGCCTTCTAGAGTTTCTAAGTGATAGGCCCCTCGCAGATCATCTCTTCTTATCTTTAATGGTCCTTCCCAGTTTGGCCCTAACTTACCGTCTGATGGTTTTACTGTGATGCCCAGGACTTTCCGTAGGACATAGTCCCTAACTCGGAATGCCCTTGGATTGACCTTCTTGTTATAGTGCCTTGCGAGATGTTCCTGATAGCTTGCTAGTTTCACTAAGGCAAGCTCTCGACGTTCGTCGTCTAGGTCAAGATCAGCGAGCAATGCTGCATCATTTTGGCCCTGGTCGATAAGGGTGGACCTCATAGTGGGTAAGCCTACTTCCAATGGGATGACTATTTCCATTCCATACGTTAGTGAGAATGGGGTTTCCCCCGTTGCTCGACGTGGGGTAGTACGGTAGGCCTATAGAATATGCGATAGTTCATTCACCCATGCGCCTTTGGATTGTTCTAATTGTCTCTTTAACCCACCGATCACCATTTTGTTGGAAGCCTTGGCTTGGCCATTACTCTGAGGATAAGCCATCGAGCTGAAATGGTGTCTGATTCCATGCTCACTACAGAAACTCTGAAAGGAACCACTCTCGAATTGCATTCCATTGTCAGTGATGATGGTCCTGGGGATGCCAAAATGGGTGATTATATTTTTCTATATGAATCTTATCATATCTGCGTCTCGGATGTTCGCCAGTGGTTCCGCCTCGATCCATTTGGTGAAGTAGTCAGTTGCAACCAATAGATACTTATGATTGTCGACAGCAGTAGGAAGGGGTCCTATGATGTCCATTCCCCATTGCGTTAATGGACATGGGCTAGAAAGTGATCTTAGGTCACTGGCAGGTTAATGGACCATATGAGCATGAAGTTGGCATTTCTCGCATTTGTGAACATACACTGCAAAGTCTCTTTGCATATATGGCCACCAATAGCCTTCCTTTATTTCTCAAAAAGCCAATGACCTTACTCCAATATGGCCTTCACAGATTCCCTCATGGAGTTCATGTAGAATTCGTTCGACATCCCTCGGGTGAACACATTGAAGGTAAGGATTGGAGAACGATCTCTTATATATCTTGCCCTCTGGAGATAAGTGAAAGCGCGCAGCTTTGACTCTTATCTGGTGAGCGGTCTTCTTATCATCTGTAAGTGCACCATCCTTCAAATAGTCCCTTAAAGGATCCATCAAACTGGGTACTGACTCAATTTGGAGCACATGTTCCACACTTGGTAGCTCACTGTTACGATTAATGCTCGGATGAGCAAGGAAATCGATGGGGATTATTCTTTTTAAGTCGAAATCAATTACTGAACTCAGGGCTACTAGGGCATCAGCATGGTTGTTCTGTCCTCTGGGAAACTGTTAGACACTGACTTCCTCTAAGCTAGCCATTAGCTTTTTTGCCAAGGCGAGGTAGACTGCCATTCTTTCATCTTTTCCATTATATTCTCCACTTATCTGATTGGAGAATAATTGCGAGTCACCAAACACCAGTAACTGCTTTTCCCCCAAAGTATGTGCCTTCTGGAGGTCGGCTATTAAAGCCTCATATTCTTCTTCATTGTTGGGGGCTTCAAATCCAAGCCTGATTCCTTGTTTGAGGATTGTATCCTCTAGAGTTATGACCACAATGCCTACTCCTGACCCTTTTGAATTGGAGGCTCCATCAATAAATAGTTTTCAGATTCCCTCTGTTGCGTGATTCTCTCTTTGCTTCATGGGTTGAAGTTGGTCGAGAGGCTGCTCGCTTGTGAATTCGGCTATGAAATCAGTAAGGACCTACCCTTTGATTGCGTTCCTTGGTTAAAATTGGATATCTAAGCATCCGAGCTCGACTGACCATTTAGATAGTCTGCCCAATAAATCCACTTTCCTCAGGATTGCTATAAGGCGGTGCGATGTAAGGACGATGATAGTGTGAGCTTCAAAGTAGTGCTTCAACTTCCTTGAAGCCACTACTAGTGCAAAAGTGAGCTTCTCCAGTCGTAGGTACCGCTGCTCGGCTTCCAATTAAGTCTTGCTCGTGTAATAAATGGGGTACTGGATTCCTGCTTTTTTGCATATTAATGCAGAACTGACAGTGTGGTTGGAAACGACGAGGTATAAGTACAAGGAATATGTTTCCTGGGGTATGACGAGCAGTGGTGGTGAGCTAAGGTAAGCCTTGAGCTCTTCCAATGCCCGCTAGCAATCTTGATTCCATTCTACTATTTTGTTTCCCTTTAGGAGCTGGAAGAACGGTTTGCACTTCTTGGAGGACTTTGAGATAAAACGGTTCAAGGTAGCGAGCATACCGGTGAGCTTCTTTACATCCAGAATTGTACGAGGAGGTTGTACCCTGTTTACTGCATCGATCTGGTCTGGATTAGCCTCGAGGCCTCTCTTACTGACTAAGAACCCAAGAAATTTTCCTGATTGGACACCGAACGAACACTTTCTTGCATTAAGTTTCATTCGGTGCTTGCTGAGGATTTCGAAGGTTCTTGATAGGTCTGAGAGGTGGTCTTCTTTCTTCCTGCTTTTGACGAGCATATCGTCGATGTAGGCTTCCATGGTGTCTCCCATTTGGTCTTTGAACATCTTGGTGACCAGTCGTTGGTAGGTTGCCCCTGCATTTTTTAGCCTGAATGGCATGACCTTGTAACAGTATAATCCAACGGTGGTGATGAATGTTGTCTTGTCCTGGTTTGGAGCATACAGAGGGATCTGATGATACCCCGAGTATGCGTCCAGAAAACTCATTCTCTCGTGAGCTGCTGTGGCGTCCACTAGTTGATCAATTTTTGGAAGAGGGAAACTGTCTTTAGGGCACGCCCTGTTAAGGTCAGTGAAGTCAATGCAGACTCTCCATTTCCCGTTATTCTTTGGAACTACTACTAGGTTGGATAACCATTTGGGGAATCTGACCTCCCATATGGATCCTGCATCCAGTAGTTTTTCAACTTCTTCTTCCACGGCCTTTGCCTTCTCTGGTGAAGTTCGTCGTGCCTTCTGGGCGATTGGTTTGAAAGTGGGGTTGACATGGAGCTGATGAAAAATGACACTAGGATCAATCCCAGGCAGCTCGTATGGTTCCCATGAGAAAACGTCCACATTTCTTCTTAGCAGAATCATTAACTCCTTTTGTTCCTGATCTGTGAGAGAAGATCCAATCAAGAAAACTCTTTCATCGTTGCTACCTCCAGCTATAACTTCCTCCAGGTTCTTGACAACCCCTTCAGAGGGGAGGAGCCTGGTCTCCTCCATTCCGGGTCTTCCGTACTTTAACTGCTATTTCGAAGGTATCAAACCTTATTGTTCCTCAACTTTCTCGTTGCTCCTACCGGACTTCTTCTCTGGTTTTGGGTGGATGGCCGCTATGAAGAATCTTCTTGCCATCGCTTGATCACCATGGATCTCCATTACTCCTCACTCGGTTACATATTTTAGCTTATGATAGTAGGCCAAGGTGACTGCCTTCATTGCGTGCAGCCATCCTTTGCCGAGGATAGCTTGATATGGAGAGTCAATATCAACTACTAGAAACTCAATCATCTTGGAGACATTTACTGCCCTTACTGGAAACACGATCTTTCCCAAGGGCATAGTCACTTTTCCAGTGAAGCTAACTAAAGGGACAGTGGCTTCATTTAGGTCGGCGATGCTTAACTTCAATCTTCTGAACAGGTCGAGATATATTACCTCGGATGAGCTTCCTTGGTCGATAAGCAAATTGTCGATGTCATAGTTAACTATCCTGAGAGTAATGATCAAAGCATCATGATGTGGGGTTCTCACTCCCATCAGATCTTCATCTGTGAATACGATGTGCTTACTATAGTCGACATCATCTTCTCGTCGACGCTTTCTTGATTGTGTTTTTGCTGGATCGATCTGAAAAGCATGCATCACCGTTGTAAGATTTTTTACCTCCATTCTAGCTTAATTTCATTGAATCTGCTTCGCATCAGATGCCCCATGAATTACTATGAACTCATGGCCAACATCGTTTTCGAGCACGTTGTCAGGCCTCGCTTCTCCATTAGCAGTAACTTTCTCTGCCTTTTTTTCCACAAATTCGTTCAGATGCCCAGACTGGGCTAGTTCTTCGAGGTGGGACTTAAGATCCTTGCAATGATCGGTCTTATGTCCTCCCGCTTTATTAAAAGGCCATCTCAGCGCGTTGTTTCTCTTTGAGGGATCTCCTCCCATCTTTCTGGGCCACTTAATAAATGGCTCATCTTTGATCTTTGCGAGAATTTTTATAAATCGATTCTCTGAAGACAGTGTTGACTACCTGAAATGCTTTCGACACATCATTCTTGCCTCCCTTCTTGGATCCATTCTTGCCCCCATTCTTTCCTCCTTTCTTCTAGTTCTCAGTTATGTCGCTGCCTTTCGCAGCGAGCTTGGTTCGACCGTTCTCTCCCGTGCTGAGGCGAGTGACATACTCCACCTTGGTGTATTTCTCGATGCGATCCATCAGGTCATTGATGGTCGTGACCTCTTTCTTTGTTAGGGACTGGTACAGAAGGGAAGAGCTTGGTAGCCCAATTTTATAAGAGGCCACCGCTACCTACTCCGAGCAGTCCTCGACTTCGTTGAATAAATCCCAGTACCTCTTCGCTTAGTCTCGGAGGGTCTCTTAAGGTGTCTTTTTCATTGTTAGCAAGGCATCCATCCTTTTGGGATGGGATCTACTAGTAATGAAGCAGGCCGTAAAGATCTTGGCCAGGGACTCAAAGCTTCTGATGGACCTGTAGGGGAGCCTTTTGAACCATTTTTGCGCCACATCATGCAGGCTCGAGGGAAAAATTTAGCACATCAATGCATCCCGATGGTTCCAGAGGGTCATGGCTTGCCTGTACTGCCTAATGTGATCAATGGGATCAGTTTTACCATCATAAATCTTGAATCTTGGAATAGAAAATTTCTTGGGGGCTTCCTCTTCTTCTATTTCCCTTGAGAAAGGGGATTTCATCTGAGTTTTGAGGGCTCGCCTAGTGAGCTCTCGGGTCGATCTGGCACCGCGATACGCAGGGTTTTGGTCCATCTCCCTTCGGACCATATTTCGTATGCTCTCGTTACTGTGAGTTGGGCTCTTGTAATGGCGAGCTAGTCACAATTGCTCGACCAGGTCATCCTCTGACTCGTTTCCCTCAACTTTTTGGGACCCGCATCTAGGGCTCCTTCCTCGACTGTGAGACTTGCTCGCCTGAGGACCAGGAGTGCGGTATGGACGTCTCCTGGTGCCACGATGGATTCTCTCTCCATTCTTTCTAACCTTCTTTTGAGGCGAGCATTCTCAGCTTCATTCTTGTGAGAATACTCCTTCTGCTCTTGGAGCCTCGCCTCATAAGCATCAATCAACCTCGATATTTATGTGGACCTCGTTGGTCCTAGGCTTTCTTCTGAGGCTGGCCTCTCTAGGCGAGCCCTCTAATCTGAACGCCGAACTTCAGATCTGATCCTGCGAGGAGCAGGTTGTTCTTGGATATATTCTGCCTGAGGAGCATTACTACTGTGACTAGACATTTTGAACTTCTTTGTTGGTGTGGGCTTTCTCATGGAAGATAAACATTCCCACAGACGGCGCCAATTGTGGTGACAAATATTTTCAACACAAATAAATAAGAGAAGCGTAATCACCAAGCAAAATAAAGAACGTAAAATGACAATCACACAACAGGAGATGTACGTGGTTCAGAAGAATGCCTACGTCCGCGGTGGTGCAGTCGGTATTATTTCTATATGCTCCGAGGAATGATTACAGAGAATATACTGCGTGCCTTTTTCCTCAGCCTAGGATTTATTATATACATGTCTATCTTCGGGGAGTGGGGGTTTTGGACTCTCCCACGTCCATCTTTCTCTCCTGGAATATCTCTATACGAGATTCTAGGAAAAGACTAAGTCATAACTGAATTAAGTTAAGGTGCGAAGGGTTTGGACTTTGGACCATTTTAATTAGGCTACTCGTCCGGGCCCGTAATTCCAAATTCGGGTACCCACAAATACAATTAGTATTTGAATAAAAACAAATACTTTTGCATTGTCAACTTATAATTAATTAATCAATCAGTCAACTGAGTTATTGTTTAATAATGAATTATTAAACTGTGATTATAAGGCCATAGATTCTAAGAATGCACTTAGATGAAACTATAAATAGTTTTATTAATCCAAATTTCGCATCAGTTATCAGTGGTGACCAAGTGTTTGAGGAATATATGTGTGTATTATAATGGTTAAGAATGTTTACTTGTCTTCCTATATTTAACTTAGTTGGGTAAAACTTATTTTTAACTGTTTGAGTTGTATATGAAGTTTTACAAACTTATTGGTATTGATTGTGAAAGACTAAGTTATACATGAAGTAAATTATTAGTGCCGACCAAGTGTATTAGGAGTCTATTCTTGTATTTAACTTGGTCGGGTAGTACTTCTTGTTCGTGACTTATTAATACTAAGCAATACATTAAGTAATCACTTCCTGTTCTTGAGTTATACATACGAAGTAATACATGAAGTAATAAGTTGGGAGAGAAACGATTATGCATTAAGATGGTGGTGCATCTCGAATTTGATAAGTTCAGCCTAATTAAGTATGTGCGGCTGATCGGTAGATAAGTTCAACCTGATTAAGTATGTGCTACTAATTGACAGATAAGTTCAACCCGATTAAGTGTGTGCTATTGATCGGCAATAGATGAATACCAACATACATTTTTTGTGTTTATTGTTTATGTGGGATGTATATCACAATACTCCAGAAAAAAAATTGAAGAAACCAAAATCAAGATTTTTATTAAACTTGAAAAATAATCATGCTGAACATAAAGCAAAAATAAATACAACATGTCAATGCCTCTAATTACTGATAATATTTTTGAAGGTGCTCGACGTTCAAGGGGTTTTTGAATTCTTCCTCTTCTAGGGTCTCAAGTTGATAGGTCCCTGGTCGGATGACTGCTGAAATGTGATATGGTCCATGCCAATTGGCCTCAAACTTGTTGCCTTTCGGGATGACCTTTTTAAGGAAATAGTCGCCTTATTTTAAGTTGGCCAGCTTGACCATTTATTGTAGAAGTGAGCTGTCCTATGTTGGTACACAACATTTCTGAGAGCAGAATCTTCTCGAATATCCTCCAACATGTCTAAATCCAATCATCCAATCAAGTCACTTATTGGAGAATCAAAATTTAGCACCCCGTGAGTTAGTATACCTATCTCGATTGGTACCATAACTTATGTCCCAAATGCAAGCATATAAGGTGCTTCTCCAGTTGCTATTCTCAGTGTTGTTCTGTAAGCCCAGAGAACTGAATGTAATTCATTAATCTTGTTTCCCTTAATAGCATCAAGCCTTTTCTTCAGTCCATTGAGCAAGGTTTTATTTATCACTTTCGTCTAACCATTGCTTTGTGGATGGGCTGGTGCATAATGGAGTTTCTGGATCTTGGACTGAGCACAATAAGCTTCAAACTCATCATTGTCAAATTAGGTTTCATGGTTTATAATGAAGGCATAGGGCATGCCATATCTTCATATGATGCTCTTCTGAATGAACTAATACACATTCTCATAAGGCATCTATATCAACAGCTCTAATTCCACCCGCTTTATGAAATAGTCGACATCAATTACCAGGTACTTAAACCTACCTTTGGTGGTCGGCCTACTGCCGACTAAGTTAATCCCCCAAATTATGAATGTTCAAAGTGAAGTAATTGGCACTAGAGCAGCATTGGTGATTTGTGAATTGTAAAGAATCACTGGCACTTATCACATTTTCTTACGAAGGCCTTACAATCTATCCTCATAGTCGGCCAATAGTATCCTGCAGGTTGATTCTCTGGAGTAACGACCGACCAGTTGAGTGATCTCCACAAGAACATTTGTGTACTTCCTTAATCAAATCTTCAACCTCCAATGGATGAGCACATCGTAATAAGGAGATAGTTAATCCCCTTATCTATAAAACTCTTTTGTCTAACACATATCTAGCTACTTTTCATTGAAGCTTCTTTGCTTCTTTACGATCAGTTGGTAGGGTTTCGTCTTCAATGTAGGTCCTGATCAGATCCATCCATGAGGTCCCAAATCTATAGTAATGAAATTAACCATTAAATCCTCATCGATGCTATTGTTGACCTAGATTTCAATTGGAATGCTCCACTATAGTTCAATTATTGCTACTGAAGTTAGCTGAGCAAGTGCATCAGCTTGGGCATTAGCTATTCTTGGTATCCTATTCATTTGCACGCTGGAAACTTGGAAATAACTTCCATGTCTTTGTCATAAATTCTCCCTTGACTCCATATAGATGAAGAACTTGGTTGGCAACTAGTTGTGAATCATTGTGCGCCACTACATGCTCGGAGCCTAATGAATGGGCTAATTCAAGTCTGACTATCAAAGCTTCATACTCTGCTTAATTATTTGATGGCATGAATTGAAACCTAAGTGTATATTCAACATCAATATCATTAGGAGTATTAGATATTATACCTTCTCCACTTCCAGTTGCACATGAAGATCCATCCACATATAAATTCCATAATGGGATATCTTTGCCAAAGCTTTCTGCTAACATATATCCATGGTGGAATATCTTCTTGCTCTCCTATGCGTATTTTTGGGCCATTTCATAAAATTTGGATAATTCCGGTTGGTTGGCTACAATTTTTGCTTACTTTTGAGATGAGCTCTCTTCCACAGGAGTCTGCTCCGTAGGTAAGTTTTATTGCTCGGTATCCTCTATATAGGTGAACTCTGTAATGAAATCCGCTAAGGCCTGGCCTTTTAATGAGGACCTTAGTTCATAGACCATGTCATTTTCTCCCAGAACTACTCCCCAGTACATCAATCTTCATAACTTCTTAATTCAGTGGAGTGCTTGCCAAATAGGTAAATCAGTATACATAACTATGGTGTGCTCATGAAAATAAGGTTTCATTCACATGGAGGCTTTAATGAGTGCTAGGCCAATTTTTCTAAGCATTGACACCTAATTTTGGCCCCCCAGAATGCTTTGCTAGTGTAGTAAACTAGTTTTTGGATTCCATTATCCAATCTAACCAAGGTCGAGCTAACTGCAAACTCATAAATAGCTAGGTATAAGTACAACTTTTCTCCCAAAATAGGTCAGGAGAATAAAGGTGGTGATCCCCGATATTTCTTTAATTATTGAAAGGTTTCTTCACATTTTGCATTCCACTCAAAGATCTTTCTAAGAACCGTGAAGAATGGCAAACATCTATTTGTTGCCCGAGAAACAAACATGTTTAAATATGTTACTCTACAAGTAAACCCTTTGTATTTCCTTCTTGCTGGTCGACGACGTTAACCAACCCAGCTGGATATTTAACATCCTCAATGAATTGTCCCTTTTATAGTTTCGCCAACTCTTATTGTATAACTTGATTTTTCTGTGGACTGAACACTCTGTGCCTTTGCTTGATTGGTTTGGCATCCTTGTTAATATTGATCTCATGACAGAGGAAATTGGGATTAATCCTAGGCATATCCTTGTGACTCAAAGCAAACACCTCTCTCTGCTAGCTTAAGAACATAATCATTTCCTGTTTAAGGAGTGGATCAAATGCGGAGTCGATCGGGTGGTTCTTTCCGATTTTTCATCATCAAAGATTATGCTTTCAATGGCTTCAACAATCTACCCTTTGACTAATTATGTTTCATCTTGAGGTTCTATAGTTTTAACTTTTGATTCATTATTGGGCTCCGTAATATTTACCTGGTGATTCGTATCGAACATTGCATGTTTTTGCCCGTTATCTTTATGCATTCTAGCACTTTTATGGTCCTTAATGCCTATATTTATTCTCATTAACCAGACAACCTTGAATTTGGATATATACATGTTTTACAGGGGTTAATTGTGCTTTTGTAGGTATTGGAAAGCTAAAAGTGAGGATCCATTTTATTTCGAAGAACTTCCATCATCGTACGCTACTTAAAGGGTATTTTAGTCAATTCATTTTTCTTCTTCAGCTCATAAAAATTTCTGCAGATGCTTAGTTTATTGAGTTAGCATCGTGTGGACATAAACGGTGTGCCGTTTGGAGTTCAGACGAAGAAGATATGGTTATTTCCGTTAATGAACCTTTCCCCCTCTTCATGGATCAAACAGGGGTGGAAAACCGAGTATCAGTCGACCGCGGTTTGAGGCCTAGTCGACCGCGATTTCAAGTTCTGTCATGGAAAGGAGACAATGGGCTTTTACAAAAAAGGCGCGTATTTCGAGATTTTCTCCTTTTCTTTTCTTTTTCCTTTATTTCTTTTGTAACTTACTATATAAAACAATTTTTGGTTTCATTTTCAGATAGAGTTGGATATATTATATTTTAGGTTAGTTTAGCTTATGGTTTGGGGTTTGAGAGCTTAATCTTCATTTCTCTCTTGGTTTGACACCCATTAGGGTTCGTAATCGGTACTTTCATCTTCCCTCTCCATTAATATAGCTTGTATTTCCTTTGTTCTTGCTTTGTAGTTAATTTACATGCTTTCATAATTAGGTTTACTTTCTTTGTTTACTTACTTTCTAGTGTAGATTTATTGCGTTTATTTATCGCGTTTTTAATATGCTTTCTAGCTAAGTTAGTCTAGGTTGTGTCGGATCGAACTCATTTCAGGTTGACACGTTGCTTTTCTTTGGTGATGGAGTTTACATGTTTATTTTGAGTGTGTTGTCCTAGTTATTATGCCTAGGATATTTTACAGAGCATATCATGTATATTCCATGCTTACGATCTTGCGTGCGTAATTTTTGAGGTATTTGTTGACGCCAAAATTGTATTAGGCTTTTATGCGAATTTAGGGGTGTAGCAACCCTTGATTTTATTAACTGTCGAAACGAGATGCATTTGTAATAACTCATTGACCCATGCAACCATTTTATACTAATTAACTCGGGGTGAGGGATATTCGACGCAACCTATAGTTTTACTCGCTTTGTTCATCTAGTTTAATTTACACTTGCCTAGATTAATCTTTCCCTTTTCCGCATCTTTTACTTTTTGTTTATAATCATCTTTTATACTTTTATTTAGGATTATTAAATCCTATAAATTCTAGCAACTCATCTTTGTGGATTCGATACCCGGACTTGGCCGGTATACTCACCTGTTGAGTGTTGTCATAAGTTTAGGTTTTTGTACTGCGGCGGTGAACAGAAAATAACGATCGGCGTTTGACACGTGCTACTTTTCACCCATAATCAAAATGGCGCCGTTATCAGGGACTTGTTTGTTTTAGACTTTATTTGATTTAGTATTTGCTTTCTATTTGTATTTTTTTCCTAACATTTTTGTAGGACGTTCTCGCGCGCGCATCCACTTTATGGAATTCTCCACTTCGAGCCATTTTTGGGGTAAGCATGTCTTATTCCAATTCTTTCGATAATCATTATGATAATTCTCAAAATTCTCGCAAATCTATGACTTTCGGTCAATACTTAGAATCCCAAAAATTTACAAATTCAAAAATGACTTTGGGTGAGTATAATAAGAGTCCAAACTTGGGTTATTGGAATTTTGATGATGATGATAATGATTTTGGGTCTCTACCTCCTTATAATAGGAATTTTGAAACGAATTGCAATAGTTTTCAAAATTCCTATAATAATGAGTTTAACTTTATTGCCGATAATTATTTTCAAACTCCTCATTTTCATGAATCCGCACCTCGGTCGATGACTTTCGACGAGGGTTTGCTGATGCTTGAGAATGAGAGGTATGAAGAACGTTATCAGGAAGAAAATCGTTGTTGGGAGCAAGACTTGGATTTATTATTCAAATCCGACGATGCTTTCTCTTTTGAGACTTTTGAAGTCGAGGAATGTTTTGAACCAAATGAGGTTTTTGTGCCTACTTTCGAACAAACCATTCGTCATTTAGCCCATCTTGTAATTGAGAATGAAAGAGAGGATGAAATGGATGTAGTATCCATTTGCAATGAAATTATTTCTTCTTTGGATCCCAAGGAAAAAAATTTCATTGAAAATGATCGTATCTCCTTTGAAATTCCAACTCTGAGCGATGATAA
This sequence comes from Sambucus nigra, assembly GCA_949130495.1. Lineage (NCBI taxonomy): Eukaryota > Viridiplantae > Streptophyta > Magnoliopsida > Dipsacales > Adoxaceae > Sambucus > Sambucus nigra. The sequence goes on along the minus strand of OX422218.1, from coordinate 177,580,189 downwards.
CTCATCTCTTGAGTTTGAATTTCTTTCCTCCCCATTTTCATTCTCTGTTATCACACCGTCACAAGTACCCAATGAATCGGTGTCGAACTTTGAAACGTTCAACCCTTTCATCGACGAGGAGTACTTGATCGAGTTGCTTTCAATGAAGGCGTTTCTGCCCTCATGTGAGCCACATCCCATTCCACTTGCTAAATCCTTGGTAGGATGTTCTTCTTTTCTTGGTCCCCACATGTTTTTGTCACCCATTCAATCCATATCCCCCCTCGTCCCTCCAAAACTTTTAATTTGCGATGGTTCCTTTCTTACGCCTTACACATGCCTTCCGTTTTTCAAAAGGAGTTCATATTTTTCAGAAGGTATGCTTGTATATGAGGGTACACCGGTTATCCTCCAAAGTCAAATCTCTTTCACGGTGGACCTTCAACTATTTAGACTTCTAGTGTATAGTTAGTGTGAAGCCTAAATAGTAGGATGTATATAGTTAGCTTTTTATAATTTCTTTCTTTAGTTTTTCTTTCTTTTAATTTAGTCTCTTGTAATTAGTTAACTTTTTGTTATTTGTTTTTGCATTTCTCGGTACTAACTTGTTTTTCATATTCTTTGGACTTGTTATTATGGGGATCGCTCCAATTTTGGGTAATATCACTATTTTCCTCTCTTTAACTTGGTTCTTAATTCACATTGAGGACAATGTCAGGTTTTAAGTTAGGGGGTGTGGGATATTCTATCCATTTCTTTTGTTAGTCCATGTTTTTGCTCATATGTTAGTTACTTAGTTTGCTTTTCTTAAAAAAATTAAAAATTTTAAAATGATTTTCTTTCTTTTTTATCCTTTATTGGGAATTTTGCCTTTATTTACGATGATAAATTTTAATAATTGCCCGATCTAATTGACAACTCAACGATGCATGTTCTCGATTTTAGAAATTATTAGGCTTTAGTCCTCAATAATTGATATTATGAATAACTTCATGAATTAAACTTTAAGCCCATAATCACATGCACTTTTCTTGCCTTATTGACTTGGTTTAAGATTTTTATAACTCGGTAATCTTTTGTTGCATTTTATATACTTACACCGAGTAAGCTATGTACCTTTCTTCATTTGTGAGTGTTATGCACTATTCTTTCCTCTTTGAAAATGTTGAATTCGTCGGTAATCTCTCTATTCTTTCATTTCACCATTCATTAATTCAGTTCATATATGAAATGTATTACTTGAGCATGATTTTTATTTATTATTTTGACTCGAGAATTGCGTAAATGTTCTGAAATGATCATAGACAATCTTTGTTATATCACCTATATTAGCCTTGACCTCACCTTATATATTTTCCCTCGTCAACCCCTTGAGCCTAAATATTAGCCCTTCATTTCATAACCCAAAATCTCATAACCAACTCCAAATTGGAGTTTATAAGCCATACATATTACCTTCCATACCTTTGTTTAGAATGATACTTGGGATTCAATGATGTTTCTGGTTACGGTTGCAATTTAGGCATATGAGAGTGAGAAAAGTAAAGAAAAGAAAAAGTGAAAAAGAGAAGAAAAGAGAAGTGAAAAGAAAAAGAAAACAAAAGAGAAAAAGAAGAAATAGAAGAAAAGAAAAGAAAGAGAGAGTTGTAAATGTTGTATATAGTGCAATAAGCTTTTATCGCTCTCTAATTGATATATCTAATGCTTGGTTTGGGACTCGTTTTCCAATTTTGCTATTGCCTGCATTTTCCCATTGTTCCAAGTTTTCATTTTCGAACACTTTGAATCCGTACATACATTCTTGTCATTTCGTACCCTAGACTAGCCTACATTACAACCCTATAAAGTCCTATGTGATCTTAGGGTGCATTTAATTTAAAACTTGAAATAGTTTGGATAATATGTGAAAATGCATTTCGCCTCCTTTAATGTGCGGTAGCTTTCATTGAGATTACAATTTTTAATTTCATATATAGCGTTCTTCATTTGTGACGTGTGTGCGTCCTAGTTTCCATTTACATTTACTCTTTATGCCCACATGTTCCGTGTGTAACTCCCTATTTTCAGTGAATTCACTTGATGAGTGTAATGCCCGTGAGGATTGAATATATTCTTGCTTTATTTAGTACCCGATTTATTTAAGTTTTTGCCCAATAACACTTTGCATGTGCTCGTTCCCCTCCCACATTTTAAGGTTTCAATTTTATGAAGTTCATTATATAATGTTAATAATACATACTTTTATGTGAATTCGTACATTGTGATAATAACATGAATGAAATCATTTTCGCTATTGTTGGGTGTGTTGCATGTGATTGGGCATATTTTGAGGAAACCATATGATGTTTGTGGGTTTCATCCCTGAAAACCCACTAGGGTAACCTCGGGGTTTAACGGCTTATTGCATATGCTAAATGCAATCGTACTCCTTACGAAAGTTGAATTTATATTTCGATTCATATATACGTCTTGTACTGCCCTCTGTGGACTATTTTTGTTTGTTTCATTACTAGGGACTAGCAATTTTTAAGTTAGGGGGTGTGATTCGTATCAAATATTGTATATTTTCGCCCGTTAACTTTATGTATTCTAACACTTTTACGATCCTTAATGCCTATATTCATGCTCATTAACAAAGCAACCATGGATTTGGATATACACATATTTTTCAGGGGTTAATTGTGCTTTTGTAGGTATTAGAACGCTAAAAGTGAAGATCTGTTGCATTTCGAAGAAGTTTCGTCGTTGGACGCTATTTCAAGGGCATTTTAATCAATTCACATTTCTTCTCCGGCTCATGAAAATTCCACGGATGCGTAACTCATTGAGTTAGCATCGCATGGACGCAAACGGTGCGTCGTTTAGAGTTCACATTGAGAAGATATAGTCGTTTTCATTAATGAACCTTTCCCCCTCTTCATGGATCAAACAGGGCTGGAAAACAGAGTACCGGTCGGCCACGGTTCCCACTTTTTCCAAGAAAAGGAGATAGTGGTCTTTTACAAGAAGGCGCGATCGACCGACCCCCTAGCCGCGGTCGACTGCGTATACCATATATTTTGATATTTTTTCCTTTTCTTTTCATTATCCTTTATTTCTTTTGTAACTTACTATACAAACCAATTTTTGGTTTCATTTTCACATAGAGTTGGATATATTAGATTTTAGGTTAGTTTAGCTTAGGGTTTGGGGTTTGAGAGATAAATCTTCATTTCTCTCTTGGTTTGACACCCATTAGGGTTTGTAATTGGTACTTTCATCTTCCCTCTCCATTAATATAACTTCTATTTCCTTTGTTCTTGTTTTGTAGTTAATTTACATGCTTTCATAATTAGGTTTACTTGCTTTCTAGTGTAGATTTATTGCGGTTATTTACCTCATTTTTAATATGCTTTCTAGGTAAGTTAGTCTAGGTATTGTCGGATCGAACGCATTTCGGGTTGACATGTTTCTTTGCTTTGGTGATGGAGTTTACGTGTTTATTTTGAGTGTGTTGTCCTAGTTATTATGCCTAGGATATTTGACGGAGCATATCATGTATGTTCCATGCTTACGATCTTGCGTGCGTAATTTTTGGGGTATTTGTTGACGCCAAAATTGTATTAGGCTTTTATGCGAATTTAGAGGTGTGACAACCCTTGATTTAATTAACTGTCGAAACGAGACGCATTTGTAATAACTCATCGATCCATGTAACCATTTTATACTAATTAACTTAGGGTGAGGGATATTCGATGCAACCTATAGTTTTACTCGCTTTGTTAATCGAGTTTAATTTACACTTGTCTAGATTAATCTTTCCCTTTTTCGCATCTTTTACTTTTTGTGTATAATCATCATTTACACTTTTATTTAGGAGTATTAAATCCTATAAATTCTAGCAACTCGACTCTGTGGATTCGATACCCGGACTTGGCCACTATACTCACCTGTTAAGTGTAGTCATAAATTTAGATTTTTGTATTGAGGCGGTGAACAGAAAGCAACGAATCGGTGTTTGACACGCGCTACTTTTCACCCTTAATCAACTGGTAAGTGGTGGTCTTCCTTTTCAAATAAACCAAGTCCTCTTTCTTGGCTTAGGAGTAATATCACTCTTTGTCCACCTTTTGGTCACTATTCACTACATCAATCCCAAAGTGAGTTAGGAACCTCAAACACTAATGGACTGTGGATGGTATAACTTTAAACTTCTTTAGACTTACCCTATCGAGGATCACATAATAGGAAGATTGAATGTTCTTGTCCATCCCAAATAAGCATATCTTCTCAGTGAAGCTTGCTAGCCAAGTACGGAACAACACTTCAAGATTTACTGTCCCAAGAGGGTAGACTTTTTTTCTTGAAAAACCTATCAATGGCCTATGGTATGGTTCTAGCTGAATAAATTTCAAATCTAAACTCTGGAAGCAGGGGTAGAACATGATATCAGCCAAGCTCCCATTATCAATCAAAATCCTGGAGATGATGGCATCCTAAATTAAAAACTTGACGACCAACATATCATTATGGGGATACAGTACCCCAGAGAGGTCATTCTTGGAAAAGTCGATTATCAGCTTGTCTTTATTGACTTTCCTTGGCCAATCATCTTCATTCAGATTGATTCTCTGGATATAAGAACATGCCTATGCTTCATTCAGGTAGGCTTTTATCTATGGAGTTTGATCTTCTCCTCCTTCATCACCACCTGTAATTACTTGATAGTGAAAAAGAGCCAAAACGTATCATAAATACCTCATGATCTGGCTTCTTAGGCTTTTTCGATAGGTAGGTATCATCTTCATAACCACCTTCATGGTTTCTCTTCTTGTCATCTCTGGGTCTGCAGGGAGAATTTGACTTTCCCCTTGTTTCTCTGCCTTCTCGCCGATCAACAAATTTGTTCAACTTTCCTCGACGAATGAGGGATTCCACTTCATTCTTCAAAGTGATAAAGTTATCAATTGTGTGTCCATGATCCTTATGAAACTCACAATATTTAGGTTTCTCCCTCCTGTTGGGTGGTGCCCTCAACATCTCAGGCCATCAAAAATCTTTATTATGTTTTATTTTGTCTAGGATATGGTGGATGTTTATTATCAATGGAGTATATGTTCCATTCTTTTTGAGCTTATCACCCTTCTTCGGTTTTCGCTCCTTTTTCTCCTTCTGAACCATCTTTTCAGGCTTAGTGGTTAAAATCTGCTTTGTAGCCATTGCTTCCTCGACACTAAAAATTTTTCTTGCCTTAGCCATGAGTTCAGTTTTGGTTTTAGGAGGATCTTTGGCCAGAGCATAGTATAGCATTTCTGGAAGCAATCCATTTATTAAAGCAGTGATGGATGTTTTCTCCTCATAGTCAACCACTTTTAATTCTCATTATTAAATTGACTAATGTACTCCCTGGTAGTTTCCCTTACTTGTTGTCTGACACTTAGGAGATGTGATGCTCTTTTTATTAGATTGGACCCAATATAGAAGTTGCTGATAAATAACTCGACAAGCTTATTGAAGTTGGCAATTTGTCCCCGGAGTAAGTTATTGAACCATATTTGGGCTAAACCGATAATGTTGCTTAGCAATATTCTACTTCTCATATCATCAAGAATTGAATAATTATTGGCTACAGCTTGATACTGCTCGATGTGAGAAACTGGGTCAGTTTTATCATCATTTTAGGGGTAACTATAGGGGTTTTGGACTTGGATGGAGTTGGGAAATCAATAATTGCCTGAATGAAGGGAGATCCCTTGACAAAATTCCTCTGCAATGGATTCTTTGCCTTTCTCATTTCTCCCAACCGATCTTTTAATCGCTGGATTGATCCCTTCTATGAAGGGTTTCCTGCATCAGATATATGCGAAGAAGATTAGTCGTCTCGACTATTTGTTTGTACTGAGATCTCTTCCTGAGAAGTTAGCTCGGTGTGCACAGATCGTCAGATGCATAATATTAACCTGAACGGGGCTTCACGGTGGTTGGTTGGGCATTGATTAGTTTTGGATAAGTTTGTATGAGGGATCTATTTTCTCGGGATCCTAAATGGTCAAAAGGCAAAGCTCTGCTCAATCTCTCCAAAATTCTTGGTCTTTCAGGAGAAAAATAATTACCATCATCGAACTCTATGGATCTAATTGATGAACTGACTCTTGCACTATAAGACCTATCATGCGATGATCTGGAATAGCTATGTCGACTATACTTAGGAGGTAAAGGTGTCATTGTTCTCCTCAGTGAAGGAACCGTTTGCTGCCTAGAAATGGATGAAGATCTAGCTTATAATAACTGAGCCAGTTGCCTCATTATTTCATGCATGGCCTCCTAACCCCTGACAATACTCGCAAGAATTCTATTCAAGTCTCCTACTATAGGCGGAGCAGAAGGGACAGTTAGGTTGCCTTCATTTATGACACTAGGATTAGGATCATTAATCTTCCTTTGAACAAGCATGTATGAGATAGAGAACAACAATTAGACACATGTTCCCACATACGACCCCGGTCAGTTCATGTCAAAAAATGGACTTGATCCAATTTCTTAATCACAAATAAAATATAATATTATACTGAGCTAAGAAAATAAAAGACAGAGAGTTTTTAAAGTGGTTCAGGTGTTTAAGAAAGCCTACATCCAATGTTATTGTATTGATTTGAGTGATTACAGAAAGGTAGGTACTCAAGTTAAGAAGAATATCTGAGAATCAGTTTTGTCATGCCTCTTGTGAAAGGGATACAATGTATTTATAGTGACCCAGAGATCAAGGGTTGGAATGCCTTTACATATTCAAGCATTTGCACCCGTATATTATGAATGTGATGGTTGATTATATATACCACTTGAAAAAAGACCCTTGGTTATTTCTCCCACATGATGTCCTTTTATTTACTTTGATGGTCTCAATTCTTCGTGTTGGTTAGCATGCCTGTCGAACAACTACATTGGGGTTAGTTAAGTGATTGTTGACTAAGATTTCTGCCACGTAAGGAGACAAGTGCCCATTTTTTATTGGTCCACGTAGGTGGATAATTTTTAGTATCAATAAAAAATATTTCCAATTAAAGAAGAATTTACTCGAAGCGTAAAAAAGTGTTAAGGTTTAAAACACTTAAGAAGTTTATGTTAATAACTTAATAGTGTTTTTGATTAAATTAACACTTGAGAAATGGAGTAAGAGGTGATTTTTGAAACAAATTGGTAAAATGATAATTTAACTTAAAGTGGAACATTTTTATGAAATAAAAATCACTACAATAGAGTGTCTTATCAGTGATAAAAAAAAATTACGACAAAAGTAATTTTGTCACAAAAAGTAACATTTATGTGAGGAGAATTAATTTCGTCACAAATGGAGTGTGAAGATATTAAATTGGTGACAAATTAATAATAGTTGTCACCAAATAATCATTAAAATTTTGGCTCTATCATTCCCACGTGCTAAAATGTTCTATTATTCTATTCATGACAAAATTATTATACATTTAGTGACAAATACATTTATCACCAAAAACAATAATCGGTGACAAAACAATCCCCCACTTATTCCTAAAAAAATTAACAAAATACGTATTCTTCTAAACCTTAAATCTTTCCCCAAAAATAACTCACCCAAATCACCTGTCTCCCTCAACCACCATCTCCCCAAAAATGGTGTTGGTCGTCGCCCTCAACCACCATCTCGCCCGTTGCCCACAAACTTTCGGACATCGACTTGGTTGATGAACAAGTTATCCCCTCTCGTTTCACACATAAATGCACACATGTGTAACATACATCCCTGGTTCTTATGAGGAAAATTTGATATTCCTTTTCTTGAAGTAGGGTCTTAGAGCAAAGGCATCTAATATAGAGCCTAAACATTAGAAATAAATTACAAAGTTGATGAATAGCTACAAAAGTTTGTATCTGAAGTGAGTTTTTGTGATAAGGTGTGCCCTCATATTTTGTTAACTCATGGTTATGTGTTCTTTTCTTTGCTCCCCCTCCCCCCCCCCCCCCCCCCCCCCCCCCTCCTGAATAGATGTTTGTTTTTTTGTGTACTACCGAGGTGTGGTTTTGTCTTCTAATGTATGGATTTGGTTCCAAAAAGGGCTTGATTGAAGATTTTTCCTTAACAACCTTGACCGACTATATTGTAGTTGTAATCAATCACTATATTTATTCCATCGATCTTAAACACGTATAATATTTACTTGTATACAATTGCAAACCAGTCTCTTATTGTTTCACCAAGTGTTGTGGTATCTTTAATATGCAAATGTGAAGCCAATAACATTGTTCCATCTCGAGGGAAAAAAAAATAGTTGGTGACAAATTAGTGTATATTTTGGATGTTTAACTATTTAAAGATTGTGTTTACAGATTGAATGTACTTATGTTAAATTTATTGGCCAATTATAAGATTTTTCCTTTATGGTCTACATGTGTTTTATCTTTAGTGGCATGTAACCCGCGCGATGCGCAAGCGCTCTATTGAAAATTAATACACATCAATGTAAAAAATATCAATTTAGAAAGAAGATTATTCATTAATTTTCATTAAAAATGTAAAGAAAGGAATAAAGAATAATACAATCACTTTTTAAGCTTTTTTTGTCATGTCATCACCATGCTGCTTGTATATAATAGGAAACCCACGTATTCTATTAATTCATGTGAAACGTGAAATGCAATAACTAAAGGTTTACACGATTCAGATCATTGTTGTCATATGTTTATAGACCAGTATATTTTTGTTATCAACCAAACATAAAAGATGCAAATAGACTCAATAGAATAAAAATAACACCAAGTATGGGAAACTTCATTGTAATACCTGGCTTAAAGTGTCAATTATCTACTTTCTATGTAGTCGCCAGAATTGAAAGGCCACAAACTTGATGTCATCACCCATGAGAACAAAAACTTCAATTTTTTATTGATTTACATATTCTGGTTTATACATGAAGGCTAGGGGGATTTAGATCTAACAGAGAGTGTTTAGCGCAATGTCTTGATCATGAAATTCAGAACTTCAACGTTTTGCTAGCAAAATCAGCCACCACCTATGTTAGAAAAATCGAAAAACCAATCACCTATGAGGTCCTAAAAAATTAAATACCCAGTTGCAATTCTAAATTCCCAAAAATAACAACAGTTAGTAAATAAGAAGAATGGTTCATGAAGTTTGTCTAAATAATATATATTATATATACATGAAGCTTGGATTCGAGAGAAACAAGAAGGGTGGTAGGAATGATGACCTTATTGCCACTTCCGTTGATGCTGAAAACCGATGTGTTATACTCTATATCAAGGAAAACAAATAAATTGAAAACAAAAGTAGTCTTTTTTAAATAGATAAATTGGATTTAGCAATGACCATTGGGTTATTTAAAATTAAACAATATAAATTAAATCATAACTATTAACTGAATTTGAACATAATATAACTAAAAATAATAATATCTTATCTTTGTAAGTGTATAATATAAATTGGATTTAACAATGACCAATAAGTTATTAATGATTAAACAATATAAATCAAATCATTACTATTAACTAAATCAGAGCATAATATAAATTAATATAGTAAAATGTTAACTATGTTACCTGATTGACTACATCCATGATAATCGTTTGCTTGCCTTAACACAAGAAGCAGTGCAATAAACGTCTCCGGACATAGAAAGCAGGCAATCAATTATTGTTCGTTAGTGGTGTAGGTTTCATTGATAGTTTGTGGTATCGACACATACATTATGAAAAGCTATATATAATTGTAGTTAGTGTGCACTACAAAGTTGAGGTTTGACTTTGAGTTCCTCTTTTAATAAAATAAAAGAAAATAAGCATTTTATAGTATTTTTGTTATCAACTAATCAAAGCACAATAAATTTTCTAACTGAACAACGATAATGAAAACAATTCTAATGGCTTCTGAATTCATTACAATGGTGCATTTAGATTCACTCTATCCACTTAAAATTGAAACATCTTGTCAGTTTCATTATTTTTATTTAAACTTACTATTTGGATAAACTAGACTGATAAAACTAAAAATTTAGGAAAACTTCCAAAAGGCATAAAATAGATATTGGAGTTTGAAAGTTAGAGAGACGAAATTTGTTAGCAACTAATCCTTTTTGGTCATCTCACTAACCCAACTTTACAGAACGATAGGAGTTGAATTTTAAATACCCAACTAAGGATAATTCAAGAAAGAAATGTAAAAGGAGAAGCACCGTTAGTTTTTCGTATCAAGTAGTAAAGCCTAACCAATTACCAACCCAAAAGGAGAAAAAATTTAAACTAACTATAGGTTGGTGGAAAATTGGAGCTGAAATAATAAATAGTTTACCTACTATTAAAGATCAGATCTAGGCTGACCTCTAGGAAAAAATGCACCTCACCGACAGGATGTCCACAGCTTATAGCTAACACATAAACCCACAACTATATCATCTTCACATGTCCTAGATCCTTGTGGTGTTTCCATTGGAGGAGTTGGGTCTTCATTAGTGAGATGGGTGTGGGCTTAGGGGTAAGAGTAGGCTCTGCTTTATCTTTCACTTCTTGTTGTTTCTCTTCCACCCCCACAGAGACATTTATCGTATTATCTTCTTTATCTATGTCCTGCTCTTGAATTCTTGGATGTCGAAGTTGATGGGGTTTGTCATCAGGCAAAGAAAAGATAGAAATAGATGGGTTAGAAAACAAAGAGACATCTAGATATAGAAGAAAGAGATAAATGAAAGGACGTTGAGTATCTAAAAGCCAATAGGTTCCTAAAAAAGAAGATGGAAGTGCCTCTTACGGATAGGTAGACCATTAAATTGTTGGGGAATAAATACTAATTAATCTCTAATACTATCATATTACAGGTATAATAAGGATATATTCATCATCTTGAATTATGTTGGATTACACCGATGGTTCATTTAATTGGACTCCACTAGAAACATCATTTAAGCTCTTGAAATTTTGATATTTACACAGATGAGTGTTAGGTGTTTGAAAAATTCTAGAGGGGTTAAGATTTTTGTTGTACAGCCTATACTTCATGAGTCTATAGTTTTTTTCACTTTGTTTGATTTATAAGACAACATATGGATAAGATTTCACTCATGGTTTTTAGACATACTAAAAAACTTCCAGGCTTTTATTTTCTCCATATTTGTACAAAAGGTTTTTGTAGACATATTTTGGACCTCATCGAGTAAATGAAATATATGAAACAAGAAATGTTGTATTTGATAATTTATATGGAAGATTTACCTTAATTGACATTCTTTGATTGAAAGATTTGAGAATTGGTCATGTATTTAGTTAAAAATTATATCCTAATCTTTATAGTAATATGGTTGTTTCAGTGATTGGCCCAATATTTCTTAGCCTCGATACGCTTCTAATATACTTTTTCACTTCACCTACCAGGAACAAAAGCTTCGAAGGCTTTAAGAATGAATGGGGCGCAAACTTTGATGAAACTTGCCTTGAACATCAAGTATTTACCTATATGATTGTCTAGTTTGTGAAACTCTTTCCACTTTAGCATTATTGAAAAATAAATACAACTATATTACATGACACTAACTATATATGTGTGGGGGGAAATTGTAAACACTCCCTGGATTGAGAAGTTTCTTTATAAGAAACAACACCGAACTAATTTTAATGCACAATCATCCCCTCCCCCTCCCCCCCCCCCCCCCCCCCCCCCGAACTATGTATTTTAGTATTTCGTAAGAATCCCATTTTACAGAAATTAAAAACATATTATTGTTTGTGTGTCTATGACAAAAAATGGATAATAGGGTTTATTTTACAATAAAAATAGGTCATGGTGGTTTAGTGCAAAACCTGCTTCATAGCTTTAAACATGATTTTTTTCTTTCATGTTGTTTTTGTCGCTATTTGATTTCATTTGTTTGTCCCCATTAGCATGAATCTCTTAGAGAGTGGTGGAAAAAGGTCTATCTAAACTTTACTCTTAAAGGCTCGATCTCTAAGTAATGGAAGGATTTGGGGTGCTAGGGATCTAATCCATCAACTAATTTTAGGTAATAATATGCACATATATATTTGTTCCCCTGTATATGAGTGATAAGTTTCAAAGGTTACCAATGATGGATTAAGTTACAAAGTAATCATCAGCTTATTCTTAAGTTTTCCTCCCCCATCTCTTTAATCATTTATGTAGATGCATACTCAACAATTTAATTTGTACTGCAGGTTTGTTTGTTCGGTACATTATTTGAACAATGTGGTGTTAATGAAATTCAAGTCTTATAGACTTTGTTAGATTAAGAATAAATTACAATAACCCGTCACACCATGGTTTTTACAGTGCCTCACCTGATTATAAGTTATATTCAATGAACTAATATATCCTTTAATTGTTGCTACCATAGCGACAAAAAGGATACGTGGTCCAACTAAAGGGAAGGGCCTTGAGAAGTTGACTAGAGTTGATGGACAAATGTTTACTATTGAAATTAGAAGGGATAAGGGAAGGCCAAAAAATGTGATATAATCTTTTAAACTACCAGTTGAATCGGGAATCATTTTACTAAATCTCATCCCGGTTACTACGAAATGGAAGGATATGTCTGAAAATGACAAAGAAGAAGCCTTCCTCTCATATTTACTATAAGGTAAGTTTTAATAGTTTCAATGTTGAATTTATTGAAATTACATTGTTGGATTCACATCCTTTGACTTATTTAATATCCCTATTGGTGATGCTATTACCTTATTTACTGAATCGGTGGAAGGAGTATTTTGGTGGGTTGTCATTGGTTTCTTGACTTCTTTATTTTTTAATTTAACATGGTGATTTTAGTCTATAAACAAAGTAAACTTTGAAGATTTTTTTTTTTAAATTGGTCATGCTATGACCTTATCTTTTGAATCAGTGGAAGGGGTATTTTATGGATTGTCATTGGGTTTCTCGACTCTTTTTTTAATTTAATAGGGTGGTTTTAATCTATAAACAAACGAAACTCTGTCGATTTTTTTAAAATATTAAAAATAAAATTGAATTTCGTAATTGTAGACTCCAAATTCTAGGAGCCCCTAAATCTCTCCTTAGAGCCCTAGCACTTCCCCTTTCAATAATAAACCTAGGTCACACTCTGAGTACTGATCTAGAGGCCATCGGGCGCCCTCGAGCCCCATTGGACTCCGATCAACTCTATAGTCAGAGTGAAATCTCTTTGAATCTTTTAAGGGCACTGAAACCCCTTTCCAATGGTCTGCCACGTGCACGAAACAACATAACCGTTTGGACGAACGATCAGTTTTCCCCAAAATATCGATCTGAAGGCCACCAGGTGCTCCCAGACTCTGTTTGACCAAAGTCAACTCTTCAGATCGAATGAGACTAAATGAATCTTCGAAGGTCACTGAATACCCTTTCTAAGATCTGCCTCGTGCATAATTCTAACATACGGTACGGACGAACGATCTATTTTACTCTGAGAGGTCCTCGAGAGTTTACGACCCTCGGTTGACCAAGGTTGACTTTCGGAACCAAGCAAAACTCTTTGGAATGTTGAATTAGATCTCCTAACCTTTCCAACGGTCCTACCCGTGCGTGATTCTGACTTACCATGTGAATAAATGATCCATTTGCTTCCAGCGATCTCCCGTCCTAAGGACCAACGTGTGCTTCCAAGCCACATTTGACCCAAAGATAACTCTCAGACGTGGAATCAGTTTAAAGGGCTCTCGAAGGTCTCTGAAGTACCTTTCTAATGGTATGGTCTGTGCGTAATTTGGATCAACTATTTGTGCGCTACGATCATTTTTTCGAAAATTCTATACAAGGCTACCAATCAACAGGTCTTGATGCCAATCGGTACAGTATCAAATGTTACGTGCTGATAGGCACACCCTGGGGTAGGCCGATCGGCACCCCCTTTGGCCCTATAAATAGGAGCCATGACCTCACTCCTAAAAAAGAGGAAAAAATCCATCAGCATTAGTGATCTTAGCAACATTCTCTCAAAATCAGCGAAGTTCCATATGAGAAGCTACATTAAAACATAAATACCCATCCTTTTCACACCAAATTTGGAAAATATCCTTCTATCTCATCATCATTCAAGGATTTCATCCATCATAAAATCTCAAGCTCCAATGGCAGGTCCCATTCTTTCCCCCCTCTCTATTAATCTCTTGTTACCTTAGATTCATAATCTAGTTTCACTTTTAGTTCATACATATTAACATCTACGCTTTTATGATTATATTGCACATACTTTAATTTCCATAAAAATAAATAAATAAATAAAAGAGGGTTACACTCATAAATTCCGAACGGAATAATTTATCACACTTTTTCCAAAACTAAAAACACATTTTTCTACACGTACACACATAATAAAATTTCATTTTAATCTAAGGGATAAACCCCACCCCTATTCTACATTCAAACTACGTGGACTGTGATGCCTTTATAGTCTAAGTAGGTGTCTCAGATTAAAATCCAAGACTCGAGTCCAATTTTCCAATTTCTCTTATCTTCCAAATTTCTCAAAATCCCTCATTTTCATAATTATCATACGTATACATATATCATGCTTATTTGTGTTTCATCCAACACATATTATTGTTCCCCAATAACGATCAATTTTGCATTGAACGCTCATATTCTATCTTCTATATTTATTATTATTTTCGGAATATTTCTGTGGATGACCTCACCCTACCTTTTCCATGGTATGGGTCAAACGATTCCAATCTCCATTATATAAACACATACACACAGTTCAGAGAGATAAAGGAAAATATTAACATTTTCCCATGAGAGACTGAAAGGGCAGGATGGGTGCCTAACACCTTCCTATTTCGTAACTTAGCCCCCGGACCTCCGATCTATTATTTCATATGCATCAGTTTGTCCTTAATGCCTCTCTCTCGAAGTGACAACATGTTCTTTTGCCTGTTTTGTGCAAAATAGGTTGGAGGCTCCATATCTTTACATTCACCCCACACCGACAACGGACGGAGAAACTTTAGAAGAGGGGTGTGAGACCGTGGCACAGTTCTTTCTGGAGGGATCCTCCTCCTCCCCCCGAACGTCATGCGTCCGGGATGGCCACAGTGGCGACTCTGCTAAGGACTTTTTTTAAGTAGTCTAGACTCTGTTTATGTGGGTGTTTTATTTTATTGTATATCCCCTCATTTTTATGTTCCCCTTTATTATTTATATGTACCTCATGCTTATGCTACTATTATCACACTTGTAGAAGACTCTCCATGTACACTTCATACCACATACACCCAGCAGCATGTATACCCACATGTTGCACACATCACTTAGGTGTCACTAGCACACACCTCCAATTGTATATATACATTTTCACTTATCACACACTCACTTGTAGATGATTACACATCACTTATCCATGCTTAGTATAGATTTACTATTTATACTTGTACCTTTCTCCCTGTTTGGCATGATAAAAAAAGTTACCCTCTCCATAGGATACTAATAAAAGAATCATGCATGATTCACATGACATCACCAAAGAGCATTACTATTGACCAAAATTTGTTCCGTAATTAGGGAGTCACTTCGTGATGGGTGCTAGTCCGGTAGGTCGCAGTTAGCCTAAGAGGTATGACTCTCACATTCCATTGGCCAATTACCTTCGAAGTATATCAAACGGTTCCCCCCGCATCGTACTGCCTGATCGAAGTCATGACGAAAGGTATTTCGTAGGGAACTCGTTCACATACGTCGAGTATATCTAATTCTCCTTCACATGTACGGTCCCCATGAGGTATATAGTGAGACAATTCACATACGCTCAGGTATATCAAATGACTTGTCCACACGTAGCGATTGCCCTAAAAAATAAGACGTATATCGTAGAAGTCATGCCAAAGGGGGAACCCCTTCTAATTAACCCAATCAATGCATACCCACATATAGGCGTCAGGCCTAGGACACACATGTTAGATTGCGAGTTTCGACCCGAAACTCAGTCAAAATTTTGGGTCAGCCTACCACCCGAATTTTTGTGCGATTTTAAAAATGGGACCCTACCCGTGATCCGGGTTACAAGTCCGACCATAGCTTTAAATATATTGCAAACCTAATTTTTCCAGGCTCGGGCCCCGTCCGAAATTTCATTTTTCATTTAGGTAAGCATGCCACAAGTAAGAACCTAATAAGCATAATAAACATACTGATACCTGTCTCTCATCTTTCCTCTCTCTTTTTCTAAAAAGTGTCCAAAAACATCTTTCCTTTTTTATCAAAAATACCAAAAATATTTTTCCTCATTTTCCCTCAAAAAAATAAAATAAAACATTTTTGTCCTCATCTTTACCAAAAAAGTTAAAAATATTCTCCTCCTTTTCCAAAAATAACAAATTTCCCTTTTTCTTTTTCGAAAATAAGTTCTATTTTTTCTCCTTCTCAGGTCGATCACATACCTTTGGCCTAGTTCCCTATTGGCTTCGATCTTCAGTCGAACCGCTCAAAAGTTATGTCAGTCCCCTTACTTCATCTGAGTCCGAGACTCACCCACCTTCCATTCAGAACACGGATCAAGTGTCGAATGTACATCCATATTTGTTGATGGTTCTAGCTCAGCTAACTGCCAAAATTGACAACCTTCAAACCGAGCTTCATGAGATGTAAAGAAATTGGATCCTTGTCCCCGAAGATCCTGAGGTCATTTTCCCTCGCGCCATGGGTCTACCTGCACCCGATCCTATTTGGATTCCTATAGAATACTAGTTCGCTCCACGTGCTCCTCCTACTAATGGGCTGCCACCAACCCATCTTCCTATGTCAAACCTTACTCAGACAGGGGCTAATTTACCCGTTACTATTGATCCAAAAGAGGAAGAACTGAAAAAGGTCAAGGAAGACCTCAAGATGCTGACCAAGAAATTTGACCAGGTCAGAATCTCTAGGAACTACATGGACTACACCCACATGTCTTCCTATCCTAAAGCCAGGTTACCAAAAAATTCAAGATACCCAATATCGAGAAGTTTGGAGGAAGTAAACCCCCGATTGTTCATCTCTGTAGCTATCACCAAGCCATGATTCTCCTAAGGTCTTTCGAAAAAATAATGGCTCAGATGTTCCAGTAGACTTTGAAAGAAAGAGATCTCTATTGGTTCCTATCTCTTGAAGAATCCAAAATTCACAGTTGGGAAGATATTGCCCATGAGTTCATGTCATAGTACAAGTACAACGAGGAGCTATAGGTTTCCCATCATCAATTAGAGCTACTTAAACAGAAACCTGGGGAATCAGTCAGTAACTTCATAGAAAGATAGAGAGAAAAAGCAGCTACCATGACCAATCGAACTTCAAAGAAGAACAAGTTAGCATTGTGAAGAAGAACTTGCTACCTCATGTCCGAGAAACAATGGGAGGACATTACTACCCTCACATTCGTAACCTTCAAGAAGAAGGAGTAGAGATCGAAGAAGGCCTTGCTAAGACAAAAGTTGAACCAAAGAAAACCTCTGTACAGTTTTCTCCTAGAAAGTTTGAAAAGCCTGCTAGTCCCACAGTTTCTACTATCAACAACATCTCTCAGCCCGCCTCTTTGTGGTCATCGAAAAGTTATCCAAACCCAGTCTGAAAATAATATACCAAGCTTCACTCTCCTATCTCCAAAATCTACTAGGCCTTATTGAACAAAAACCTAACCAAACCCTTAGACCCTCGTCCATTACCAAATCCACTTCCGAAAAACTTCAAACCAGATGCCTATTATGACTTTCACTAAACTGCTGGCCATACCACCGACCAATGTTTCCATCTCTGAAACACATCCAAAACCTGATTGACCGGGGTATCACCGCCCCACTAGCTAATCCTACACCAAACACCACCCTTAAGCCGCTCCCGAATCATGCAAATGCCATCTTCCTAGAAGAAAACTCAGAACTCGGCCCATCCACCCAAATCATGCCAAGTAAATCACCAGTCATACCCATATACTCTCCTAAACCTCTCCAAACATGCCCATATTTCCTCTTACACCCTACCAGCTTTGCCGATCAAACCTTATCACTCCTCACCAGAGCATGCATCGATGTCCATACCCATTCTTATGGTAAAGATATGGAATTATCACAAGTATTGAACCAACTCCTAGATTTCGGGCTGAAATTACCCTCCAGGATGACCATCGACGGTTAGAGATTCACTGGGTTGTTCTTAGAAGCTCAAAAAGGTCCCGAGTGTCAGACAACTGGGTGGTTCTAGCCAACAAAGTCAGTCTAGATGACCTGGTCCAGATTATGGCAGATTGTTTTTGACAAACTGATGTTATTTATAGCATATTCGAGTTGCTCGGCGCTTTGAAATTATAAGGGCACCTAGTCCCTTCAATCCTGCATTTCCCTACCGAATGGGAAGAATTATATGAAGAGGCCATACAAGTTATAGAATGTATTGACTTTGTATGGAAATATAATAATATTGCCACCAGATGGGGGGTGATTTCAAAGATTCAGATGAAGAACCAGATTGAGATAAAGAACCAATCTGATAGATAACTTATGCAGAATGATATCATTCGAAGAGCTTCTAGGAGATATGAACCAGGTAGCTGAGTAACTCGATATTGATGAAGAAATAGGGTTTCTATGTTTCCCCTCTTCTGAGAACCACATGACTAGGTCAGGGAGACATTACGAGAACCCAAACTTATAACCATCAGCAAGCAATAAAGGGAAATGTGTTAAGAATCTCCCTATTCTAGATATGACTCTTGAAGAAAGAAATGTCCTTGATCAACTGAAGAAAACTCAAGCTAACATCACACTATGGGGAATTTTTATGTCTTCCCAATTGCACCGAAATGCCCTAATCAAGCTACTCACAAGACCCACAGTTCTTCGCTTAACCACGCCAGAAGAAGTGGTGAACCTAGTCGGATCCTTGACCTCTACTTGAATTCTCTCCTTTTCTGAAGAGGAAATCCCTAAAAGTGGTCCCAACCACAATCATGCCCTCAATATCTCTGTTGAAGTTATGGGAAAACTTTCCCTCTCTCTCTCATCGACAATAGATCATGTCTGAATGTTTGCCCATTTAAGAACCCTTAATTTCTTAGGATTGAAAGTGAGTGACCTTGCTCTAACCTCTACAGCCATATGTGCCTATAACAACACATGTCGTGAAGTAATGGGATTTATCAAGATTTTAATAGGGGCTGGACCTATAAACCCCATTATGGAATTCCAAGTCATTGACATCCCCGCCTATTTCAATCTACTGCTAGGACGACCATGGCTCCACAGCATCAAAGGGGTGTATTCTTCCCTTCATCAAAAATTGAAATTCGTTTCCAATGGACAAGTTATAACCATCTTAGGAGACAGTGACAACATCGAGAATTCAAGCACCAGTAATCCGATACTTGATATACAACACGGGGTGAACGATATGTTGCTATCAGGCTTCCAAGTCGAACCACTCCTACTCTCAGCAAGGGATGACTTCAAAGACAGGGTTGTGACAACCCGACTAATTAAATACAGGGTAGATAATCCTTTATTCAAATTAATACAAAATGTCAAGTTGGTTCCGTTCATAGCATCACTGTCGAAAAAAAACATGTATTTAAAATTTCTAGCCACCTAATATTTAAAAAGTGAGTTGTCCAATTTTATTAAATTAAATTAACATGCATACAAATAAATTATTAACAAAAGAAATCACAATCACATTACAGTCACAATGTAAAATGCTGGAATAAAAATTGAGTCTGGAGTAACACTCCCCTGAACAATCCAAATACTGAATAAAACCAAATACAAAGTCTGAATAATTAATTAATTAAAATCCGAAACTGAAATGGAACTGAATATGATAAAGTTGTCTCTAAAGAAAAAGGGGCGACATGCCCTACAGATGAATAAATCTGAAGTGGAGTCAATGTAGACAGTGGAGGCGTCTACTATCAAGGTCCTGTAACTTTCATAGTAGCTACAGCACGTCACTGGAATGGAACTCCTAATCTTGGCATCCCTGTGGCTGGGCACCTAAAAGGTTTTTACAAGAAAATCGATTGGGAAGCAAACGGGTCAGAGCCCGATGTGAAAACAGTTTAAAATATAGCAAGTGTTTAATAACATTAAACAGTGAATACAAAATACATGTTAGTTGCGTGCACTCACGTGAGTTCCTCACCTCTCAACTAATTGTTCACATCTAACGTATCTGTAACCCGTCCTAGCTATGCCGCTAACTAGCCAGTTTAATTCACGACCTGACTTTACGTTATAATATGAGAGTCAAAACAAGACATTCTAATATAACCTGTGCGTGACATCCTTTTTATTTCTTAGATTTCCTTACAATAATTATTATGTGAAATTTCCATTTTAACTCCACTAAAAATGTCACAAGTATTCACACTTACACTTAAATAAAGAGTCCATTTCAATTACAAGTTTATTAATCTCATAATAAATATACAATTAGGGCACCCCTAGAATATGATGCGGTGCACACATACCCTGTTATCGAATCCCAGCACATCACGTACATAAGGATCACGTATTCCGAATCTCTTAGGAATCGTCTCAATAAGCAAAAATCACACATAATGGAGGCGAACATAGTTCATATACCCATGGGTCACGCACATACCTATGCTCCCATGGTCAGCTGACTTATTAACTCACAAATAAGTCATTTACAACCCTATGTCCTTAAGGTACCAATCTACCCCGTAGGCACACAAGGATTAGATGGCCCAATTCGAAAGCTGACCTCCGGTGATAGCAAGTATGGTAGGTATGTTATACACATAAGTCCATATACTAAGCAATCACACCACTTAAACATCTTAAAATATTAAATAAGGTATATTCTACATTCCTATACCATTATCCCGATTTGTACAACTTTAGGTCTCCGAATAATATATAATATAGACCACCGACACATCTCACATCATAGTTTCAAGTACTTAAATCCTAACCCACAATGGTTACCAAGTCTCCTATTATTCCCACATTTACATCCACTATTCTTAAGGTCCTCGTTTCTGCTACTAACCTTATATTATCCAACTATCTAAAACTTATTCATCAACTCTCAGTCTCAAATAGTATCACACTCGTCGAGCCTTATACAGTTTAATATAATTCCAAGTTTGACTTTTAATTATGAATCGAGTCTCACAAAGATGCCTACTGGTCTTCCTCTAATATAATAGTATTCACAAAGTCCCCACCAATAATTTTCTAGGGTCGAAATTGTTAAAAATCCAACAAAGGAAAAATATAACTGATTCTGGGAAGGTCGATCGATCGACCTGGGAGTGTCGATCGATCGATGGTGGTCGATCGATCGAACGCACCAGATAGGCTACGGCCTGCTTCGTTTTTCAATCCAAAATTCATCCCAAAACTTCATTACAAGGTATGATAATCTAATCTAACGTTATAGGATCATCACACAACCAAAATACATCATTGTTAATGTTCCAAAACCTTTTAGTCATCAATCATTTGTCTTATATGGATCAAAACTTCAATAAAACCCCTAGTTTTCTATTTTCTTAATGAACAATGGTAAATCTTCTATTAAACTCATTTTTAAATCATCAAAATTTATTTTTGGGATATTGAATTCGTCCAGAATAGATCTACATATAATTCCTAACCAAAGTTTAGAGTTGTACATCAAATTCATTGGGGTTTTCATCAAATCTTTCAAGACAATCTTTAATTTCTACACTAAGCATGGTGGAAATATTCATTGAACTAATGAAACCAAATCACTTGCCTTAAGTTTGATGTTCTGAATTGTTGTTGGTGTTCAAGGGCTGGTTCTCTCTTCTTTTCGGTCACAATTCCGTCCAAAACAGTTGTGGTGGGTGGCGGTTTTGGTTTGGAACCCTTTTGGAACTTCTCTTTAACTCCCGTAGCCCACTTTCTTATTTTTGGTTGATAATGGCCTTAATGTATTTTTTAATAATATATAAATAAACCCTAAAATTCGTGGGTCTTAATTCCTTAATTTTTAAAATTACTAAAATACCCTTCCGGGTTGCCCGTTTGGCCTAAAAATACCCCGGGACTCAAACTAAACCCTCGGCTAGTGTTTTCTGACTATCTCGACCCTTCCGGACCCGTTGGAGCACTCAAAATAACCATACGGTTGATAAAAATATAATTTACATTTTAAATCTAATTAAACTAATTTTTGACGTGACTGACACGCTCGTCCCAACTTAATTTCCCAAATTATCGTATTTAACTCTTGATAATTTTAATACTTTCAATACTCATAAATTACCACATATACCCAGTAATATTCCATATTATCATCATAATCATATACCAACTCGCGTCTCGTTAGTATATAAATTCGGATTAATTTCCAATTAATTCTCATTTAATTAATTAATCCATTAAATAAAAATCAATAAAATTACGGGGTATTACATACTTCCCCCCTAATAACAGAATTTAGTCCCGAAATTTGGAAATAAAGTATACCAGGCAAAAATAACTCTGGATAACGCTCGCGCATCTCATCTTCTCACTCCCATGTGGACACCTCGGCATTATGATGCCGCCACTGAACACGTACTAATGGTACTATCTTCGACCTTAGTTTCCTCTCGATGTGGTCCAGAATAGAAATCGGCCCCTCCTCGTAGGAACTATCAGGCGGAAGATCGATATCCTCTAAAGCAATATGAGTATGGATCAAATCGTCCCTAAGATATCTCCTTAGCGAGGAAATATAGAACACTTCATGAATCCTATCTAAGTGTTCCGGTAACCCAAGTCTATACGGTACTAGCCCAATCCGCTCGATGATAGGAAATGTGCCCACGTATCTAGGTGCCAATTTCCCCTTCTTCCCGAAATGCATAATTCCCTTCATCGAAGATACTTTGAGTAGCACCTGGTCCCCCACCTTGAACTCTCTAAAGAATCTCTTAGCATCTGTAAACTTTTTTGTCGATCTTGAACCACTCGAATACGGCTCCGTATCATCTTTATCCTTGCCGAGGTATCCTGAATCACCTCTGATCCAAGAAGCTCGTTATCCCCCACCTCTAGCCAACATGTTAGGGAATGACAAGGTCTACCGTATAACGCCTCGAATGGAGCCATGCCAATTGTGAACTGGTAGGAGTTATTATAAGAAAACTCCACCAGGGGAAGGTACTGATCCCAACCACCTCCAAAATCTAGTATGCACATATGCAACATGTCCTCCAACATCTGATTTGTCCGCTCAGTTTGCCCATCTGTCTACGGATGATATGCCATACTCAGCCGCAACTCCGTACCCATGGCTTCCTGGAAACTCTCTCAAAATCGTGAAACAAAAATCTTGTCTCTGTCAGTCAGGACATTGAGAGGCACCTCATGGACTCTCACTATCTCCGCTATGAAAATATGGGCATACTGTCCCGTAATGTAGTCTGTCCGGGCTGGTAGAAAATGAGCAACTTTAGTCAATCTATCCACGATTACCCATATGGAGTCGTGACCCCTCTGCGAAGTAGGTAACCCCGTGATAAAGTCCATAAAAATGCTCTCCCATTTCCACATAGGAACCTCTAACGGATGTAGAAGTCCTGCCGGTATCTGTTGGTCCACCTTTACCAACTGACAAGTGGCACATTTAGAAATGAACTCGACAATATCTCTCTTCATCCCGCTCCACCAGTACTGTCACCTCATATCCTGGTACATCTTATCCCCACCAGGATGTACTTCAAATCGTGAACCGTACGACTCTGTCATAACCTCGTGTCGCAAGTCTTCCCCTTCAGGAAGAACCAGTCTCCTATTGAAGCGTAAGCCCCCATCTAAACTAACAGTATAGGACTCGGCTCCCTCTGCTAGTAAACGAACTATCTTTTCTTGACAAAACGAGTCTTTTGTGTGGGTTTGTATCACTCTCGTAACAATCTGGGGCGTAACGGTCATTACCGACATGAATGATCGGGCCACTACGTCCTGGTGTCCCAACTCCTTCCACTTTGCTCTCCACACTTCGGCCACCTCACCTACTAGACTACAACTCAACGCGTCTGCTACCACGTTAGCCTTTCCCAGGTGGTACTGGATATCAAATTGATACTCCTTCACGAACTCAAGCCACCTACATTGACGCATATTTAATTCCTTCTGCGTGAAGAGGTATTGTAGGGACTTGTGGTCCGTGAATAAACGGAATTTCTCTCCTAGAAGATAATATCTCCAAATCCTAAGAGCAAATACAACTGTTGCTAACTCCAAGTTGTGGGTGTTGTAATTCTTCTCGTGAGGCTTAAGCTTACGGGAAGTAAAAGCGATGGCTTGACTCTCTTATTGCAGTACACCTCCAAGTCCTTGTAAGGACGCATCGATGTAGATTAGATACTCAACTCTTGGTCTGAGTAATGCTAACACTGGCGCTGAGGTCAACTTTTCCTTCAACTCATCGAATGCCATCTGACAAGCATCTCTCCAGATGAATGGCACACCTTTGCGAGTCAGATGTGTTAAAGGACCCGCTATCTTTGAGAAACCCCGAATAAACCTTCTGTAGTATCCTGGCCCAAGAAACTACGAATCTCAGTCGGTGTCGTGGGTTGTCCCCACTCCTTCACTGCGGATACCTTCCACGGATCAACAGATATCCCTATGTCTGAAATGATGTGCTCCAAAAATTGAACCTCCTTCAGCCAAAACCCATATTTCTCGTACTTTGCATATATCTCATTCTGACGTAGCATCTACAAAACTTGCCTCAAGTGCTCGGTGTGTTCCTCCTCTGTCTGGGAGTAAACCAGAATTTCATCAATGAAGACGATGACAAACTGGTCTAGGGACTCTCTGAATAACCTATTCATCAAGTCCATAAACATGACTGGGGCGTTAGTTAGGCCAAAACGTATAACCCAAAACTCGTTGGAACCATATCTATTTAAGAAGGTAGTCTTCGAGATTTTTTCCTAATACGCAACTGATGGTATCCTGATCTCAAGTCAATCCTTGAAAAGAAGGCGGCTCCTCTCCACTGGTTGAATAAGTCATCGATTCTTGGCAACGGATATTTACTCTGGATCATGACTTTATTAAATTTCTAAAATCGACAAGCAATCGTAAATATCTAACCCTCAAAAGTAAAAAGTGAGCACCCTCAGCAAGATGCTCCTCCTGATGGAGATTTTACCAACAACTGTCCAGTTTGGACTTGCATCTCTGAAGGTTCAATAGGGTTAGATTAAATCAGCCTAATAATCCTAGCCATAATCCTCCTTGTCACTTCGACTCACTCACGAGGTAAGACATTTGACAACACTTAAGTTATCATTTCATTTATGAATGAAAATTAGGGTACTAATCCTTGTACTAAAAGCCAAACCTTTTCATCTCCCGACGCTCACTAGGTTTCATGCGCGGGATGTCTCACAAAGCAAAATCCAAATAAGGAACCCTCCTGATACACTACTAACTAGTGTTGTTGGTCAATGCGCTTTGGGGCCATCGGTATTTGACTAGTACCTCTTATCCTTACTTCTTGCTAAGAAGTTAAATTACCTCCTCTCATGATATGTGAGGCTACATTGACACAATCCTCCTATTATCTTGGCGTTCGACTCGATTATATACTATGGGATAGTCCCCACGCTTAGAAACATTTTAACAAATCTTGAATTTCCTTAATAGACATCCCTACCCACCGGAGTTAAATATAACCAAACAACGTCTTTACGAAGTCTTTATATGGCATCATAAGAAATATATAAATATAAATATGGCTTTGCCTCCACTCAAGTGACACTTAGTACAATTTCTAGTGAATGCCATAAAATAACTGTAGTGGTCTATTAACACTCAAACCGTTGTAGCTAATTCAAAATATAACAGGATAAGAATTCATTTTACACTCACGTTTCTCAATGCATAGGAATAAACTATAACATATCTAAGTTATTCGATATTTCCCTTTTATCTTAAAGGATAGAATTAATAATGAAGTATCGTACCTCCACACGCATGTGGTAGTTGCGGTATCAATGGCATAACCGCATATCGGGCATTATAGACACGTCCATATTGTACTCCTTGATCTTGTTGTGGTGTCTGCGATGTTGGGGTAACTATCCAGGCTTCATTATATTGGGCATTCTTCCCTGGCACTTTATCTAGTTGCGGGAAGTCCCTCCACCTGTGACCCTGCTGTTCGCACTTATGACACTGACCCTGAAACCCTTCCATTTTTAGGCCTTATTATCCTTCCTGATTAGGATGAGTTTTATCACTAACAAATCTAGGCAGACCCGACGTGTATGGACATTTCTCCCATAGTTAAAACACCTCTTGATGGTAGTCCTCTTCTCCTGGCTTTGTTAGATCTGGCGAGTTTGGCCCTTCCTGCCATTTCTATTGCCCCTCTGACCTTAACGACCCTGAGGCACTTGTCGCTGCGGCGGTGGTATTTTCCTGTTGTTGCCAACTTTAGCAATAACATTTTGATCGACTTCTCGCGTTCTTTTGTCCCTATAAGCTGAACGTTGTTATTTTGGTACTGCAGTATTACGGTAGTCACTGCCTGTGCCACGATATTTTCTTTCTCGGTGATTTCCGCTCTTTCTTGGTGTACCTAGGGTACTTGTTGTTCTTGTCCAGCATTTATTCCCTCATCAGTTTAGCTTGTACCTCCCTCAAGAGAGACATCTCAAATTTAGCAGATTTATATTAGTCCATCGACCATACATAACATTCTAGAAGAAGAACGTAGTCTACAAAACGAAATCAAGGAGTGCAACAATCCTAATAATAGGGCTCTATCTCAAAGGACGTTACGCGAAAACATAACAAGCCGTACAGATCCTAAGGACACTAGAACCTGATGCTCTGATACCACCTGTGACACCCTGACTAATTAAATACTGGGTAGCTACTCCTTTATTCAAATTAATACAAAATGTCAAGTTGGTTCCGTTCATAGAATCACTGTTGAAAAAAAAACGTTTATTTAAAATTTCTAGCCACCTAATATTTAAAAAGTGAGTTGTCCAATTTTATTAAATTAAATTAACATGCATCCAAATAAATTATTAACTAAAGAAATCACAATCACATTACAATCACAATGTAAAATGCTGGAATAAAAATTGAGTCTCGAGTAACACTCCCATGAACAATCCAAATACTGAATAAAACCAAATACAAAGTCTGAATAATTAATTAATTAAAATCCAAAATTGAAATGGAACTGAATGTGATAAAGTTGTCTCTAAAGAAAAAGGGGCAGCATGCCCTACAGATGAATAAATCTGAAGTGGAGTCAATGTAGAAAGTGGAGGCGTATACTATCGAGGTCATGTAACTTCCACAGCAGCTACAGCACGTCACTAGAATGGAACTCCTAAGCTTGGCATCCCTGTGGCTGGGCACCTAAAGGGTTTTTATAAGAAACTAGATTGGGAAGCAAATGGTTCAGAGCCCAAAGTGAAAACAGGTTAAAATATAGCAAGTGTTTAATAACATTAAACAGTGAATATAAAATACATGTTAGTTGCGTGCACTCACATGAGTTCCTCACCTCTCAACTAATTGTGCACATCCAACGTATCCGTAACACGTCCTAGTTATGCCACTAACTAACTAGTTTAATTCACGACCTGACTTTACGTTATAATATGAGAGTCAAAACAAGACATTCTAATATAACCTGTGCATGACATCCTTTTTATTTCTCAGATTTCCTTACAATAATTATTATGTGATATTTCCATTTTAACTTCACTGAAAATGTCACAAGTATTCACACTTACACTTATATAAAGAGTCCATTTCAATTACAAGTATATTAATCTCATCATAAATATACAATTAGGGCACCCCTAGGCTATGCTGCGTGCACACATACCCTGCTATCGAATCCCAGTACATCACGTACATAAGGACCAGGTGTTCCGAATCTCTCAGGAACCGTCTCAATAAGCAAAAATCACACATAATGGAGGAGAACATAGTTCAGATACCCATGGGTCACGCACATACCTACGCTCCCATAGTCAGCTGACTTATTAACTCACAAATAAGTCATTCACTGCCCTATATCCTTATAAGGTACCAATATAAATCCCCCCGTAGGAACACAAAGATTAGATGGACCAATTCAAAAGACAACCACCGGTGATAGCAAGTATGGTAGGTATGTTATACACATAAGTCCATATACTAAGCAATCACACCACTTAAACATCTTAAAATATTAAATAAGGTATATTCTACATTACTATATCATTATTACCATTTGTACAACTTTAAGTCTCCGAATAATATATAATATAGACCGCCGACACATCTAACGTCGTAGTTTTAAGTACTTAAATCCCAACCCACAAAGGTTACCAAGTTTCCTATTATTCCCACATTTACATCCACTATTCTTAAGGTCCTCATTTCTGCTACTAACCTTATATTATCCAACTATCTAAAACTTATTCATCAACTCTCAGTCTCAAATAGTATCACATTCGTCGAGCCTTATATAGTTTAATATAATTCCCAATTTGACTTTTAATTATGAATCGAGTCTCACAAAGATGCCTACTGGTCTTCCTATAATCTATTAGTATTCATAAAGTCCCCACCAGTAATTTTCTAGGGTCGAAATTGTTAAAAATCCAACAAAGGAAAAATATAACTGATTCTGGGAAGGTCGATCGATCGACCTAGGAGTGTCGATCGATCGATCGATCGATCGATGGTGGTCGATCGATCGAACTGGGAGTGTCGATCGATCGAACGCACCAGATAGGCTACGGCCTTCTTCGTTTTTCAATCCAAAATTCATCCCAAAACTTCATTGCAAGGTATGAAAATCTAATCTAACGTTATAGGATCATCACACAACCAAAATACATCATTGTTAACGTTCCAAAACCTTTTAGTCATCAATAATTGGTCTTATATGCATCAAAACTTCAATAAAAAGCCTAGTTTTCTATTTTCTTCAAGAACAAAGGTAAATCTTCTCTTAAACTCGTTTTTAAATCATCAAAAGTTATTTTTCGGATACTGAATTCGTCCAGAACAGATCTACATATAATTCCTAACCCAAGTTTAGCGTTGTACATCAAATTCATTGGGTTTTTCATCAAATCTTTCAAGACAATCTTTAATTTCTACACTAAGCATGGAGGAATATTCATTGAACTAATGAAACCAAATCACTTGCCTTAAGTTTGATGTTCTGAATTGTTTCTGGTGTTCAAGGGTTGGTTCTCTCTTCTTTCCGATCACAATTCCGTCCAAAACGGTGGTGGTGGGTGGCGGTTTTGGTTTGGAACCCTTTTGGAACTTCTCTCTAACTCCCGTGGCCCACTTTCTTGTTTTTGGATGATAATGGCATTAATGGATTTTCTAATAATATATAAATAAACCCTAAAATTCGTGGGTCTTAATTCCTTAATTTTTAAAATTACCAAAATACCCTTCTGGGTTGCCAGTTTGGCCTAAAAATACCCCGGGACCCAAAATAAACCCATGGCTAGTGTTTTAGGACTATCTCGACCCTTCCGGACACTTTGGCTCACTCAAAATGACCATACGGTTGATAAAAATATAATTTACTTTTTAAATCTAATTAAACTAATTTTTTACACGACTGACACGCGCGTCCCAACTTAATTTCCCAAATTGTCGTATTTAACTCTTGACAATTTTAATACTTTCAATACTCATATATTACCATATATACCCAGTAATATTCAATATTATCATCATAATCATATACCAACTCGTGTCTCACTAGTAATTAAATCTGGATTAATTTTTAATTAATTCTCATTTAATTAATTAATCCATTAAATAAAAATCAATAAAATTATGGGGTATTACAAGGGTTTGTATAGAATATGATCCCCATGGAAAACTCAATGTATTCCAAGTGTTTAAGAACATACACTTCATGCCCGAACTGGGGCTAGGGCAAAGACAACAAGGGATAAATTGACCTATTGTGTTGAAAAATGACTTTCCTCCATGTGGTTTAGGCTATCAGACGTCAGAAGAACTCGGATTGATCTGTCAGCCTCGACTAAAGAAAATGTTATAATGCGCCAGAACTATCCCGGGAGATTTCCTAAATGGAAGATTCATCAGAGAGGGTGAAGATTTCCCCTTCTGGGACTTCCCTGAACCTTGGTATGACCATGTAGACAAGAGGTTTTAACCATGAATGAAGATCTTTTTTCAATACAGCTACCCGGGGGCGAAAGTTCCCATCACTATATAGAACCACTCATCAAAAAGACCATAGATGATACCAGGGATTCTAAGGGCAGTGACTCCGAGGATTCTTTCAACTTGTAGACACTGAGGCTGGCACTCTACATGATCCACTCAGGGACTATATCATCAGATCCATCCTACCTCATCAAAGATGTTGATGCACCTCTTCTTAATTGGCATGTTGCACCTGTGCCACCTACTAATGTTCAACCTAACCCCAATGTTTATCCCCTTTCCCCTTTTGTTATTTCCCCTAACTCTGATGTAATCGAGACCTCCTATGATGAGGTTCTCAATGTTATTTTTCATATCAATGAAATAAATAAAGATTTTGAGTATTTTGCTATGCCTTACACTAACTTCCTTGATTCTAATCAAAATCTTGATGATGATGACTTTACAAATGAACAATTCTTAACTGGTCTAAATAAGGTTATTAACAAACAATATGATCGCGTTCAAGTTAATGAATATGAAACTATTGTTATTAACCTCGTTCTAGTAGCCAAATGTGTGACCCTTGATGAGAATGAACACACACAACTTCAAGAACTATTGACGAAATTCGTGGATATCTTCGCATGGTCCTATGATGATATTCCCAACATTTACCTTGAGATAGCACAAAATGAAATTCTAACTCTCCCGAAATGTAAACTAGTCAAACAGAAGCTGCGAAAGCTCTGCACCGAACGGTCACTCAAAGTAAAAGGAGAAGTTTTCAAGAATTTGAACGTGGGCTTCATTCGAGTAATTGAATATCCCACATGGATATCCAATACCGTACCCATGCCTAAATCAAAAGGGAAGGTCCGCATGTGTGTCGACTACCGAGATTTGAATAAGGCCTCTTCGAAGGATGATTACCCACTACCCAACATCAATATGACTATGGACAATACAACCAATCACACTCTCAAGTCATTCGTTGATAGGTTTTCCAGATACAACCAGATTAAGATTCACCTTGATCATCAAGAGAAAACCGCATTCATGACCCCTTGGGGAACATTTTTCTACACTATCATGCCATTTGGTCTCCAAAATGCAGGGGCTACCTATCAAAGGTTTGCCACAACCATTATGCCTAATCTGATACACAAGGAAGTCGAGGTTTATGTAGATGGCATGATTATCAAGTCCAAGACTAAAGAAGGTCATGTTCCCACTCTCCGAAAATTCTTTGAGCGACTACGACAGTACCAAATGCAGCTTAACCCACTGTAATTTGTCTTGGCGTTGCCAAGGGAAAACTCTTGGGGTTCATGGTCAGTGAGAAATGGATAGATGCAGATCATGCTAAGCTAAAACCCATACTTGAGATGCCACCTCCTCGAACGGAGAAAGAAGTCCGAGGATTCCTTGGGAAACTAAAGTACATTAGTCGATTCATTAGCAAATTGACTTCCATCTGTGAACCCATCTTCAAACTCCTTCGAAAGGATTCAACCAAAGTATGGAATGAATCTTACCCAAAATCTTTCGACTAAATAAATCAATACCTAACATGACCTCCGATGCTCATGTCACCGCAGCCTGGTCTTACCTTACTCCTATACCTAACAGTGATCGATACTACAGCCGGGGCTTTGCTATCCCAATACCTTGAAGAAACCCACAAAGAGAAAGCCTTATACTATGCCAGTTGAAAATTGGCCGGTTACGAAGTTAACTACATTGCCTTGGAAAAAGCATGTGTCACTCTATTTAGGTTACCCAAAAGTTATGGCACTACATCCTCTCCTTCCCATTCAGACTCATATGCCAAATGGATCCCATCAAGTACCTACTCGAGAAGCCCGCCCTATCCAGTTGAATGGCCCGTTGGTTGATGCTTTTAGCCAAATTTGATATCACCTATGTCACACAGAAAGCTATAAAAGGAAGAACCATCTCCGACTACCTTGCTGACTACCCTACGGAAGAAACCGATGTCTGGATTTCTAAATTCCCAAACGAGAATATCCTTTGTGGCTTCCCAAAAGATGTTTGATAGATAATGTTCTTTGAAAGAGATGCCAATAAAAAAGGATATGGCATTGGAATCCTCCTAATTTCTCCTGATGACTCCCACACTCCCATTGCCATCAAATTGGATTTCCCCTGCATGACTGAATACGAGGCATGCATGGTAGGCCTCAAAGTTGCCTCAAGAAACGAATACGAGGCATCATCTGTTAAGTACTCAGAAAATGTAAAGTCAAGAACGAGAAACTCTTACCCTTCCATGCGCACTTATAACAGTTGGCTTCCCAATTCCAAGAAATCACCTTCCACTACGTGCCCCGAGTAAAAAACAACCAAGATGACTCCCTTGACACCTTAACCTCCATGATTGACATTCCCTAAGGAATAACCATGGCCCATTTCCTTGTCCAGAAACAAGATAAACCAGCCCACTACTACCACATCGAGCTCAGCACATAGGAAGAACCCGAAATACCCGATTACTGGTACTATAATATTTGGCTCCTCCTCAAACATGGTAGGTACATTGGGAAAAAAAACTTTATGCCCATAAATATATTTAATTTCACAAAATTTGTACAAGTAATCATAGAAGTCAATCGCACCTCCCTCGTGTTCCCCCTTAGATACCAACGCACTATTCTGACTTCTACGACGATTGTCGTGGTCTCTAGTATGGAATCGGACTCTATTGAAAATGCAATCTGAATAAATATTCATTATCACATTGGGACCATTTTCTAATGACCAGAGTTCATTAGTTGCTTCTGGAGATCTTTGCGTTCATAATAGATTCATCTGAGAAAAAACATATATAATGTGATACTTATTCATGTTAAATGTTAATTGAATATATGAAAATTCATTTAGATATCTTACTCGCTCTTTGAACCAGTTCGGAAATGTTTGACGTTGTATTTGAGTTATGTCACGTCCACTTTGATTCTTTAGTAAAAGATTTTTGTGCTCCATGTTTAATGTAATTTTGTTCATATATGTATATATATACTAGTGTATTCCCGTGCCTAAAGGCAAAGCAAAAATTTCTAAAGTACGTAATCGCAAAACGAAAAAAATTTCCAAACTACGTAATTGCAAAATGAAAAAAAAGTGTTCCCCAACAATACTAATCGTACAAATTTAAGTCCTAAAGTTATTTTTACAACACCGTGTAAATATTTTAGAAATCTTGGACAAAGTCTCCTTTGTTTGTAGGACTATCCCCTTGTTTAAGAAATAAAAAATGCTCCCAACAACATTTGTAGTCCAACTTGGACATCGTATAAACAACCTCTTAATTTAAGCAAAAAAATTAAGAGTCTTCTTTTGGGGGATTTTTATTGAAGGAAACATGTAGCAAAACATTTGGAGTAGCTGACTCAATAGTCTTTAACATTAACATCTTCAATGCCATAGTTGCACACATCTGAAAAGAAAAATATTTTGAATTAATATTTTTAGAAACAAAGCATCAAGAATATTGTTAGCATGGTTGATATGAGTCGCCATCTTGTTCATGTGTGTGTGTACGCGCGTGTGTGCGTGTGTGTGTGTGTGACTCAAAGTTCAATAAACTATGGAGGCATTACCCTAGAGGACTCCAAGTCTAAGTTCGATGAAGCATTAGAACTTGTTGCTTCGGCCCTAACGGACGTACTCTTTTCATTATTTTGGGGATATTCCTGTTAAGGCAGAGCAATGAATAAACATACCTTCTTTTGATTAAAAACAAAGAAACCCCAAATTTCAGCCTATACCGTTTTTTTTTCAAACCCCCGAAACATAAAATTAGTGAACCCAAATCAGTCATCAATTAATTCAACTTTTATCTTGTACAAAAGAACCCAAATCACAAATTGCTTCTCTGCTTCCTAGCTAATTGGGGTCCCATCTATATGCCTAGTGAAAAACTCCTAAAATAAATTTAAATAAACCAATGTAAATAAACTGACCCAAATACACTAATCACATAACAATGTAAAAATATTAGCATAGAAATTATATACCATAGGCTCTGTCTCCTATAATGTTAATAGTGGCATGGAACAGAACATACTCTATGTAAGTCAACATGCAAAGAACGTCAAGCAATAATTTTATTCGATCCTTGCACTAAATATTTACAATAGAGATGTTGTGTTCGTGACATCTTTCATGGAGTATCTCTTGGGCCCAAAGCTTATATTCATCCCTTCTGCATCAATAAAAAAAGACTATGATAAATGAGTAGACCGATAAAAAAAATAATATGTATTGAAGATAATAGACCCAGAAGGTATACACATAAAGGAAGGGGGATGGATGGCCAACCTACATAAAGTATACCCAAAAACATGGAAAGCTTACATTTAAAAAAGAACAAATAGGCTAACTTCAATATGTTATGAATCCAACACAGTTTAATTCCTCCTAAATTCAAAAAAGAAAATCCAGATAAAAAACATAAACTTATACTTGAATGGATAAATCCAGTGTAGAAAACAATCAGACCTTAAATCCATGATCTAATCGAAAATATGTTCAAATATGTATCAAATAATAAATTAAAACATCGTTGAAATTAAAGAGGCAAGGCATCATAAAGAGAATACCTGGTATTTAGGGAGTTCTCAACAAATCTCCAAAACAGAGAAGTATGTGCATATTAACAAATAAATTAAAACCCCAAATCTTTAGACACAAATTAAACCCCAAATTTTATATCAAACCCAACTCATAAAACACACGACAACCGTAAAAAAGGGGATTTTAAACATTAAATCTACAACTCACCAAGGAGAGAGGGAAGAACAGACATATATGAAATCAGGACCCATATTCATTATAAATGAATACGACCCTAAAAACCCAATTTCAGCTGTGCAATGGCTAGATCGAAAAACCCAGTTACAGTTTTATAATATTCTCTACACAAACCATATATTTCTCTCATTGGTCTGAAACTGGATTTGGAGGTTTCTTCACAAGATAACTCTCGGATTCTTTATCAAACTCTGCTATAGTTATATCAAAAACTCTTTAATTCTCCCATGTTTGCGTTTTTCATTTCATTAGAAACAGATTGTGAATAAGAAGAATGCTTAGAAATGGGGTGAGATGATTTTGAAGATTAAAGGTTGAAATTCAAAGTCCCCAACATATGGAGAGTATCAAAATTACTGTTAACCAAATTGTAAGTAGAATGAATCGAATTTAATAAATTCATATATAGCAAACTGAACCAAATCAAAATATAGTTAAAAAATAAATGCCTATAAAATTCTAAATTCAAAAAGTATCAATCAAAAAATAATACTTGAACAAAACATATCAACAGATAATAAGGATGAAGAAACATGGAGCTAGCATCAATGCGTACGATCATGTGAGAAGCTAGCAAAAGCAGAGGTTATTTGTGACACCCCGACTAATTAAATACCGGGTAGCTACTCCTTTATTAAATTAATACAAAATGCCAAGTTGGTTCAGTTAACAGCATCACTATCGAAAACATTTTAATGATTACTAGCCACCTAGTATATAAAAAGTGAGTTGCCAAGTTTTAAGTTAACTCTGATTAACATGCAATAAAAGGATAATGAAAGAATAACAACCATTCACCATAACGAAGAAATATAATAACCAACAACATAATAATAAGTCCGGAGGAAAAACTCCTCACAACAATCCCACAACAGAACTAAATAAAACAAAGTATCCTGAATTAATTACATGCCAAAAGTCTGAAAATCTGAAATAGGAAATGTTTCTAATAGAAATGGGTGACATGCCCTACAACTGATGAAAGCTGAATATAGAGTCAAGATAGATGAAGCGTCTACTAGCAAAGTCCTATAACTTCCACAAACAGCTACAGCTCGTCACCTGAATGAAAATCCTATGCATGGTGTCCTTGTGGCTGGGCACCTAAAATGGTTTTTACAAAAAGTAGATTTGAAAGAAAACGGGTCAGATCCCGAAAGTGGAGAGTATTTTAAAATAGCAAGTGCTTTAATAACATTAAAACAACGAATGAAAAATACATGTTAGGACGTGCACTCACATGAAATGCTCACCTCTCGACTAATTGTGCACTCCTAACGTACCGTACCCATCTAAGTAACATATAAATCTAACCAAACCATAATGAGTTATACCCCTTACTACTCGATTCTCATTATGCATTCTAACGTTATCAACTAAATGGAGAGATTTACTTAAACTCGGATTCTCGATTATTAGCAATACAATTCATTACAGGTTACCCCTTTATAGTTACTCAAAGTGTTTTCGTATTTATACTCACAATACCAACATGAAAGTTCTCATTAATTTAAGTGTATATAAGCCACGCCGTAAATATACAATACAAGCACCCGAGACTAAGCTGCGGTGCACACATACTCTGCTATCCATCCCGGTACATCACGTACATAAGGATCACGCATTCCGAATCTCTCAGGAATCGTTCTCAGATAATAGCAAATCACAAATAATGGAGGCGAACACAGTCACATCACATGGGTCACGCACATACCTACGCTCCCACGATCAGCAGACTTATTAACATCCCAATAATTCCTTCTCTGACCTATGTTCTCGAGGTACCAATCTAAATCCGGGCAACACAAGGATTAGAGGGCCCTAGGCGAACGTAAACCTCCCGTGATAGCAAGCATGGTAGGTATGTCATACACATAAGATCATATACATATACTAAGTAAACACACATCTTAGTAATCACCGTAATTTATTTGTGGTACACTTCTCATTCTCGTACCGACTATAATGTTGCACAATTCATAAGTTCCCGATTAATTCAATTATTCAAGCCGTCAATTGTTCTCACGTCGTAATAGACACTCACGTCCTAATCCATAATTTCCATTTGGTTCAAACCACCCTTCATTGTTTTACTCCTCATTATATTCCAAGTATCCCAAATATATCAACTAATCATCAAGGAAATGTTATCTCTACAATTAAACAAAGTTACGGGACACGCGGAATCAAAACAGGCCAAAAAGCCGAAATTGTCCTCTCGTTAGAAGTCTCGTTCGAACGAGGCTGTTCGAACGAGAGTTCGTTCGAACGAACTGGGCATCTAACGAGATCTTGTTCGAACGAAAGGCATCGAACGAACATCCCTCTCGTTAGAAGGCAAACTGTCAACTCGTTAGAATCTCGTTCGAACGAGCTCGTTCGAACGACCTGGGCAGGTCTTCTAACGAGAGGCCAGTTTCGAGCCCAGATTTTCCCTTTTTCGTTTTTCCATCTTTTCTTCACCTCTAATCTAATCTAAACATCAATCCAACAATTGTTCAAGGTTTCTAATCATTCCTAAACACACTTAGGTCATATACTAACGTGTTTTGTGGGGTTAATTCATCCTAAACATCATCCAAATATCAAAACTCTACATTTTTCCCCAATCTCAAGAACATGAACCCTAGAATTTTTAGATCATCTATGAGCCTAATAAAATCCATTTTTGTAACACAAAAAGTAGTAATTATTTTCGTTCAATCATCCAATAACATTTCTACATGCAGACCTATATCCAAAATTAAATTTATAACTCCAATTTTATGGGTTTTCATCAATCTCCCAATCAAATGTAATTTTTAGAATTGTCTAAGCATGGAAGAGACATTCACTGCAAAATAATGTAAATTAAACCACTTGCCTTACGTATTTCTCTGATTTTGATGGCGAATTGATGAATTGTTCTCTCTCTCGCTACAAGTCTTTTTCTCCAAAGTGACAAATGAGGCTAGGGTTTGCCTTAGGAGACTTTTGGAA
This sequence comes from Sambucus nigra, assembly GCA_949130495.1. Lineage (NCBI taxonomy): Eukaryota > Viridiplantae > Streptophyta > Magnoliopsida > Dipsacales > Adoxaceae > Sambucus > Sambucus nigra. The sequence goes on along the minus strand of OX422218.1, from coordinate 177,542,242 downwards.
CTAATTCCAATAACTCCCGTAGCCCATTAAGTCATTTAGGATTGTTAGTGGGTTCAGTGGGTAAAGTCCAAATCAGATATTAATTCCTAATTTTCGTGGGTTTTAATTCCCAAAAATCCAAAATTACCAAACTACCCTTATATGTTGCCGGCATGACCTAAAAATGCCCCGGGACCCAAACTAAACCCCCGGCTAGTGTTTTCTGAATATTTCGACCCTTCCGGACGCGTTGGCACACTCAAAACGACCATACGGTTAATAGAATTAAAATTTAATTTTTAAATAAATAATAATATTCCTGACGCGACTGTCACACGCGTCTCAACAAAATTTCCAAATTGCCGTATTTCAATCTCACGACAAATTTCATCATTCATTATTCATATATAGCCATATATACTCATTAAAATCAAATACCAACTCGCATCTCGCTAGTATTTTTATCCGGATTAATTTCCAATTAATACACATTTAATTCAATTAATCCCATAAATAAATATCATAAAAATACGGGGTATTACATACTCCCCCCCTAATAACAGAATTTCGTCCCGAAATTCGGAACTAGAAAGTACCTAGAAAGAACAACTCTGGATAACGTTCGCGCATCTCATCCTCACGCTCCCATGTGGACTCCTCGACATTATGATGTCGCCACTGAACACGAACTAATGAAACTATCTTTGACCGTAATTTTCGCTCACTTCGGTCCAAAATAGCAATCGACCCCTCCTCGTAGGAGCTATTAGGCTGGAGATCGATGTCCTCCAAAGAAATGTGAGTCTGACAAATCGTCTCTAAGATATTTCCTTAGCGAGGAAATATAAAACACATCGTGAATCCGATGCAATTTCTCCGGTAACCCAAGTCTATACGCAACCGACCCAATCCGCTCAATAATAGGAAATGGCCCCACATATCTCGGTTCCAATTTCCCCTTCTTCCCGAATCGCATAATCCCCTTCATAGGAGATACTCTAAGTAAAACTTGGTCCCCCACTTCAAATTCCCTGAAGGACCTCTTCGCATCAGCATAGCTCTTCTGCCTGTCCTGAGCTACCCGAATGCGACTCCGTATCAGCTCTATACTTGCCGAAGTATCCTGAATCACTTCCGGCCCAAGTAGTTTGTTGTCCCCCACCTCCAACCAACATGCTGGGGAACGACAAGGTCTACCGTACAGCGCCTCAAATGGAGCCATGCCAATGGTGAACTGGTAGGAGTTGTTGTAAGCAAACTCCACCAGTGGAAGATACTTCTCCCATCCACCCCCAAAATCAATGATGCACATACGTAGCATGTCCTCCAACATCTGGTTTGTACGCTCGGTTTGCCCATCGGTCTGCGAATGATAAGTCGTACTCAACCGCAATTCCGTGCCCATGGCCTCCTGAAAACTCTCCCAAAATCATGAAATAAATATCTTGTCTCTGTCAGACACGATATTCAGGGGCACATCGTGAAGTCTCACTGTCTCTGCAATAAAGAGCTGGGCATACTGTCCCGAAGTGTAGTCTGTCCTTACGGGTAGAAAATGAGCGACTTTGGTCAACCTATCCACAATTACCCAAATGGATTGGTGACCCCTCTGTGACGAAGGCAACCCCGTGATAAAATCCATGGATATGCTCTCCCACATCCACATTGGGACCTCTAATGGCTGTAGAAGTCATGCCGGTCTCTGATGATCCACTTTTACTAGCTGACAAGTGGCGCATTTAGAAACAAACACGGCAATATCTCTCTTCATCCCGCTCCACCAATATTGACGTCTCATATCTTGGTACATTTTGTCCCCACCGAGATGTACCGCGAACCGTGAGCCGTGCGACTCTGCCATCACCTCGTGCCGCAATTCCTCCCCTTTCGGAACTACCAATCTCCCATTGAAGCGTAATCCCCCGTCTGAGCTAACGGTATAGGACTCGGCTCCCTCTTCTAGTAATCAAACTATCTGCTCCTGATAGAACGAGTCATCTGCTTATGCCTTTACCACTCTCGTGACAATCTGCGGTGTAACCGTCATCACCGACATGAATGATCGGGCCACTGCATCCTGGTGTCCCAACTCCTTCCACTTGGCCTTCCACACTCCTGCCACCTCATCTACTGGCCTACGGCTCAACGCGTCTGCTACCACGTTAGCCTTCCCCGGGTGATATTGGATATCAAACTGATAGTCCTTCACAAACTCAAGCCACCTTCGCTGCCGCATATTCAACTCCTTCTACGTGAATAGGTACTGTAGGGACTTGTGGTCTGTCAACAATCGAAACTTCTCCCCCAAAAGATAATGTCTCCAAATCCAAAGGGCAAATACCACTGCCGCTAACTCCAAGTCAGGAGTGGGGTAATTCTTCTCGTGAGGCTTTAGCTTATGGGAAGCATAAGCTATGGCCTGACTCTCCTGCTGCAATACACCTCCAAGTCTTTGCAAAGACGCATCGGTGTAGACTAGATACTCAACTCCCGGTCTCGGCAATGCTAACACAGGTGCTGAGGTCAACTTATCTTTCAACTCATCAAATTCCAACTGACAGGCATCACTCCAGATGAATGGCACACCCTTACGAGTCAGATGTGTCAAAGGACCCGCTATCTTCGAAAATCCCCGAATGAACCTCCTGTAGTATCCTGCTAGGCCCAAGAAACTACGGATCTCAGTTGGTGTCGTGGGCTGTCCCCACTCCCTCACCGTGGATACCTTCCCCGGATCAACAGATATCCCCCGGTCGGAAATAATGTGTCCCAAAAACTGAACCTCCTTCAGCCAAAACCCGCACTTCTCATATTTTGCATACAGCTCATTCTGACGTAGCGTCTGCAAAACCTGCCTCAAATGCTCTGCGTGCTCCTCCTCCGTCTAGGAGTAAACCAGAATATCATCAATGAAGACAATGACGAACTGACCAAGGAACTCTCTGAATACCCTATTCATCAAATCCATAAACATGGCTGGAGCATTTGTCAAGCCGAAAGGCATAACTCGAAACTCGTAGGAACCATATCTCGTTAAGAACACAGTCTTCGAGATGTCCTCCTCCCTGATACGCAACTGATGGTATCCCGATCGCAAATCAATCTTTGAGAAGAAAGAATCTCCCCTCAACTGGTCGAACAAGTCATCGATTCGGGGCAACGGATATTTATTTCGTATCGTGACCTTATTTAACTCTCAGTAATCCACACACAACCTCAACGATCCATCCCTCTTCTTTACGAACATCACAGGGGCACCCCACGGCGAAGTACTCCTCCGTATAAACCCTTGACCCAATAACTGCTCAATCTGATCTCGTAGCTCTCGCATCTCTGCCGGAGCCATACGGTACGGTGCGCGTGCTATAGGTCTCGTATCTGGTAATAAGTCTATGACAAAGTCTATCTCTCGACTAGGGGGTAGGCCTGGTATCTTCTGAAACACATCGGAATACTCCCTGACAACTGGGATCGAATCTAAAGGAATCACAACCTCCTTAGAGGTATCCTCCTCTATGTAATACAAATGAGCGGTCGAGCCTCCCTCTGGGCGAAGCATCGCCACTACAAACATCTCTTGCCCCGGAATGGCAAAAACAATGCTCCCACCGAAGCAATCAATCATGGCTCTATAAGCTGCGAGCCAATCCATACCAATAATCACATCGTGCTCATGCATATCTAATACCAACATGTCTGCAGGTAATAACAAACTACCAATCTCTACCCCCACTCCCCGGCATATAAAGAAAATAAGTGACCCACTCCCCAATGGTGAGTCTACACACGTCACTGTGCTCTCTGCTGTGGCTAACAACCCTAAGGCTTTCGCAAAATGTGTAGCTATAAAACAATGCGTTGCCCCCGTATCAAACAAAACCCGACCCATAGTGCCATTGATAGGAAACATACCCTCAATAGCAGGTGGTGCCTGTGGAGCTGCTGCCTGCTGAAGCTGGTATACTCTCCCATACTGCAGCTGCCCCTGCTGAACTGGGACCGCTGGATTGGGTGGTAATGCTGCCATCTGTGGTGGCGCCGGGAGGGCGACGAGAAATACGGGTCTCTGCGGCTCCTGTCGAGCACCCTACTGCTGCTGCGGGGCCCTGCCCCTATCTGGACAGTCCTGGCGTTTATGGCCAGTCTTGCCACAAATGTAACACTTACCCGGGAAGTTCCACCCTCTCTGTCCCTGCTGCCCCCGACCCTGGTGGCCGTTACCGTTCCTCCCCTGGCCCTGCTGGCCCTGCTGAAACTGTTGTTGGCCATTCTGACCCCGCTGGCCCTGATGGTCGTTCGGACCCTGATGGCCCTGCCGGAAACCTCCTTGTCCGTGCCTGAAATTTCCCGATCTGAACCTCTTGTGATCCCCCTTCTGGGAACCCTGGTCACCCTGTCTCTGCCCCTGAAAAGATTATGCCCCGCTGGCACCATGTCCTACAGTCATGCCCTGATGGCTGGACTCTCCCGATCTCTTGCCCTCAGCCATGTGAAAGAGGTGATCCTGACAGTGTAACAGTGCAGCGTTAACCACATCAGAGTAAGTGGCCAACGATAGATTCCCCAACAAATGCTGACGGATCCTCCAAGTCAACCCGTCTGTAAATTTTTGTATCTTCTTCTCTTCTGTCGGTATCTCATCCGGAACAATATTCAACAGATTGGTGAATTCGGCCTCATACTCGGCCACAGTCTTACCTTCATGTCTGAGATTCATCAACTTCCTCCTCATTTCCATGTGAACAGCTGACGGAAAATACTTGCGGTCAAACCGCACCCAAAACTCCTGTATAGTGAGAGTATCTCTCTCCTCCACGGTGGTAATAGACTCCCACCACTGCAGTGCAGACCCAACTAGCTTAAAGGTAGCTAGTATCTGCTTCTGGACATCGGTGCACTCATACATCCTCAGGTGCCGCTGAATGTCCTTCTTCCACTGACTCGAAACCACAACATCGGAGCTACCTACGAACACCGGTGGGTGTGCTTTCTGAAAAGCATCACGTACACGTTCCCAAGCAGACGGGAATGCATGTGCCTGAACTGGCGCGGCTACTGGCGCCTGAGGTGGTGCCTGCTAAACTACGGCTAGTGCGGCATTTACCGCCTGGGCCACAATGGCTGCAACCTCGGGAGCATTCATCGTGCCCTGAACTGGTGCGGGCTGTGATTCTGGCGTAGCATCCCTGGGAACCCGTTGTGCACGTCGTGGAGGCATCTGAAATAAGAATAAAGTTTATAAGTTCGCAGTTATAAACTAGAAATAGCTGAAGAACGTAGAATATACAAAAGAATACAACAGTCCTAAAAAATAGGGCTCTACATCAAAGAAAGCTCAGCGGAAACATAATAAGCCGTACAGATCCTAAAGGAAACTAGAACCTGATGCTCTGATACCACCTGTGACACCCCGACTAATTAAATACCGGGTAGCTACTCCTTTATTAAATTAATACAAAATTCCAAGTTGGTTTAGTTAATAGCATCACTATCGAAAACATTTTAATGATTACTAACCACCTAGTATATAAAAAGTGAGTTGCCAAGTTTTAAGTTAACTCTGATTAACATGCAATAAAAGGATAATGAAAGAATAACAACCATTCACCATAACGAAGCAATAGAATAACCAACAACATAATAATAAGTCCAGAGGAAAAACTCCTCACAACAATCCCACAACAGAACTAAATAAAACAGAGTATCCTGAATTAATTACATGCCAAAAGTCTGAAAATCTGAAATAGGAAATGTTTCTAATAGAAATGGGCGACATGCCCTACAACTGATGAAAGCTGAATATAGAGTCAAGATAGATGAAGCGTCTACTAGCAAAGTCCTGTAACTTCCACAAACAGCTACAGCTCGTCACCTGAATGAAAATCCTATGCATGGTGTCCTTGTGGCTGGGCACCTAAAATGGTTTTTACAAAAAGTAGATTTGAAAGCAAACGGGTCAGAGCCCAAAAGTGGAGAGTATTTTAAAATAGAAAGTGCTTTAATAACATTAAAACAACGAATGCAAAATACATGTTAGGACGTGCACTCACATGAAATGCTCACCTCTCGACTAATTGTGCACTCCTAACGTACCGTACCCATCTAAGTAACATATAAATCTAACCAAACCGTAATAAGTTCTACTCCTTACTACTCGATTCTCATTATGAATTCTAACGTTATCAACTAAATGGAGAGCTTTAATTAAACTCGGATTCTCGATTATTATCAATACAATTAATTACAGGTTACCCCTTTATAGTTACTCAAAGTGTTTCCGTATTTATACTCACAATACCAACATGAAAGTTCTCACTAATTTAAGTGTATATTAGCCACGCCGTAAATATAAAATACAAGCACCCGAGACTAAGCTGCGGTGCACACATACTCTGCTATCCATCCCAGTACATCATGTACATAAGGATCACGCATTCCGAATCTCTCAGGAATCGTTCTCAGATAATAGCAAATCACAAATAATGGAGGCGAACACAGTCACATCACATGGGTCACGCACACACCTACGCTCCCACGATCAGCAGACTTATTAACATCCCAATAAGTCCTTCTCTGACCTATGTTCTCGAGGTACCAATCTAAATTCGGGCAACACAAGGATTAGAGGGCCCTAAGCGAACGTAAACCTCCCGTGATAGCAAGCATGGTAGGTATGTCATACACATAAGATCATATACATATACTAAGTAAACACACATCTTAGTATTCACCGTAATTTATTTGTGGTACACTTCTAATTCTCGTACCGACTTATAATGTTGCACAATTCATAAGTTCCCGATTAATTCAATTATTCAAGCCGTCAATTGTTCTCACGTCGTAATAGACACTCACGTCCTAATCCATAATTTCCATTTGGTTCAAACCACCCTTCATTGTTTTACTCCTCATTATATTCCAAGTATCCAAAATATATCAACTAATCATCAAGGAAATGTTATCTATACAATTAAACAAAGTTACAGGACACTCGGAATCAAAACAGGCCAAAAAGCCTAAACTGTCCTCTCGTTAGAAGTCTCATTCGAACGAGGTTGTTCGAACGAGAGTTCGTTCGAACGAACTGGGCATCTAACGAGATCTCGTTAGAATGAAAGGCATCGAACTAACATCCCTCTCGTTAGAAGGCAAACTGTCAACTCGTTAGAATCTCGTTCGAACGAGCTCGTTCGAACGACCTGGGCAGGTCTTCTAACGAGAGGCCAGTTTCGAGCCCAGATTTTCCCTTTTTCGTTTTTCCATCTTTTCTTCACCTCTAATCTCATCTAAACATCAATCCAACAATTGTTCAAGTTTTCTAATCATTCCTAAACACACTTAGGTCATATACTAACATGTTTTGTGGGGTTAATTCATCCGAAACATCATCCAAATATCAAAACTCTACATTTTTCCCTAATCTCAAGAACATGAACCCTAGAATTTTTAGATCATCTATGAGCCTAATAAAATCCGTTTTTGTAACACAAAAAGTAGTAATTCTTTTCGTTCAATCATCCAATAACATTTCTACATGCAGACCTATATCAAAAATTAAATTTATAACTCCAATTTTATGGGTTTTCATCAATCTCCCACACAAATGTAATTTTTAGAATTGTCTAAGCATGGAAGAGACATTCACTGCAAAATAATGTAAATTAAACCACTTGCCTTACGTATTTCTCTGATTTTGATGGCGAATTGATGAATTGTTCTCTCTCTCTCTACAAGTCTTTTTCTCCAAGGTGACAATGGAGGCTAGGGTTTGCCTTAGAAGACTTTTGGAACTAATTCCAATAACTCCCGTAGTCCATTAAGTCATTTAGGATTGTTAGTGGGTTCAGTGGGTAAAGTCCAAATCAGATATTAATTCCTAATTTTCGTGGGTTTTAATTCCCAAAAATCCAAAATTACCAAACTACCCTTATATGTTGCCGGCATGACCTAAAAATGCCCCGGGACCCAAACTAAACCCCCGGCTAGTGTTTTCTGACTATTTCGACCCTTCCGGACGCGTTGGAGCACTCAAAACGATCATACGGTTAGTAGAATTAAAATTCACTTTTTAAATAAATAATAATATTCCTGACGCGACTGTCACATGCGTCTCAACGAAATTTCCAAATTGTCGTATTTCAATCTCACGAAAAATTTCACGATTCATTATTCATATATAGCCATATATACTCATTAAAATCAAATACCAACTCGCATCTCGCTAGTATTTTTATCCGGATTAATTTCCAATTAATACACATTTAATTCAATTAATCCCATAAATAAATATCATAAAAATATGGGGTATTACATTATTTTTTTGAACATGTAAGCAAGTTATGATCTCCCCCCATAAAATGGGGAAAAAAAACAAATCCGATAAGAAAATCTAGATCCGCTGTACACAGTATTATTAATTTAATATGAAAACAATATAAATAAAAAAAAGGCAGGACTGAGAGGGGGAAAATATTATCCATGCTGATGAAGGCATTACCAAATGTGAATACTTAAAATTCCGAAAAAGGATTGAAACCCCTTATAACCCAAACAATGTAAAATCACTGAGACAAAATGGAAATACATTCGTCATGTTGATGAAGATTTGAGGGGATTAGAGAAAATAAGGGTTAGAGAAATGTCGTCCGGAGAAATAGAGTTTCATCCATGTATGATACCAAATCTAAGTAATCCAAACTAAAACTCAAAATTATATCACATTTAGCTCAAAAAGTACAGGAATCATGATCAAACCACAAACATCCTACACACATGTACCTTTGTCAATCAGATCTGAGACCCATTGAAGACCCACCGTGAGACAGAGACCTTAAAATATAACAAAAGTGTAAGTTAAGTTTCCAATGAATAAAAATGAATTTAAGTTAGTTAATCTAGAAAAACAGAAAATACTAATAAAAATAGAGAGAAAGAAGAACTTTCCATAAAAATGGTAAATAGAGATAAAGGAGATTTGATATGATGTGGAAGGCATTCGTGTGGAAGACAATTTTGTAAGGATAAATCTCTACCGTGTGCATTAAAGATTGTGCGAAGATGTGTTCAAATTAAATTGAGCGGATAACACGCCACTTGTTGCAAGGCAAGATTTTTCTTCAAATTGAAGTCACCATGCCACCTTACATTAGGAAAAAATTCCACGTGCATTGTGGAAACTATAATCCTGCTATTCAGACTTTTCCTTGCTCTTTTTGTAGCATGCAATGAAAAATATAGTAAGAATTAGTTAGTGGGAAAAAAATTTGATCCAATCATTCAAAATAAATAATAAACTAACAAAGAATAAAGAGTAAACACAAAAAAAAAACAGAGAGGGGGAAAACAACCCACATGAATAAAGACTAAACACCAAAAAAAACAGAATGGGATGCTACTTCATTTTATTCCAAGTGCAAGTTATTGCAGGATGCTATGACCAACACCTATGTGAATTCCATATAAAACGTAACCACCTATTTACTTAAAAGCATCAATTCCATACATTTTCGCTTCTTTGACCTCCCAACCTGTCAAAACCTGCACATAATCAAAGAATAAATCAAAAGGTTTAATCAGCAAGTCTAAATTTAAATGACAAAACTAAAAAACACTTACATATACCAACAAACACTTAATCCTTACCACGCTCTCCAATCTGTCAAAACTGTCTTTCTTTTTCGGCAACTGGTAATAGCCTCTTACGATTCACATTTTGACATCTCTCAAGCAAGAAAATTTCAAGCAAATCAATTATGGGGATACGGTTTTTACCTTAAGGCACAAATGTAAGTTCAACATGATACATTGACTAAAATTAGATAATTCATACTAAAAAAATTCATAATAGACACAAAATTTGAGTACACCCGAAACCATTTCAGTTGTTACATTTATTAATATAGTATACTTGAGACCCTTAACTAAAATCAATTTGATAATCAAAAAAATCAATTTGAATATCACATAAATCAATATGAACAAAAAAAAAATACAAAGTCTCAAACAGAGAGATAATGTATACCTGATTAGGTTTCAATCTGAAAAAAACATAAACACCAAACACAAACAAAAATTATATTTGCAAAAACGTTGATTTGATCCAAAAAATAAAACACAAAGTTCCAAAACAAATGGATTAGATCTGCAAAAAAGTTAGTCAAAAATAGCTATTTAGAATTGCAAAAAAACTAATTATATTTTCAAAAACTACCTAAACAATTAGATTCGCAAAAACGTTGATTTAAACCAAAAAATAAAACACAAAGTTCCAACACAAATGGATTAGATCTGCAAAAAAGTTAGTCAAAAATAGCTATTTAGAACTGCAAAAAAACTAATTAGATTTTCAAAAACTACCTAAAAAATCGTCAAAAGCATTGCAAATGGCTAAGAAAAGAACAGGAAAAAAAAAAGATTACCTGTGCATGTGTATGAAAGGGTGAAAGAGAATCAATCTTGATCGCATAGAAGGATAGAGGGGCAGGGTGGATACCACAGAAAATCTCCCCATTAAACCCAAAATTTTTAGATCTGCAAAATAAACTTTTTGATAGATGTGAACCAACACAAACGAAGGCAACGATGAAGGTGGTAGGGGTAGTGGGGGTCTGAATGGAGGGGGTTTGATGGAGGTTGGGGTCGGGGGCGGGCAAAGGTTTGCAGTCAATGGCAGAGTCGGGAGGCAGGTGAGGGGGGATTTGTGATGTGGGAGAATTGAAAAACGGGATAGGGATTTTATCTCCAGATTTTACCGGGGGCGGGGGGGCGGAAGTGTGAGTGAGAGAGAGAGAGAGACGAAGCTTCTTTGGAGTTTTCTTGGTATGGTTTAATCAATCAACACCGTTTGGAGGTTAACACGTGGAGAAACTTGGATCCTAAAAAGAGTGAAGTGTGTAATTGATTATTTTCTCCAATGTTTTTGAATTTGGGGAAATAGGGGAAAGGAAATGGAGTGTTAAAAAAGAGGGGGAAATGAAATAATAAATGGACAAAAGAGGAAAAATAAATCTTTTAATCTCGACCATTGGATCGTTGCCTTGTTGGCTTCAATCTCAACCGTGAAGTGTCTCCCCATCTTATGAATGGTGAAAACACCATTGTAACTTATTATATATATATATTAAAAAAATCTTTCAAGTTGTGTATATGTAATTCATTTGAACATACTCTAAATACGATTCGACCTCATCGGTGAAATACAACAAACCACTTAGCCATATTAATCTCGTTCTTATACACATTGGTAGCTCTTGTAATTTGTCCAAAAGGACGAACATTTTCAGTGAAAATTGTCAACCCTGGTCCACATTCACCACCATCCTCATTTTGTTCTTCTCTATTAAAAGGATTTTTGATATGAGTAAGGAACATTGAGCAAAAAGTTAAACACTCTTTGATAATGTAAGCCTCAGTAATGGAACCTTCTGGTCGAGCTCTGTTGGATACGTACTCTTTCAGCGTCCCAAGAAACCTTTACAGAAACACTTTAAAGTCAATATTCCATATGTAAAAAAATTGGGAAAAATATCTCCAAATCCATAATAGAACTTATTAATGTAACAATTACCTTTCAATTAGGTACATCCACTTATACTACACAGGACCTGCAAGTTTTTCCTTGCGTGCTACGTGAACCATCAAATGAACCATCACATAAAAAAAAGTAGGAGGAAAAATATTCTCCATCTTGTAGACTATCAGAACTAATCGTTCTAAAAAAATTACCCAACTCAGAAAGAGTAATATAAATATTCTTAAGGAGGTACCCTCGCATACCAATGGTAAGAAGTTGTTGAAGCAGGACATGGCAATCATGATTTTTTAGGCCCATTAATTTACCATCTTTTGTGGTCACACATCTCGAGATGTTCGCATCATAAGCATTCGGATACTTGACCGATTTCAAGAACTCATAAAAACTCTCTCTCTTCTTCAGGATCTTCGAGGTCAATGTATATGCAGTTATAGGCTTAGTAAAGATCCATCGGAACAGCTTTATAGATGAAATTCTGTCCTTATGCCCATATCCTCAAAATCAAGACATCCCTTCTCGGTGTCTTTGTTCTTCCCATCCATGTTCAATATCCTTCCAATCAGATTATCGCATATGTTTTTCTTTATGTGCATAACATCAAGGTTGTGATGGATCTTAAGTTTCTTCCAATATGGGAGCTCAAATAAGATGCTTTTCTTTGTCCAATTCAATTCTGTTTGATCACGAGGTCTTTTCTTATTATTTGGATGCTTCCCAAACTTGACATCTGGAAGGCAATCTAACTCACTAAGTACCTTTTCCATCGGTAATTCCAAGGATTTAGTTCGATGCTCAACCTTACCACTAAAGGTCTAACTCCTTCGCCAAGGGTGGTTATCTGGTAAGTAACATCTATGGCCCATGTACCCAATCTTACTTCTCAAACGTTGAGATAATGCATCCTCGTTACAAGGAGGACAAGCAAGATAACCTTTTGTGCTCCACCCAGACAAGTTACCGTATGAAGGAAAGTCTTTTATCATCCACATTACATCTGCGTGCATTCAAAATGTTTCTTCATGAGAGGCATCATAAATCAATACACTATTTTCCCATAAATTATTCAACTAATCGACCAACGGTTGCATGTAAACATCGATATCTTTCCATGGGGCCTGTGGCTCAGGAATAAGTAGTGACGTCATGAATAATGGATCCTTCATGCACTTCCAGAGTTGCATGTTAAGGGGCATAAGTATCATAGGCCACATGCTATAGGAGCTCCTCATGTTCCAAAAAGGGTTGAATCCATCGGTGGCCATACATAGCCTCACATTTTGAGGCTCATGATCAAACTCGGGATAATTTCGATCAAAGTCCTGTCACACCTCACTATCGGTCGGATGCCTCATGATCTCATCATCCATGCGCTTATCACTATGCCATCTCTTGTCAGCAGCTATCTTCCTCGACATGTACAATCTTCACAATCTCGGTGTCAAAGGGAAGTAACGCATGACCTTATGATGGATTTTTTTTACCATTCCCATCATTAAGTCTATATATGGACTCCCCACATACCGGACATGGTTCTCGAATAGTATTATCTTTCCAAAAAAGTGCACAATCATGTTTGCATGCATGGATGGTCTCATATCCTAAGCCTAAGTCACGGTAGAATTTTTTGGCTTTGCAGATTGACTTTAGAACCAAATTCCCTTCCGGTAAAAGTTCCAACAATACCCCCATTAGCATATCGAATTACTTGTTGGTCCACTTGCCACTTAACTTCAAATTAAACATTGTAATCATGAATTTCAACAAAGTATACTTCTTGCAGCCTGGGTATACCTCACATTGTGCAGCCATCACAGTTTTTCAATGTTTCGCACCTCCTCCTTTTGCACACCATCAGTTGCCTCACATGTATCCGATCCCCCCCCCCCAATCACGATTCATGTAAGCCCCCCTGCAATAGTCTTCCATTAAGTCGGGAAGCTCATCCCCATCCTCTTCTTCGTTGTCTGTCATTTTATTATCACTCTCATCATATGATACGTGGGTTTGACACTCGCGAAAAGATTCCCCGTGGTACACCCAATTCTTGTAAGATTTCATTATCCCGTGTCGGATTAAATGATTATTTGCCACTTCATCACTATACCCATATCGATTCATACATTCATTACACGGGCAACGAATAATACCATTATTGCTCGCTTTGATCATTGGAAATTCAACAGAAGCGCTCACCCCGTCACGATATTGCTTACCTAATCTTCGCCTAAGAGTCATCCAACTCTTGTCCATCATATCTATTATACCAATAATAAATAAATTATTTTACCACAATTAATTGTTTTACTACATTATTGTTCGGACTAAAACACATAAAAGACCATTTGAAATACTATTCAATAATGTGAGGCTATATCCGGCAATGATGATTAAAGAGTGGATTACAAGATACCATTTAAATAGAAGACTAAATTGATTCCAAATAGCATATTCAAACATGTATGTCTTGATTTTTTTTAAATAAAGCTTACCTAAGATTATACTGTGTATACTATGACATCCTAAGGTTACCTAAGATTGTACTAAAAAAATAATGCTCAAAGGTTGTGATAACATTACACACTCAATTTTACATGACCAGACGATTTTCAACGGACTCACTAATTTAGACAAATTAAATAGTTCCAATAAAAAAATATAAAACTTATTTTATGATTCTAATTGAAATAAATAGTAAAAAAATTTGAAATCAAATAAACACTAAACATTTATAGCTATCTAACAATTCCAAAACTAAAATGAACTCCAACAAAAATTCAGGCCATGAGTGTGTTGGGGAACTTGGGGGTGGGGGGTACGGTAAAATAGTTTAGAAGGTTTCTTCTAAACACTGCACAGTACATGGGATTTTTGCACTTTCCCCTTATTTTTATATTAAATGATTCATAATTTCATAAGGATATGCATAATAGAAATATGGCAATTCTCAGTTCAACAAGTGACTAGAGAATAAAATCTCAGATTGTGTAGATAAAGTTCTCACACTAAAAATCTGAGTTTAAATACCAATAAAGATCTCAGTTCAATTAGTGAGCAGAAAATAAAATCTCAAATTGAGCAAATAATATCTCAAATTACTTTAATGTAAGCCCCCAACAAAAATCTTAATATTGACATATTCAAATAAACTAATTTCAAATATCATATTTACACAAACTAAACCTACATATTCTTCTTAAATATCAAGAGTAGTAATTACTTATTGTAATGATAATGAGAACAAGTATGTCTTGATTTTTTTTTTTTAAAAAGCTTACATAAGGTTATACTTATGTTGTGTATATTATACCAAACTGAGGTTATTTAAGGTTGTACTAAACAAACAAGTGCCCAAAGGTTGTGATAAAATTACACACTCAAATTTTAATGAACAATCCGATATTCAATGGCCTCACTAATTTAGACTAATTAAACAGTTCCGATAAAAAAATATACAGTTTATTTTATGATTTTAATTGAAACAAATAGCACAAAATTTGCAACTAAAGAAAAAAAGGGGGTTACCGTCATCAAACTAATCAAAAAAATAAGTTCACCATAACAATAGGATCAATTATAAAATCCCCAAAATACCTTGATTCGGGAGGTTTGTTCGGCACGGTGGAATTAAAATCTTCATGAAAATTCTTGTGGAAAATCTTCTAATTTCAATTTTTTTGTCCTGTAAATGTTAACAAAAAATATAATCAAATAAATACTAGCATTGCTTTTTTTAAATCATATCAGAACTAGTTACTTGAGTAAATTCGCATTACCTGATTGAAATCATGTTAGGCAGGTAAGGAGTTTGGGTTGAGCCTCTGGTTTTAGTTGGTGGCCTTGGCAGGTAAGGAGCTGCTAGTTTTAGTTGGTTTAGAGGCTAGCGGGTAAGGAGGTCGTCGGAATCACTGTCAGGTAAGGATATTGCCGAAATTGCTGTCAGAGGTATAAGGGGGTATACGTTGTCAGAGGTACAAGGTTTCACGCCATGGTTTTAGTTAGAAGGTGAGGTCGAAGGTATAAGGGGTTCGAAGGTATAAGGGGTTTAGAGGCATAAGGAGATCGCCGGTTTCGGTGGAGAGAAGAGACTGGGGTAGAGAGAAGAGATCGGGGCAGAGGAGAGAGAGAAAAAAATTAGGAATTTTCTTAGGGGGTTTTTTAAGGGGGAGTTTTACGAGGGTTTTGAGGGGGGAATAAAATTTGGGCTAAAAAAAAAGGGAGATAAATTTTGAGTTTTTTTTTAAATTAAGTTAAAATACATATTGTGACATGTATATGATGAAGCTGAAAGTGTGTACCATTTTGCGCCATGATACCCATGTCACAAAATGCGAGTGATGTTTTCACGACATACAACACATGTTGTCGAAAGTAAGGGACCAAATGTGCGATATCAACCAGACATCGAGGAATGTAAATTACATTTGGGGGGAAATGTTAGTAGGGAGCCCACCAAAATAATAACTTTTCGCAACACGAAAACTATATATGTCACCAAAAGTATACCTTTTATCAACACGAAAAAACTGATGTGGCGAATTCTATTTTTTCTTGTAATGGATACTCGGAAAAATATATTGCATTCTAGCTGGCGCAGTCTTCACTCATTAAAAACATCTTGAATTTCTCTACTGTCAAATCATCCAAAAGATTCAATGTGGGAGCAATCTCCATACTTTACAGTCCTCCTTCCAACCCATTGAGGGATGACAAACCTTAAACAATGCCTTCACACTCTTTTAAATTAACTACGAGGTCCGACTTAGGGATAAAAAAATAATCCATGGGCCTCTCATCACCCTGCAATGAAATAATAAGTGATTGGTATTCTCCTCCCCCTCCTTGCACAACTAGAATTAACTTGTCATTAATCGTATTTTCTTCTTGTAAAAGAAATTTTTATAATTGCACATTTTATTTCATTTGGCTTATCCCGTTACACCCCACTAGAACTTCATGACTACTTTCACATATTCGAAGAAAAGAAGTTGATGACATTTAGAAGATTGAAGATCGTTTATTACAAAATCATTCTTGAGTTATAAGGTGGTTTGGTAAAGACTTTAATTATTTAAGGGTTATTTTTGAAGAGTTTGCATTTAAAAGCCTTCAAAATGTTTTAAAATGATTTTCTAAAGAACTTTTGAAAAACTCGCTAACTCGTTGGTATGAGATTGGTATGTCGTTCAAACCTGTTGCTTAGGTTCGTTAGAATGAGATTCTTTGTTAGAACGAGATCTGAAGCGTCTCCTTTTGGGTACGCTCTGAAATTTCATTGATGTTCTAATGAAATTCGTTCAAAGGAGAAATGTTACATCATTCGAACGAGGTGGTAGTTTGTTCCAATGAGTACATATGTTTTTATTTTTCAAACATATCTTTCTAAATCTTCAATCCATATAACTTTGCAATAACTTTCCCTATAAATAAAGATGGGGAATTAAACTTTTGTCCAAGCCCTTTTAGACTTTCTTTTGTGATCAAACTCTATTCTTTTTCCATCCAAACCCCTCGAATCTTTAAAGATTACTTTCCCATATCAAGAAGAACACATTTATTGTTCAAAAATCCTTATACAGATGGCCTCTACTGGAGAAGAAGAAGAAGAAGAAGAAGAAGAAGAAGAAGAAGGATGATCAGTGGATATCGAGGCAAGATCCGCTTGATATGGGTGGCAATTGATGGTGGCATTTTTTGGTGAAGAATTGAAGACTCTACCGCATTATACTTATAGGACATCTAAGTAGTCTGGAAGTCATTTTTGTGTATGTCAATTCTGAAACTCTATTGAATATAGGTTTTTTTCGAAAGTTATTTTTCCTTCAATTCTTCTTTTGCTTATCTAGGTTGGAATTTTCATTCAATTAATATTGCATAATTCACTAAATTGAATCAAGTAAAAATTTGTAAAAAGTGAATTTGTGTGTTTGGAGTGGGATACATGTAAATCCGTATAAGCCCCACGTGCTTTCTCAAATTGGTATTAGAGCAGGTTACACTAATTTATTGTGTGATCTTTAAATTTAGGATTATATGGATAATTTCATTATAGGCTACCTATTCTGGATGGGTCAAATTATGCATATTAGAAAGCTAGATAGAGGTCAACATTAAAATCGATTGACGAGATGGTTTAGCCTTTATGTGAAAGAAGGTGGACACTACCCACTGTGACTAATGATAATATTAAAAGTCTTAAACTCTCACTGTTTGGACAGAGGATAGTTTTAAATTGATTAATTTTTAATTGCAATTTTTGGAGCCATCACCCCTGATGAGTTCCGCCGCATAATAGCATGCACTACGTCTAAGGAAGCATTGGATATCCTCAAAATCACTCACTAGGGTACAAACATTGTTAAATATTCTAGGCTACCAAATCTCACCACACAATTTGAGATTATTACTATGCTAAAAACTGAGACCATTAATGAGTTTCATGCACGTTTATCTAATATAGTCAACTCTATTTTTAATATGGGTGATAGAATTCCTGAGACAAGAGTCATTAAATATATTTTAGGATCCTTGTCGCCTCATTTTATCCTTAACGTCATTCTCCTTAATTCGTTGGGAATCTTGGATAATCTTAGGTTAGAAGAATGTGGGATTGATTATAAGGATAAATCTAATAAGAAAACGTAAAAAGGTTTATGATTCTGAGTCCGAGTTTGATTTTGAGCTTAACAATCTTGCCTTAATTGCAAAATATTCCAAAAAAATTATCAAATTTAACAAACAAAATTTACAATTCGTCATTTGTCCATTTCTAACAAATGAATATACCATGTGCCTCTTCTTGCTACAAGGAACGTGTACGTACTTTGTCTAACCACGTTTGGATCCCACTTTTATAATGTCTCAAAATTAACCAATATATTAAATTGACTAAAATATTAATTTGTAAAAAACACAATATTTTTCAACAATTTTATCATAAACCTTGCAAAGTTTAATCCTTCGTACTATTGCAACAATTGGATCTGTTATCTGAAGAAAGCCTCTTTCCGAGTGACCCAACCGTTATCCGTGAGATGTTTTTAAAACTCAAATCTGTAAAGGTTAAACCCTTGTAACAATTCAACAAAAGGACATCCGATAATAAATGGATAACTAACATGTAGTTACCGTAAGAATACGGGAAGAGATGATTCATGCGTGTCGTTTAACAAAAACTAGTGGTACACACTTGCACAAAGTAAAATGAAAATTATAAGATTATAATTTTTTTGTTTCCTTTCAATTTTTATTTTATTGTGAAATTTTTTGTCGGGAACATACAACACAAACACATGTAAAAGGTTAGATTTATTAATTTCATTTTAAATGACTAAATTAATGAATACAGATAATGTTTTACAATTCTCTTCTAGTGTTTTCAAAAATAAAAAATATACAATAATTGGCCATACAAATTAAAGATATTACAATTTAAACATTTAAATCACAAAGAAAGTGATTTGGGTCTTTATAACTATGCTCATTTTGCAAGTTCTTTTTACAGTTTGCAAACAAAAATTTACAACTTACACTGCCATGACACTACCATAGCAGACTTTTGAAATGACAAAAAGTTAAAGCAATCGGACACTAATATGAAGACCAGACAAAATACAAAAAACCAAAATTTTATTATTATTTCGATATTATTGACAAATACAACATATAGACCCAACATATGGGTAAAGAATCCTAACAAATCTATTTGGTTAGAAAGATAAAGAAAAGGAATGTAGGAAAAGAAAAATATTTTGATTAGGTCATGTCATACTATATTGTAAGTAGTACCTGTTGGAAATAATAAATGCAGAATATAGGAAAAAACCCACATACAAAATAGATAAAATTGGATGAACTTATCGATCGAGGTTTGTGTTCGACACAAAGTCCTAAAGGTGAAATTTCTTGCTGATATTTGTAGTTGTCATCCTCGTGAACATACACCTCCCAGGATTCAATGATCAGATTTAAACATCAGCTTTATGTTAAATCATTGAACTCTTAGGATACTCCAACACTCCAAAATAAATGACGAACGTAAGTGTATTGCAGAAAATAGCAAAATTATTTTTGCTGAGAAAGTGGGATAGATTGAATTTGTTCTGTGTTTTTTTCAAAGTTGTAGCCTTTGTTTTATATATAAAAAATGGTAAAAAACGTGGGTAGTGGTTTTAGGCAGCTAACCCACTAACAGCTATATATTTTAACAGATGGAAGAAACAGTCAAAGTCTTAAAAATGGGTTGATTAAAAATTAAAACGAGTTTGAAAAGATTTAATTCACATTATACCCAATCTTTTACCCTTAATAATTAGTGTGCTCCCTAGGAATTGAACCCATGACCTCATGCACACACACCTCCCTCCCCCCCCCCCCTCCACTAACTTACCACTTGGCCACTCCCACTAACTTATTTACTTCATTCAAAATAAATATATATAGTAGATAAATCCAACAATCCCCCACATGAATGAAATAAATAAATATAAAAAGACGCTCTCGAGTATCATAAGTAGTGATGTAAATAGCGTAGGTTTCATTCGACTTGAACCTTTTCTTTTTGTTAATCTATTGAGTTTACCGATTGATAGTGAACTGATGCCTTGAACTATTTCACAGTTGTTGTAAACTTAGGTCAATACAATGCACACGTAACTCCCAAAAATCATCATCGAGTTCCCATAGTTGTGCTCGTTTCGGCCTTGATTATGCCCAGGCTTCTTAAGTGCTCTAGAGAATCAACCTTAATTCTCATAGTAAGCGACCCCACTACCACACTCATATCTCACACCCCACTGAATAACAAATATAGAAAGCATTAAGAGATTAAATCTCATCCTCCATCGATACAGAGGTACTACATCATAGGAATGGGTTTTAAGTAAAACTTAAATTTATACCCCCACAAATCACTCGTATAACTTTGTTATCCCATTGCACCCAGATCTTGGGATCTCCAGTCATATGGGTTGGGTTTCCATTATAGGTGATCTAGATATTAATAGGCTTTAGGCCCATTCCCCTCGATGTTTGATAAACTAGCTCTCTAGCTAAACCTTTAGTTAATGGATATGTCAGGTTTTCCTTCTACTTGACATAGTCAACTGCTATAACTCCATCTTTCAATAGTTGTCTCACTGTGTTGTGTCTCCTCATGATATGTCTAGACTTTCCGTTATAGGAGTTATTATGTGCTTTTGTGATCGCTGCTTGATTGCTACAGTGAATGGACAAGGCTGGAACTGGTTTAGGCCACAAATGAATATCTAATATGAAGTTCCTTAACCATTTAGCCTCTTCACTTGCTTTATCTAATGCTATGAACTCTGACTCCATAGTGGATCTAGCTATGCACATTTTCTTGGTAGATTTCCAAGATATAGCGCCTCCTTCCAAGGCAAAAACATAGCCACTCGTAGACTTACATTCATCATTATCATAAATCCAATTAGCATCACAAAAGCTTTCAATTGTAGCAGGGTATCTAATATAATGAATACCATAATTTATTGTGTATTTTAGATATCTAAAAACTCTAATCAAAGCATCCCAATCTTCATTATTATAATTACAAGTGTATCTGTTAAGTCTACCCACAACATATGCAATATCAGGTCTAGTGCAGTTCATAAGATACATCAGACTACCAATAACTCTAGAATATTCTAATGATGATACACCAGGACCCGATTGTTTCCTTAAGTGACAACTAGGGTCATAAGGTGTTTTAGTAGGAATACAATTAAATTGTTCAAATTTTCTAAGAACTTTCTCTACATAATGAGATTGGGTTAAAACAATTCCTTCAGAATTTGTAATGATTTTAATTCTAAGTATGACATCAGCGACACCCAAATATTTCATATCAAATTTTTTATTTAGGAAACTTTTAGTTTTATTAACTACATCCATATCAGTACCAAAAATAATCATATCATCCACATATAAGCAAATAATCACAACAGAATTATCCTTGAATTTGATATAAATACATTTATCCGCTTCATTACTGCTAAAATCATTAGAGATCATTATTTGATCAAATTTTCCATGCCATTGTGTAGGAGCTTGTTTCAGTCCATATAATGATTTTTTAAGTTTACACACTTTTTTATCTAGGCCTTAGACTACAAACCCCTCGGGTTGATCCTTATAAATGTCTTCTTCAAGAGCTCCATTCAAAAAAGCAGTTTTAACATCCATTTGATGAATTATCAAATTATGTAATGAAGCAATAGCAATTAATATCCTAATAGATGTAATTCTAGTAACAAGAGAGTAAGTGTCAAAGAAATCAATTCCTTCCTTTTGCCTATAGCTTTTAGCTACTAATCTTGCCTTAAATTTATTAGTAGAACCATCAGCTTTTAATTTCTTTTTAAATATCCATTTGCATCCAATAGTTTGACATCCTTTAGCTAAGTCAACTAACTCCCATGTGTTGTTAGAAATAATAGAATCATATTCACTATTTATAGCTTCTTTCCAAAAAATTAGAATTGGGTGAGGACATTGCCTCACTAAAAGTGACGGGGTCATTTTCCATTAAGTATGTTAAAAATTCAGGACCAACAGAAGTAGCTATCCTAGGCCTTTTACTTTTTCTAATTTCAATTTCTTCTGAATCCGAAGATTCATTTCTAACACTGGGACCCACTGCAACAAAACTACTAGTTCCCTCACTTCTCACTTTAAAAGGAAATTTGTCCTCATAAAATTCAGCATCTCTTGACTCAAAAATAGTGTTTTTATCCATATATTGATTTTTAGAATCAATTACAAGAAACCTATATGCATTACTATTTTTAGCATAACCTATAAAAATACAATCAACAGTATTTGGGCCATGTTTAGTTCTCTTAGGTACTGGTATTGAAACCTTAGCAAGACACCCCCACACTTTAAGGTGTTTATAAGAAGGTTTTCTATTTTTCCACATTTCATAAGGAGTTTTATTATTTTCTTAAAAGGTATTTTATTAAGAATATAATAATCAGTAAGAAGTGCCTCACCCCACATATTATAAGGTAATCCTGAAGTGCTTAACATAGAATTTACCATATCCTTAATAGTTCTATTTTTTCTTTCAGCTACACCATTAGATTGGGGTGAATAAGGAGGAGTAACTTGATGAATTATTCCATTTTCTCTACAATATTTATCAAGATCGTCGGTCTATTCTCCTCCCCTATCGGATATTAATGTTTTATTGGATTTTTCCAATTGTTTTTCAACTTCTAATTTATAAGAAATAAATTTTGAGAAACTCTCATCTTTACTCGTAAGGAGATAAATATAACAATACCGAGAGTAATCATCAATAAAAGTAACAAAATATTTATTTCCACCACGTGTCACATAACCTTTTAAATCACAAAGATCAGAATGTATTAAACTTAAAACAGTTGAACCTCTTTTGACACTTGAAAAAGGTTTTTTAGCATATTTTGATTCAACACATATTTCACAGTTAGAGTTGGTAGAAATATCAGATTTTGGTATGTTTCCCAAAAATATTAATTTTTTAATAGATGCCTTATTTACATGACCAAGTCTAAAATGCCACTTATCACAAGAGTCAATCAAATAAGCAGAAGAAGAAGAAGAAGAAGAAGAAGAAGAAGAAGAAGAAGAAGAAGAAGAAGAAGAAGAAGAAGAAGAAGATGTTTTATTATTATCAACCACGACTACATTTAGTTTGAAAAGACCCTCATGAACATAATCCTTCCCCACAAAAGCACCTCCCTTAGTCACAACTACCTTATCACTCTCAAGAACAATTTTAAAGCCCCTCTTAACTAAGCCAAAACCGAACACCAGATTCTTCCTAACCTCAGGGATATACAAAACATCTTTTAATGTGAGAACATTTCCCGAAGTGAACTTTAAAACTACGGTTCCCTTTCCCTCAACCTTAGACGAAGAGGAGTTTCTCATGTACAGACGTTCACCCTCATCCACAGCAATGAAGGGAGTGAAGGCACATCTCATGCCACAAATATGTTTAGTAGCGCCAGAATCAAGCCACGAGTCTGTCATATTACTCACAATGTTTGCCTTGGTCACAACAGTAGAAAAGTTATCTTCGGTTACATTTGCTTGAGGCTTCACATTCTGACTATTCCTAAACTTGCAATCTTTAGCATAATGACCTATTTTTCCACATACATAGAATTTACCTGTAGGTTTAGATTTAAACTGAGGTTTAGAATTTTTATTCTAATCATTAAGTTTGAATTTATGGTTGGACCTCGAATTCTGGTTTGGTTTATGGTGCCCATTTTTCTGGTTTGAATGGTTAAGCTTAAACTAATTCTGTTTTTGGTTTCCATTTGGTTTTCCCTCTATCAAATTTGCCTTAGAACTAAATTCAGAATTTTTCTCCCTAAGTTATGCATTCCTATTATCTTCCTCAATTCTCAAACAAACTACCAAATCTTATAGTGACATCTCCTTTTTATTATGTTCCAGACCGTTTTTGTTATCTTTCCAAGAAGGTGGCAGTTTTTTAATTATAGCAGACACATAAAATCCCTCAAATATACTATAACCCTCAGCCAGAATATCACGAATAATAATTTGTAGTTCTTCCAGTTGCGACACAACAGATTTTAACTTTTATTTTAAAATCCAAAAATTTTCCAACCACAAATATTTTAGACCCACCATCTTGAGTTGCATATTTTTTATCCAGTGTGTTCCATAATTCATTAGCAGTAGAACATGACGAATAAACATTATACACCATAAGGCAGAGACAATTCAGAATACAATTCCTACACATATAATCTCTTTGTTTCCAAACAACTAGTTCTTCAGGTACAGAAGGTATATCAGATGCAATAACGTCAACGACCTTAAGAGTTGTTAGGTAAAATTGTAGTTTCATTTGCCATCTCTTAAAATTCTTTCCATTAAACAATTCATGTTTTTTAGAGTATTTTGCATTAGGATTTTCCATAGCAGGTTATAAAATAACAACATAATTTCACCTTTAGATTGTTGGAAATAATAAATGCAGAATATATGCAAAACCCAAATACGAAATAGATAAAATTGGAAGGACTTATCGATCGAGGTTTGTGTTTGACACAAAGTCCTAAAGGTGAAATTGCTCGCTGATATTTGTAGTTGTCAGCCTCGTGAACACACACCTCCCAGGATTCAACGATCAGATTTAAACATCAGCTTTGAGTTAAATCTTTGAACTCTCACGATACTCCAGCACTCCCAAATAAATGACAAACGTAGGTGTATTGCAGAAAATAGTAAAATAATTTTTTCTGAGAAAGTGGGAGAGATTTGAATTTATTTTTTTTTTTTGTGTTTTTCAAAACTGTAGCCTTTGTTTTATATATAAAAATGGTCAAAAACGTGGGTAGTGGTTTTAGGCAACTAACCCACTAACCTATCCACAAACAGCTATATATTTTAACAGATGGAAGAAATAGTCAAAGTCTTAAAAACGGGTCAATTAAAAATTAAAACGAGTTTGAAAAGATTTAATGCACATTAGAAATCCCCAAGAGCTAGAGGCCCAAGGCCCAATCTTTCACCCTTAATAATTAATGTGCTCCCTAGGAATTGAACCCATGAACTCATGCACACACCTAGGGATGGCAATGGGGCGGGTTTTCGCAGGAACCCGATCCGAATCCGATCCTAATGGAGGAGATTTTAGTTAAATAAACGAGGTGGATTCGGGTTCGGGTTTGAAGTAAAAAAAACGTCGGGGCCGGGGCGAGGTCGGGTTTAGTATACAAAAACCCCGAACCCAGCCCGTTTAGGGGTATTATTATAAAATTACCCTTTTATATATATATATATATATATATATATATATGGATAAATTTTAAGGGCTTTCACTTTAACCTTAAACACTAACAGTTGCTCCTCTCTCTCTCTCTCTCTCTCTCTCTCTCTCTCTCTCTCAAGCATGCTCACTCACTCCTTTCTCTCTCTCTTTACTCCGGCAAGTCGCTCTGTCCCCTCCGTTAAGACAACAAGCTGCCACCGCTCTGCTCTGCTCTCTGGTAAGCCGCTCCATTCCTTTGCATTTTTTCATTTTTTTTTACTCCTTTATTCTTTGAAGGCTTTGGGTTGCGCTTTTCTTTAAAGGCTTTGTTGAACACCCAAATACTTCACAACATTCACTTCTTTTTTTCAATCGAAGTTGTTGGCTAAAACACCCAAATACTAAAAACCACATCCAAAATCATCTGTTGGGTTTGTATCGAAGGTTTATGGTGTGAGATATCATAAAACAAGATAAAAAAGATATCATAAAAAATACATAAACGGGTTGGGGATGGGTTCGGGGTCCCCGTGGGGTTTTTAAAAGGGGCAGGACGGGGATGGGGGAGGGGTCGAGTTTGGGGTGGGGTAAATGGATTCGGGGTCGGATTTGACCAAACCCGCCCCGTTGCCATCCCTACATACACCTCCACTAACTTACCACGTGGCCACTCCCACTAACTTATTTACTTCCTTCAAAATAAATATATACAGTAGATATATCCAACAATTACAGTTGCATGTTTTCTTATTTATAGTGTATTGTCATATATAGTGGATGGAGAGGTTTATTTGTGATTAGTAACTACGTCCAACAGAACCATGGGCAGAGGGTGTGCAAGGGTAGGAGGGGGTTGATCCATAACATGACCAGCAAAGCCCTTCTCGCTGATGGTAACAGGAGTGCGGCTGCTAGGATTTTCAGGAGTTGGAAACGGACCCTTCTGAAGAGATTGTAGTATTCTAACATTTCGTTTCTTCCAACTTATTCTTCTTCTTGTCCATTTAGGACTCTACAACCTCCGTTTAGTTTCATGCTTAGTATAAAAACTATTGCCATAATGGCTAAAATAATGCTTAGAAGTCTCATAATATTTTGCTGAGCGAACAAAGGGTATTTGATAAAGATGTGGAGGATACATGAAGGGAGGAAGGATATATATATATATATATATAGTCCTGCTCTTGTGCGGATTAGTACGCATTTTAAGAATGCAGATCGAACATGTGTCACCTGGCGGTGAACCCAAAAAAAAAAGAGTGTGACTATAATTTAGGCGATATTTTCTAGGTGCACCGTTAGGTGACACATATTCGGTCCTCACAAGAGCATTATATATATATATATATATATATAGAGAGAGAGAGAGAGAGAGAGAGATCAGATGGTATGACTTGGGTGGACATTGAATGTTGACGAGTAGGGTTTTCTTCCCTGAGATTTAGAATACTGAATGGGTCATTCAGGAAGAATAAATAAATAAGTTTAACTTCAAATCTTCCTTTCTTCCCACATCTCCATGCGGACCATGACTTGGGGTAACAAAGAACCCAGTTTTCCATATGACCGCTTACAAAGAAACACATACATGCGAATACATTTTCTAGCTATGTGGACTTCAAACAACAGATTTATAACTATACCTTTCAATGGAAATTATACTGCAATTTTCGTTTACTTGGGATTTAGGAGACTTTCGATTTCAGCAAAATACAACTGACGTACTTGGAAAATTCAAATACACATACCAATTACCATCTCAACTCTTCAGCATAAATACACACGGTCTACCCCTTATCTAGCTCCTTGAGAATTGAGATTTAGCTTCGTTTGGTTCACAATGAGCAAAACAGATTTGATTTGACAAATTTTATCCAGTTTTTTTCACATGAAGCTATCAAACAACTATTAGGCCAAATTAAAGTCAATCCAATTAATTTATTTAAAAACAGTTTTTATATTATATTAAAAATGTTAAAAACTATTTTTACTATATTTTTATATTACGATTTTTCAAAAAATTTGTAAAACATTCTCTTAACAAATTTTTATATTATTAAAAATAGTTTTTTAAAATATTACATAACAATTTTTAAACATTCACAACAGTTTTTTAAAACTATTTAAAACAGTTTTTATAATATATTCAAAACAGTTTTTAAAAATGTTAAAAACAGTTTTTACAATATTTTTAACATTTTCTTAACAATTTTTTATAATATTAAAAACAGTTTTTAAAACATTGCAAAATAATTTTTAAATATTCATAACAATTTTTTAATTATTTGAAACAGTTTTTAAATTATTTTTTAAAACATTAAATCGTTTAAGAAGTTGGCAAATTTGTTGGCAAATATTTTCCACTCAAATAGGTAAGAAAATTTTGCCCACAGATTGTGCATAGGAGGTGTTGTACATTGACAAATAATGCCTAGGCAAATTGTGCAACCAAACAGCCAAAATGTGGGCAAATTTTCATATTTACCAACTTTTTGGCATTTGCCTAGGCAAATTTTGCCAACCAAACGGACCCTTATTTCATTTGTCAACGAACGGGAATGATCACGAATAAGAAATTTCAATTGTCAATGGAAGTTTTTTTTTTTTAAATTAAATTGGTTTAAAAGTTGTTTTAAGACTGTTTTTCCACGTTTAACAAATTTAATTGAAGACAATTTAAAAAAAAAAGTTAACTATAACATATTTGGCATGTAATATATGATACTTAAAAAACATTTAATAGATGTTTCTTCCTAAAAGAGTCATTTGAAAAAAACACCCATTTTAGGAACTAAATGTTTGAGTTTACTGATGAAAATTAATGGAGATGATCTCTTGATTCTGATATCAAGTTCCTCTGAGGTCCTTAATTGAGAACCTTAAATGCGAAACCAATTTTTTAATATAGTACAAAAATTATTTTATAGTAATTTTTTGATAGGGCAACCATAAAATATTAAGATACCATGTAGATATAGTTACCCAATATATATATATATATATATATATATATATATATATATATATATATATATATATATAGAGAGAGAGAGAGAGAGAGAGAGAGAGAGAAAGAGAGAGAGGCACACACACACGCACACAAAGAAAGTCTCATGTGAGGACTCCCGTGCGGACCAATTGCTATTAAATAGTAAAAAAATGTATTTTTGAATTGATTTTTTTATCTTATTTAAAAATTTCAGGAAACCCGTAAAAAATCTGCTTGAATTGAATTTTTTTCTATTTTAAAATAGTCGGTAAAAATATGACAGTTTTTAAGCTGCTCAAAATCTCACATACTTTGATCGATTTGTTTAAAATAGCAAAATAATTTTTAATTACCACATACAAATCAATCCGCTCAATTATAATTTTTTTTACAATTTAAAAAAAAAACTGGTCCGCACGGGTGGTATAGGTGGTATGTGCATGAACCTTCCTCTCTCTCTCTCTCTCTCTCTCTGTGTGTGTATATATATATATGTATGTATGTATGTATGTATGTATGTATGTATGTATGTATGTATGTATGTATGTGTGTGTGTGTGTGTGTGAAAGGAGTGTGTTTTACTGTTCCAAAAAATAAAGGGTCGCGATTGATTCTCTTAATGCAATCTAAGGGTCTCAAATTATGTCATGTCATAACTTTAGAGTTATGACATGTCATACGATAGACACTCTCTCTTTAAGAGTATTATCTAACATGTATTTTATTTTTTTGATTTTGGATTTCATATCATGGGTACAAAGATCATATGGTACGCACCCTTTCTTTATGAAAATGGTCTAACATATTAGGTTTGGTGGATATGGTTTCTTTACATTTTACTTTGATTTGGTTTTGTGGTTTTATTATTTATTTGCAGATTTTGGATTTTTGGATTCAGGCATCACAATGATTTTTGAATGTTTGATAGGGCCTTTGTCAATACACCAGCTAGGATTCTTTTGAAATGGCAAGCGAGGAAATTACACATGTATGTTCTTACCTCTCTATTCCCTATAGTTTTGTACACCCATGCAATTAAAGCCTATAGGTATGTTCAAAATGGGTACTTTCAAATACATGAACTACCGCCCCTTTTGATTTTGGGGGTAGTGGAAATATAGTGTTAATCGTTTATTGCCAAAAACTTTTTCATATTGAAGTTTTTCTTTCTTTTTTTCTTGATTTTCTTGAATTATTTCCAAATATGGTTATTTTTTGGGTGGGAACTAATATCTATTTTTTGGTGCTTTATTAGGAAAGTACGATTATTACTGTTGATACCAAAATTAATATGATGATATGGACGAATAATACGAAGACACGTGTCAATCTACATGGCACAATAGCAATGAGGAAGTTCATTTTCCCGACCAACTCATGTTCTCTCCGAGCAACGAGGGTACACCGAGGAACTATATCACTCCGAGGTACTCAGCGCTCCGAGGAACTTCAGAGCAACGAACAACTAAGGCGGTCCGAGTTGCATCTCGGCCATAGCATTAATTGCCAGATAATCAACAGTTCAACTATTCATTGAATGTTCATCATCTTGACACACACGCTGCATTAAATGTATTACCCTTTCATATGTATATCATTTAATGTATCAACCCTTTCATGTACAGCCTAAGGGCTATAAATACCTTGTATCACCCTCATTCAAAGGGGACCGGAATTTCTTGATAGCACTTGTAATCGAGAATTCCTAGACACTCAGCAATAACATAACAGTGGACGTAGGCCATTCTTATAAGGCTGAACCACTTTAAAAATCTTTGTCTCATTTATTTATCTGTGATTTAATAATTAGAGTAATCTAATTTTTTACATCAACAGATTGGCGCCGTTTTTGGGAACGATTATTACTATCGTTTTTCACCAAAAATCATTCATCATCAATGGCTGATAATCCAGAATCTAGCAATCGAAATGCTGGAAATACTGGAAATCCTCCGAATCCCTCTGCACCTCCAGATCTAGCCGGGATTATGACAAATCTGGCTCAAGGACAAACCGCCATGCAAGATACGATGCGGCAACTCATACAAACTCTTCATAGCGGCATACCTGCACAGTCAGGGCATCGAAGTGGTCAGAGGCAAACCTATTTACTTTCTTCACGATCCAGACGTACTGGAGCATATCGTAATGAGGAATCTGATGATTTCTCTTATCAACCTGGGCAAACTTCGTCAATACGGGTTACAGATACTGAACAACGTGTCACCCTTTCCCCAGAAAGGGCCAGCGCATTGGAAAGGTTAAGTAGGGCCTCTCCTTTCAGCCGATTAGGCCCTAGGAGGAATAGGAGTCCACCTAAGACCATGTCGAGGAGTTTTCGACAACCATCAGATCTAAGAGAAGGATCAGCACAGTCACGACCAGCTGCTCGTCAAGATAGATCTCAAGAGGCTACTTCAGAACGATCAATTGCTCGAACCAATAGGCCCGAGGAAGGAAATGAAGCGTGGAAAGGATCTCTTCAGCGGTTGGAAAATAGATTGGGAGAAATGGCTAAGGTGAAGAATCCCCTACAATGAACTTTTGTTCAAGGGACACCTTTTGTCCAGGCCATTGTAAATTTTCCAACACCGTGAAAATTTAAAGCCCCTGTGGTGACTCCTAAATACGATGGAAAGACAGATCCTGTTCTTCACATAGAGCAATATCAAGCTGCTGCCGACATCTATGCTGTCCCCGACGAGATGAGATGTAGGGCATTCTCGGGAACTCTTACCGGATCTGCCCAGATATGGTACAACAATCTTCCTCGGGGTAAGATTTCAACTTTCTTTCAATTGGCCGAGTTGTTCATCGGCAATTTCTATTTTGGAGCAAAGCCAGTAAAACGAGTAGCACACTTGTTAAGTGTTAGACAAAAATCTGGTGAGAGCACTAGAGATTACATAACTCGTTTCAATAACGAGAAGCTGGAAGTCATAGATTATGAGGAAAAAACAGCAATCACCGCCTTGATGAGTGGGTTGTTGCCTAATAAGTTGTATTACACTTTGGCGAAAGATCCACCTAAAACTATGTCAGAGTTATGGCAAAAGCAGCCAAAATCATGAATGCCGAGGAGGCTATGGTTGCAAAAAAAAATATGGATAAAGACACCAAGGTGGAAGTCGACAAGTCTAAGAATAAAGAGCATAAGGGCAATGGCGGTGACAAGCGTTCCAGAAATAATAAGTCGTCATGGGAAGTCCTGAAGAAATATGATAATTATACTCCCTTGAAAATGGGTATTAATCATGTCTTGGAAGAAATCAAGAATAGCGAGGAGGTAAAATGGCCGAAGAAACTGAGGTCAGACCCCGATGCGAGGAACAGGGATAAATATTGCGAGTTCCACAAGGATCATGGCCATATGACTAAGAATTGCATAGCCCTTCAGAACGAGATTGAAACACTCATCCGAAGAGGAAAGCTAGCAAATTATGTTGATCGGGGAGGAGAAAGAAGAAATAATGATCGAACTAGAGAGAGATCTAGATCTCCTCGTCGAGCAGAGGAGAAAAAGAAGAGAGAACATGAAGATGATGCCGAGGATGACCCCGATCTTCCCAAGAAACCAAGGCAACCAGAACGAGAGGTATTTTCCATATGTTTTGGGGCATTTGATTGTAATGTTATTACAGAAGGAGATGCAGGAGGAGGAGACCTTACTGCAGAAAGAAAAGCTTACCTCGGAGAGGCACAAGCTTGCTCGTACATTCAGCGAATAAATTTAGCCAAGGATGATCGTCCGAGGAAGGTAAACAAAGAGAAGCTGGTCATTGGTTTTTCAAAAAATGACCTGGCAGGTGTTCTTTACCCTCACGACGACCCTTTGGTGATCAAAATGAGGATGAAAGAAGTAGTGATTTCAAGGGTGCTGGTGGACAATGGTAGTTCAGCAGACATCATGTACTATTCATGCTTTGACAGCTTGAACTTAAAATTATCTCAATTGGAACCTTATCACAGACCTCTTTTGGTTTTTGCTGGCGAGAAAGTTTTTCCACTTGGGACGATCAAGTTGGACATATTGATTGGAACTTGGCCTGCTTATCGAACAAAGAGAATACGCTTCTTTGTGATGGATAAGAATGTGCAGTCAGCCTACAACATCATCATGGGAAGAGTTGGTTTGAAGAAGTTCGAAGCAGTTCCATCTACAGTACATCAATGCTTAAAATTCCCAACAAACTTTGGAGTAGGAGTTGTGAAAGGTGATCAAAAGGTAGCTCGGGAATGCTATTATTCATCTGCCGAGCAAGAGGAGCTTGAGGAATCAAGGAAAAAGACTACTACCTACCAGGTGGAAGAAGATACAGAGATTGAAATTCTCGATCCCAGAGATGAATCCCAACTTGTAAAAGGACAGGTAGTGGAATCTACAGAAAATGTTATTCTAGACGACGAGCACCCTGAACGAGTAACCCAGATAGGTTCAACGTTGGATGCTTCAATAAAACAGGAGTTGATAATTTTCTTGAGAAACAGGAAGAAAACTTTTGCATGGAGTCATGAGGACATGCCAGGAATAGATCTAAACTTCTTATGTCACGAGCTCAATGTGAATAAGGAGATCAAGCCTGTAAAGCAGAGAAGAAGGGTATTTATCCCCGAGAAGAATCAAGCTATTCAAGAGGAGGTCGACAAGCTCCAGAAAGCTCAATTCATTGAAGATGTGAAGTACCCGGACTGGTTGGCAAATGTGGTGATGGTAAAGAAGAAAAACAACAAATGGAGAATGTGTGTTGATTTCACTGATCTCAACAAGGCCTGCCCAAAGGATCATTTTCCATTGCCCAGAATTGACCAACTAGTAGATGCTACCTCTGGGCACGAGCTGCTCAGCTTCATGGATGCTTACTCCGGCTACAACCAGATCAAAATGAAACCTGAAGACAGGGAAAGTACTTCTTTTATTACCCCTAGGGGAACTTATTGCTATAATGTTATGCCTTTTGGTTTGAAAAATGCAGGAGCGACATACCAGCGGCTGATGAACAAGGTTTTCACCGAACAAATCAGTTGCAACATGGAAGTCTATGTTGATGATATGCTGACAAAGAGCAAGAAAGCTGTTGATCATCTAGTTGACTTAGCTCAGACCTTTGATCAACTGGATAAATACCAAATGAAGCTCAACCCGACGAAGTGTACATTTGGAGTACGAGAAGGGATGTTCCTCGGATACATCGTCAACCAGCGAGGCATTGAGGCGAATCCAAAAAAGATCAAAGATCTTTTAGGGTTACGATCTCCAACGACGAAGAAAGAGGTACAGAGTCTTACGGGACGAGTTGCAGCGCTCAATAGATTTGTATCTCGAGCAACTGATAGGTGCCTTCCATTCTTCAAAACACTCCGAAAAACTTTCGAGTGGAATGATGAATGTGAAAAAGCCTTTCAAGACTTGAAGAAATATCTGGGAACACCTCCACTACTGTCCAGACCGGTAATGGGAGAAAAGTTGTACTTATACCTGGCAGTATCAGAAAATGCAGTCAGCTCGGCATTGATCATATTGGATAATGGAGTCCAGAAACCAATTTATTACACAAGTAAGGCTTTTCGAGGTGCAGAGATCAGGTACCCAAAGCTGGAAAAATTAGCATTGGCATTAATTGAAGCAAGTAGAAGAATGAGGCCATATTTTCAGGCAAATACCATCATCATTTATATCGACATGCCATTGAGACAAGCCCTTCATAAGCCAGAAAAGTCAGGGAGACTGATGTACTGGGCAATAGAGCTCGGTGAATATGATATTGTGTATGAACCCAGATCATCATTGAAAGGGAAAGCTGTAGCAGATTTTATAGCAGATTTTATAGTAGAGTTTACATATCCTGATACCCCCGAGGAACAAAAGTTGCTCACTGATCAACCTGTGGATGTTACAGAATCAACAAGTGTAAGTCCAGACCAACTCCGGTTGGTAAAAGGGCTTGTGGATGTAAAAAGATCATCAAATTCAAACCCAGACCAACTCCGGTTGGTAAAAGGGCGAGAAGAGATGGTCAACGAGGAGCGAAAATTAACAGGGGAGGATGGAAGAGAACAACAGATATTTCACCGAGGAACTCTATTGGATAAGAAATTTGAAGACGAGTTACCTACATGGAGATT
Source organism: Sambucus nigra (assembly GCA_949130495.1). Classification (NCBI taxonomy): domain Eukaryota; kingdom Viridiplantae; phylum Streptophyta; class Magnoliopsida; order Dipsacales; family Adoxaceae; genus Sambucus; species Sambucus nigra. The sequence goes on along the minus strand of OX422218.1, from coordinate 177,507,826 downwards.
GTATGTAGATGGGTCATCTTGCACAGCAGGTTGTGGAGCAGGGATTGTTTTGAAAACCCCAGACGAGATTGATATAGAATATGCCTTGCGATTTCAATTCAAAACCTCCAATAATGAGGCTGAGTATGAGGCCATGATAGCAGGTCTTAATTTAGCAAAGATTATGGAAGCACAACAAGTGATGGTATTCAGTGATTCTCAATTAATTATGAATCAGGTGATGGGAACATATGCGGTTAAAGGAGAACTAATGGTCAAGTATCATGCAAAGGTGATGGAATTGTTGGCAGAATTTGATGCCATTCAGTTGATCAGAATACCCAGAATAGAAAATGAGCAAGCACACGCACTGGCCCGACTAGCGCCAGCTACTCGTACCGAGCTGCGAAGAACGATACCAATTGAAGTACTGGAAAGTCGGAGCATAGATGAAGACCTGACGATGAATGTTATTACCTTTGATTTAGGACCATCTTGGATGGATCCCATCAGGGCATATATTGAAGAGGGAGAATTGCCATAGGACAAGCTCGTGGCAAAGAAATTGAAGTTTAAAGCTGCTCGGTATGTACTAACTAATGGTGTTTTGTATAGACGAGGAATTATGATGGGTTTGCAGAGATGTGTACACCCCTCCGAGGTGAAAAAATTGATTGAAGAAATCTATGAAGGGTCCTGTGGAGCTCATGTAGCAGGTCGAACACTTTTGCAAAGGGTGATGACTCAAGGATACTACTGGCCGACGATGAGGGCTGATTGTATAGCCTATGCTAAGAAATCTGACAAGTGCCAACATTTTTCTTCCATCCGACGAACTCCACAAGTATTGTTGACACCCATAACTTCCCCTTGGCCATTTGCCATGTGGGGCATTGATTTGGTTGGTCCACTACCGACCACCCGAGGAAGATTCAAGTACCTCGTCGTCGCAGTAGACTATTTTACTAAGTGGGTAGAAGCTGAGCCACTTATTGATATGACATACGAGAAGGTGTACTAGTTCGTTTGGAAGAATATAATCTGTCGATATGGTCTCCCTCATGCCTTCATCACAGACCATGGAACACAATTTGATAACGAGGAATTTGCTGCCTATTGTCATCAGTCGAACATTTTGAAGGTTCATTCAGCACCAGGCCATCCTCAAAGCAATGGACAGACCGAAGTGACGAACAGAACATTATTAAATGGTTTGAAGAAGAGGCTAAGTGAGGCTAAAGCTAATTAGATTAATGAGCTACAGTCAGTATTGTGGGCTTACCGAACAACTCCCCGATCAGCAACTGGAGAATCACCATACATGCTGGCATTTGGAAGTGAGGCTGTAATACCTGCTGAGTTGGGTCTCCCAACACAAAGAGTGCTGAATTCCAATTCCCCAGTCAGTGACTTGATGAGAAGATTAGATTTGGACATGCTCGAGGAGGTTAGAGAAGAGGCAGCCGTTAGGAATGCTGCTTACCAACAACGCACAGCTCTGTTCTACAACAAAAGGGTGAAGAAATGCCACTTAAAAGAAGGGGATTATGTGCTAAAGAAGGTCATTCAGAAGCACAATAAGCTTGAAGCCAACTGGCATGGACCTTACCGAGTTACAGAAGTTGTTCGACCAGGAACTTACCGAATAGCAACTCTAGAAGGAGAGGAATTCAAGAATGCCTGGAATGCTGAACACCTTCGCAAGTATTATCAGTAACGTAAAATGTACAGCAGTTCCATCAACATGAATAAAACAATGATGTTTCATAATTTTTTTTCTCTCTCTCCTTTGTTTGAAAGTTTTTCGGGGAATACTAGTGTTGTACACTACGCTGTTCAACAGCAAAAAGAAGACGATAGTTCAGACCCACGACCAACTCCGGTTGGTAAAAGGGCGAGAACAAATTATACTCCATTGATTAGGAGGCGTACACTTGCGTGATCAACTTCTGTTGGTAAAAGAGCTTGTGGACAAGATAGTTCGAAAGAACCTGATAGTTCGAGCGTGATCAACTTCGGTTGGTAAAATAGCGAGAACAAATTATACTCCTTTGGTTATGAGGCGTACACTTGCGTGATCAACTTCGGTTGGTAAAAGAGCTTGTGGACAAGATAGTTCGAAAGAACCTGATAGTTCGAGCGTGATCAACCTCGGTTGGTAAAATAGCGAGAACAAATTATACTCCTTTGGTTAGGAGGCATACACTTGCGTGATCAACTTCGGTTGGTAAAAGAGCTTGTGGATAAGATAGTTCGAAAGAACCTGATAGTTCGAGCGTGATCAACTTCCGTTGGTAAAAGAGCAAGAACAAATTATACTCCTTTGGTTAGGAGGCAATAGTTCAAACCCACGACCAACTTTGATTGGTAAAAGGGCAAGAACAACATTCTTAAAATGCCAATTTTGGCTGGTTAAGAAACAAAATATGCCAACAAGTTGGTCGGAAGGAAAAACCATTCCAGAAAATACAAAATATTCCAAACTGAGCCAAGTATAGTTGGTCGGGGATAAAAACCCACTAATTGTAGTTGGTCAACGAGGAGAACTTATTGACGAGGAGGGTCCATCAACCTGGTTGGTCGGACACATTTTATGAAAACTCTCGCTAATTATACTTGGTCGACGAGTACAATTTTACGACCTTTGTTTGTTGGAAAAATTTTAAACATTTTTATACTCGTTACTTTATTATTAAGTGATCGAACAACATTTTTTATACTTGTAACTGTTTATTACTAAGTTGGTTGATGAACAGCACAAAATTGTTATCTTTTTAACAGATACATATGCACAGATGTAAAAGTGTTAGACAAGTACAAAAGAATAGCAATACAGATTTGCAAACAGAAAATGAAAGTCTTTCATTAAAATTCAAAATAAATTACAAGTTACATATGTGTGCTAACTATTACATTGAAAATCCTATTCTATTGGTTTCTTCCCCTCAGCCTTCGATACAGGTTCCTCGCCAGCAGGAGGATCATTTAATGTTTGGGGAGAATTGATAAAATTCAAGTCCCTCAACATTCTGACATTCATTACTGAAGGAGTATTCAATAGATTCTCGGGACGAGATAATTCAATCTGAGAATGAAGACTATTGTCACCAAGATATTTTGAAATTAAGCTCCAAGGAATGGCACGAGCTGGGATCCATTCCATGTCCAGTTTATAAGGCGGTACAGGCAAGTCTAGTAGCCCAGGAGCATGATAATCCCATAAATAATGGCCCTGCTCTAGCTTTAGCACACCCAGTGCGTTCAACCATCCCTGTTTATAACCTTCATTATTGGCATTTTCAAGGCGAGCATCCAAGTGACAAAGGGCTTCATTGTAGCCTGCCATCCAAAACTCACGAGGTTGTTTGTGGAATTGGAAAGTTATTCTCTCTAGTTGCTCGTGAAGGCTCCTGGCAAAAACATCTTTATTATTCAAAGCATACTTCGTCGCAGTAAGTTGATCTTCCAAAGATAGGTTTTTCTTGGACATTTCAGACAAACCACGATCTTTTGCATTCAATTGGAACGCTTGAGTTTCCAAAGTAGACTGAGTGCGAGCTTCTTCAACATTACGGCTGAGAACTCTTGATCGACTCCGAGGAGGTGGAGAATTTCGCTCCTCGACAACATTTTGAACAGCTCTTCCTCGCCCACGAGAACCTCTTCCTCATCCCCGAGCAGTAGCAGAAACACCAGACTTTCTTAAAGTATCCAATTCTTGCCTTAATTTGGCGTTTTCAACCTCTAAGAATGAGAATCCTTCATCAGTGACTGGTACCAAGGCAGTAGAGGATGAAGTTGTAGACTCATATTATGCCAACTTTTTCTGCAAATTGTTGTTCTCTTGTTCCAGCACCTCGGCGATCTGTCTGCAGGCCTCAACTTCACCTTTTAGGGTTCTTTCCCTGACATCGTATCCAGCAATGATCTGTTTATGGCCTGTGTCAGAAGAAAGCTGTTGATATCTATTTTCATACTCCTTATGCAACAAGGCAGTTGATTTATTGTGTTGATTCTGAAGATCTTCTAAAGTACAATGAAGTTCCTCGATCAATTCGTAGTATGCCATATTATTGGCCACAGCTCGATCAAGTAAATCCTTCAGGTATCGAGAAGCCTCAATTGCTTGCTCTGAAGCATCATGGCCAAGGATGTCAGCAACTTCTGATGTACTAAGGTCTGTATGACCAGCTTTATAATACTCATGGCATTGCTGCATCAACTTTGTGTCATTAGCAGACAAAAGATCCATCCTGGCCATAAACTAACAGAGAAAGAAAAAGAAGATCAAGACAGAGCGCAAATAAAGAAGAGACAATCATATGGAAAGAAAGAATTCAAATTTTATTAGATCATAAGGCAAAAGTTACAAAGATCTGAGATACAAAGTACAAGTAAAGAGAAAAACAGAAAGATAGTACCGAACAACTTCACACCTTTTCCTTATCTCCCAAGACTTTCTCGGGAGGCTGGGACGAGGAGCTTGGTTGCTCGGTGGGAACATTGATCTGATTGGTAGAAGCTGGGACTTGTTCTGGAGGAGTAGACAACGAAGAAATCTCCTCGGTGGCTGTCTGGTTGGGTGTTGGAACAAGGACTTGATCACCCCCTGTCATTGAAGATTCTTTAAATGCAGCCTCGTCTTCATCTTCGTCTTCAATAACTGGAGGAGGACCAGGGAGATGTTGTTTAAATAGCTCAGAGTCCTCGCTCACCTTCAATTCTTGCAAGGCAGCAACCCAACCATCATGGAAAAATTTCAAACTTCCATAATTCACCTGGGTCATCATTGCAGCTACCCCCCTATCCCATCCTTTATCCCAACCAGTCCGAAAGGATTTCTTCACAGCCGTTTTTCTCTTCATCTTCTCCGAGGAGAGCTTCTCGGATAGAAGGTCCTCGGAGGCTTTCAGCTTGGCCTCCAACTCCTCCTTCTGACTATTTGCTTCGCGCAGAAGTGTCAACTCTTCCTCAGCTGACTTCAGTTTATTCTCAAGCTCCCCAAAGCTTGAAAGTTTCTCGGCATAATCTTTATTCTCTCTCTCCAAGTCCTTCACTTTGTTACCCAGATGTACCTTATCTGCATCAAACGCAACCAATTTTTTCTCCCATTCAGTTTTATCATCGTCATACTTCTGATGGGACTCACTCACAGATTTAATAGCTTTCTCCAGTGCTCCCTCCACAGTGGACGAGGAGCAAGAAGCTTTGATTGCTTCATCCTTTTTAAGGATTAAATTGAAACAACTCGTCAACTGCAATCAAAAGAGGAAAATGAAATCAGAAACAAACATGGGAAACAACCAAGGAAAATATAAAAGCTCGGAGTAGAGATACTTACTGAAGCCAAATGACGAGCAGCCAGAGCAGTAACCACATCCCGAGTAAGGTCTTCTTCAGTACCTTGCACCTCGGGGATGGGTGAAAATTTTGCTAAACTCATTGTAGAGCTCGGAGGAACAATAATTAGAACACCATCTCCACCAGCTGGGAGCTGGGGAATGGCTCCAGAAATACTGACCGAGGAGGATTTCCTCAATCTCCTCGGAGCCTTTTCAGCAACCTCAACCAAAGAGGAACTTTTGGTTGGTGAGAAAGTGATTATCTCAATAGGTGCATCCTTCTGCACAGGAGCCACTGGGGGCTTCTCGGCAACCTTCTGAACAGCAACAGAAGGAGCATCATCAATTTTCTTTGTCCCCTTTGGGACATTAACCTTAGTTTTCTTCCCATCGCCAGCAGAGGAACTCTCCTCGAAGAGAGTGGGAACTCTTCTCTTGCCCATTTTCTGGCTCAAAGGAATATGAGATTCCGGATCAGAGTCTTCAGGAATTTGCACTGGATCACTGGAGCTGACCACAGGGCGAGCAGTAAAAGACGACGTATAACTCCTGTACTGCAACAAGTATGAGGCAGACCTGATGTGCTCGTCTGCAATCTTCTGATGCAAGCTCCAGATATGTTTCAATTGCCTTATATTAACTTCTGATTCTTTAGGAGTTTTTCTCTTGCTGTTAACTGCAAACAAAAACCATTTGAAATGTCAATCATGCATTTATTCAAACATGATGAAGTCACAATTTCGAGAATAAAATAAAATGAAAATAACCTATCCCATTGCCATATGGGGGGCATTTGGGACCTTCATACACTCTGTCTCCGACTAAAGGAGCATGTTGCCAATTTTTGAAAACTAACCCATGTTCAAAATAATCCCTGTTAGCATCAGGGAGGTTGACTACTAAAGCTCTATTAAAAAATCTGGTTTTTAAATAATAAACGTTATCTAAAATAACCCATCTATAGCAATACATAATCTCAGGAATTCCTATGCGAGTTCCATGAGTTTGATTTAATTTATGCACCCCATTAACTATTCTCCATGTATTGGGGGCTACTTTTGCAGGAACAACATCGAAATGTTGGCAGAATTCTAAGCATAAAGAGTTGGGTGGAAAAGAAAATCCACACTCAGCAATAAAGAGGCTGGGGAACCAATGTCCCTCAGCCAAACGAAAATAATCAAAGGGCTCAGGATGATTCTCCAGAGTTACCCAAGACGGAATGGAATAATCAGAACGGAATTTTTCAATAGATTCAATAATATAAACCATGGTGAATAAAAGAAGAAAGAAGAAGATCTTACAGGAAGAAAGGAGATATGTTGACAACGAACGAAAACAAGGATGAACGCACAAGAGAAAGAAAGACTATGGAGAATTCGAAAGCAAGAAAATTGGAAAAGGTAGAAGACGATACGATCGCTTGGGAAGTTTAAATAATGTGCCTTGGGAAATGGCGAAAGAAATGATTACAAAAAGAAACTATCAAACTTCCGGCGGCTAAAAAGTTAAAGGGGGCACGAAGACCGAAGCAAAATGGAGGATTTTGCGAATTTGGAAAGAAATTCAAATATGAAGAAAAGGCTCCTAAAACCCAGGAAAGTCATTTAATATCGCCATATACCGAGAAAGAATGTTCCATACTCCTCAAGGTTCGAAATATGAAACATTGGGGGCTTCTGTTGATACCAAAATTAATATGCTGATATGGACGAATAACACGAAGACACGTGTCAATCTACATGGCACAATAGCAACGAGGAAGTTCATTTTCCCGACCAAATCATGTTCTCTCCGAGCGACGAGGGTACACCGAGGAACTATATCACTCCGAGGTACTCAGCGCTCTGAGGAACTTCAGACAACGAACAACTAAGGCGGTCCGAGCTGCATCTCGGCCATAGCATTAATTGCCAGATAATCAACAGTTCAACTATTCATTGAATGTTCATCATCTTGACACACACGCTGCATTAAATGTATTACCCTTTCATATGTATATCATTTAATGTATCAACCCTTTCATGTACAGCCTAAGGGCTATAAATACCTTGTATCACCCTCATTCAAAGGGGACCGGAATTTCTTGATAGCACTTGTAATCGAGAATTCCTAGACACTCAGTAATAACATAACAGTGGACGTAGGCCATTCTTATAAGGCTGAACCACTTTAAAAATCTTTGTCTCATTTATTTCTCTGTGATTGAATAATTAGAGTAATCTAATTTTTTACATCAACAATTACTAATATTAAAGGTCGTTGGATTCCCAAGGTAATAGTAATTGTGTCATATGGATCATTGTGAGATAATGTTTTAATATATACAATTCTAAGTGGTAGATCCATTATGTGATAATGTGTATTTATTACTGATTTGGTTATTTTCTAGTAATTTTTTCAGGTTTGTTGTGGTGATATCACAAAATGGGGTCACACACACACACACACACACACACACACACACACACATATATATATATATATATATATATTCACTCTTTTCTTATACTTTGATGCGTCTTAGGACTACCAGAGGTGAAAGATTTGGTGATTTACCTATAACTACATTGGTTCTTTCATTTAACATTCATACTATTATTCTTGGCTAACTTTGTTCTTAGTCTTCCATAATATTTTTCTACAATGATGGAGTTTGTTAACTGTGGATGTGTTTGATATTAATATACAAAAATCAACTTTTTGGGGAGGTGTTTGTTGTTGTTTTTTTTTTTGGGGGGGGGGGGGGGGGGGGAGGTGGGGGGATGTTGTTAAATACTATTTCGTCTAAGAGGTAGGAAATTAGCAGTTTGTATGACTTTTTGCATTTTCTCTTCACACTTGCAAATTAGGTACGTCGCATATTACGATTACTGCTTTTGTATTTTGATTGTTCAAAGATAATTTTATAGATTTAACGTTGTTTTGATTTCTCATTATGGTTTACACACATATATCATTTGTATTGTGCATTGGTTCGGCTAGTTTGTTTGTTCCAATTTTACCCTGTTTGTTTATTGAATCTGTAGGTTTATGTCCCATTGTGTCTCTAGTTTTTTTTTATTTTTGTAAATTTGGTATCTTACTCTTTTTTTGCCTTTCTTTGTTCACATTCAATAGCTACAATATTTATAATGTGTAAATGAGTTGTTTGGGTACCTCATCAGTCTTCATAGGCCCAAAGAAGTAGTCGGACTAAGTCCTATTGAAAATAGGGAGAACCCAGCCCAAACTCTAAAGCCTTATAGTTAGTAACAACCCATCTTGTTCCTAAAATATCTCACGAGATATTTAAGGGCTAGCGGGCTAGTGTGGGAGTGCCCAGTACTCCCACTCTCTGAAGTTTAACTGTATATATGATATCCCTGGCCCAGGGTAAAGGGTATGTAATAAAAAATACTCTCCTAGAGAAAAGAGAAATATGAACAAAGAGCACCACTGTGGACGTAGGCAGTTTGCCGAACCACGTACATCTTGTGTTGTGTGTGATTGTGACCATTCTCATTCTTGTTCTTTATTTTTTTCTGGTGATTGCATTTACTTATAATTTGTGCTGAGATTTATTATCAACACAATTGGTGTCGTCTATGGGAAGCGATTGTTCTTCCTTTAAGAAAGCCTTCACCAGCAAGAACCCAGAATATATGGTCACAGCAACAATGCCCCTCAAGCAGGGGATATCCAAGAGCAACCTATCCCTTATAGGGTTAGATCTGAAGTTCGACGCTCAAACCCAAGGCCTCGCCCAGAACGGCAGGCCTCAGAAGAAATTCAGGGACAAACTAGATCCACCCAAGTTTCCAGGTTGATTGACGCCTATGAGGCCAGGCTCCAAGAGCAGGAGGAAGCCACTCGCAAGAAGGAAGCTGAGAATGCTCGCCTCAAAAGGAGACTATAGAAGATGGAGAGAAAACTCCATCACAATACGAGGCAACGTCATTATCGGACTCCTAGCCCTCAGGCGACTAGATCTCGCAGCTGAGGAAGGATCCCAAGACGTGGATCTCAAAGAATTGAGGGACACAGGTCAAATAACGACTAGTTCGAGCAATAATAATCAGCTCACCATTACAGGAGCCCATGCCAAATGAACGATAATATGCGAAATTTGGTCGAGAGGGAGATGGACCAACACCCAGCACATCGGGGTGACAGATCGACAAGAGAGATAGCCAGACGAGCTCTCTGGACCCAGATGAAGTCTCCTTTTTTAAGGAAAATCCCCCAAGAAGTTCGCCATGCCCAGGTTCAAGATTTATGATGCGAAAACTGATAACATCGACCATGTCAGACAATACAGGAAGGCCATGACCCTTTGGAGCCACAAGGACGCACTGATGTGTCGAATCTTCCCATCGAGCTTGCATAACGTGGCCCAAAAGTGGTTTGAGAAACTCCACCACAAATCCATTAGGAACTTTGAGTCCCTAGTGGATCTCTTCACAGCTCGCTTCATTACCAGCAGTGCCAATCTGTAGAGGATGGATGCTTTGTTGACAATGAAGAAAAAACCCTAAGAGAACCTCAGAGAGTACGCGAAGAGGTATTGGGAGTTATTCAATGAGGTCGAGGACTGCTCGGAGTAGGTCGTCGTTGTATCCTTTAAGATTGGCTTACCCAGCTCCTGCCTCTTACACCAGTCCCTCACTAAGAAGGAAGCCACAACCATCGATGACTTGATGACTCGTATTGAAAAATATGCTAAAGTCAAAGATGTGACTCATCTTAGTGAAGGAGAAAATGGTCCCTCCAAACTCACTGGCAAGGGGAGTGATAAGAACGAGGATCAGAAGAAAGGAAGTAAGAATGGGGGCAAGAATGTCCCTAAAAGTGGGAACAAGAGTGGTGCCTCGAAGGCATTTCAAGCAGTAAATACAGTTTTCAGAGAACCGATCTACAAGATTCTGGCAAAGATCAAGGATGAACCGTTCATTAAAGGGCCCAAGAAAATGGGTGGAGACCCTTCCAAGGGGAATAACGCACTGATATGTGCTTTCCACAAGGAGGGTGGGCACAAAACCGAGCACTACAATGCCCTCAAGTCTCACCTTGAAGAGCTAGCTCAAGTTGGGCACTTGAGCGAATTCGTGGAGAAAAAGGTAGAGAAGGTAGTTGCCAATGGAGGTCAGAGGACCGACAGAGGCCCGATAACGTTCTCGAGGAAGACATCATCCATGAGTTCATTGTAATTCATGGGGCACCTGACCTCAAACAGATTCAGAGAAATACGACTCGATTGGAAGTGAAAAAGCGTATGGCAGTAATGCAAGCTTTCTTGATCGATCCAGCCAAAATGCAAGCTGGGAAGCATCGGCGAGTAGAAGATGTCGACTACAGCAAGCATATTTTGTTCACAGATGAGGACCTAGTGGGAGTAAGAACCCCACATCATGATGCACTGATCATTACACTAAGGATAGCTAACTATGACGTCGACAGGTTGCTCGTTGACCAGGGTAGCTCATCCGAAGTAATGTATCTCGACTTATTCAGAAAGTTGAAACTAAGTGTCGCCGACCTACAAGAAACCACCATTCCTCTAGTTGGATTCGCTGGAAAAGTAACCATCCCCTTGGGAAAGATTATCCTTCCAGTAAGGGCATGAAACATCTAAAAAATGATTGAATTTCTCGTAGTCGATATTGATTCGCCCTACCAAGCGATCCTCGACAAAGGATGGTTGCACGTGATGAAGGTCGTCCCCTTTACCTACCATCAGAAGCTCAAATTTGTGACTGAATGAGGAGTGGTGGAGATCCACGAAGATCAGTCGATGGCGAGAAAGTGCTTTATAGTAGCCATCTGTCCCAAACCAGAGAAGAAGATTGAAGAAGTTATAAGCAAGAACGAAGAGCAGGAGAGGCTAATGCCCTCCAAATAGTAACTAAGGTATGGGAGACCAGGAGTGAAGGAGACCAAACTCTTCCCCTATGAAAGAGTCATCGAGAACCTAGAGGAAGTCACAACCAGTAGCAGTTTGGATAAAAGAAAGTTCTTGATTGGAACCTCACTCACCGGCCATGAAAAGAGGGAGTTGGTCACCCTACTTCGAAGTAACCTAGATGTCTTTGCATGGGAGCCTTACGAGCTGCCCGGGATTGATCCTAACATCACTTATCATCGACTACACATCGACCCATCTTTTAAACTAGTAGCATAGAAAGCTTGTCGAACCGCTCAAGAAAAAGAAAAGGAAGTGGAAAAGGAAGTTGAAAAACTGTTGGATGCAGGATCCATACGAAAAGTCCAGTTCCCCAAGTGGTTGTCCAACCCAGTGGTTATCCCTAAGAGCAACGAAAAGTGGATAATCTTCATCGATTTAACCGATCTCAACAAAGCCTGCCCTAAAGACAGCTTCCCCCTCCTAAAGATTGATTAGCTGGTGGATGCCACGGAAACACACGAAAGGATGAGCTTTCTGAACGCATACTCCGGGTATCACCATATCCCTCTGCACAAGCCGAATCAAGACAAAACAACATTCATAACCATATTTGGGTTATATTGGTGCAAGGTTATGCCCTTTGGGATAAAAAAACGCAGGGGCAACTTACCAGCAATTGGTCAACAAGATGTTTAAAGACCAAATGGGAAGCACTATGGAGGTGTACATCGATGACATGCTCGTCAAGAGCAAGCTCAAAGATTACCACCTCTCTGACTTATCAAGGACCTTTGAAATCCTCAGGAAGTACCGAATGAAGATCAACATGAGTAAGTGTTCATTCGGTGTCCAGTGAGGAAAATTCCTTGGGTACTTGGTCAGCAAGAGAGGCATTGAAGCCAACCCGTACCAAATCGATGCTATCAACAGGGTCTAGCCCCCCGAACCATGAGAGACGTGCAAAAACTCACGAGAATGATTGCCTCCCTAAATTAGTTCATCTCAAAGTCTTCTGAAAGGAGCCAACCATTCTTCTAAATGTTGAAGAAAAATAAGGATGTGAAGTGGAACGAGGATTGCTCGAGGGAATTGGAGGGGATCAAAGCTTACCTTAGCAAACCACCCTTGCTCGTAATCCCTCAAAAGAATGATTCTATATACCTTTACCTTGCAGTATCTAGTCATGCTGTAAGTTCTGCACTAGTATGCGAAAAAATGGGGATCTAGCACCCAGTCTATTACTCTAGCAAGACTCTTTTGGACGCCAAACAGCTATACCTACCACTTGAGAAACTCGCCTTTGCGCTAGTGGTTGCCTCAAGGAAATTAAAAAACTACTTTGAAGCCCACTCCATCATCGTACTTACATCCCACCCTCTTAAAGTAGTCGTGAGAAAAGCAGACCTTTTGGGTAGACGATCAAAATGGTCGGTCGAGCTTGGGCAATTTGACATTCAGTTCCAGCCGAGGAATACCATCAAAGAGCAGGTCCTCGTTGATTTCATCGCTGAATTTATAAGAGAACAGCCTTGCAACCAGCCCCAGACTGATCAACAGAGTGAAGTTCCCCCAGCGTCAGGCGTCTGGAGACTATTTATTTATGGATCCTCCAATTCCAAAGGGGTGAGAGTAGGCATCATGATGATTACCCCTGAAGATGCAATACTCGAGCAAGGAATCAGTCTTGGATTTGAAGCCTCCAATAACAAAGCAGAGTAAGAGGCACTTATCACGGGCCTACAAAAGGCATAAATGCTCGGAGCAAAGCGACTCCAAGTGTTTGGCTACTCATAGTTGGTATCCAACCAGATAAGTGGCGATTTAACGCAAGAGATGAGACGATGGAAACCTATCTCTCCACCGTGAAAGAATTGATGGCCAACTTTAAACACATCAGCATCCAGTAGTTTCCCAGAGGATAGAACAACCATGCTGATGCCCTAGCGGCCTTAAACTCAACGATCAACTCTGACTTGAAGAGGACAATTTAGATTGATTTCCTTGCCCAACCAAGTATCAACCAAATGAACGAGCTGTCGAGCGTAGGGCATATTCTCCAGATTGAGACAGCCCCCAGTTGGATGGACCCCATAAGGGATTATTTAAAGAATGGTGCACTACCAATAGATAAGATGACCGCTCAACATATAAGAGCCAAATATGCTCTCTTTCACTTAATTCCTTAGGGCAAGCTGTACAAGAGATATTTCACTGGCCCTTACCTCCAGTGCGTTCATCCAAACGACGTTGAGCAACTCCTACATGAACTCCATGAGGGAATCTATGGGAGTCACATTGGGGGCAGGTCGCTAGCTTTCCGATCAATGAAAGAATGGTATTAGTGTTCATACATGCAGAAAGACGGTGGAATCTATGCTCGAAAATAAATAAAAAAAGTGCCAACTTCATGCACCTATGGTTCACCAGCCGGTCAGTGACCTGAAGCCACTTATTATCCCATGGACTTTCGCCCAATGGGGTATGAACATTATGGCCACTCTACCTACCACAACCGGTAATCGCAAATACTTGTTGGTTGCAACAGACTACTTCACCAAATGGATAGAGGCAGAGCCACTGGTAAACACTATAGATGTGGACATGATAAGATTCATATGGAGGAACATCGTCACTCACTTTGGGATCCCCATGACTATCATCACTGACAACAGAACCTAGTTCAAGAGTGGCCTCTTCCAGGGATTCTGCAGCGACCACAGGATCAGGAACTACTTCATCTCTGTGGCATACCCTCAGAGTAACGGACAGGATGAAGCTTCCAACAAAATAGTGATTGATGGATTAAAAAAGCGTTTAGAGTGAGCTAAGGGAGCATAGGTAAATGAACTACCCCACATCTTTTGGGCTTACCGCACCACCCTAAGGTGAGCAACTGGAGAGACACCATTCTCACTTGCGTATGGGATGGAGGAAATTATCCCCTTGGAAGTTGGCCTCCCTACCATAAGGTTCACTCTGATCGACCAAGGCCAGAACGATGTAGCATTGCTCGCTAAACTTGACCTAGATGAGGAATTAATGGAATTGACTCTATTAAAACTAACATCCTACCAGCAACAAATAATAAAGCACTATAACAAAAAGGTTAATCCAAGATCATTCCAGGTTAGGGACTACGTCCTGAGGAAAGTTCTTGGCAGCGCTGTAAAACCATCAAATGGAAAGCTAGGACCAAACTGGGAGGGGCCATTCAAGGTGATAAAAGACGACCTACGAGGAGCCTATCACTTAGAAACGCTAGAGGGGAGGGAGATACCTAGAGCTTGGAACGCAGCCAATTTGAAGAAATTCTACTTCTAGTTTTTTTTTTAAACTCATTATTGAATTTTTAATTCATCTCTGATTAATAAGATTTGTTTGGCAATGGAATTTTGTGAAGTGTTGGTTTTTGCTCAACTATATTATAATACATGCACCCTTTCCAAGTTACAGGCTCCACTCCTAACATGAAAAACTAAGATCACGAGAAACTTAATTAAAGCAGGGCCAGTGTGTAATGAACCTCCTCAAGCATTCTATAATTAACACGAAAGACCTCTTAGCTTGCCCCTGGCAATATATGAAGCCCTACAGGAAACCCTTAGGCAATATGGCTAGCCCAGGTTGGTCACCAACATTGTCTAGCTCAAAAATCCTGCTCGGGTAGAATATCTGATACCAGGTGTATCCTCACCATTATCTCATTTAGGCCTAAGGAAGTGTGATGACACAACCTAAAGTAAGGCAGAATAGTATACTAAAAGCATACTGGACTGGGGGGATACTCACTCGATAACTAACTCTGCCTAAGTCATATCTAGTCGGCTGGAAGAGCCCAAGATAACTGAACGAAAGACTAACAGAGTAAGAAATAACACAACATATGTTTAGTCGGCAAATCGCCGAAAAAATAAATATTTTATTACATCATTACATGTACAAAGATTTACATAGGCTAAGTAATTCAAACACTAATGAGAACTAGGTCTCTGAGCGAAGGAGTCAGCTACTCACGCTCTTCGGCCATCATCTGGATGAGGAGTGAATTCCTCCTCAACTTCGTCTGAACTCGGTTCCAGAAGTTGTCTTGGTATCGCATCTATGGGAACCCATCAATCATCCCTTTTGAATGGGTTAGGCATCAAAGTTGAGGGAGAGATCCCATGTCTATACCAGAGAATGAAGTTACGGGGAACTTACAACTCCCTGAGGGCACTCAACCACCCTCTTATGAAGGCTAACTCCTCAACCTCCTTTAACTTCATGGGAGTGTCAGTCCAACCCAGGTCGTAACCATCAGCCCACACCTACCGAGGAACTTTCTTGAATGGGTGCATGAGTAGGGTGACATCTCTTTGAAGACCAGCGGCTATCACATATGCCTTGCGAACGCTCCCACCCCCCACCCCCACCCCCTACCCACCCGCATATCGACAATATCCCTGGATGAACCACTACCACCAGTCCTAACTCGTCGCCCAATCGATGAAGAGGAACCACATAAAACTTGATGGGCAATGCTCGACGCATTCTCCCTAAGATGCGAGACTTCCCTCCTTAAAACATAATTCTCCTGCTGGAGAATCTCTCCAACTTCATTGATCTCAAAAGCATCCAGAAGCTTAGCCTTCAGAGCATCCATTTCTTCTTGAACGTAAGCACCGACCTCCTTCATCTCTTTAAGCCTATATTTTAGTTTGGCAACGAGCTCTGATTGGTCTTTATAATCTTGATTCCTCGATCTAAAAGACTTACAGATTCTTACAAAGGCACGACGAACTCAATCGCTCATGTTGGTACAAAGAATTTTGCCTAGGCGAGAGGTAGCAGGAATATATTCCTCAATATCGATAAGCTACAAACCATACAAGCGTCGAGAATAAATAAATCGGTACACGAAAGGGAACATAACTTCATTTCATTTAATCAAAATAGTTCATATACATCAACGCAAGAAAAAAAGAACAACAGAGATACAAGAAATATAAAGGTCCCTTAAGAAGACT
Organism: Sambucus nigra; assembly: GCA_949130495.1. Classification (NCBI taxonomy): domain Eukaryota; kingdom Viridiplantae; phylum Streptophyta; class Magnoliopsida; order Dipsacales; family Adoxaceae; genus Sambucus; species Sambucus nigra. The sequence continues at coordinate 177,491,615 of OX422218.1, read as the reverse complement.
AGCTGGCAACCTTAGTCTGCTTTGAGGATGCCGGTTTCTTCCCCTTATCCGCATCAGCCTCACATATATCTCCCTTGGATGAAACATCCACCATTCCTTGGTTAAGGGGCACATCAGCATCAGTAGATGGAACAGCTGGGACACCTTTATTAGAAGCAGGAGGAGTCACACCATCCACAACGGGCTTGGGTCCAGGGTCGTGCTAGTCAAAGAGGGGGGAATCAACATCCACCTCAGCAGAGAGCAAAGCCCTGCCTAACCCTTCTTAAAGTTAAAGCGACTGATGTAGCCAATCTGAGCCTCAGCATCCTCATATACTGCAAGTTAGCCAGTATTGTAAGAGCTCTCCTTGAGGGTGGTGGCCTCAGATTCCAGCTTCTCCATCTTCTCGGCAAGCTCTTTATTCTCCTCAACAACCACTAGCTTGCTCGTATAGACCAAGTCATAAGACTGCCTCAACTCCTCCAGCTCCTTAGGCGTTACCTCTTTTGCTTTGTTATCTTCTACCAAGGCAAGGTCGAAAGACTTCTGAGCAGCACTGGACGCCTTTAGGCTCACCTCTAACTCAACATTTTTCCTTGCCATCTTGGCGCTGATACGATAGAGGACGATGAAATCAGACACAAACTATAGAGAGAAAGAAAACATTTGCGAATAAGGTATTGAAAAGAAAACTGCAAGAGTAGAGAAGTAAGAACATACTTACCAAGGCTAGCCCCTTACTCGCCTGTAGGGCTAACTGGTCGGCCTCTATACTTGACGACCTCTGGCGATCAGCTGGAAAACCTTCTCTCTCGAGTACCGTCAAATCCAGGTGAGGGGATAGAGCAACAGAAGGCCCCTCAGCTAGGGCAGACATGGGCACCAAAGACTACCTCGTCTTTGTACTCACTTCTTCTCTCTCCTTCTTCTCCCTCTCGACCCTCTTACTCTCTTCTTCCTTATCCCTCTCTCTCTCACCAACGCCTCCTCCTTCTTCTTCCTCTCCCTTTTATGAGCCACAGTCTGGGAGCCAGTAGCAGTATCCCTGCTCCTAGACTTCTGCTTCTTCAGCCTGCGAGCAAGAGCCATGTTGTCTTTATCATCATAAAAGATTAAATTCTTTCTAGGAGGATCCATAGTCTCTTCGTTGGAGCTATCTGAATCCTCCGAACTCTCTAAATTATCCGAGTCCTCCTATGAATTGGAAGATACCTCTTCACTCAAACTCTCCTCACTAGAGTCACCCTCAACTCCACCTCTGTCATCCCTCGCACTGTCTTCACCAGAGCTACTATCCTCATCGTCTAGTTGAATTGGCTTAGTAGCGACCTCCTCTATGATATCGAGGTGAGGAATGCTATCAGTAGGTTGAGCGATAAAATTGGTCCCGATGTTCTTGTACTCTAAAAGGAACTCAGCTGATCATGGATGTTCTCCCTCAGCCAAAGATTCCCTTATCTTCCAAGCTTTTATCAGCTCAGCAGCTCGAATTTCGCGGAGAGCAGGTTTCGAGTTCTTCATCTTTACTAAGAAAGAAATAAAGAGGATATAAGAGAAGGAATACACTAACAAGATATCAACAAGCAGAGCAAGAAAAATATCTACCTATATACTCCTCCCCATATAAGGGAATCATAGGTCCCCTGTACCTAGTCCCCTCAGTCTAGGGAGGGAACTGCCAGATCCTGGAAATAAAGCCCTCGTGCCAGTAATACTTATGGGAATCAAATAGATTGACTACCAACACCCTATCAAGACTCCTAGCTTTCAAATAGAGGAGACCATAACTCATTCGAGAAAAAGTATAGCAGTAAAAAAATTCAGTAAGACCTAAATTGGTGTCATAGAGTTGATTGACTCTATATATGTCATTAACGATTTTCCAAACGTTTGGAGAACATTGGGCAGGAACTATATAGAAATAACTAAACAAATGAAAAAACAAGTGATTTGGGGGAAAGGTCAGAACCCCTTGAGATAACATAAGAATATGAATCCAATGTCCGTCCTCAATGTCTCGAACATTACGAGGAACAAGGGAACCTTCAATGTCCACCCAATTAGGCATGTTGTAAAACTCCCTAAACTCAGCTATTGACCTATTACATATTCTTGCCATAAGAAGAAAAAAAAACTAGCAGTGATAGAGAAGAAATTTCAACAAAGAAAAAAGAAGATTGGAAAACTTAGGAAGTAAAATTCAGCTTGAGACAATGTAAGGCCACAAGCAAGGAAGATGTAAAGACAAGGAAAAGCTCAAAGACGAAGGATGAAACCTAGAAGTGCAAAGACGAAGTAAGAAGAAGAAAATATCTCGAGAGTGCAAAAACTTGTGGTGCGACGTCCAATAACTTCTTTAAACGGTTTTAAACCCTCTCACTGATGACGTACGAAGAACGAAGTTGATCTGCCGCCTAAATCTATGAGGAAGAGATGTTTCGCTCCCCGGAGCATTGTTCAATTCACAAAAATACCATCAGAGTAAGTATTTAAAATTATTGAGCCCAAATTGTGACCAAAAATTTTAGGGGCAATTGTGGGTACCTCGCCAGTCTTCATAAGCCCAAAGAAGTAGTCGGACTAAGCCCAATTGAAAATAGGGAGAACCCGGCCCAAACTCCCAAGCCTTACAAGCAATTAGTTAGTAACAACCCATCCTCCTCCTAAAATCTCTCGCGAGATATTCTAGGGATAGCGGGTGTAATACCCCGTATTTTTATGGCTTTCAAATTTATGGATTTATTAAATTCAATTGAGATAAATTAATTTAATTTTAATCCTGAAAGTTTTTTTAAATATTTACAAGCGTGACGAGAGTTAGTAATTATTGAAAGTTTGTTGATTCGTTAGATATTACTTATTGAGTAAAGTAATATGTAGAATTGATTTTTTTTTTTGTTAAAAATTTTCACGAGTGAATAAAATGGCAATTATGGAAATTTAAGTCGGGACGCGCCTGTGTCGTGTCAGGACTAAATTATTATTATATTAAGTGAATAAATTATAAGTTGCCCGTATGGTCATTTCGAGTGCGCCAATGTGTCCGGTAGGGTCGAGATAGTCATAAAAGTGTACCTGGGGTTTTAGTTTGGGTCTCGGGGAATTTTTAGGCCTATTTGACATCCCGGGAGGGTATTATAGACATCTTGCATTTTTGGGTAATTAAACCCACGAATTTAATTAGGTTATTTCAGCCATTTGGAGTTGTCTCTTAGGGTTAGCAAACACAATATCAAAGAACGGCCATTAGAGAAGGAGTTGGAGAGCTTTCCAAGCAATCCAAGGCTAAGAACTCATCCGGTTGCACCGCCACCACCACCAAAACGTAGATCGCACGACGGAGAACGCAACCATAGCATTTCATCAATGAAATCAAAACCTTGAATTTCAGGCAAGTATCTATCTTTCTTTATTTTTGGTTAATGCCTCACCCATGTTAGTTTAGGATTGCCAAGATCACGTTTTATGAAAGAAATTGTAAATTTGGAGACTTTAAATCGCATGTTTAGAGAGATTCAAGATATTCTGGATATACCCATCACATGTAGAGGATTACCCACGAATTACTATGAGTTTAGAAACAAGAAATCTGGGAGATAATTAGAGGAATGGATAATTCTTTCAAAATTAGGGTTCTTGAAGATTATGTCAATTTTACCTCATTAATTCGATATTGTTGATGTTTTTATACATGTTTCACATAGGAAATCTTGTATATATGTATATAGAACTTGTAGTATCGTTATTTGAGAATTTTAGACTTATTAATGACGTTTTTAGAGAAATTGGAAGATGAAACCCGTAGGTTTAATTTGCAGTTTCTGGGAAAGAACTGCTTGATCGATCGATCGACCCAAGAGCATCGATCGATTGACTGATCAATCGATCGACCCCCTGCCATCGATCGATCGACTACTCTTGAAAAACTACATATTTCTCATCCGTTGATTTAATCCGATTAAGATGTATGGGATCCCTTGATTGTTGTTGTTGGAGTATAATGGGATATAGAGAAGACCAGTAGGGCCTAGGTAGACCCCGTTGAATAATATTTTAGGGTAGGATGGGATTTTGGGTTAACGAGGAATTATTCATGTGAATAAGAAATCATGCGTATATTTAATAAAAAGATCGGGACTCGTAAGGGAGATAGACCAGAACGTAATTTAGTGAATGCGTACTGAAATTTTACTTAGAAGGCTTCGAGAGAGGAGAAGTGGGTATGAAGTGAATAATAAATGAGAATATAAATAACGAGTCTGTTATACGAAATAATCGAGTAAAAGGTGTAATAACGGATAATTATAATTATGGGTCGTGAGCGCACCTAATTTAGCAATGTGGATGCGTGTGTGTGTGTGTGTGTGTGTATATATATGACTGTGAGATTGTGCATATATTATTTCTATATAAAAATCATACTCGGGCTACTTGCTATCACGGAGGTTTCCGCGTCGGGACGGTCTTATCTCAATTGGGCCTTTATGGGGGATATTGACTTGTACCCTAGAATATAGGATTCCTTGATTACAGGCTATCTGAGTGATAGTCAGATGTAACTAAGAGACGTGAGGGTATGTGCTGACCTCTTAGGATCGGAAACTATTCTTGTGCATATATTATATCTGTATAAAAATCATACTCGGGCTACTTGCTATCACGGAGGTTTCAGCGTCGGGATAGTCTTATCTCGATTGGGCCTTATGGGGGATATTGACTTGTACCCTAGAACATAGGATTCCTTGATTACAGGCTATCTGAGTGATAGTCAGATGTAACTAAGAGACGTGAGGGTATGTGCTGACCTCTTAGGACCGAAAACTATTCTCCGCCTCCATTTGTATGTGTTTTGTGTTAATACAGTTCAAGAGTGATTCCAAACTAGTATTTCCCTTACTATGAGCGATACGGGGACTTGATAGCAGAGTATGCCAGCACCATAGATTGTATGTAGAATGCAGATAGTATATATATATATATATATATATATATGAGTGATTGGTATTTATATACTTATATATGGAAACCTTGCACCATAGATTTTATGTGGGGTGTCGTTAGTATATATATTATACGTGTAACTAATATATATACGTATATCTATATGAGAACTTTCTACTGTGCGTAATAGAAGTTAAGTAATGAATAAATTCTTCAACTTCACTATAAGTATTCGGAAACTTTATAACGGTACGGAGTTATTCTAAATAACGTAATAAATTTTGTAGAGATTGATTTTCTAAAGTAAATATCATAACCTTACTTCCAAGTGATAAAACCATATGGAGAATAAGTTAGAGAGACTTATGAGGTTCATTAGTACAATAGGCGTGCACACTAGACGAGAGGAAATAATTCTCAAGAGAGTGTCGCATACTAACTTGGTTGTTGCATTAGCAGGTAAGCATTTTAAATACTTGCTAAACTAATTTTAAAACTGTTTTATAATCGGTCTCTAACCCATTTTCTGTTATCTCTTCTCTTTTGTATATATATATGTATATATTACAGGTGCCCAGCCACAGGGGCGTCATGCATAGGTTCTTTGGATTGGACGCGATGTAGCTTATGTGGGAGTTGCAGGTCCTTGTTGTAGACGACCTCTTCATTGATTCGATTCTTATTATAGTTCTTCATAGTTAGGGCATGTGTCTCCCATTTCCCCATTGAGTATAGATTTGTCAGAGATGTTTGTTCATTGATTTTCAGTATTCAGTACTCTTTGAGTATTAACTCTTGTCAGGATGATTTCATTTGTAGTTTAAATTTGGTTTGGTTAATCTAGATGGATTAATTCTTTTGTGTTGATTGATATCCGTAGTACTTATGTGATTCTTAAACTGTTGGTTATTTAAAAGGTTTTCAAATTGGAATTTAATAAAAAATGGAAATAAAGTTTTAAATTATTTTGACACTTAGCTTAATTATTTAGGATGTTTAAATTGGGAAAGTTTATTTTGCGACAGTGATGCTAAGAATGAACCAACTGTTCACCTTGATTTTAATCTAATAAAGGATTGATCGCCCGGTATTTAATTAGGCGGGGTGTCACAGCGGGCTAGCGTGGGAGTGCCCAGTACTCCCACTCTCCGAAGTTTAACTGTATATATGATATCCCTGGCCGGGGGCAAAGGGGTTGTAATAAAAAATACTCCCTTGGAGAAAAGAGAAATATGAACAAAGAGCACCACCGTGGACGTAGGCAATTTGCCGAACCACGTACATCTTGTGTCGTGTGTGACTGTGACCATTCTAATTCTTGTTCTTTATTTTTTCTGGTGATTGCATTTACTTATAATTTGTGCAGAGATTTATTTTCACCACAAGTTGGTTGTCCAATATTACAATAGCTACAATAATTACATGTTAGGATATTATTGTTGGGCCATTGGTTTTGGATTTGTTGTCTATATATTTTCTACTAATTAAAAGTATGGGCCACGCTTGAAGGATGGTCATAACCCTTTTTGGGTATGAATTTTTTGATGTTTAAATCTGTATATATCTATCTAGACAGGGTTCTTTCACATTTTTAATGATCTTGATACCACATGTATCTATATTTTATGTTTTTTAATTCTTTGGTGGAGAATTATCATATGATTAAAATTTGGTTCATCGGGTAATTTCTCACCTTCTAATTGAGCGTTGTTTTCTCTATTTTGTAGCTATCTCATTCCGTGCTTTTTCTTTTAATTTTTATGGTTCATTTCATTGTTCTTTACTTTTTGTTTTTGGGTACTTTGTCATTTTTCCCCTCTCTTTATGCATAAGGTTCATTCTCACATAGTGCTTTTTCTTTCAACTTTTCTGTTTAGGTGTTCTTGATATTTTGTTTTGGGGTATTTTGGTGTTTTTTTCCCCGCTCTTTATGCTTAAGGTTCATTTTCGCATACCTCATCTTTGTACTTATCTTCATCATACAAAGATGCACGTCCACCAGTTACCCTTTCTAGGAGAGACAAAGTTGTATGATCAAGACATGTGTACTCGTGGCACACATTGAGATCTTTAAGATATGACACGTTAATAACTACTATTGAATTCACAAATATTCCCCCATGTGTATCAGTGGCACACATTGTGTCGTGTGTAGCTTAACTGTTTTATTGCTAGCATGTTAGTTGTTAGTGGACTGTGATCTTAACACTTCAAATAATTTGCTCCAGAACGAAACACAAATTTTTAACTTGCATCGCATCCAAGGAATCTCAATTTTTCATTTGTTACTTTAAACATCCGTAAAATGTTTAATGTTCTACTCATTCTTAGATGCTAAGGGGAAAGATGAATATTTTGCTTACATGGTACTCTGCTTTGTTACATGTTTTTATGCTTAAGTCTATTTTTTGAAAATATACGTCGTACACTCAAATCGGGAGCCCCGCGACTACGCGATCAGTTCCTATGAGTCGCATTGGTCCCGTGCGAGGTGTTCGTGACTCTTACGGGACCGTTTTGTGGATGTTTTACGTTTTCACCATTCGATGGAATGTTTTTATGCTTAAGTCTAATTTTTTGCAAATTTACGTCGTACACTCAAACCGGGAGCCCTGTGACTACGCGGTCGGTTCCTACGAGTCACATTGGTCCCGTGCAATGTGTTCGTGACTCTTACGGTACCGTTTTGTAGCTGTTTTACATTTTCACCGTTCGATGGCATGATTTTAGACATAAGTCTAATTTTAGGCAAATTCACGCCGTACACTAAAAATCGAGAGCCCCGTGACTACGCGGTCGGTTCCTACGAGTCGCATTAGTCCCGTGCGAGGTGTTCGTGACTCTTACGGGACGGTTTTGTTGTTGTTTTACATTTTCACCCTTCGATGACTTGTTTTTATGCTTAAGTCTAATTTTTTGCAAATTCACGTCGTACACTCAAGCCGGGAGCCCCGTGACTACGCGGTCGGTTCCTACGAGTCGCATTGGTCCCGTGCGAGGTGTTCGTGACTCTTACGGGACCGTTTTGTGGCAGTTTTACGTTTTCACCCTTCGATGGCATGTTTTTATGTATAAGTCTATTTTTTTTGCAAATTCACGTCGTACACTCAAACCGGGAGCCCCGTGACTACGCGGTCGGTTCCTACGAGTCGCATTGGTCCCGTGCGAGGTGTTCGTGACTCTTACGGTAACGTTTTGTCGCTGTTTAAGTTTTCACCCTTCGATTCCATGCTTTTATGCTTAAGTCTAATTTCTTGAAAATTCACGTCGTACACTCAAACCGGGAGCCCCGTGACTACGCGGTCGGTTCCTATGAGTCGCATTGGTCCCGTGCGAGGTGTCCGTGACTCTTACGGTACCGTTTTGTGGCAGTTTTACGCATTCACCCTTCGATGGCATGTGTTAATGCATAAGACTATTTTTTTGCAAATTCACGTCGTACACTCAAACCGGGAGCCCCGTGACTACGCGGTCCGATTCCTACAAGTCGCATTGGTCCCGTGCGAGGTGTTCGTAACTCTTACGGTACCGTTTTGTGGCTGTTTAACGTTTTCACCATTAGATGGAATGTTTTTATGCTCAAGTCTAATTTTTTACAAATTCACGTCGTACACTCAAACCGAGAGCCCCGTGACTACGCGGTCGGTTCCTACGAGTCACATTGGTCCCGTGCGAGGTGTTAGTAACTCTTACGGGACCGTATTGTGGTTGTTTTACGTTTTCACCCTTCGATGGTATATTTTTATCATAAGTCTAATTTTTTGCAAATTCACATCGTACACTCAAACCGGGAGCGTCGTGACTACGCGGTCGGTTCCTACGAGTCGGATTGGTCCCGTGCGAGGTGTTCGTGAATCTTACGGGACTGTTTTGTGGATGTTTTACGTTTTCACCATTCGATGGAATGTTTTTATGCTTAAGTCTAATTTTTTGCAAATTTACGTCGTACACTCAAACCGGGAGCCCCGTGACTACGCGGTCGGTTCGTACGAGTCGCATTGGTCCCGTGCGAGGTGTTCGTGACTCTTACGGCACCGTTTTGTGGCTGTTTTATGTTTTCACCCTTAGATGGCATGTTTTTAGACATAAGTCTAATTTTAGGCAAATTCACGTCGTACACTCAAATCGGGAGCCCCGTGACTACGCGGTCGGTTCCTACGAGTCGCATTAGTCCCGTGCGAGGTGTTTGTGACTCTTACGGGACCGTTTTGTGGCTGTTTTATGTTTTCACCCTTCGATTGCATGTTTTTATGCTTAAGTCTATTTTTTGCAAATTTACGTCGTACACTCAAATTGGGAGTCACACACACCACCTTACACAACACACAACATTATAACTGTTAACAAAAAATGATCTAAAGCTTGCATGCTATGAAATTATAACTATTAACAAAAAATGACTGATTACAAACAATACAACGAACAATATAACAATACATACAACGAACAATATAGCAATACGTGATATATATATATATATATATATATATATATATGATCAGATATAACAATATAACAATATATATAATCAGATATATATATGATTAGTATATATATGATTAGATATATATACGAGAGCATTTGTCTTCAGAATACTTGTTTTTTTTCTATTGACTGCATAAATTTGATCTTCCAACCCAAAGGAGGATAATCTCTTTTGGCAGCTCAATCCTCACGGTAATAATTATGCCAATTCTGCCTAAAAATCCTTTAGTTATAGTTCAAGAGGCCCCATTAAACTGAACTGATGTATATATATATATATATATATATATATATATATATATATATATATATATATATATATATATATATATATATATATATACATCAGTTCAGTTTAATGGGGCCTCTTGAACTATAACTAAAGGATTTTCAGTCATATATCTGATATATCATATATCTGATTATATACTGATATTTATATATGACAGATATTTATATATGATAATCATATATAAATATCAGTATATAATCAGACATATGATATATCATATAAATATACCTGATATATAATCAAGTATAATCATATAATATGATATATCATATGTCTGATTATATATCAGGTATATTTATATGATTATATATAAATATATCAGTATTATATATATATATATATATATATATATATATATAATACTGATATAATACTGATATAATATATACTAATATATATCAGTATAATATATACTGATATAACACACATATATATATATATATCAGTGTATATGATATACTTATATATTAGTATATATTATATCAGTATTATATCAGTATTATATATATATATATATATATTATATCAGTATTAAATATATCAGTATTATATCAGTATATGTATTATATCAGTATTAAATATATCAGTATTATATATCAGTATTATATCAGTATATGTATTATATCAGTATTAAATATATCAGTATTATATCAGTATTATATCAGTATTATATTAGTATTATATCAGTATATGTATTATATCAGTATTAAATATATCAGTATTATATATCAGTATTATATCAGTATATGTATTATATCAGTATTAAATATATCAGTATTATATCAGTATTATATCAGTATTATATATATATATATATATATATATCACAGCCGATTTTTAGGCGTTTTTTAAACCTAAAAATCGAGCCCCAAAAATCGATTAAACCCAAAAATCGATTAGACAAAGATCTGAAAAATTGATTAAACCCAAAAATCGAACCAAAAAATCGATTAGACAAAGATCTTAACAATCGATTAAACCCAAAAATCGAACCAAAAAATCGATTAGACAAAGATCTTAACAATCGATTAAACCCAAAAATCGATTAGACAAAGATCTGATATATATATATATATATATATATATATATATATATAGAGAGAGAGAGAGAGAGAGAGAGAGAGAGAGAGAGAGAGAGATACCCTGTAAAAGTTGGAGAGGTGGTGACTGGTGGGGCGGAGCGACGATGACGGTGGTGGCCGGCGGGGCGCCAGACTTTGATCGCGACGGAGAGGGCGACGGAGAGGTTTCAGAAAGGAGGGTTCGTGTGTTTGTTTTCGACGGAAAGTGTTTCGGAAATAAGGGTTTGGAACTTAATTCTTATTTGACAAAAAGATAAAATACATTTGGCATCACAATTTTTGTTGTTGCCAAAAGTCTTCTATTTTTCTCAACACACTCTTGTGTTGCCAAAAGTCACCATATATTTGGCAACAAACAATTATGATGCTAAAAGCTAATATTCTCCCCCCCTTTTATTTTGGTACCTTCCCGCTTAAAATTTTAACCTTTGGCAACAAAATTTATTTTATGCTGCCAAAAGTACCTTCTAAAATAGTCTTTTGGCAACATAAATAAGATTTTGTTGCCAAAAGGGTATCTTTGGCAACAAAAATAGCTTGTGTTGTTAAATATTGTTGCTAATGGTGTAAATTCTTGTAGTGCATCCTATTAACAATTGTAAAGAATGTATTATTAAACATAATGTTATTATAAAAAAAGTGTAGTAAAAAAATATGAAAACATCATACATATACAATTCCGGCCTTTGGAGTAACCCAATTGTCCTTTCTTTTGTGCCAATGAGTCGTATACCACATTTTTGTCATGGGCGCGGAGTCTCCAGTTTCCTTGTCAAGCTATACAAATTTTAATATAAATAAAATATCATAACCAATAACAAAGAAATAATTACCAAACATTATATTTTGAAGAAATATGTGGTACCTAGCAAGTTATGGTTGGAATAACAGAATAAACAACTATACAACTATATTTCACTAACGTATGTAATTTTTTAGCTTGTCGAGAATAACCGTCACATTCTTGTTACTTTCGAAAAGGGAAAAAACATATCCTCCCCATGTGCATCTTCAACATGGCCTTACGGCTCTTCTTTTCACTTTTGCTCTGCCTCGAACTCTCACTGCCACTTGCACCGCATTTTCCAGTCCATTTTTTTCAACTGCAATCATTCATGGCTGTAGGACTAACTGCACGATTTTTATATCCAAGGTTCATTAAGTCAATAACATCAGATGTTAATGCAACTGGTAACTTTATATCTAAATTGTTTTTCCTATATACACCACATACGTACAACTCCTATATGGCTTCAAGTTTGGTCTTAAAACTTGAACTCGCCAATGCCATGAAAATAAATATTTTGCAAACTGGACACGGTTATTATTCATCAAACCTTTCACACATAAAAAAGCAGAATTTTTTCAAAATGTTTCATACTAGTAAAATCCGTAACTTGCCGACTGCATTAACTTGATGCGATTAAATGTTTCCATATAGCTCAAATACCCGACTTTTGCCAAATATTTAATAGTGCAAGTTATAAATGTGGCTTTGCGATACCAGATTACTTCTCTAATTGGTAAATAAAGATTAGTAACATTATTTGATAATTGAAAGCTACGGACTTGATAAACTCCTTTCTCGATATAAGATATATTATACAACTAATTGTTAACATTCCCAATAGGCCATGGGGTGTAACCCAACAAACAACACATGACTTGTGTTTAGTGTGAATTGTCATTCAAATATTCCAACCTGAACTCTGTTCTGCTCCCAATCAATTTTTAGATCTATGTCATTTTAATACAAAGAATAAATCAATATTGACATTTTGAGCAATATAGTAACTTTAGCAATGTTAGGTTTCGAGCCAACTACCATTTTAGTTTGAATTATCACATCATCGCCACTAATAATGTTGTTGCGTCATGTTACAGTTTCCTTAATTTTCCCACGAGGTTTCTTAAGAATTTTCCTTAAAAGTTATTACCATCATTTTAAGCTAAATCACTATTAGGAACTACAAACTGTTTTTATAAAGAAAATAATGGATTAAATAATAAATCCCTCGTAATTAACAATGGGAGACCTTAATGTATGTTTAAGACAGTGCACAAGAACTTGCGATTTGGCTTTGAAGCTGCAACTTGTTGTCAAAACCCATTGCATAATGGCAACATTCAGAACCTGGTGCGCCTGTTGATTTTAAGACAAATGGTTCACAGGACATTAGCTTAACACGTACATGACAACAGAGTATATATTCAGATCCAGTAGTTGCTATTTGTAATCCATCAAGTTAATCACAAGGTTGATAAGGTCATTGTATATAAAAACAATTGAGATATAGTTGACACTGTTGTTCATAAACTTAATAATTACTCATTCTTAATATATTAATCACATATATAGGAGAAACTTTTTTGTGAACCAAAAACGTAAGAGATATAGTTCACACTTGTTCATTTTCAATTCAAATAATCACCTACTACCCTTCTTCGAAACACTCATTCTATGGAGGTTATTCGAAAAAAAAACTTTTGAATCCTTTTCCTTAAAAACTGCCTACTCTATTGGCTTAATTGACCAAAACATGTGTTGATCAGGGTGTTCTATGAAGAAGACTTCACACGATTGTGGCTTCATGAATCGTGGTACATAGGCGAATATCCTATGAGGATTTTTCGCTGGACTACTGATTTCATACCAGACATTGAAAGTAGCTACACACCCGTTTGGATTACGCTCCCACAACTCCCAATTCACTTATTTCCTAAATCTCCCTTATATTTTATCGCACAACTTGTTGGCAAACCTCTGAGAATTGACGCATCAACAACTGAGTTAAACATTTAAAATCAAAGCTCCCCAATCGTATTTGAATTAGTTGTGAGAAGGGGGTTTTTGGCAGGATGTCTGCTTTGAAAACTTACCCAAATACTGCAGTTACTGCTCTAAAAAAAGGCCATGATATTCATTCTTGCCTATTTAAATACCCTCCAAAAACCTCTGATAGGAGTCTCAATAAATCAGAGCCTACTGAAATGGTTCAGGGCCCAAAGATATTTTCTAATAATGGTAGGACTTTTGCCATAAAAATGAACACTGGTGCCAAAAAAATTGATACTCAACAAGATGTTCAGCTGAACCAGTTGGCTCTAAATACCTAAGAGGGTTGTAAAGATGGAATTGAAACTACAAAAATGCCCCCTCACAATGAGTTGGAATTGACCAAAAATGTTATTTCCATCATCATTGCATATTACTCGATTATGTTAAAAAAGTATCCATTGTTCTTTTATTATGTTCTACCAAATATGATTTTATCATCTCATGTTTGCGACCATAAAATTAGTAATAATTGCATTTTCCTCATTCAAATTTTGCTGGTTTTAGGAATTGGAGAACAAAGCTCCTACTCTGTACAACTGAAATTCTTCTGAGGAAAATTGCAGTAGGCCCGCTCCTGTAATGGAACTGTTTTACTGATCTCGTTTAATGAACATAACACACTTGTAATGCATTATCAGCCCTATGTTAATTGAATTCTATGAAGCATGGACATGAGTACGGATTTCGTACCCAACACGATATGGACACTAAAATTATAAAAAAATTGGACTTGACATGGCGGGGATATGGCGATATATAAATGTATTTTTGTAATTTTTTTAGTACATAGTTCCATTTATTATGCGCATAAAAAATAGCAGTCAATCTAATTTATGTAAATTATATGGTCGAATATTTCAAAAAGCATTTAAACCATAAGAAATACTTTATAAGAAGATTATCTTTGTGGATTTGATGTATTCTTTTGCCCCCTCTGTGATTAGTCTGGTCCGGGCCATGTCCATGTTGTATCCAACACGTGTTCGGGCAGGTCCTACTGTTAATGACGAAACAAAACTAGGCGGTGTTGCCATTGAAATATCCTTACATTCAGATAAAGAGAAGGAAGTGCCTCTCTTATTTACAAACTCAGTTCCTATATATCAGAGAAGGGATTTTTTACACACAAGCTTGTCCAAGAGACGGGGAAACGATTACTATTGATTCAAATGTTCTTCAAAATAAACTTAATATTTTCAATAAAAACCAACCCATTAATCAAGTCTATTGCAAAATTGTAAACCCACACCCAAATTGAACCTAATCGGGTGATTCCCTGTGCAACAAAATATATCTTTTTCTTGTAAAGAAGGCAGGTTATGTAGAAAATTGTCCTAAGCATCACTGTAGAATGTTTTTTTTAACTAATATATTCAAATCAACTTATTTTTGCACTAATAATCCATGTTCAAACTAAAATATCCCAACTTTTAACAGTGAATTGGGATTTGAACTATTTTTGGGCATTTGAAGAGAGGGGATAACAACCTACTGCAAACCATTTTTTCTTCTTGGTCAACTAATTTACATACAAAAAAATGGGAGGAACCCAACTAAATATGAACGCACATGTATAAGGCAAATCATACGAACGCACCTATATAACGCAAATCCGAGGAATTCCAAATCAGATGTATATCAAATAAGAGGAACGCAAATTGCAAAAAATCTGAGTTCAATGTGTATTTTAGGAGATATATTTTGTCAGCCTTCTATACATACTTTATGATAATTAATCAGTCAGCATGAACAATGCTTCTTTTGCTGAGATAAACAATGATTCTTCAAAATTGGAATTCAAAAACATCAAAATCACAAAAAGATCAAATATCAAACCTCTTAAGCGCGTAATTGAAAGGTTTATATCAGACAAATTAGTCCTAATCAGACCTTTTTGGTAAATACATGTTACGCAACCATCGTTTTAAAACCTAATTCCTAAACATATAGAACAAAACATAATCCTCTTCTATTTTTTAGTGGAAAGCATAAATTTTGCAACAAAATATATGTTTTAGTGGCAACAAATGATTAACCTCTAATAAAATTGTCACGAATTGATATTTTTCTTCTAGTGTATAGTTACAATATGCTATAGTGATGATCTTATATGTGTGGGTTTCTTCCCACCAGGCGTAGATATTGATATACATGACAAGAAACGATTCTCTTAGGTGTGCTGACTCAATCAATTTTTGGATGATCTTTTATATTTCGGTTTCTCATACATGTATTGTATTGTTAGTGATACAAATTTAATAATCGGATCGACTTAACTCTTTCAATACAAGGTAGATCGATATCCATAATAGAAAAACAATAACAACATTCGTTGAAATTCAAATTTAATGTAATTGTTCAAACCGTGAAGTATACAAAAAATGTTAAAGTAATCAATAACAAAAAGATTTTTAAAAAAAAACTCATAAACGTCACTATGAAATTAAAGGTACCGTTTGCGAGGTCAAATATCATAGTGGCGTTTTATTCCATTTGTTGATTGGGAGAAAATTGAGATTTATTTCATTTATCAACGAGGGAGTGATCAGGCCTAAGAAATTTTAGTTGTCAAGGGTCGGATTTGTTATTTTGAAATTCAATTGGTTTAAGAGACGTTTTTTGAATGTTTTTAGACGTTTAATAAATCTAATTGAAGACAATTTTTAAAAAGAAAAATTAATTATAATGTATCTGGTATGTAATGTATGATATTTTAAAAACATTTACATAAAAACACCTATTTAAGGACTAAATGTGTGAGTTTATTGATTAGAATTTATGGAGATGATCTTCTTATTACAATATAAAGCTCCCCTGAGATCCTTAATTGAGAACCTAAAATGCGGACTAACTTTTGAAATAGTAAAAAAAATATGTAGTCGTAATTTTTTATTTGGGTATCTATAATATCGTAAGATTCCATGTAGATATAGTCACCTCAATATATATATATATATATATATATATATATATATATATATATATATATATATATAATAATGCTCTTGTGCAGATCAGTCCGCATTTTAAGAATGCAGACCAGACATGTGTCACCTAACGGTGCCCCTAAAAATCATCGCCTAAATTATAGGCACATTCTCTCACTTTTCTGGGCTCACCGCCAGGTGACACATGTTCGGTCCGCACAAGAGCAAGACTGTATATATATATATATATATATATATATATATATATATATATATATATATATATATATATATATATATATATATAATTGGTCAATATTTGACACTTTGTAATATATATATTTATTATTTAAAAACAAGTCAATAGATGACAATTTTTATGCGCCTTAAAAACAGTTAAATATTTATCAAATTTTTTATAATAGTAAAAAAATATTTTTGGCTGAATTTTTTGACATGGTATCTATACAAGAGGCCAAACTATATTTTTACTATTTAATAAAAACGGTCCACCCAAGACTCTCTCTCTCTCTCTCTGTATATATATATATATATACACACACGCAAAGAAAAGTCTGATGTGAGTGTAACACCCCGTATTTTGGGAGAAAATGGAAATTAATTAAATTGATGACCTAAGAATTTATTTAATTATGAGAAATTATTTAATTCGATGATTCAGATTAAATTAATCCAGTCTAAGCTTAATTTCACACGTGGCGTATTTGGAGGTAAAATAAGAGGATTTTATAAAGTTACTTGGATGGTGATTTTGAGGTCATAGACATAGTTGGTTCCGGAATGGTTGATATAGCCGAAAAAGTGTACTCGGGTGTATAGTTTGGGTCCCGGGACGATTTTAGACCATCCCGGCACCGTTTAAGGGCATTTTGGTCATTCGAGAGTTTGGGATTTAGAAAACTCCAAAAATTGTAAGTTTATATCTGCCCATTAGAGAGAGAGGGCTAAGGTTAACACAAATCAAAAGGGATAGAAGCCATAGGAGAGGAAGAGGAGGGGAGAACCAAGCTTCCTACATAGTTTTTCACCCCAAACGCAACGAAATCGAGAACGGAGCGAGGGGAGAACCATCACACCATCTTATCAACGAATTTCAGACCTGCTATTGAGAGGCAAGTATTTAAATGGCAATTTATATCAATCATGTTATAATACCCATGTGGAATAGGATTTGATTTCATGGTTTTGGAAGTTTTATATGAATTTGGGAGGGTTTAATTCATAAACTAAAGTAGGAATGTATGTAGATATGTTCCTTAATGATGATAATACCAATTTAGTGAGTTTTGGTTGATTAATAATAGAGAAATTTGAGTTCTTGGTGAATAAAGTTGATGAACATGAGAAAATTAGGGTTTTATGCTAATTAAAGGAGAATTTGATTCTTAAGTTGAATCTTTGATGTTTTGTGTAAACTTTTCATTGAAAATTTATCTCTATATGAAGATAAAATCATATTAGAATATATTTGATGATCAATATTGGATCTTTATGGGTTCTTAATTAAAGAACATGAATCTTGAATGACTTAGGGTTTAATTGATGAACAGAAGATGTCAATCTGCCAGAATTCTTAACGTAACTTTAAACGTATGCCATTTTACTTGTACTTAGAATTAGAGTGAGGTCCATACATGCGTGGAAAGGTCTATGTCTTGTCTTTCTAATGAGCTTTGAATAAGATCAATCGGAGTTCTGTAGAGGGAGCAATCTATGTTTTACTATAGGGTATTTCATCTGCCAGCATAGTAACTGCCAGAATTTTTGACGTAACCTTAAACGTATGCCATTTAAATTGTACTTAGAATTAGAGTGAGATCCGTACATTCCTGAAAATCTCTATGTCTTAGCTTTCAAATGAGCTTTTAATCTGGTCAATTGGAGTTCTGTAAAGGGAGTAATCGATATTTTACTACATGGTGTTTAATCTGCCAGAAAATTTTCTAATCGATTCGGTTGCCCAGTTTTGGCCAATAATTTCCTTTTTGTTTAGGACCTTTGGAAATCGTTCGTAATTCATTTGTGGGATTTAATTTCAAATATAAGGGAATTATATTGCAACACCAGTAGGCCTAGTTTGGGTTTTAGTCATGGCCTACGAGGGAAGTTTAAGGGCTAAATTAATTTGGATTAACAGAGAGGAAAAATCTAAATTGAAGGATAATTCAAGTTAAGAGAATTCGAGAGGAACGAGGACTTAGACCGGTAGGGGGTAGAGAGTTTACCTTCTGATATTATATGTGGAATAAAGGATTACCTTCGAGTGGTGAGAAATACTCAGGAACGTACGGTAATAAATGAAGTTATAAATTATGGAATACGTAGAATATTCGGGATATAAATATACTACGTATGAGGCTTGTGATATGGGATGTGTGTATACCCTATTGTTATTATATATATATATATATATATATATATATATATATATATATATATATATATAGGTGGATTGAATACCTATAATATGATTAAAGTAATAATACATTAATACGTGGGATATTCGGGATATAAAATACTACATTTGAGACTTGTTATATGTGATGTGTGTATGCCCTATTGATATATACGTGGAGAAAATATCTATAATTTGATTTATTGTGTGTATGACATACCTACGTTGCTTGCTATCGAGTGGAGGTTAGGTGTTGTGGACGATCATATCTTGAGGAGCCTTCGGGGGGATTTTGATTCGCACCACTAGAACATAGAACCTAGGTACGGGCTATCAGTGAGAACGATAGTGTTGACGGTCATTTAGGTGTGTAGGTATGTGCGTAGCCCATTGACTTGGAACTATGTTCGCCTACAATATGTGTGATTTGATATATATGGTTCGAGAGAGAAGACGAACCAATAGTCCCTTGTACAGTGAGAGATGTACCCGTACATGATAGCAGAGTATGCATGCACCGCAGTTGTGCCTAGGGGTGCCGTACTAGTATATAGATAATGGATGATGAATATATATACCTTTGATATGTTTTACAGTATGCACCACAGCTAAGTCTGGGAGGTGCCATGTTATATATATATATATATATATATATATATATATATATATATATATATATATATATATATACTTGTGATATTATCTACTGTGTGAAATTAGTGGATAAGAAAGATAGTGAAATATGATTTGACTTATGTATGTGAACACTTAATCCTAAAATTTGAAAAGCCTTCCCCATCTTAAAGAGAAATGGATATATATTTAATAAATATATTGCGTGTAAATACGGGTGGACGCTATGAGTTATGGGTAGCAGACTTATGATTTCAATCTAGTTAGTTGTGCGTATCTAAACTAAAATTAATCTGAATATCGGTGTAGAGGTAACATTCCGAACCAATATATATGGAATAACTATTGGGGTCGGGGAAATATTACGAACCAATAGCCCTTAATGTGTGATACAGGGATATAATAGCAGAGTGTGTACTTATAGTATATATGGTGTGTAAAATATATACAGCATGAATAATATACTTATGTGTGCTAGTAGGGAGATGAGATAGTATGTATCTAAAGAACGATTAATCTACTAAAGCGTAATTAGTAGGGATCTTAGATAATGTATATATATATATATATACATATATATATATGATGAAGCTACTAATGTGTGAATAGTAGGAAGATAGTTAGAGAATATCTAAAATAAATTTTAAGAAGAGAAATTTAAGCGGTAAAGCTTGAACAATAACCTACGTAAAAAGGGTAACTGGGGTTTAATAATAACATAAGAGAGATGTTAATTATTAAGGGTATTCGATAACGTACTGTATGGAAGGTATGGAGGAGCTAGATTGATTTGGGTTTATTAGATACTGGCTGCCTAATTAGATTGGCTAGAATTGACTAGGTGGGGTTGAGTAGCAAACGTTAGGTGCGCATTATAGATGTGAGATGAGAAACTCAAGGGAGTGTTCGCAACCTAACATGTGTATCTAATAATTGGTCATTTAAACTGTTATTTAAGTACTTGCTAAATGTTTTTAAATGATTTTTACTTGCGCTCTGACCCGTACTTGCAAAAACTTTTTCCAAAACCTTTTAGGTGTCCAGCTTCAGGGACGCCAAATAGGATGATCTATTATAGGGATGCGTAGCTCCAGCACTTGCGGAGGCTTGCAGGATTTGAACTTAGACGATTCAGTTACTTCACTCCTAGTGTAGGGTGCAGGGAAGTATTTTATTCAAGCATGTTGCCCATAGTTATTTCATTTATGACAGTTAGACATTGTATTCATACTTTTATTCAGGTTGGATTTTATATTGGATTTTGTAATTGATGATTTATTCGGTATTATTTCATTTAAGTCTTTTATATTGTGGATGGATTTATATTACAATTGCATGGAATGTATTTATGTAATAATGTTCTATTGTTGTTAATTGTAAATAAAAAGATTAAAATTTTGACATCGGTTTTTTGGAATACTAGGTGGTTAGTAATGTTTTAAAAAGTTTCGACAACGATGCTAAAAATGAACCAGATTACAAACCTGTTTTAATTGGATATATGATTGATCACCCGATATTTAATTAGGCAGAGTGTCACAGTGAGATCCTTAAATGAGGGCCTCCTGTGAGAACCAACATTTTTTTTAAAATAGTAAAAAATGTGTTTTTGAATTGATTTCTTTGTGCTATTATAACATTTTAGGGAGCACGTAAAAAATATCTACTTGAATGAAATTTTTTTCTATTTAAAAAAGTCGGTGAAAATATGTCACTTTTTAAAGTGCTTAAAAGCCCACGTACTTTGATTAATTTTTTTTTGAATAGCAAAAAAAAATATTTTGAGCTGACTGTTTTGAGAGATTCCATGAAATGTTTAGTTACCACATAAAAATCAATAAACTCAAAATTATTATTTTACTATTTTAAAAAAATTGGTCCGCACGGGTGCTTAGGTGGTATGTACATAACTTGCATGTCTCTCTCTCTCTCTCTCTCTCTCTCTCTCTCTATATATATATATATATATATATATATATATATATATATATGTGGGTGTGTGTGTGTGTGTGTGTGTGTGTGTGCACACGAGCTTCACGTGGAACACGTATTAATATATATGCACATGAGCTTCACGTGCAACACATATTAAGCAATTATTCGCTAAATGAAAACGAAAAATCATTACAAAGGATCACTTTAGCGTGTTTTATTGTGAATTTATTTTACGCGAAAAATAAACGTGAGCTGGTTATATTGCAAATATTCTTGTGAATGTTTAATGTATATATATATATATATGTGTGTGTGTGTGTGTGTGTGTGTGTGTGTGTGTGTGTGTGTGTGTGTGTGTGCGAATAATGTACTTATATATGAAATGTACCTTGTAATTATCTTATTTTTAACGAGATCATGTTGCATATCAACCCCAAAATTTGATGAAAATTAGTGGTGATGATCTCCTAATTATGATATCATCCCCACCAGGTTTCACTATAAAATCACTTTAGGATGTGCATGAAATGCAAAGTTATTACACACACACACACACGTGCATACACATACATACACATACATACATACATACATACATACATACATACATACATACATACATACATACTGTGACACCCCGCCTAATTAGATACCGGGCGATCACTCCTTTATTAAATTAAATCAAGGTATACAGTTGGTTCATTCTCAGCATCACTGTCGATAAAAATAATTTTTTTCCAATTTAACACCCTAAATAATTAAGCTAAGTGCCAAAACCATTTTCATACATAACTTTCCAAATTTTATTTAAAGAAAAATATTTAATTTATTTATTTACAACATTCAATAAGTAAGAATCACACCACTTTAAATATCTGCAACATAGTCCAATTAATTTAAAACATTCGTCAATCGAATGTCAACATGCGAAATATAAAGTACACAATCAAACTGAATAAAACCCATAGTAACAATACCGGAAGTAACTGAAATACAAATGTCCCAATAATAATGAAATAATGGAAAGAGCTACACATGCTCAACTAAATGAAAATACTAAGAGTGGATCCGAATGAACGAAGTCGTCTAATCAAGAGACCTGCAACTCCCACCTAAGCTGCAGCGCGTTCCTTCCAACAGATCCTAAGCAAGACGCCCTTGTGGCTGGGCATCTGTAACACATGCATATATATACAAGAGAGAGAGAGAGAGAGAAAAACGGGTCAGAGCCCGAAAGTGTGTTTGATTTAAAATACGTTTAGCAAGTATTTAAATTGATACAGGCTAATGCAACAACATATTAGAGCGGCACTCTCTTGAGAAATTCTCACCTCTCTTCTAATGTGCACGCCTATCGTACTAACCTTCCCAACGGGTTATCTTATTATTATATCATACTACCTTCCCAATAATTTAGCTTATCTTAGCTTACTCATAAGATTTCAAACCGAACAATTTCATTGTTTAAAAGGATACTTTCAATTAACAGCACAACTCTCGTTTTAGTTTTATTAATTTATAAAGTTTCCCAGTGACACATTATACTTTTCAAACAAGTAATTCCGATTTAATATCCAGAATTATTTCTCACTTACTATATCACAACAACATTTTAAATTTCCCAAATTCAGATATATATATATTAAGCACCCGTATAATATATATATTCTAACAGCACCAACATGCAAACTATGGTGTAGGCATACTCTGCTATCCAATCCCCGTATCGCTCACACTAAGGGATATACAAGTTCGGAATCGCTCTCGAACTGTATCAACATATATACACAAAACAAGATTGAGGCGAAGTATAGATTCCAAGTCTCTAAGAGGTCAGTACATACCCCACGCCTCTTAGGACCATCTGAACTATCGATTCGATAGCCTGTACCAAGGATATCTATCTTCTAGGGTACAAGTCAATATCCCCCATAAAGGTCCCATCGAGATAAGACTGTCCCAGCGCGGTAACCTCAGGGATAGCAAGTAGCGCGGGTACGTTTTCCACATGTATATAATATATGTACACACAATCATATAATTATACCACTTTTATCGTATTAATATAGGTTCCTCTCGTCACCCATAATTACAACATTTATCCTTAATTTCACATTATTAGTATTACGTCTAAGGTTTCATCTCTAACCTTAACTCGAAGGATTTCCTCACTTATTTCGTGATACACGTGGACTTTATCCTTCCAAGTAGAAGATTCAGTAAGTATACCTCTATTCACTATCGTAACTATTCGCCGTAATCTCTCACTTGGAATACGTAGTTTCATCGTTCATTATATAATTATCCCGAAAGCCAAATTCTCATCTCATAAGAAAGTTCCCAACACTTATTCATATGTTCTACTGGTCTTTCCTATCTCCCAAAACATTTTATGAAGAACACCCAAGAATTATATCACGATAATTCAATTTTTAAATCATTTACAAAGGGAAATAGTAGTCTGCCAGGAGGGGTCGATCGATCGAGGTTTGGGGCTCGATCGATCGAAGCTCTAGGCTCGATCGATCGATCAAGCAGGTCTGCGAAAATCTGCATAACTGCAGTTACGGGTTCTACCAATTTTCTTCATCCAAAACCATATTTTTCCATTCTAAACGTCCCAAAAATCCTACTACTAACATGATATCAATATACCATATGTTTTCAACGTAAAGCATGTGCATATCTAACATTAAACATGGATAATTAACCCAAAATTCTTAATCATGGTTCTAATCTGTTTTTACCAGAATTTCCTTCTAATATATCATCAAAATTTCGTGGGTTATATTCCTCTACATGGCAAGGATTCCAGAATTTCATATGAATCAATACTACATGCATTTTCCTAACACAAATTGGGTTTTCTTCCATATTTATCATCTCTAATCATTCCTAAACTAACATGAAGATTGCACTAACGAAAATACGCAAGATAAATACTTGCCTGAGATTTTCAGAAGGTTTGCAGATGAATCCGGTGTGGTTGCGTTCCCCTTCTCGCGATCTACGCGTTGGTGGTGGCGGCGGTGCAAACCGGTGACTTTTTGGCCTTGAATTGCCTTGGAGCTCTCTCCTCTCTTCTCCAATGACCGTTACTTGTGTTCTGAATATTCTAACCCTAAAAGACTAACCTAAATGGCTGAAGTAGGTTGCTGAATTTCGTGGGTTTAATTACCCAAAAAGGTGAAATGACTATTTTGCCCTCCCGGGGTACCAATTAGGCCTAAAAACACTCCGAGACCCAAACTAAACCCCCGAGTATACTTTTCTGACTATCTCGACCCTTCCGGACGCGTTGGAGCACTGAAAATGACCATACGAACAACTTATAAAATATTAACTTTTTTTTTATTTAACAAAATTAGTCCCGACGACTTAAATTTCCGAAATTGTCATTTAATTCACTCGTGACATTCAATATAATCAATATCATATATTACTTTGCTCATTAGTAATATTCAACAATTTTTCCATAATTACTAACTCTCGTCACATTAATAGTTATAACCTAATTAATTTCCAGATTTTTATTAAATAAATCACTCACATCAAATTTAATAAATCCCCAAATTAATATAGCATAAAAATACTGGCTATTACATACTTCCCCCCTAATAATGGAATTTCGTCCCGAAATTCGGAAAATAAGGCATACCTAATAAAAACAACTCTGGATATCTCTCGCGTATATCTGTCTCGCGCTCCCAAGTGGATTCCTCCACATTATGATGCTCCCACTGGACCCGCACAAGTGGAACTATCTTCGACCTCAATTTCCTCTCACTATAGTCTAGGATAGCCACCGGTCTCTCCTCATAAGAGCTATCAGGCTGTAAGTCGATCTCATCTATCGCAATGTGAGTATGGGTCATATCATCCCGAAGATATCGTCTCAACGACGAGATGTGGAATACATCGTGGATGCGATGTAAATGTTCTGGCAGTCCCAATCTGTAAGCAACCGACCCAATCCTCTCGATGATGGGAAATGGTCCCACATACCTCGGAGCCAACTTCCCCTTCTTCCCCAACCTCATCACCCCTTTCATAGGAGACACACGCAATAACACTTGGTCCCCCACACTAAACTCCCGGAAGAACCGTTTCGCATCGGCGTAGCTCTTCTGCCTGTCCTGGGCTATCCGAATGCGACTCCTGATCATCTCAATCCTCGCGGAGGTCTCCTGAATCACCTCTGGTCCTAGCAACTTGTTATCCCCCACTTCGAGCCAACAAGCTGGGGAACGACAAGGCCTGCCATACAAAGCCTCAAATGGAGCCATGCCAATCGTGAACTGATACGAGTTATTATAAGTAAACTCTACCAGTGGAAGATGTGGCTCCCAACCTCCTCCAAAATCGAGAATACACATGCACAGCATATCCTCTAACATCTGATTAGTACGCGCTGTCTATCCATCTGTCTGTGGGTGGTAAGCTGAACTCAGCCTCAACTCAGTACCCATAGCCTCCTGAAAGCTTTCCCAAAAACGTGACACGAAAATCTTGTCTCTATCTGACACAATATTCAGGGGCACCCCGTGTAGTCTGACAATCTCAGCGATGAACAACTGAGCATACTGACCCGTGGTATAATTTGTCCGCACTGGCAGAAAATGAGCCACCTTGGTCAAACGGTCTACAATCACCCAGATAGAATCGTGACCCCGCTGTGATGTAGGCAACCCTGTGATAAAATCCATGGAAATACTCTCCCACTTCCACGTGGGAACTTCCAATGGCTGAAGTAATCCTGACGGTTTCTGATGGTCCACCTTCACCAGCTGGCAGGTAGAACACTTGGACACGAACTCAGCAATGTCCTTCTTTATCCCACTCCACCAGTATTGCCTCCTCATATCCTGGTACATCTTATCGCCTCCCGGATGTACTGCAAATCGGGACCCATGAGAATGAGTCATCACTGCATGACGTAATTCTACTCCTTTTGGAACCACCAATCTCCCATTAAACCGTAAACCTCCATCAGAACTAACAGAATAAGACTCAGCACCCTCGGCTAGAAGTCGCACAATCTGCTCCTGGCAAAACGGGTCTGTGGTCTGTGCCTGTATCACCCTCGTAACAATCTCGGGTGTGACTGACATCACGGATATGAAAGAACGTGCTACTGCGTCCTGGTGACCCAACTCCTTCCACTTTGCTTTCCAGACATCCTCTACCTCGTCTACCGGTCTACGACTCAACGCATCAGCAACTACGTTGGCCTTTTTCGGATGATACTGTATATCGAACTGGTAGTCCTTCACAAACTCTAGCCATCTGCGCTGACGCATATTCAGCTCTCGCTGAGTGAACAGGTACTGCAATGACTTGTGGTCTGTGAACAAACGGAATTTCTCACCCCATAAGTAGTGCCTCCATATCCTCAATGCAAAGACGACCGATGCTAACTCCAGGTCGTGGGTGGGGTAATTCTTCTCATGCGGCTTAAGCTTGCAGAAGGCAAAAGCTATAGACTTCTCTTCTTGCTGAAGTACTCCCCCAAGTCCTCGTAAGGACGCATCGGTGTAAACCAGGTACTCCATACCCGGCTGCGGTAACGCAAGGACTGGCGCTGTAGTAAGCTTGTCTTTCAGTTCGTCGAAAGCCAACTGACAAGCGTCATCCCAAACATATGGTACCCCCTTGCGAGTCAGATTGGTCAATGGACCCGCTATTCTGGAGAATCCCCGAATGAATCTCCTGTAGTATCCGGCTAACCCCAAGAAACTACGCACTTCCGTCGGTGTTGTGGGCTGTCCCCACTCCCTCACCGCTGACACTTTGCTCGGGTCAACTGCAATCCCCTGCTCAGAAACAACATGCCCCAAGAACTGTACCTCTCGCAACCAGAATCCACACTTCTCGTACTTAGTATACAGCTGATGCTCTCGTAGAGTCTGAAGAACCTACCTCAAGTGCTCGGCATGCTCCTCCTCGGAGTGTGAATATATCAAGATGTCATCTATGAAGACGATGACAAACTGATCCAAGAACTCTCTGAATACTCGGTTCATCAAGTCCATGAAAACGGCTGGAGCATTTGTGAGTCCGAACGGCATCACCCGGAACTCATAGGACCCATATCTCGTCAAGAAAGCAGTCTTCAAAACATCCTGCTCCCTAATACGTAGCTGATGGTACCCCGACCTCAGATCTATCTTCGAAAAGAAAGTTGCTCCTCTCAGCTGGTCGAACAGATCATCGATTCAAGGCAACGGATACTTATTCCGTATCGTGACCTTGTTCAGTTCCCTGTAGTCCACACATAATCTTAGTGAACCATCTCTCTTCTTTACAAACAAAACTGGAGCTCCCCAAGGTGAGGTACTCCTGCGAATGAATCCCTGACCTAACAGCTGCTCTATCTGATCTCGTAGCTCTCTCATCTCTGCCGGAGCCATACGGTACGGTGCCCGTGCTATAGATCTCGTATCTGGCAATAAATCTATGACAAAGTCTATCTCTCGACTGGGGGGTAGGCCTGGTATTTCCTGAAACACATCAGAATACTCCCTGACAACTGGGATCGAATCTAAGGGAATCACAACCTCCTTAGAGGTATCCTCCTCTATGTAATACAAATGAGCGGTCGAACCTCCCTCTGGGCGAGGCATCGCCACTACAAACATCTCTTGCCCCGGAATGGCAAAAACAACGCTCCCACCGAAGCAATCTATTATGGCTCTATAAGCTGCGAGCCAATCCATACCAATAATCACATCATGCTCGTGCATGTCTAAAACTAACATGTCTACAGGTAATACCAAGCTACCAATCTCTACCCCCACTCCCCGGCATATAAAGAAAATACGTGACCCACTCCCCAGTGGTGAGTCCACACACGTCACTGTGCTCTCTGCTGTGGCTAACAACCCTAAGGCCTTCGCAAAATGCGTAGCTATAAAGCAATGTGTTTCCCCCGTATCAAACAAAGCCCGACCCATAGTACCATAGATAGGAAACATACCCTCAATCGCGGGTGGTGCCTGTGGAGCTGATGCCTGGTGGACGTTATAGACACGTCCATACTGCAAATGCCCCTGCTGCACTGGAGCTGCTGGAATGGCTGGTAAGGCTGGCATCTGGGCTGGAGCTGGGAGGGCAGGTGGAAATAGTGGCCTCTGTGGCTCATTACGGGCTCCCTGCTGCTGTGGGGCCCTATCACCCTCTGGGCAATCCTGACGCCTATGGCCATGGTTACCACACCCAAAACATCGGCCTCTGAACTTACCTCCCCTCTGTGCCTGCTGACCACGAACCTGTTGGCCGTTACCTCCCCGCCACTGGCCCTGTTGGCCCTGATTAGTACGCTGCTGTCCCTGCTGCTGTCCCTGCTGTCGGTGTTGGCCCTGCTGGCCCTGATGATTAGGCTGTCCCTGCCTATAGCCCCCATATCCCTGCCTAGAATCACCTGAACGGAATCTCTTAGCAGGGTCCCCCTGATGGGAACTCTGCTCGTGCTGATGAGTTTGTCCATGAGATGGTGCCCCGCTGGCACTATTACCCCCGGTCCTGCTCTGCTGGCTGGACTCTCCTGCTCTCTTGCTTCCCTGCAGATGGAAGCGGTGATCCTGGCAATGTAGCAACGCGGCATTGAGTACATCAGTGAACGTACTCAGGGATAGATTCCCGATAAGGTGCTGACGGATCCTCCAAGCTAACCCGTCTACAAACAGCATAATCTTCTTACTCTCAGTAGGTGCCTCATCTGGCACAATGGTGAGAAGTCTCGTGAACTCCTCCTCATACTCCGCTACAGTAAGACTCTCCTGTTTCAGATTCAGTAATCTCCGCCTCATCTCAGTCTGCACTGCGGGTGGAAAATACTTGCGGTCAAATCGCTCCCAGAACAACTGAATAGGGATCGTGTCCCTCTCCTCCAGAGTGGTAGTGGATTCCCACCACTGTAATGCGGCTCCCACCAGCTTAAAGGAAGCCAATAACTGCTTTTGCACATCAGTGCACTCATACATACGGAGGTGCCGCTGGATGTCTTTCTTCCATTGGCTAACTGTGACAATATCGGAGCTACCAGAGAACTCAGGGGGATGCGCTTTCTGAAAAGCATCCCAAACCCTCTCCCATGCAGATGGGAGCTGTGCTGGTACTGGCGCCACTGCCTGAACTTGGGGTGGAGCCTGCTGAATCACCGCTATCGCGGCATTCAATAATGGCGGCTACTTCATTTGCATTCATTGTGCCTGGTGCCGGAGCTGCTGGCTGCTCGGCCTAGGCACGCCTATCTTTCGGAGCACGTCTCGGAGGTATCTGAAACGTGAACAAGTTTATTAGTCTACAGTTATTATAAAATCTCAAATAGCTGAAGACTTAAACGTAAAAGCAAGAATACAACAATCCTAAAAATAGGGCTCTATAGCAATAATGTTAAGTTGAAAGCGAAATAAGCCGTACAGATCCAATGGACACTAGAACCTGATGCTCTGATACCACCTGTGACACCCCGCCTAATTAAATACCGGGCGATCACTCCTTTATTAAATTAAATCAAGGTATACAGTTGGTTCATTCTCAGCATCACTGTCGATAAAAATAATTTTTTTCCAATTTAACACCCTAAATAATTAAGCTAAGTGCCAAAATCATTTTCATACATAACTTTCCAAATTTTATTTAAAGAAAAACATTTAATTTATTTATTTACAACATTCAATAAGTAAGAATCACACCACTTTAAATATCTGCAACATAGTCCAATTAATTTAAAACATTCGTCAATCGAATGTCAACATGCGAAATATAAAGTACACAATCAAACTGAATAAAACCCATAGTAACAATACCGGAAGTAACTGAAATACAAATGTCCCAATAATAATGAAATAATGGAAAGAGCTACACATGCTCAACTAAATGAAAATACTAAGAGTGGATCCGAATGAACGAAGTCGTCTAATCAAGAGACCTGCAACTCCCACCTAAGCTGCAGCGCGTTCCTTCCAACAGATCCTAAGCAAGACGCCCCTGTGGCTGGGCATCTGTAACACATGCATATATATACAAGAGAGAGAGAGAGAGAGAAAAACGGGTCAGAGCCCGAAAGTGTGTTTGATTTAAAATACGTTTAGCAAGTATTTAAATTGATACAGGCCAATGCAACAACATATTAGAGCGGCACTCTCTTGAGAAATTCTCACCTCTCTTCTAATGTGCACGCCTATCGTACTAACCTTCCCAACGGGTTATCTTATTATTATATCATACTACCTTACCAATAATTTAGCTTATCTTAGCTTACTCATAAGATTTCAAACCGAACAATTTCATTATTTAAAAGGATACTTCCAATTAACAGCACAACTCTCGTTTTAGTTTTATTAATTTATAAAGTTTCCCAGTGACACATTATACTTTTCAAACAAGTAATTTCGATTTAATATCCAGAATTATTTCTCACTTACTATATCATAGCAACATTTTAAATTTCCCAAATTCAGATATATATATTAAGCACCCGTATAATATATATATTCTAACAGCACCAACATGCAAACTATGGTGTAGGCATACTCTGCTATCCAATCCCCGTATCGCTCACACTAAGGGATATAAAAGTTCGGAATCACTCTCGAACTGTATCAACATATATACACAAAACAAGATTGAGGCGAAGTATAGATTCCAAGTCTCTAAGAGGTCAGTACATACCACACGCCTCTTAGGACCGTCTGAACTATCGATTCGATAGCCTGTACCAAGGATATCTATCTTCTAGGGTACAAGTCAATATCCCCCATAAAGGTCCCATCGAGATAAGACTGTCCCAGCGCGGTAACCTCAGGGATAGCAAGTAGCGCGGGTACGTTTTCCACATGTATATAATATATGTACACACAATCATATAATTATACCACTTTTATCGTATTAATATAGGTTCCTCTTGTCACCCATAATTACAACATTTATCCTTAATTTCACATTATTAGTATTACGTCTAAGGTTTCATCTCTAACCTTAACTCGAAGGGTTTCCTCACTTATTTCGTGATACTCGTGGACTTTTTCCTTCCAAGTAGAAAATTCAGTAAGTATACCTCTATTCACTATCGTAACTATTCGCCGTAATCTCTCACTTGGAATACGTAGTTTCATCGTTCATTATATAATTATCCCGAAAGACAAATTCTCATCTCATAAGAAAGTTCCCAACACTTATTCATATGTTCTACTGGTCTTTCCTATCTCCCAAAACATTTTATGAAGAACACCCAAGAATTATATCACGACAATTCGATTTTTAAATCATTTACAAAGGGAAATAGTAGTCTGCCAGGAGGGGTCGATCGATCGAGGTTTGGGGCTCGATCGATCGAACCTTCGATCGATTGAAGCTCTAGGCTCGATCGATCGAACAAGCAGGTCTGCAAAAATCTGCAGAATTGCAGTTACGGGTTCTACCAATTTTCTTCATCCAAAACCATGTTTTTCCATTCTAAACGTCCCAAAAATCCTACTACTAACATGATATCAATATACCAGATGTTTTCAACGTAAAGCATGTGCATATCTAACATTAAACATGGATAAGTAACCCAAAATCTCATCTAATTATCCAGAACCCTAGAGTTTTTCTTAATCATGGTTCTAGTCTGGTTTTACCAGAATTTCCTTCTAATATATCATCAAAATTTCGTGGGTTATATTCCTTTACATGGCAAGGATTCCAGAATTTCATATGAATCAATACTACATGCATTTTCCTAACACAAATTGGGTTTCTTCCATATTTATCATCTCTAATCATTCCTAAACTAACATGAAGATTGCACTAACGAAAATACGCAAGATAAATACTTGCCTGAGATTTTCAGAAGTCTGGTTTGCAGATGAATCCGATGTGGTTGCGTTCCCCTTCTCGCGATCTACACGTTGGTGGTGGCGGCAGTGCAAACCGGTGACTTTTTGGCCTTGAATTGCCTTGGAGCTCTCTCCTCTCTTCTCCAATGGCCGTCACTTGTGTTCTGAATATTCTAACCCTAAAAGACTAACCTAAATGGCTGAAGTAGGTTGCTGAATTTCGTGGGTTTAATTACCCAAAAAGGTGAAATGACTATTTTGCCCTCCCGGGGTACCAATTAGGCCTAAAACCGCCCCGAGACCCAAACTAAACCCCCGGGTACACTTTTCTGACTATCTCGACCCTTCCGGACGCGTTGGCGCACTCAAA
The DNA here is from genome assembly GCA_949130495.1 of Sambucus nigra. Lineage (NCBI taxonomy): Eukaryota > Viridiplantae > Streptophyta > Magnoliopsida > Dipsacales > Adoxaceae > Sambucus > Sambucus nigra. Next base: position 177,458,890 of record OX422218.1, on the reverse strand, counting down.
ATGACCATCCGAACAACTTATAAAATATTCACTTTTTTTTTATTTAACAAAATTAGTCCCGACGACTTAAATTTCCGAAATTGTCATTTAGTTCACTCATGACATTCAATATAATCAATATCATATATTACTTTGCTCATTAGTAATATTCAACAATTTTTCCATAATTACTAACTCTCGTCACGTTAATAATTATAACCTAATTAATTTTCGAATTTTTATTAAATAAATCACTCACATCAAATTTAATAAATCCCCAAATTAATATAGCATAAAAATACGGGGTATTACACATACATACATACATACATACATACATACATACATACATACATACAGATAAGCTCCTTTGAGGATCTTAAATCAGAAACTTAAATGCGAACCAATTTTTTTAAATAGTAAAAACATTATTTCATCTTGATTTTTGAACAATGTGTCTATAGAGTGGTAAGATATCATATAGATATATTCACTCTTTTTTTTTTACTTTTTTAAAATATGCAGTCCCAATATTATTTTAAACAAATGGTATATATCACTGTTCTAAAAAACCCGCCTAGGCTCCGCCTAGGCATGCCAAGGCTTAAGGCTTGGGCGAAACGCCCCGCCTTAAGTTTTTTACGCCTTATTCTTGGTAAAACCCTTAAGGCGCACTTTTTCTATAAACAATAATGCTTTAGTGAAACGATATCACCTTTTAAAGAATATTTTTACCAACCGGACCATTATTTCATCCAAATAGTATCTTAATTTGCATATAAACAGACATATATTTATGATATGTACAATTTTAGTATTTTAATAGCCTTGTTATGGTTAAAAAACATTAAAATATATTAAGAAGGCCTAAACGCCTTTTCACGCTTTTTTACGCCAAGGCCCGCCTAGGCTTCTAAGGCTTAAGGCTTGACCTCCACGCCTCGATCACGCCCCGCATTTTTTAGAACCTTGGTATATATTAACACCGACCGCTAAGGGAGCGGAACCCATATACAAGAATTACACATAATATCTAAAAAGTACCCCAAAAGGGGATCCACGACCACAAACAACCCAATCTACAAGACTCTGTGCAAATACTTTACAAATTTTAGAAGATTATGAAGAGTTGTGCCATGCCTCTGCAGATACCAACTCAATAAGGTAGTTACAAAAATGTATCGGATTCTAGCTGGCGCAGTCTCGACTTCTTCAAAACATCTCGAATTTCTCTCCTACCAAATCATCCAAATATATGCAGTGTGGGACCAGCCGCCATACTTTGCATCCCACCTTCTAACCCTTTAGGGGATGCCAAACCTTTAATAATTCCCTCATACTCTCATGAATCACCCACGGGATCTGCCTTAGGGATAGAAAAATATTCCACGGGCCTTTCATCACCCTGCAATGCAATCATAAATGATTGGTCTTCTCCTCCACCTCCTTGCACGACTAGAATCAGCTAGCCATTAACCGTCTTCTATTCCTATAGGGACAAGTTTTATAATTTCTCATTTTATTCCATTTGGCTTATCTCGTTATACCCCACTAGACCTTCATAACTACTTTCGCGTATTCGAAGAGAAGAAGTTGATGACATTTAGAAGATTGAAGATCGTTCGTTACAACATCACTCTTAAGTTATAAGGTGGTTTGGCAAAGACTTTAATTATTTAAGGGGTATTTTTAAAGAGTTTGCATTTTAAACCTTTCGAACATTTTTTAAAAGATTTTCTAAAGAACGTTTGAAAAACTCGCTAAATCGTTAGTATGAGATTGGTATGTCGTTCAGACCAGTTATGTAGGGTCATTAGAACGAGGTCCTTCTTTTGAATGAGATCTAAAACGTCTCTTTTTGGGTACGCTCTGAAATTTCATTGATGTTTCGTTGAAAGTCGTTTAAAGGAGAAATGTTAGATCGTTCGAACGAGGTGGCAGTTTGTTCGAATGAGTACACATGTTTTTATTTTTTAAAACATATCTTTCTAAATATTTAATCCATATCACTTTGCAATAACTTTCCCTATAAATGGAGATGGGGGATTAGACTTTCGTCCAAGCCTTTTTTAAGTTTGTTTTGTGATCAAACTCTATTATTTTTCAATCCAAACCACTTAAATCTGTTAAGATCACTTCTCCAAATCAATAAGAACACATTTAAAGTTAAAAAATCCTTGTACAGATGGCCTCACAAATTTCATTTTCTAATCAACAATAATAAAACTTGCAAGTTATATAAGGAATACAAAAATATTAAGCAAAGAGAAATGACAAAACACAGAAAACAACACTCAATGAGATGGTGAGAAACTACCCGATGTACCAATTTTTAATCATAAGATCATCAAGCTCAATGAGAAGGTGAGAAATTTTGGTTTGTTAAATTTGAGATTTTTTTTGCAAATTTTCGCAATTAAGGCAAGATCATCAAGCTCAAAATCAAACTTAGACTCAGAATCACAAACCTTTTCCTTTTTCATATTATACTGGTCTTTACATGAAATCCCTATTTCCTTTTTCTTTTGGGTCTTCAAAAAATATCGATTTCATAAGTTTAAAGGTCTCCTTTTTCTTTTTCTTTAAACACGTGGGGATTATACGAATTTACATGTATCTTAATCCAAACACACTAATTCACTTTTTACCAATTTTTTCTTGATTCTATTTAGTGAATTATGCAATATTAATTGAAGCCAAATTCCAACCCAAAGAAGCAAAAGAAGAATTTAAGGAAAAATCACTTTCGGCAAAACCTATATTTAGCACTATTTTAGAATTAACAAACACAAGATGACTTACAGACTAGTTAGATATCATTTAAGTATAATGTGGTAGAGTCGTTAATTCTTCATCAGAAAATGGTACAATCCATCGCCACCCACAGCAAGTGATTCTTGCCTCGGTATCCACTGATAAGCCTAAAGAACTGCAATTCCTTTCTTCTTCACTAGTAGGGCCTCAACTCCATAATTCAGTAGTTTTGAAATTGTCACACACTATATATTATAGTTGAGTCTATAATTATAACTTAAATAGAGAAGGGTTTAATTATTGACATTAACGATACAACTTTTTTCATATGTGATTAAACAATTCCCATGTTTTGTTTTTTAGTTAGTTATTTCATCCCACTGTCATTCTTTATGTTAACTATGATTTTAGTATGTAATGTGTGGAGGCAATCATATAATCTTGAGAATTTCTGTTCGGGAAAGGTTTAGATTTGTAGTTTGCTTTGATTATTAGAGTTGGTGATGAGGCTTATGCTTTTGCTTATTTTTTGCATTCTCACACATTTGTGCACAAATGCATTTTTTTTTTCATATTTCACATAGCTATTCTCATTTTCTTCTAATTTTTATGTTTAATTTCATTGTTCTTTATATTTTGTTTTGGGGTATTTTTGTCGTTTTTCCCTACTCTTTATGCTGAAGGTTTATTCTCACAGAGTGCTTTTTCTTTTAATTTTTCTACTTAATTATTCTTTATATTTTGTTTTGGGGTATTTTGTTGTTGTTTTCCTCACTCTTTATGCTTAAGGTTCATTCTCACATACCTCATCTTCGTACTGATCTTTATCATACAAAGATGCACGTCCACCAGTCACCCTTTCTAGGAGAGACAAAGTAGTATGATTAAGATTGGTGCAAATTAATCGAATTTACATGTGTATTAGTGGCACACATTGAGATCTTTAAGATACGACACATTAACAACTACTATTGAATTCACAAAACTGCCCCTATGTGTAGCAAACATTGTGTCGTATGTAGCTTTACTATTTTATTGTCAGCATGTTAGTTGTCAGTGGAGTGTGATATTAACACTACTAATGATTTGCATTGGAACGAAACATAAATTTTTATCATGCATCGCATCCAAGGAATCTCAATTTTTTATTTTTTACTCTGCACATCCGTAAAAGATGATTGTTTTACTTACACGGTACTCCACTTTGTTACATGGTGATTTGCTTCATTGATTCCAAACATCTTTAATACATATTTTTATTTAATTCTTAACAATATTGGTATGGTTTGTTATATTTGATAATTTGTATTTTATGGATTTGGAATTGTTCTCTTAGTTCATTTACATTTTTTTGTAGGGATAACATGTATTTGATGAATCCACAATCGTACATTGGAACTAAAACCCGGAGCAAATGACACCATCACGCCTAAATCAATGCACTGTAGCATGCCACTGGCAACTGACAACCATCAAAACCACCTTGAAGAGTGCAAGCAACTAATGTGAGAAACATACATCCATCTGTATTCACAGGGATCAACACGAGAACAACGGCTCAACTAAAACGACAGTAAAAAAATTACAGAAAAAATTCACCATTGAAATCATAGCACAAAGAAACAAAAAACCAAAGAAAACCTAGGAAACAAAGGGCGTCCCCAAAGAAAACCTCCATTGTAAAGTTCACTGACATGATTTAACAAATAGTTCATCAACATGTCTTAGTGTGTTCTCTTTTAACAGGGTTTTTTCAGTATGTGGAGGCAATGGTGATAAGTTGTTTTGGAACTGTCATATTTAAATGAGACCCATTATATTTACAAAAAATAACTAGACGTCTAGGTTTAAACAACTAGATCTTAAAATATAGATATTTAATTATAATATGGTATAGCGATGATCTTATACATGTGGGTCTATGCACACCAGGTGTAGATATTAGTATACGTGATAAGAAATGATTCTCTTAGGTGTGCTGACTTAATCAATTTGTGGATGATCTTTTATATTCGGGTTTCTCATATAGGTATTGTGTGTTTAGTGATGTAAATTTCATGCTTTTGATAACTATATCCAAATAATGATATTTTAGCTTACCATTAATTGTTTAATTCCTTTATTTTAAAATTAGTTATTTACTTTAGAGTGGCTTGCTATAGGTGTGACTAGCCATCTGTCATTAACTATTTATATTTTTTTCTTTTATTATGACCAAATTTTAATATTTTCAATTAAAGTGGTTTTGAATCATATTAGTGGCCTTAAAAGATTGAATAGTTTCCTATTGTAATGCATGTTCTTTGCATAATTTAAGAAGCAACTCAAACAGTGTTTGCATTTTCTTATCACATCTCCTGTTTTATTCTATATAGCCTAGCTTTGAATATGATTTTTATTGGAGTCGTATGTGTTATAAAATATTTCACTTGCGAAAAGTTTATACCGCTGTCATAAGATAAAACTTATAGTTTTTAATAATTTTGTTGGTTCCAAATGTGAAATCCACATTAATTTAATGGGATTGCACGTGCAAGGAAATTAGTTATTGATATCTTCAGTTGAGTTTTTCAATTAGGGGTGTTATAGATTAGTAGTTTAGTTCAACTTTTACTACGTGAAAATAATTGCTAGTTTTCAAATTTCATATATATGTGATTTTTTACATAGTTTATTTCGTAAAAAGTATTTGTTAGATGAATTTCGACTCTTAATATTGTTGGATTGGTTATTATTCCTTAAGTATGGTGGATAGTCCAATAAACAAATGAGATTATGTCAATTTTTTTAAAAAATTGTCACTTTCTTTATTTGAGGCATAATGTAAATTCGATTGATGAATATTTTATATTTCATATTATATGTTTTTCTTTGACGAATTTAAACTATTTGAATATTGTTTGACTGTTATTTTTTAAGCAGGGTGGATAGTCCTATAAATAAAGGGGACTATGAATATTTTTTTTAAATTACACTTTGTTTTGTTGGGAAACGAAAATTTTGTCGTTTTTCAATTATGTACTTTAAAAATTTTTGTCGTTTTACGATTACGTAGTTTGGAAAATTTCTCCATGTCTTCAGGCACAAACATCCCACTAGTGTGTATATATAAAACACGTACTAAGAAATAGTTCACTAATAGAAAAAGAAAAATTATTACAAAGGATCACTTTAGCGTGTTTTGTTGTGAATTTATTTTACATAAAAAATATACATGAGCTTGTTACATTACAAATATTCTTGTGAATGTTTACGGTAAAAATATATTACGTGAATAATATACTTCAATATGAAATGTACTTTACATTTATCATATTTTTAATGAGATCATGTTTCATACCAACCCCAAATTTTGATGAAAATTAGTGGAGATGATCTCCAAATTACGATATCATTCCCACCAAATTTCACTATAAAATCACTTAGGATGTGCATGAAACGCAAAGTTTCTATACACACACACACACACACACACATACACAAATAAATTCATATACAATAAGTATACATAACATCTAAAACTTACCCCCAAAGGGGATCCACGACCATAAGCAACCCAATCTACAGGACCCTGTGCAAATCCTCTACAAATTCTAGCTAACGCAGTCTTCAATCAATAAGATACTCAAAAAAATATATCGCATTCTAGCTAACGCTGTCTTAACTCATTCAAAACATCTCGAATTTCTCTCTTATCAAATCATCCAAAAGATGCAGTGTGGGACCAACCGCCATACTTTGCAGTCCCCCTTTCAACTCTTTGAGGGATGACAAACGTTTAATAACGCCCTCACACTCTTTTGAATTAACAACATGGTCCGACTAGGGGATAAAAAATATTCCACAGGCCTGTCGTCACCCTGCAATGCAATAATAGGTGATTGGTCTTATCCTCCATCTCCTTGCACAACTAGAAACAACTTGCAATTAATCATCTTCTCTTATTTCAAGAGCAAGTTTTATAATTTCTCATTTTATTTCATTTGACCTATCCCGTTACACCCCACTATACCTTCGTGATTACTTTCATGTATTCGAAGAAAAGAAGTTGATGACATTTAGAAGATTGAAGATCGTTCGTTATAGCATCTTTCTTGAATTATAAGGTAGTTTGGTAAGTACTTTAATTATTCAAGGGTTATTTTTAAAGAGTTTGCATTTAAAAGATTTTAAAATGTTTTAAAACGATTTTCTAAAGAATTTTTGAAAACGTCGTTAACTCGTTAGTATGAGATTGGTATGTCATTCGAACCAGTTGCGTAGGGTCATTAGAATGAGATTTTTCGTTGGAACGAGATCTGTATAACTTGAATATCTTCTTCAGATAAATGAATTTTTGGTCCGCCTTTGTATGATGTAGGAGTTTTTAGAGAGATTTCTCTTGGATATGATGAAGAGACCAAAATCGCAAAACATTTGTACCAAGGATTTTTGTTTGGAGGGCCTAGAGGTTTAATAATGGAAGAAATGGGAGTTTCAATGTTTTATTGGGTATCCATGGCCACCATGCAACCCTAGGATTCAAGAATCACAGGAAAGAAAAGCTCCGAAGAACTTTCCTCACCCTAATCAACCTTTTTATTACTCATATATTCACTAAAAGTATTTTCATAAACTCAAGAAACCCAAAATATGGCTTAATCTATTAACCCCAAATTACATCTTCCTCAATTTTTCCTTGTGCTTGTTTCACTTGTGCACACTTTTCAACAAATCAAAAAAAGGAAATTTTAGTTTCAGGTTAGTGGGTTAAATCCCACCCGTGTATATGTTCAAACTACATGGACTTTGATGCCGGTTTCGACAACGTAGGTATCCCAAGTTCATCCCGGGATTTGATTCCCTTATTATCTTTTACCGTATTATATCGTTATCGCACTTTTATACACTTATAATAGTTTATTTATTTTATACCTTTTGGAAATCCCATTGACGCACGTTCAAACTCTTATGGTGAATCATGATCCGACACATCACGCATATATAACCACTTTTCTTATTTGTCTACTTATCTTTCTAGTAGTCCCGATGACATGCACATTCACCCTTTCATAGTAATCATGACCTGATGTATCACTCACATTTGGCCTCCTTTTATGTTTCTTTTTTTCCTCTTATTTATACTCCTTCAACAGACTTGTTCTCTCCTTTCCCATGTCGTGGATATGATTATGACACTCTCCATAAACTTTCTATCTTTCTATATATATACACACTTGTCACCCTACACATGTTGTAGAAATTTTAGGAGAAAAAGGAGAATATTATTATAGCCCATGAAAGACCGAAAGGGAGGAATGGGTGCTGATCGAGGTGAAAATAAAGCGTCCGTGTAAATACACAAATCGTTGTTATCGGTATCCAACTTCAAGACAAAAACCTAAACTTTAACTACACTCTTGCGGAGTATAGTGGCTAGTCTGGGTATCGAATCCTCGGGGAAATAGGACAATGGAATTGTTACGACGTTGGATAGACGAAGAAATCCTAACTCTAACTCTAAAAAGAAAGGAAAATATGATTTGTTTTGACAATTGGCTACAACTAAATGCAATTTTGAAATTATGAAAGAAATGCAACTATTATAAATCACCTAAAATACTAACGATGAATGATTTAAAACTCGAACTATATGATGAAGAAAGCAGGACGGGAATACAATCCCTCAACTCTAGTGTATTGCTGGTATAAAACTAATCGTAAATTTAAATGATTAATCAGACCCATAATTTAGTACTCCCAAGCATTACGTATATGAGGTTCAAGCCCGCATCATACTTAATCAGAGGACCAGTAAATCGGTACACGCGATAGCGACACTCGCATTGCATTCTAAAGCATCCCGGTTACCCGAAAGCAAACGAGATCCAAAGATCTACAATGGTTGTGTTTCTACGCAATATGGTCGTAATAAATCATTAAATTTAGAGGATTAATTTTATACACATGTAACTACCACATCGGGTTGAGTTCATGCATCCCAGCCTTTAAAATTTTTAGCCTACCATGATGAAATTAATGAAAACAGTTTTTGAATTGCAGGAAATCATGATTAAACTAAGGGATAAGTGAAGAATGATGTAGAAGGAAGATTATACTGAAGAAAGTAATCGACTAACTTACCAAAGCACTAAAAGCATAAACTAAAATTACTTGTGATCACAGAAATCTGAACAAACTTCAATCTTAGAATTAAAATTGCAATAAATCTTCAAACTAGGGTTTTGTAGCAGCTTTCTCTCTCTAACTACCTCTAAAAGTTTTAATTGAAAAGGGAAAAATTAGAAGAATTTTTAGCCCCTTAACATGGTAATAAATTGGGTTTAAATACCCTACAAGACTCCAAGAGTTTTAGCTTAACCAGGACTCTCCATTGGAAGAAGAGTAAGAAAATAAAACTACGACAGTCGGACCGGTTCGGTCCTTCTTCAGTTCGATTCTGCTTGGATTCGGATCGGTTCTTTTGATTTCTGATCGGATCGGTCCTATCCGGATCGGAACTTTTGATTTTTGACCGGATTGGTCCTATCCGGATCATTTTTTTAATTTTCATCAACTTCGATCTGGGGTTCATTGGAACTTTGTATTTCGGATCGGTCCTATCCGGATCGGTCCTCTCTTTCTTTGACTTTTTCTCCTATCTTTGACTGCTCATAACATTCACACCTGGACTCCGATTGAGGTACCGTTTCTTCCTATGTACTTGTAAACTTAATATCTTCAACTTTTCTTTAGATGCCTCATCCGAATTCTAGGTAACAATTACAACTTTTCCCTTTTGACTTTCCTTCTTTTCTTTCTTTATTCTTCTGGTTTCTTTCTTTCTTTAGTGACATCAAATACCTGTAAAATTAGTACAAAATACTAGAAACTCGGGGTACTCGTTAGAATAAGTCAGTAGCAAGATTATGAGATAAAATCAAATCGATTAAGTTGTTTGAGGTGCTAAAATTAACTAAATTAAAGAGAAAATTTTGGAAGAATTTATGCCTAATCAAATCCCCCTAACTCTGAACTTTGCGTGTCCTAAGCAATGTAAAAGAATCCTAGCAAGGCTCAACTCTTGAAAATCATTTTGTTGGGATAGAATACCTTTTTTGTGGGCAAGTGTTTGCATTTAGCGTATGGAACAACCCTTTAAACCCCTAAGTTACCCTAGTGGGATGAGTTGTGTATCGTGAGAGTTTGCAGAGAATATACCTACAAAATTCGACTCAAAGAAACTTCAAAATACGCAAAAATTGTATAATTCAAACTTTTCCAGAAAATAATCATCATCAAGTCATGTTCAAGAGTCTCAAATCATCGTGCGCGTGTGTGAAGACGGAAAACTTAATCGCGAATTTCCACCGATTGACCATTACATTACTTATTCGAAAATTCGCTTTGATTTCAAAATCTCACATGATGCTCTCACAAACGAATTACTCAGATTGTGGCTATTTTCTCTCGATATGCATGATTTATAAGAGTAAATGGAGTGGAATCAAGTTCACGCACATAAGTAGAAAGATAGAAATTTTATACTAATTGGATCTCATCAACGAAATACGGTTCGAAACACGGGAACATTGCCTCTAATACGTACGTTTGATCTCTTTTATTATCTTTTTTGTTTTAACTCTCCACGTGGTCACTAATTTCGCAATTTGGACTCGGTTAGGACTTTTTCGGGCTAAAGGTGTTTTGGGTAAAATGAGAGAGGTACGGGAAATCTGAAATTGGAAAGTTTTCTTATGATGCCCGTTATTGTGTTTCCGGGCTTTTGCTCATTTTTTCTTCTTTTTCTATTTTTTTCGCTTTTCTTTTCTTACTATTTTTGTTGAGTATAGTTATTTTTTCTTGCCCCTCTTTCTGCACTTTTCCTGACTTAATTATGGTATTGTCCCCTTTTCACAATTCCGGGCCAATTGGGATTTTTCGGGTTGTCAAATGAAGGGGAAAATTTATTCGGCTCAATTTGGGTTACAAAAGGGATAATTTTTTCACGACTTTTTCTGGCCAATATTTTTAGGTGACAAACGAGGGCCCATTTCATTGTCCAAAATACTAATTTCGTTACCATATGCGTTTCGAGATGAATTAAGTTTAGAGATCAATTTTGGCACGTTTTTCAAGGCAATATCACACACATTTTCTATAACCGATCAAAATGAAGGGATTGAGATCCTCGACGACTTATTTGACGTTGAAAAGAACTTTTGAGTTAACAAGTAGCTCAGATTGATTTATAAATTTCACAAAAATGAAAGGCTCGAATCTCATCGGGGTAGTTAATCTACACTTTTATTCGTTATGTCGCCTATGTTTGTTCAATTTCCATCTTTGGTCATTTTCGGCTTTGTGCATTTTGAATTTTACAACTTGAGACCTTAAACAGACGTTTGATGATATTTTTGAAAATTTTGAATTCCAATTTTTATTTATTTTGAACAAAAAATATTTTTGGATTTTTCAAGATTTTATGATTTTTTTGAAATTTTTGGGCATTTTAGAAAATTTGTGAAGTTTTAGAAAAATGCACTTGTGACCCCCTAACTTAGACTTTTGCATTGTCCTCAAGCAAAAAGGGCTAAAATCCAACTCAAAGCGAATTAAAAGTGCAGAAAAATAAAATAAAGAAATATTTAAAATTCATAAAGACACTAAATGACCCTAACACATGACTCAATAATACAGTAAAAATCACCCCATATGCGTCGGGGGTGCGAAGACCTCTCATCGCTCCACAAACTCACCCTACCCCACTCACGGGGTTCGGCGCTCTCCTTATTTCTCCCGTCCTAGGATTATAAACCAACAATCGGAACAAGTTGGGACCTCACCCATAGATAAAGGAAAGACTGGGAGGCTCGTCGTGACTAATCGAAAAGGGATCCTCATGATGCTGACTCAAAGTGTGGCATGCGTGCGCTGACTCGGAGGGAACACCTAGGTTTATTTCAATTTTTAGGATGCATGGGTCGGGCTCTAAATCGGATGAAACACAACTTTTCTCATCAATCGGTTCCGGGACCTCAAGTGATATGGGTGGATGGTCATAAAGAAGGAATTCATCAATTTTTTCTTTCCATTCACTTTCGTCTAAGTGACTACAAGAGTCCAATAGGGATTGGACTTCAATGGTAAGGTTTTCATCCACCTGCCCAAACTCTTTCTCAAAATCTTCCATGCTCACGTCCCCTAGCTCTCTCTCTCTCGAGTAGTGCCTACGTCCTCCCTTACTTGCTCGATCTCTAACTCCACTATTTTTTTCTCTTCTAACACCTCTCTCTCTCTCAATCGCGGTCACTACACACATCTCCCCCGCTTTTCTCTCATCATCACAACCACCGCTATTACTTGATGAAATGAGGCACAACCCTAACGGCTCTCTCTTATGGAACCCCTCATTCTCATGGCTCGATACTAAACAGGACCCAGGGCATCTCCACAATAGTTTTCCTCAAAATACTCCTCTACGATCTTGTCTATTCAGCTCACCGCATGAAGATCATCTTCTTCCCCCGTTTGTTAGGCGATATGGAAGATGTTAGTCTCTAAAGTCGTGTTCCCAAAAATGAGTTGCATCTACCCATTTCGAGTATTGATAATTGCGTTAGACGTAGCTAAGAAAGGGCGCCCAAGAATGATGGGAACATGATTGCTCGAGGCGAAGGAGGGCTCCGTGTCCCAAATGACAAAGTCTACCGGGAAGTAGAAAGTGTCAACTTGGACGATCACGTCCTCAACTATACCTCTTGGGATCTTCACGGTTCGATCCGCTAACTGGAGAGTGATCTTTGTGGGCTTGAGGTCGCCCAGATCAAGTTGCCTATAGATGGCATAAGGGAGGATATTGACACTTGCTCCCAAGTCAAGTAAGGCTTTTTCAATTTTATTTTCTCCAATGATGCAGGAAATGGTGGGTGCATCGGGATATTTGAATTTTGGAGGGAGATCATTGAGTAGGATGGAGCTCACGTTCTGTGCTAGAAAGACATTTTTCTTTACCTTCATCTTCCTCTTCACTGTTAACAAGTCTTTGATGACTTTCGCATAAGCTAGAATTTGCTTAATGGCATCGAGGAAAGGTAAATTTAATTTTACTTGATTAAGCACGTCTAGCACATCATCACGGGGGTTTCCTTTTTGGGAAGGAACCAACCTTCGAGGAAATGGTGCCGCGGTGGGTGGTTTCACTACTACTTCGGGCTCACTAGTGTCTTCTTTATCACTCTCTTTCAAGGAGACATATTCGACCTGTAAGGACATTTTTCTCATGTCCAACATGTTACATTTGTGTATGTCGTACGCCGCTACATTTGGCACGTCACCTCACGATCTCACATGACGGCCTCTATCCAAATTTTGGGAATCAAGCATTCAACATCTCCATTAATGTGTCCCACATCTGCCTCAACGACTTCACGTTCCAAGATTTTAGGGACTTAATGCAAGTGGTACGCAAGGGAAGTCAAAACAGTGAAATAAGGCTTGATAGGGAAGTTCAAGGGGCATTTTTGTAATTTCACATCCATAGTTCGGAGGTCTGGTCAACTGCAAAGTTGAAGAGCTCGCCGCAACGAAGATACTGGAAGAAACGGCACCTCAATCCGAGCTACGATGAAGAAGTTATGACCTTTTGAAGTTGAAGAAAATTCCTTGAAGAATGCTATTTTTTAACCCCATACCAGAATGGTACAACCAAACCGGTTCGGTGTACCCCAGATGGGGTTCGGTGTACCTGTACGCTGATAAGTTTTTAAGAGTTTTAACAAAGCGGGACTCTTCATATTTTTTCCTATAAATACCAACTTCGGGGGAGTTGTTTTGCAAGACTTTAGAAGACGTTTTTGAGAGTCCAAATACATCTAGTCTTCATATTTTTGAGTCCCAAGACTCATGTTTTGATTCACACAATTGCCAAACCTTTGTGAATCTTTTTGGTAACCCAAGAACACATCTTGTGTATTTGTTTAGCCTCTGTGGAGAAGGTATCTCCATACTTTGATCGGTGGATACCGAGCGTAGTCATTCTACGTGTGGACGAGCCGAAGACGACGAACCGACACCTGGAGGGTACTTTCGCTGTCTCTCGTATCTTTGAAGGTTTTCTGAAGGCACCGTGCAGTATAGTCTTGTGGGCTATTATCAGGATTGTATGTAAGTCAAAGGTCTTGTTAACTTTTCAAAGTGTTATAAAAGGTTTTTACTCGGAAGGGGTTTTTTCCTCAATTGCTCGTCTTTATTTTACCATGCATGGCTTGAATGATTTATCTTGGTTAGATGCATGTGTAGGGGATGTTTTAATAGACTCTAATTAAATAAGTGTGCCATCTTATTAATTTGCGAATCGAATCGATATCACACGACGTTTTCAAATTGGTATCAGAGCGGGTTACGCTAATTTATCGCGTGATCCTGATTTTTCAAGGATTTATGTTTTTGTGATACAATTTGACTTCTCACGTCGTCAAATTGGTATCAGAGCCTGTTGCACTAAGTTATTGTGTTTTGATCCTGATTTTGCACAAAAATGGCTTTTGATGGTTTTGATGATCTTCGATGTCAAATTTTTGAAAAAATTAATTGGAAAATTCACACGAACTCTTGCTTTAAATCTTCTGTTGAAAACGAATCTGAGAAGTGTCCTTGTTGTGAGGGTGTTGGTCACACGTTACATGAGTGTACCACAAATTTAAAGAAGAAATTGGATAAACCGATTTCTCATGTTTCTACCCTTAGTGATTGTGATTCGGAAGAAGAAGTTTTTTATGCTTCTAGGCGAGAGTTTCCCATCCATGTGATTAGTGATTAGTGATAGTGAAAGTGATGGGAGTGTGGATGGAAGTGAGGAGGAAAGTGTAGATGAGCATGACTTGCAAACTGCTTTCAATGAACTTTATGCTGAAACTTTGAAAACAAAGAAAGAAAATTTGAAATTGAAAGCTCAGTTGAAAGAGTGTGCCATAAAAAATAATGATTTTTTAGTTGAAGAACTTAGGGCTCATGTGAAAATTTTGAAAGAGAAGCTTGAGTATGTCGAGGGTGAGAGAGATAGTCTTAGAGGGTTGATGGAGACTATGAAAAAGGAGCTTTTAGAGTTTGAGGATTCTAAACGAGTACTTGAATCTAGGATAGGTGAACTTGAGGTGAAATTGAAAGATTCAAGTAAAGTGAAATTTGATTTGGAGTCTAGGTCTGAAAAACTTGATAAGATTTTAGGCACAGTCGAGATCAAAACTGATAGGGGTGGGATTGGTCTTGAAAAATATGTTGCACCCATTCCCACACGTGTGAGAGAGCCTCCTAGGATTGTTAAGAAAGAGGCACCTAAGTTTGTTAGGAAAGCACCCCATAAGAACATTGTGAGAGAACCTTCTAGGATCATTAGGAGAGACCCACCTAGGCAAATTCGGAAAGAGCAACCGATAAATTTGAGGAGAGGGCCACCTTTAGGTAACACACACCGTCCGATTTACACTTGCACACATTGCGGTAGGCAAGGTCATCTTAGGCGATTTTGTTATAAGCTTTTAAATGGACCTAGGAAGGTTAATGAAAGAATAAATTCGATTCCAAAAACCCCCACACTTCGTTATACATCAATTTGGGTTAGAAAATCGGATTTAGACGCTTATGGTTTATTTGTCCACAATTCCCGTTTGCTTGCACGTAATTCACCCCATGTGAAATATTTTGGTTGATTGTGATTGCATGTTTGTCATACACTAGTTGTGGTTTCATGATATATTTTTACTAGTGTGATGACTTGTACTTTTTGTATAAATTCTTGTTTTAGAATTTTTTTGAAAAATACAAAAATATTTTATTTTGATAAAATTTTGAAAAATCCAAAAAGATTTTTGTTTTTTTTGTTTACACCGTTTATGGATGAACACTTTGGATGACCAAGTCACAACATCATTCCATTTTTTCATGTGACTATTTGATAGTGTTTTGAGATAATAGGTCAATTCATCCTTGTGCTTTATAATGTTTGGAGTCATTAAGATGTAATTAAGTGTTACTTCCTACATGTTTGACTCATGTTTCCTTTATTGCACACATGCACGGATTTGTTTGATTATTGTGCTTGTCTTATCACATGTTGGTTGGGTGTTTTCATCTCAATCCTGTCTTTAAAACGAACAAAGTGCGATAATTTTTATAAGGAAAGTGTGCATATAAAAACCGTGTTGTGTGTTTGTGTGCTTTGTTTGAATAACGGGGAGGGGATGCGAAAGGTAATTATCTATCCTTTGCGCAAAAGCCACCGTTAAAAAGGACCTAAAAAATTGAGGAATTTTATTATCCGAGGTCCAAAGAGGTTAAAAGAGCCCGAAAAAATTGAAAGGCAATAAAAAGATATTCATGCCAAAAAGGGGCCATTTAGGTTTTTGCACCAATTCTCCAATGTTTGAGAATTTAGATTACCTCTAAAAGAATATATATATATGAGGGAGTTTGGTTGGAGAATTAAAACGGGTTTGCACGTCCTTGAAATTTTTGAAAATGCGCTATATAGTTTTGGACGTTATTGGTGTGGAAATCATTTGACTTTGATTTGTTGATTTGCATAAAACGATGTCATCTAAATTCAACAAACGTTTACACTTAAGGATACCTTTGATGTTCATTCGTTAGGAGTACACGTATGCATCGTGCACATATGATTGATTGAGTTGATTTACCTATCGAATGTGTTCACACCCATTCATTCCATTTCCATGACTTGGTTGTTTGAGTCTAAATCCATGGTGTGATTTTTGTTTCATATTTGTTCATATTGGTATCTTATTTTTGTACGAAAAATTTGAAAAATCAAAAATAGTTTGTATTTTTTTTGTATACCGTGACACCCCGATTTTTCTTATTTGATTCATTCTTCTCATTTGTCTATTTGGGGACATCATAAAAAGGGGGAGAAAGAATTATCATATTATGGGGGAGTTTGAATTTTGGGGGAGTTTTTCAGATGTTGCTTATGTTTTTATCATATATTGATATCCATGTTATCTCATTTCAAACTCGATATGTCACGTGGTATTTGCTTTGTCTCATGTGTGTAGGTATGAAGATTGAAGATCTATATGTTGCACACCCTGATGAGAAAAGATTTTAGATTCCTGAAGATTTGAATAACAAACGATGAAGACTATTCATTTGTACCTTTTCCAGTTTTGGGTTCATGGGAGGGTAGATTTGTATAGGCAATTTCATATTTGATAATTCGGATTTTTTATGTATGTACCGGCATAGACATAGGGGGAGATTTGTAAGGACATTTTTCTAATGTCCAACATGTTACATTTGTGTATGTCGTACGCCGCTACATTTGGCACGTCACCTCACGATCTCACATGACGGCCTCTATCCAAATTTTGGGAATCAAGCATTCAACATCTCCATTAATGTGTCCCACATCTGCCTCAACGACTTCACGTTCCAAGATTTTAGGGACTTAATGCAAGTGGTACGCAAGGGAAGTCAAAACAGTGAAATAAGGCTTGATAGGGAAGTTCAAGGGGCATTTTCGTAATTTCACATCCATAGTTCGGAGGTCTGGTCAACTGGAAAGTTGAAGAGCTCACCGCAACGAAGATACTGGAAGAAACGGCACCTCAATCCGAGCTACGATGAAGAAGTTATGACCTTTTGAAGTTGGAGAAAATTCCTTGAAGAATGCTGTTTTTTAACCCCATACCAGAATGGTACAACCAAACCGGTTCGGTGTACCCCAGATGGGGTTCGGTGTACCTGTACGCTGATAAGTTTTTAAGAGTTTTAACAAAGCGGGACTCTTCATATTTTTTCCTATAAATACCAACTTCGGGGGTGTTGTTTTGCAAGACTTTAGAAGACGTTTTTGAGAGTCCAAATAAATCTAGTCTTCATATTTTTGAGTCCCAAGACTCATGTTTTGATTCACACAATTGCCAAACCTTGGTGAACCTTTTTGGTAACCCAAGAACACATCTTGTGTATTTGTTTAGCCTCTGTGGAGAAGGTATCTCCATACTTTGATCGGTGGATACCGAGCGTAGTCATTCTACGTGTGGACGAGCTGAAGACGACGAACCGACACCTGGAGGGTACTTTCGCTGTCTCTCGTATCTTTGAAGGTTTTCTGAAGGCACTGTGCAGTATAGTCTTGTGGGCGATTATCAGGATTGTATGTAAGTCAAAGGTCTTGTTAACTTTTCAAAGTGTTATAAAAGGTTTTTACCCGGAAGGGGTTTTTTCCTCAATTGCTCGTCTTTATTTTACCATGCATGGCTTGAATGATTTATCTTGGTTAGATGCATGTGTAGGGGCTGTTTTAATAGACTCTAATTAAATAAGTGTGCCATCTTATTAATTTGCGAATCGAATCGATATCACACGACGTTTTCACGACCTCTTTCGTGCCGCGTGAAATATCCTTGTCTTTAGGTACGCCTTGTGGGGGAGGTGACAAGTCCACTACTCTCCCACTACGTAGAGTGGTAATTGCGCTACATTGCTCAGGATGGTCATGGGTTATGGAGTTAACACTAGTTTGACCTTGGAGAGGTCTTTGGCCCTAGGCAGGAAACTTGCCTTTCTCTTGGATACTCAACGATGATTGCAACTTTGAAATGTTTGCATTCATGTCGTTGATCATGCGCTCATGCCTAGCATTAGTTGCATTCTGGGTATTGATAAAGTGGTTTATCGTATCCTCGAGATTTCTCCGCGGTGGAGTGATATATGCTCCTTGAGGTGGTGGTGCTTGAATATGTCCTTGTAAGTGTGGAGCTTGTTGAAAGTGAGGTGGTGGAGGAGGGGAAACATGTGAATTAGGATTCATCACAGCATGTTGTTGCCCATAGCTAAAACCAGGGTGGTTTTTCCATGAAGGGTTGTAAGAATCCCCATGCGGTGCACGAAAATTACCCTTGAATCCTCCTATAACGCTTACTTGTTCTTGAAGCATAACTTTGTAGGCGGGTATAGTCGGGCATTCCTCAGTTGAATGACCCGCCTCAAAAATCGCCCACACCTTCTCAACGGGGTTTGGGATGGATACAGTTAGTCCTCTTCCATATACCTCACGTAGGTTTCGCAGTCCATTCTCAAGTACATCGAGTCGACTGTCCGTCATAGAATTCTTTTCTACGTGAAATAGGTCGAACGCCGATGGAGTGGTGGTCACTTGGTGATTTTAATTTTGAGCATTAGGGTCAGATATATCCCAGGATTGGGTAGTCTCGGCGACATACCTCATGTGAAGCTCAGCATTTTTGGCGTCTAATTTGACAAATGGACCATCGCACATGGTTTCAACGAGTTGCTTGGAATTAATGTTCATCCCATTATGGATGAAGGAAATGATTTGCACTTTATCAAATCCATGATGGGGGCATGAAGTAACTAACTCATTGAAATGCTCGTAGCATCGATCGAATGACTCATTTTCTAGTTGTCAAAAAGTTTTAATTTGAGCCTTGATGGAGTTTGTTTGACGTGGAGGAAAGAATTTCATAAGAAATTTAGATTGCAACTCATTCTAGGATGCAATCGAGCTTGGAGGTAAAGACCATAGCCAAGTCTTAGATTTATCTTTTAGCGAGAATGGGAAGAGTTTGAGGCGGATTACCTCTTGTGTGCAAGTTTGACCATTAAGGGTTTCACACACATCCTCAAATTCCCTGATGTGGAGATATGGATTTTCAGAATCCATTCCATGGTAGCGGGGGAGCATCTGGATCATCCCATTTTTAAAACGAAATTGCCCTGTATTATATAGGAGTATGATGCATCCTGGAGTGACAATGCGCTCGGGATATAAGATTTCTCTCAAACGGCGGTACGGGGCCGCTTCCTCACCGGCGGATGCACTACCGTGTTGTGACATACCTCTCTCTCTTAACGACTTGGTATCCTCACCTGGTATGCTTGGAGCGCGCTCTAAAGTGTGTCCTAAGAGGGAAAACGGGGTGTTATTTGCGATTGAGTGTGATGGTGAGGGAGGTGGAACCCAGAATTGTGGATCGTTAGGAGTGTGAGGGCTATTAGGGTTGTACTCACTTATCGAATTTTCGTAAATGTGGGTTGGAGTATTATGGGGAGTTGGAGTGAGCCCAGAATTTTGCATTAACGGGCTTATGAGAGATGATGATGAATATTTTTGTGCTTTTTCAAAATTTTATATGTTTTGGGATTTTTGGAAATTTTTGGTCAAAGTTTTAGATTGACTTGATCTAATCCTAAGCCTACCTAAGTCCCTAACAATGGCGCCAAAAACTTGATGCGACTAAGAATGTGTCTCCGAAGTGCATACTCTCGAGGCTCAAGTGCAAACCTGTCGCTCAAGTAATAATTCGATAAGTCGGGTATCGATCCTCAAGGAAATAGGACAATGGAATTTCAACGACGTTGGATAGACGAAGAAATCCTAACTCTAACTCTTAAAAAGAAAGGAAAAGATGATTTGTTTTGAGAACTGGCTACAACTAAATGCAATTTTGAAATGGTGAAATAAATGCAACTGTTCTAAATTACCTAAAATATCAACGATGAATGATTTAAAATTCGAACTATATGATGAAGAAAACAGGACGGGAATACAATCCCTCAACCCTAGTGTATTGCTGGTATAAAACTAATCGTAAATTTAAGTGATTAATTAGACCCAGAATTTAGTACTCCCAAGCATTACATATATGAGGTTCAATCCCGCACCATACTTAAT
Organism: Sambucus nigra; assembly: GCA_949130495.1. NCBI lineage: Eukaryota > Viridiplantae > Streptophyta > Magnoliopsida > Dipsacales > Adoxaceae > Sambucus > Sambucus nigra. The sequence continues at coordinate 177,438,459 of OX422218.1, read as the reverse complement.
CAGAGGACAAGTAAACCGGTATTGCGATAGTCAAATTCGAATTGCATTATGAAGCATCCCGATTACCCTGAAGCAAACGAAATCCAAAGATTTATAATTATCGCATTTCTACGCAATACGGTCGTAATAAACCATTAAATTTAGAGGATTAATTTTATACACATGCAACTACCACATCCGGTTGAGTTCATGCATCCCGACCCTTAAAAAGTTTAGCCTACCATGATGAAATTAATGAAAACGATTATTGAATTGTAGGAAAACATGATTAAACTAAGGGAGAAGTAAAGAATGATGTAGAAGGAAGATTAGACAGAAGAAAGTAATCAACTAACTTACTAAAGAACTAAAAGCATCAACTAAAATTACTTGTAATCACAGAAATCTGAACAAACTTCAATCTTGGAATTAAAATTGCAATAAATCTTCAAACTATGGTTTTGTAGCAACTTTATTTCTCTAACTAAGAATTGTAACTTAAAAAGGGAAAAATTAGATGAATTTTCCGCCCCTTAATATGATATTCAATCGGGTCTAAATACCCTACAAGACTCCAAGAGTTTTAGCTTAACCAGGACTCTCCATTAGAGGAAGAGTAAGAAAACAAAACTGCGACATGCGGACCGGTCCGGTCCTCCTTCAGTTCGGTTCTGCTGGGATCCGGATCGATTATTTTAATTTTCATCAACTTCGATCCGTCTTTGGTCTGGGGTTCACTGGAACTTTGTATTTTGGATCGGTCCTATCCGGATCGGTCCTATCTTTCTTTGACTTTTTCTCCTATCTTTGACTGCGCATAACTTTCACACCGGGACTCCGATTGAGGTATCGTTTCTTCCTATGTACTTGTAAAATTGATTTCTTCAACTCTTCTTTATATTCCTCATCCGAATTCCGGGTAAAAATTATAACTTTGACCTTTTGACTTTCCTTCTTTTCTTTCTTTATTCTTCTGGTTTCTTTATTTCATTAGTGACATCAAATACCTGTAAAATTAGTACGAAATACCAGAAACTCGGGGTACTCATTAGAATAAGTCAATAGCAAGATTATGTGATAAAATCAAATCGATTACGTTGTTCGAGGTGATAAAAGTAACTAAATTAAAGGGATAAATTTGGAAGAATTTATTCGTAATCAAATCCCCCTAACTTAGAACTTTGTGCGCCCCGAGCAATATAAAAGAATCCTAACAAGGCTCAACTCTTGAAAATCATTTTATTGGGATAAAATACATTTTTTGCGAGCAAGTGATTGCATTTAGAGTATGAAACAAGCCTTTAAACCCCTAGGTTACCCTAGTGGGACGAGTTGTATCTCGTGAGGGTTTGCAGAGAATATACCCACAAAATTCGACTCAAAGAAACTTCAAAAGACGCAAAAATTGTATAATTCAAACTTTTCCAGAAAATAATCATCATCAAGTCATTTTCAAGAGTCTCAAATCATAGTGCGCGTGTGTGAAGCCGGAAAATTTAACCGCGAATTTCCACCAATTGACCATTACGTTACTTATACGAAAATTCGCTTTGATTTCAAAATCTCACATGATGCTCTCACAAATGAATTACTCGGAATGTGACTATTTTCTCTCGATATGCGTGATTTATATGAGTAAATGTTGTGGAACCAAGTTCACGCACATAAGTAGAAAGACGAAAATTTTATAGTGATTTAATCTAATCAATGGAATACGGTTTGAAACACGGGAACATTCCCCCTAATACGTACGTTTTATCTCTTTTATTATCTTTTGTGTTTTAACTCTCCACGCGGTAACTAATTTCGCAATTTGGACTCGGTTAGGACTTTTTCGGGCTAAAGGTGTATTTTGTAAAATGAGAGAGGTACTAGAAATCTGGAATTGGAAAGTTTTCTTATGTTGTCCGTTATTGCGTTTCTGGGATTTTGCTCATTTTTTCTTCTTTTTCTGTTTTTTTTCGCTTTTCTTTTCTTACTATTTTTGTTGAGCATAGCTATTTTTTCTTGCCCTTTTTCTACACTTTCCGGACTTAATTCTGGAATTGTTACCTTTTCACAATTCCGGGCCAGTTGGGGTTTTTCGGGTTGTCAAATGAAGGGGAAAAAATTATTCAGCTTAATTTGGGTTACAAAAGGGATAATTTTTTCACGATTTTTTCTAGCCTATTTTTTTGGGTGACAAACGAGGGCCCACTTCATTGTCCAAAATACTAATTTCGTTACCATATGCGTTTCGAGATGAATTAAGTTTAGAGATCAATTTTGGCACGTTTTTCAAGGCAATATCACACACATTTTCTATAACCGATCAAAATGAAGGGATTGAGATCCTTGATGACTTATTTGATGCTGAAAAGAACTTTTAAGTTAACAAGTAGCTCAAATTGATTTATAAATTTCACAAAAATGAAAGGCTTGAATCTCACCGGGGTTGTTAATCTCCACTTTTATTCGTTAAGTCGCCTATGTTCGCTCAATTTCCATCTTTGGTCAATTTCGGCTTTGTGCATTTTGGATTTTACAAGTTGAGAATTTAAATCGACTTTTAATGATATTTTTGAAAATTTTGAATTCCAAATTTTATTTATTTTGAACAAAAAATATTTTTGAATTTTTCAAGATTTTATGATTTTTTTGAAATTTTTGGGCATTTTAGAAAATTTGTGAAGTTTTAGAAAAAACGCACTTGTGGCCCCCCCCCAACTTAGACTTTTGCATTGTCCTCAAGCAAAAAGGGCTAAAATCTAACTCAAAGCGAATTAAAAGTGCGGAAAAATAAAATAGACAAATATTTAAAATGCATAAAGACACTAAATGACCCTAATACATGACTCAATAATACAATAAAAATCACCCCGTACACGCCCGCAATACAAAAACATAAACTTTAACTACACTCTTGCGGAGTATAGTGGCTAGTCTGGGTATCGAATCCTCAGGAAAATAGGACAATGGAATTGTAATGACGTTGGATAAACGAAGAAATCCAAACTCTGACTCTAAAAAGAAAGAAAAAGATAATTTGTTTTGAGAACTGGCTACAACTAAATGCAATTGTGAAATTATGATAGAAATGCAACTATTCTAAATCACCTAAAATACTAATGATGAATGATTTAAAACTCTAACTATATGATGAAGAAAACAAGACGGGAATACAATCCCTCAACCCTAGTGTATTGCTGGTATAAAACTAATCATAAATTTAAATGATTAATCAGACCCAGAATTTAGTACTCCCAAGAATTACGTATATGAGGTTCAAGCCCGCACCATACTTAATCAGAGGATGAATAAATCGGTACATGCGATAGCGACATTCGCATTGCATTCTAAAGCATCTCGATTACCCGGAAGCAAACGAGATCTAAAGATCTACAATGGTTGTGTTTCTCTGCAATACGATCGTAATAAATCATTAAATTTTGAGGATTAATTTTATACACATGCAACTACCATATCTAGTTGAGTTCATGCAATCCGACCCTTAAAAATTTTAGCCTACCATGATGAAATTAATGAAAACAGTTGTTGAATTGCAGAAAATCATGATTAAACTAAGGGAGAAGTGAAGAATGATGTAGAAGGAAGATTATGCAGAAGAAAGTAATCGACTAACTTACCAAAGCACTAAAAGCATCAACTAAAATTACTTGTAGTCACAGAAATCTGAACAAACTTCATTCTTGGAATTAAAATTGCAATAAATCTTCAAACTAGGGTTTTGTAGCATCTCTCTCTCTAACTACCTCTAAAAGTTTTAATTAAAAAGGGAAAAATTAGATGAATTTTTCGCCCCTTAATATGATAATAAATAGGGTTTAATACCCTACAAGACTCCAAGACTTTTAGCTTAACAAGGACTCTCCATTGGAGGAAGAGTAAGAAAACACAACTGCGACAGTCGGACCGGTCCGATCCTCCTTCAGTTCGGTTCTGCTTGGATCCGGATCGGTTCTTTTAATTTCTGATCGGATCGATCCTATTCGGATCGATTCTTTTAATTTCTGACCGGATCGATCCTATCCGAATCGGTTCTTTTAATTTTCATGAACTTCGATGCGTCTTCGGTCTGGGGTTCACTGGAACTTTGTATTTCGGATCGGTCCTATCTTTCTTTGACTTTTTCTCCTATCTTTGACTGCTCATAACTTTCACAGCGGGATTACGATTGAGGTACCGTTTTTTCCTATGCACTTGTAAACTTGATATCTTCAACTTTTCTTTAGATGCCTCATCCAAATTCTGGGTAAAATTTTTAACTTTTCCCTTTTGGTTTTCCTTCTTTTATTTCTTTAATCTTCTGGTTTTTTCTTTCTTTAGTGACATCAAATACCTGTAAAATTAGTACGAAATACCAAAAACTCGGGGTATTCGTTATAATAAATTATTAGCAAGATTATGAGATAAAATCAAATCGATTACGTTGTTCGAGGTGCTAAAAGTAACTAAATTAAAGGGATAAATTTGGAAGAATTTATGCCAAATCAGGTGCCTAACACCTTCCCGTTCTATAACTTAGTCCCCAAACTGGTGATATATTTGGTTTCATATGCATCAGTTTGTCTTGTGATGTTGCTTCTTCGGTGACAACTACATTTTTTCCTGTTTTGAGCAAAATAAGCTGGCGATTCCATTTTGTATATTTTTACTCCCCTTGATGACGATCGATTATGTCCAGGGAGCCCGCAAATATCCCGCTAGTGGAAGAAAGAGGATTTTCTTCCTTGATCCCCACACGTAATCTCTTTCGGGGCGAACACCTCATCGAATCTCGAATGGCCAAAGGGAAAGGTCCATGTTTAGTTTGGCTATAATGGGTACTTTCCACTAGATGACAATGATAGATTGGATAGTTAGCACTAGGATTTGTCGGCCTCTTGAGAAAGTGTCTCTTGAGGGGTAAAATTTTTTAGAAAAATAAAGATGTCTATCTCTTGCTTGTTTGTTGTTAGGAGCCAAACCCAATGAAACTTGACCCCCATCCTCCAAAACAGACCCCTGAGGTCCCAAGTGGGGGTCTCGAGATCTGTCGTACACTAGAGCCAAGATATTATGAAATAAAAAAAATGTGGATAAAACATAAGGAATTGGTATTGTTAGAAATGTTTTAAGGTAAGATTCTTTCCTATTCGATAAGTAATGTTGCGTCGGAGCTTTTATGTAATTACCTAGATGAAATTTAACTACTTAAGTTTGATCTCGATTAAACATCCAGGGGTTTCAATTAGGGGTGGTAATTTATGACATAATAACCCGTTTATGGTAATAACCCAAAATGACCTGAACATGACATGATTAGTTTGTATAGATTTTAGAGTTTCCAAAACTTATACTCAAATTAAAATCAAGGCGACCCGAAAATGACACGACTAACTTGAATTGCCACCCCTAGTTTCAATGATACTTTTTTGACTAGTTTTTATAGGATGATCTTAAAGAGTTGTCAGTGGTACTTTGATGAATCACGGAGTACCAGAATAGTAGCTGAAGGTGGTTCACATTTGCTTCATTAATAACCCTCGATAAACAGAGTTTCGATAGTACCCTTATACACAAAGAATTTATTCTCAAAGTGCTTTTAAAAACATATGCATCATACATTAGATTATGACTCAAATAATTTATATTACCTCCTCTTTCCCCTTAAAAACCCTGTTAGTTCTCCATTTCCCACTCTTCAACATCATTGTAAACAAGGTTCGTATCAACATCGTTGTAAGGTTTTTTTTATGTGCACAACGGTGGATACTAAGGTCCTGAAAAGTAGTTGAGATTTCTGGTGGTATTAGTATTTTATTAGTTTTGGAAATTTAGAAGATATCTTTTGATTATGATTTCTTTTAGCAGTTATTTATCTTTGATTTTCTTGTATCTTTAGCTAATTATTACTACAACTGACCCTCTCTGTTATTTTAGTATAAAAAGGATTAGGCCTCCCTGCTAATTAGACTTTATAAACATAATTATGATTTCAGAGAGAATTTGGAGATGGTCCTTAATTTCCATTGCATGTTACATCAACTTTTAATCAATAACACATATTAAGGTAGGTTGAGGCCACATACTTTATTGCCCTATATCTTGCACAATGTATTATATTATATTTAGGCTTGTTTTATCTTGTTAAAAATAACTACACTTATTCAACAGGTCGTCTTTTAGGGTAGTAGTAATAGATCAGACTTATGAAACAAAGAGAAATTTGTTGCCTTATTTTATGAGACACAACATTACGAGACTATGAACGTGTTCAGAAGTATGAGATTAATGCGATATGCATTTTATGATAGATATGTGGTAAAACAAATATATTATAATTGAACATATTTAAGTGTGTTGTCTTTAAATTTAGTTCACATAAAAACTTAAAGATTTTTCTAAACTCAACAACCGACGATTGATCAGACGTGAAATAGAGATATCAAGTTTTACTAGTTGTTTATGTAATATTTATTAGCTCGTCATATTCTATATAAGAATACACCCAAAAACTCCATATTCACCCCTTATTTTTTTGTAAAACTAGGGAAAAAGGAGAACAAATTCCCACAAGCTATCACCACCTAGAAATGAAAATAAATTCTAATCGACCAAATTTCAATAACAGATCAGTTAGAGTTTAATGAAATTCAACCTTTTCCCAACTTCAAGCGATCTTATTTTGTTGTCCCAAAGTGCTGATTTGGCACCATTTATCGTTACCATTTTGAGAATTGTTTCAGAAGGAAGAGCTGTAGGATCAATGGTTCAATTCGTAAAAAATTCTTATCCTTTGTTGATAAGAGAATCATTTGGGGAAGCAAGAGAATGAGATATGAGATTCTTCCAGAACATGACGGAACTGAACTAGAAAGAAGTAGTAGCAAACAGAGGATCAAAAAGAGCTAAAGTATGGCTTCAAAGTCAAATCGATAGACTACTGAAATTAAACGAAATCAACTGATTCCTCTATTCCTTTCCCAACCTATACTATAATACAAGTCAAAAACCAGGAAAGGCAAAAAGGAGACAAAAACTTTAAGAGCTAGTGGGTTGACACGGATTCGATTCCAGATTCGAGATGACCTACTAAAGGAATTTAGATAAGAGAGTGAAAGACTGACTTAATTCATTCTTCTTCTCATTCTTACTTTTGAGGATGTAGACCTTTTATATATCTTTCTTACAGGCTTGATCGATCTAATTAGTCTTGTTCTTTCTTATATAGGATTCATGACTAGCTCGGTTCTAGGAATGGGATATACAGATGTTTAACTATATTATTAAGATAAAAGAGAGACCATAATACCTGAGGAAGGCAACATAAAATTCACAAGATAGGGTGCGGCTTCGGTAGTGATGAGGTCCCTCACAACAAAAATAATTGCCAAGCCCCCGGAGCAACTTATTTTTTTGAAAAAAAAGAGAGGATGCGCCCCCCAAAAAAGAACCTTAGACACAAGTTATATTGCAATTGCTGCGAAACTTGAGAACGACAAGGCATATATTTTTTCAATGATGAAAATAGATGAAAATAATGTAGTTTTTTCTTCTTCAATAATTCAACAACCAAATGGATTGTCAAGCATGTGTGACCAAATGTCTATTTCAAATTTTGGCTTTATTTAGGGGGTAGGTAAAGCCAATTATAATCGGATCGACTCAACTCTTTCAATACAAGGTAGATCGAGATCCATAATACAAAAACAATAACAATATTCATTGAAATTAAAATTTAATGTAACTGTTCAAACCATATAAAATATCGTGAAGTATACAAAAAATGTTAAAGTAATCAATGACAAAAAGATTAATAAAACTCATAAACGTTACTATGAAATTAAAGGTACCGTTTGCGAGGTCAAATATCAAAATCACTACACCAAAATGCTCATTTGGTAACACACTATTTTTTTTATTAGTAACACTATTATCCCATTACTGTCACTTACACTAAATTACCGTTACAAATCTCGAATAAGTGTTACTAATATTATTTACTTGGTTTAAAAAAAGTGTTTTCTTAAAAACAGAGGTAAATTTTTCCTCCAGCCCAAAAATCCCAAATGAGACCCGTCGAAGACCTGTCAAACCCTAACTTTCTCCAAATCGACCTTCCCTAACTTTCTTCTTCAAACCCTAACTGTAAGAGTCGCGGTACGTAAGATTTCATTCTAACTCTTGTTAATCTACACTTCATTTTTTATTCATCTCAAAATAGCGTGTAGTCATGTGTGTATACGCTCTTATTTGTCTTTTTTTTTTTATATTTATGAATCTCATTTTTGTGTTGATGATACATTTTATGAAATGGGAGTGTGTGTTAGATGTTTAAATATTTCTTGAATTTGGGTTTGATTGGATAATCACTATTTGTTGAGTCTGTTGACTATTTTCCATAATGAATTTTAGGGTTAGGGTTTAATGCCATTGCTATGGTGGTGATTGTTAGTTGTTTAACTGTGTTGAATTTGGGTTTGATGGCATTTTAGTGTCTAAAGCAATGGTAAAAGTTTAAATAAGATCTATAGGGATTTGTTTGGTTGCTTTGAAGATTATGGTTAAAGAAAGTAAATTAATCTTGTCTATGGATTATTATTTATTCGATAATGTGGTTAGGTACTTACTATATATCGTATCTACCGCTCCAGTATACCGTCGACGTTTTGATTATTACTCTATATTGTTTTGTTAGATTATTCCATACTTTTTGCTATGGGGATTTTATTACCCTTTGTTAAATTTGAAATGTGATTTGTGGGTTTTCTTATTACTAATATATTTTCTTTGGTGTTTTGACTATCACAGTTCATCACTGCCCTTCCCCTCGCCCTCGCCCTCCCACAATCAGATCATAATGCACCAGCATTGGAGCCTTCTCAAACCGTTGGAACCTTTTCAGGTAACACTTCTCAAATGCTTAGGGTTTGTCACCATCACGCAAGTTCTTCTCAAACTCGTGGCCTAGGGTTTCACGATTTGGGGATTATGAGGTAAGCCTCCTCTATAATATTATGTGTGTGTGTGTGTTTATGTGTAATAGACATACTGATTTGCAACCAATATGGAAAATTTATGCACATTGATCATAATGTCAAGTACCTTTTATTGTCTTTTAATGAGAAATTGCTTATTAATGGAGTTGAAATGAAGAAATTTCTTTCAATTTCTTCATTTCAACTCCATCAATAAGCAATTTCATTTGATTGGAATTTTTATCAACATATTGAAAAAGTTGCTGATTAGATATATAAACACTATCAATGGAGCTGAAATGATGAATTTTATTCAAAGTAGATTGTAATATAAACCTATTTGTTTCTCTAAGAAGATAAAATTGATTTTCTTTATATTCTTAAATGTGTTTAGAAGCTGAAAGGATAACTCATGCATGTAACTTGTTTGTTTGTTTGTTTGTATTCAACATGCCCACCATCCCCGGCTCGCCTTTTCTCAGGCAACACATCTAGCAAGCCTGTGTTAATAAAGCAGATATGTTAAATGTATTTTAAGGCTATTATATGCTTGAGATTTGAAAGGCTATTATATTCCTAGAGATTGCCACTACACGCGCCGATCTAATATTTGATCGCTAGACTACCATAAGATTGAGTGGCATGTCCGAGAAGGCTTACAACAAATCTTCTAATGCAATGCAGAATGCCATTAGTGTAAGTTAGTCCTTTATTTCCCTTTCCCATTTTTTCAATGTTTATTTTGCTTCTCGGAGATTATAAGGAATAAAGACTTATTTTTTAGGAATAATCTTGATATTAGAGAATTATGGATTCAATTAGGATGTATAAGGCTCATCCCTCTTGCTCACAAAGGCTTATTTCTGCAAGTTTCCTATTTTTATACCATGCACAGTTCATGTTTGATATAATGTACATGCATTTGACAAATTAAAATGTTCATTTTCAGATACAAGGATCGATTTCTTTCGTTAGTACCAACTTTTCATCGAGCATCTGTCGAATTTACCCGTCCTATTTTTACTGCTGTAGCATTCTACTTGTGTTCAAAGAGACACAAGATATCCAAATTACTTTTCTTTCGATTCACAACTTACGTTAGGTCAGGTGTTAAAATTGTATCCATTTTTTTATTGTCTTGATAACTTTTTTACATCTTAAAGTTGACAAAGACTAAGTTAACTGAACTCTGTGGCACATCAGAAGATGAATTTTCTAGTCTAATACACGTCGTGTCGTTGTTGGATAACCGGTTAGTTTTTCCAGTTATGTTAAAATTGTTGATTTCTAATTGCAATTTGGAAATAAATTTGCAGGTGTATACTTTCATGAAGGACCTTTACCATGATGTGTTTGGGATATCAAAGGAAAAGAAAGACCAAAAGGAGGTGAAAGGAAATCTAGGTAACATTTAAAACATACTTGTTTGGTTTAATTCTTTCCTATGTCACTTGTTAACATTTTTCACATGGATTCACGTCATAAAGAATCCTTTAAATAGAAACGAGTACAATTAATTATGTTTTCTCACTATTTCATAGACCCCTTTACCTTTTATCATTTCTTCTTTCTCACTATTTTTGTATGGATGTAGTCATATATGGTATACTTGGGAGCTCACTCACATGGCATAGAAGTCTCATCGATTAATTTAGACAGAGTAACATAGTCTCATTATGAATTTCTTGGATTATTCTTGGGAAGGTAATGACTTTTAGCACATAGAATGGCTTATTCGTCTCTCCATTCGATATATTTTTATTCTGGATTAAATTTTAACCTTATTCACATTCCATATATTTCTTGTATAAAATGGTAGAGGTATTTACATTTTGGTTATGTTTTGTGATTTCAGTTGATTGTTCAACTGGAAGAAATCAACAACTCTTTGTTCTAATTTCTGAGATAAAGTTGTTACAAGTATCCATGGGATACTTTTATGGGACATTTAAGAAATGTGGATTTCATGATGTTATAAATATTAAGGTGTTGAATAAGTTTACTTATTGATTTTTTGTCAACCAATCATGTTGTATGGATGTAAACTTGTCAACCTTCAGAGCAAACAATGTTTGGTCAATTTAATCTCAATGAAGGAACATACTCAACTTATGCTTTAAAGTCAATGAGATTAGGTTGGATTACTATTTTGATGTCAATTTTGGCAGCATTTTTAGTTTTCTTAGTTGATAATCATATGACAACATATTCACGAAGACATTTTTCGTGATGACCTACCAAGCACTTGGTTCTTATTGTTGTTTGGCACCTCAGTGATTTTCAGTTTAATTAATGCCACTGTGTTACTTTTTTGCTTCACATTTATTCTTTCAATAATATGTGGTTTCTTCCTTTATAAATTGACTCAATATGAAATTTCATTAACAATCTTGTTCGATAAGAAGACTGGAAGCAATATAATTTCGTGGCCAATTGAAGAGATTGAGAATTTGAGATCAGACAAGAATGAAGTCGACGAGGTGGAGGTGGAAGTCGGGTCAGTCGTGCCACTAGATGTCAGATCAGCTGCTTGGGTATGTGTTCTTTTTTCTAAATTGTATTACCTATTGTGCAGTAATGTGTATTAAAATATTAGGGACTGGCATGAGAATGTAACAACTAGATATCACAAATGAGTTTGAAATTGATAAGAAGGCCCTTGAGAGAGTAAATGGAAGGAGCGTGATATATAATTGTACCCCAAACGAAGGAGATATTGAATGTGGTGCATTGTGGCCCTTTGGTGTACTTGGTGTTGCTGATAAAAACCTTTTTGAGCAAACTCTTGTGTCCTATTATGTTGCCAAAGAGACTAATGGCGTTCTCAAGACTCTATTTTACACAGTTAGTCAAGGTTTGCTTATTATTTTCTCGTAGATACTTAAATCAGCATCTTGCTCAATTATTTCAGTTATTCTCACATCTTTCTAAATGAATTTGTCAATTCATTGCAACAATATGCAATAGAAACAAATATTTGAAAATATTGACTATTTACAAAGGCGAGGTCCTATGGCTGCTTCACTAGAGTTCTTATTAAAATGGGTCTTTTAACTCAGCCACCCGAGCGTGTTTTGGTTGAAAGAAGAGATGGGTCTTTTTTTGATAATATTGAGTATGAATCTTCCTATGATTTGTACCTTTTACAAATCAGTGGTACATTCTCTTAATAAATGCAGGAATTTTCAAAAAAATATTTTTAGGCCAATGTCAAAATCTTCAAAAACTATTGCTACAACCAAGAAAACAACTTATATAAATGTTGGTTATAACCCAGTCAAGGATTTGCCTCAATTAAAACATCAATCTAATTTCCTTTACCTCCCTTGTGTATCCCCCTTACCTAGGGTTAATGAGTTAAGCCATAATCTTTCAAACAACAACTATTTTGATCTTTCGGGCGACGACGCTGTCTACTCTAATTTAGGCCTGGACATCACACCTAATTTAGGTACTATTACAACTATGTCTCATAACTTTAGCATAGGGTGTGGATTATTGCAAGTTGTTTCACCAAATCGTTTAGGTTCTCTTTTTCTTAGGCGAGTCTAACAAAGTTCCATTTTTTATGCTTCTCATTGTTTATTTGTGTTGGGATTTTGTATCTACATTAGATCTACTTCATTTACTTAGGTTCTATCTTTCTTTCTTTTGTAGTCATGAGTGTGTTGTGGTGGTATTTCATCTACATTGGTGACAACTGAGAATGGTTTTTGTTTACTCAGATCTAATAATTTTTCTGGATGATCTCTTTGTGTTTGCCACTATTATATATTCTGTGTTACACCTCGTGGTGGGGTATCCTTGTTTCTTACATAGATTTGGTGTACTTGTTTGGTGCTTATTGATTCAACAGAGCTAGGATGCCACTGCTAATAAGCATATATAATCTTTATATTGACTTTGTTTCTTTCTTTTCTTATATTGGCACAACAGAACTGTCATGCCTGATCCGAAAGGTTCTCAAGGTATATCATTAAATGAGTATTTTTTGTTCATTTACATAATTTATGTTTACTTAATGGGAATTGTAACACCAATTTCAGGTGTGTCAATTGTCTGTCCGAAATCCGGCACGAACATGACATGTAACACCAATATCAAACCATTTTTTTACTGTTTCATGTCATGTCATCATTCCCTGTCTAAAATTGCCTACCCTAGGTACTAAATCTGCAATTTTGATAAATCATATCTCGCTCTATTACATCATTTTAGTAAGTTATATATGCATATGCTAGGGTTCCTCTTTAAGTTGTTCCACTTTTAAATTATTAAAGCATCATTGACCATTGATCTTAACTAAACTAATACCCACTTTCAATAGTGATAATATTGAAATTGAATCTTATTTGAATTTTAAATTTACTGGTATACTTCTTTTAAGGTGTATATAATTAGGACTTATGAGATTTGTCATAAGTTGGCATGTCCTAACTCTTTTTATCCTGAGAAAGTATATTACCAAAAAATAGAAGTACATACATTATGTCTAAAAATTTTGTTGATGAATTTTCTTGGATTTTTTTGTGTGCATATTTACAAAGCATCATGGCTGCTACTGCCTTTCCGACATGTTTATGATGAGTTTGTGTTGGGATGATAGTCTCATTCTACTAAGTTGTTTATCACCTTATTAACATTTTATCTGAGTGTCATTTTTGGAACGAAGATAAAAGTATTCACGTTGCGGACAACGATAGTTCTTGATGTTTTACGATTTATTTTAGTTTTCATCTATTGAAAAAATACCAAATAAATATTAATTTGCATGTTATTGTCTTTATGTATTCACTTTGTTGGAATGGGCTCATATGTTCTGTTCTGCAGCTTCTTCCATTTCTGTTTGATAAAGTTGTTTCATGAGATGAATTCAAATTCTGAATTTTTATATGAAATCGAGGGGGTAACATTTATTTCTCTTTCAAGATTGGATAGTAATAAGTTTGCTCTCATATTATTTCGATAGAAACTTAGTACAACTTGTGCCTATCTTTAACTTATTTTTTCTTTCTCCCTCTGGAGAATGATTAGCCTACTTGATTATATTAGTATCGTGCTAATATTTTCCTTGTGGCACATAAAGAATATATTTAAGTTGCTAACATGGTTAGTTTTTGTAATGCAGTTGTTACAATAATTGGAGGAGGGATAAGGGGTGGATGTGGAGGGGGTCGCGTATATGGGCCAAGCGAAGATGCAAAAATTTTAAGTGATTTTGATGTGATTTACATTAGAAGTAATTGATCACTATTTTTATAGACAAAGGAAACCAAGGCTGGAATACATACACAGTCAGTAAATATGTTACTTAATAGAGTTAATGATAATAAGAAGTCTGATTATGAGAATTCAAATGAACTTTTGAGTTTATCTTCTTTTGAATACTATTAATATTATACATTGTAATATACATATTACAGCAATAATATGCATATTACAACAGTAATATGACATATTATAGTAGTTAACTGTAATATTATTACATCAATAATATCATGAGTATTTCAATAAACAGTGAAATGGGCACAACTTTAACAACTAGTTTATATGTGAAATTTCCTACTTTAAAGTGTTGATATGAAAGTGCGATATTATAAGTTCACATACTAGTGCAACTAATTTTACTAGTCGATAATTTTTTGTACTAAATTAAATTATTATGACTAAATGTTGATATTATAACTAATATAATAATTTTATTTTGTTTGACAGAATTTCATTTTTGGATCATCATCAAGTTTCTAGCGTTACGGGTTGTGGCGTTGATGGCGATGATACTAGAACGAAAGTTGATAGTCAACAACAACGGACTTCTTTTTTATATTTTATTTGATTGGTTATAATATAAAAATATCTCATTTGGGGATGATTGTATTATGATGTTATATTGGATGCTTTTATTAAAATAATGTAACTTTTGGGGCGATTGTATTACGATGTTTCATTTGTTTAGTTTAAGTTTCTTTTGTAAATAAAGAGTGAAAGCTTATATAAATGTAAATGTTGAATATAATGCCCTTGTTTTTGTAGACTATTTTTGTATATGTTCTTAGGATTTAAATAGTGTGGTAAGAATAATCTTGATATTGGATCTTCATTTTTTTAAATATGTATTAATATTACTAACAGAATTTTACCGTTACTAATAGCAATAGAATTTTCCGTTACTAATTCTGAATTTTACCGTTACTATTAATAACATATTTTACCATTACTAATTCTGAATTTTACCGTTACTATTAGTAACAGAATTTTCCGTTACTAATTCTCAATTTTACCGTTACTATTAGTAACAAAATTTTCTGTTACTAGCTTCGTTCCCCACGCCTTTTTTCTAACGGAAAATTGTGTTACTAATATTTTTAGTAATGGTAAAATTGTGTTACTAATCGCGTGTTTTGGTGTAGTGTGTCATTTTATTCAATTGGAATTATGATTGTAGTACGGTGAAATTAAACTGGAATAACGTACTGAAAACGTCTCCTCTACCTATAATCAAGATATCCACTTGGTTTCCTATTCAACGTGTATTACAAACTATTAATGGGATGTTTGATAGGTCTAGTTTACCTTCTAATAATTGATCAAATAGACTCTAATAACCAGCTAAGAAAATAGACTATATTATTCATGGCTTTCTAGACTGTGAAGCTTTTCAACAGATAGTTTATAACCTACATTTGAGGTACACGACTGGGATGAGAATGATAACCAAATATTAAATGTAAGATATAAAGAATGAGCATGAAAGAACAACAACAGCTACACCATTTAGTTTTGATAATTATACTTTTTTGCCACTGTTTTGTTATGCTCGAGACTTTGCTTACCATCCCCAACAATCCAAACTCTCTCTCTCTCTCTCTCTCTCACACACACACACACACACACACACACACACACACACACACGCGCGCAAACCCACAAACACACACATACTCATTTATTTTTTTGTCTTTTGTGTGAAAAAATTGTGGCCAACAAGTAAATGAAGAGACAATTTATGGAGGATAATTTGTAGTATAATATTTCCCGTAGTGCCACATGCATGGTATACGGAGGTAAGACTCTAGACCTATAGTTGAAATAACTATAGAAAAAAAGAAGTAAAAAAATTAAAAAGTAGAAAAATAAAATAATAAAGATTTTGGCCACTTTAAGAGAACCAAAAACAAATAGAAATTCATGTACTAAATACATCACTGAATACCACTCTGCATGGTTTATGCACTAAAAACCTTATTTATTGCTCCAACCCTCATGTTCAAAGCAATCATATAATATGAACAAATTAAAAGAAATGAACAAACGATTCAAATAAGGAAGAATAAACCAACTAACAACTTGGTAAATACATAAGAATCTACAACCACTCCCTCCGTACAAATAAAGGGTCCACTATTTCATTTTGGGTTGTCCCAAATTAAGAGTCCATATTACTTTTTGGACATAATTAATGAACCAAGTTCTACGGTGGTGAATGAGAGTTAATCTTGATCATTGATTGAGTGCATCCTTAATTTATACAAAATAAGTACATGGACTCTTAATTGGGGACGGAGGGAGTATTATTTATTAAACAACTAGAACTCGTCAAAGTAAAACACTAAACCCATAACAACTCCATGATTGTAACAAACTTATCTTACTCAATATAACCACAGAATATAGTATAAAGTCATGTAAATACATTGCGTAGACTAAATTGGAGAAGTTGAAGAAATAAACATATAAAGCACTGTTGTTGCAGCAATAAATAATTAAATGCAGAATTAAAATTAGGAACGAAATTACCCAATTTTTGGAGCAAATAAATCTGGGGCAAAAAAATATAAGAAATTCCGAACTGGACAGTCAAGAACAAGGCTGAGTCGCGGACAATGTCGCTCTTTTTAAGGTGTTTCGCGGCTCTTCCCAAAGTGTGATGATAGTCTCGAAGCCCCGCTACCCCCAGGATAAAACAGCCTCCACAAATTTAAATACGGATTGATAAAGCACAAGAATCAATCCGGTCTGTGTACACCCATTCTGTATAATTGCTCGATTCTAAATATATTTAATCTGTAGAAGGAACGAGATTAATTATTCTGGGAGAAAAAAAATTCAGAACAGTTGTAATGGGGGAAAATGAACTGGTAAAGAAATTCTGTGTTGAAAACTGTCTTGAAAACGAAGGTCTCAACCTCTTTTTATGCAAAAAAGAAATTACCGTTAGTGGGCTAAAACGTGGAGAGAAAACTGGAAACGTGGGTGGAAAAATTCAATAGTAAAAGGCCCACGTTTTTTTCGGAATTAATTACCGTTAAAAATTAATTTTTAAAGCCCAAAATCGTTAATTTATTTGTCCAAAAAATTATTTCTTATTGAGCCCAAGCCCAAGACCCAGAACCCGGACCCGGACACGGGCACCGGCCGGGCCGGATGGACGGCGGCGGCGCGCGAGCGCGTGTGTGACTTGGCCCAATAAGTCCCCCACCCATACACCCAAAACATCTAATGCCCAAAGGCTTACCCTTTAGACTCACAAAAAAGGTATATTAACTCATCCCATTTTTTACAACCCACCGATGTGGGACTTGTGCCAAAGGCACTTTCAATGTTTTTGCACCTCATTATAACAGCTGCCAAAGACAGCTGTTTCCAACAATCCCCCACTTGCAAAACTTGAAAACATTTTATCGAGCAATAATTCATAGAATTGTGCATAAGCAAAGGTGTCTTTCGACTTGAACCTTTACGTAGTAAAGATGATTCAGAATATACTAGAGTAACCGTAGTTTTGAACTCTATCTCTGACAACATCCCACACACAACCCTACTTGGGTGTAGTTCTAATAGCTAGCACGTTACGGCCATGTGCTTCTATCCCAGTATAGTGAACGCTTTAGGAATTTTCCCAAAATATCCATAGGAAGCGGCCACACTTCCACATTCACATAGGTGAGTCTATCAAGAATACACCTGTAGCTAAGTACCCCACTCAAAATAGAGCTATAGATCTCATTAAGAGTTATAATAACTCATCCTCAACTCGCTTCAGGATATCATGCTCCATAGGGATGGACTCGAAGTAAAACCCCGTTCTATATTAATTAATAATCGCATGATTCAACCCATATCACTTGTGACTTGTTATTACCCTTTGAACATATTTCTTGGGATCTCCAGTCTATATGTTGGGTTACCATCACAAATGACTCATTTATCCAAGGGCTTTAGTCCCATCCCTTTCGAGGTGTTCCACACCTTCTCCCTAGCTAGTCCTTTCGTCAAAGGATAAACTAAGTTCTGTTCAGACCGTATATGATCCACCCTCACAACACCCGTAGAGATAAATTCTCTAACAGTACTATGCTTACGACGTATTTGTCGTTTCTTACCGTTATAATAATGGTTCTCAACTTTTGCAATAGCCGCGGTACCATCACAATGAATCAAAACGGCTGGAATCGGTCTTTCCCATAATGTGATATCTGACAAGAGGTTTCTTAACCAAACCGCCTCTTCACTAGCAGTAGCTAGCGGTATCATCTCGGACTCCATAGTGGATTGAGCCAAAATTGTTTGTTTATTAGATTTCCAAGAAACTGTACCACCAGCGATGCTAAATATGTATCCACTAGTACCCTTAGAATCATCAGATAGGGTGTTCCAATCAGCATCACTAAATCCTTCAAGGACAGCGGGATGCTTATTATAGTGTAATCCGAGGTTCATCGTCCTTTTAAGGTACCGCATGACCCTCTCAATAGCATGCCAATGCTCCATACTAGGTCTACTGGTAAATCTACATAGTACTCCCACAGCATAAGATATGTCAGTTCTAGTGCAATCTGTAGCATAACGTAAGCTACCTATAATGCTTGCATAAGCATTTTGATTTACACTGTCGCCAGTGTTCTTAAATAACTTTACACTAGGGTCAAATGGAGTTCTAGCAGGTTTACAGTCAAAGTAATTATATTTCTTTAGAACTTTCTCAATGTAATGAGATTGATCCAAAGAAAGTCCCTTTTCTGACCTAGTAATATTAATTCTTAATATTACACTAGCTTCACCAAAATCCTTCATATCAAAATTGGCACATAATAATGATTTAACATTTTCTACGGCATGAATATTAGAACCAAATATAAGCAAGTCATCAACATAAAGACATATGATAGTGCAAATATTCTCTACATATTTATAATAAATGCATTTGTCACTTTCATTACTTTTAAACCCATTAGAAATGACTAAGGTATAAAATTTATCATGCCACTGTTTAGGTGCCTGTTGGAGTCCATAAAGAGATTTATCTAATTTACATACTTTATTTTCTTGACCGTGTGTAATAAAACCTTCAAGTTGATCCATATAAATCTCTTCTTCTAATTCTCCATTTAAAAATGCAGTTTTAACATCCATTTGGTGTACAATTAAATCATTTAAGGCAGCTATAGCAAATAGTACACGTATAGACATTATTCTAGTCACGGGTGAAAATGTGTCAAAAAAGTCTACATTTTCTCTTTGTCTAAAACCTTTAGCAACAAGACGTGCCTTATATTTTTCAACAGTGCCATCAAGTTTTAATTTCTTTTTAAGAATCCATTTACACCTAATTGTTTTACATCCAGGAGGAAGATCCACTAAATGCCAAGTTTTATTTGTTTTCAAAGAATCCATTTCATCACTAATAGCCTCTTGCCATAAATCGGCATCTAAAGAAGATAAAGCTTATTGAATAGTGTTAGGATCCTCCTCTAAAGTATAAGCATAAAAGTCGGGACCAAAATCTTTTTCCACACGAGCACTTTTACTTTTTCGAATTTATAAAATGGATTCATTATTTTCTTTATTTTTATTTAAAGAAATATTAGTGGATGACTCGCCCCCACTATTCCTCAATTTAAAAGGAAATTTATCTTCATAAAAATCGGCGTCATTTGATTCAATAATTACTTGATTTTTCAAGTCATAAAATCGATATGCTTTGCTATTAATAGCATAGCCTATAAAAACGCACTCATATGCTCTACTTGCCAATTTAGACCTTTTAGGGTCGGCTCTACGCACATAGGCTAAGCACCCCCACGTTCTAAAGTATGACACGTTGGGCTTAATATTTTTCCAAATTTCATAAGAAGATATTTTCATTTTCGTCTTAGGAATTCTATTAAGCACGTGACACACAGTCAAAATAATTTCACCCCACCAATGTGAGGCAACCCCTGAATTTAATAAAATAGCCACAACTAATTCAATTAATGTCCTATTTTTTCTTTCGGCTTTACCGTTCATTTCGGGTGAATAAGGGGCAGTTTTTTCGTGAATAATATCGTGGGTTTTATAAACTTCAATAAATGGTCCAGAATCATATTCGGTGCCTCTATCACTACGTAACCTTTTTATTTTCCGATTAAATTGATTTTCAATTTCATTTAGGAAAATTTTAAACATGTCAAACGCTTCACTTTTATTTTTCATTAAATACACAAATGAATAATCGGAACAATCATCAATAAAAGTTATAAAATAACGTTTGCCATTTCTAGTTGTGACACCATTAAATTCACAAATATCTGAATGAATTAAATCAAGTGATTCAGATTCTCTAAAAACAGATTTATGTGGTGTCTTAGTGATTTTTGCTTGACTACACCATTCACATTTTTCAAAATCATTTAATGATAATTCGGGAATTAATCCTAAAGTGCTCATATTTTTAACTAGTCGTTTATTAACATGACAAAGCCTAGCATGCCAAGCATTAAATGAACAAGTAATATAAGCAGAAGGAGAAATTTTATTCATTGCATCAACATTCAATTTAAACATCCCATCAGTGGCATAACCCTTGCCTACAAAAATTTCATTTTTGGCCAAAGTAAATAAATCAGCACCAATAGTTTGAGTAAAGCCAGCTTTGTTGAGAAGATAACCCGAAACCAAATTTTTCCTTATCTCGGGAGTGTGAAGAACATCTTTGAGGATAACAGTCTTTCCCAAAGTGAACTTCAATTCCACATTTCCAGTACCAGCAACCTCAGTGGAGTGAGAATCACCCAACAACACCTTCTTATCTGCAGTCTCAGAATAAGTCTTAAACAGACTACGGTCATAACAGAGATGGTGGGAAGCGCCAGTATCCAACGACCACCCTTCGGCACCGCTAACCATGTTGATTTCTGAAATCATAGCACATAGGTCCTCTTCGGTCAAATTCGCTTGTGCTTGTGGCACATTGCGACATTTGCGAGCCATATGGCCAGGCTTGCCACGCTTGAAACAGAGAAACTGTCCCGAGTTGCTAGACTGTCCATTTCCAGGGTTCTTATACTTATTCTGAGTCTAAGTCTGATTTTTAAAATTCTGGTTGTGGCTTTTTTTTTCTGATTTTTCATATTTTTTCCGTTTGCTTTCAAAACAACTGGAGTGTGATTCTTTTTCTGATTTTTGTTGTTAGACACAACAAGAATTTCATCTTTATAGTCCTGTTTTCGGGATTCCTCCTCAATTCTCAATTTAATAATTAATGACTCTAGTGAAATTTTTTTAGACTTATGCCTCAAAATATTTTTAAACTCTTTGAACAGTGGAGGCAATTTATCAATAATTACAGCCACCTGAAATTGCTCATCTAAAGTCATGCCCTCGAAAATAATTTCATGGGCAATCATTTGCAAATCATGGGTCTGAGCAACAACAGATTTGTCATCCGTCGTTTGAAATTTCAAATAACGGCAGACGGCATATTTTTTATCCCCCGCCTCCTCCGTGTTATATTTTTTAAAAAGTGCGTCCCAAACATCTTTCGCAGTTTTATAATTGACATAATAGTCATAAAGTTCGTCACTTAAAGCATTCAGAATATAGTTCTTGCACAAAAAATCGTTTCCTCCTAAGTTCTAATTGTTTTGCTTTCCTCAACAGTAGGTGGATTATTTACTACGGGTTTGTCAAATTGAACACATGATGCGACTTTTTTCGTAGTTAAATAAAATAGCAATTTTTTGCTCCAACGTTTAAAATGGGTGCCTTCATATTTAAAAGGCTTATTTAGGTTACTTGAGTTAATTTCGTCCATGGCAGAATTTAGATCACCTTAAAATTGTTGTTGCAGCAATAAATAATTAAATGCAGAATTAAAATTAGGAACGAAATTATCCAATTTTTGGAGCAAATAAATCTAGGGCAGAAAAATATAAGAAATCCCGAACTGGATAGTCAAGAACACGACTGAGTCGCGGACAATGTCGCTCTCTTTAAGGTGTTTCACGGCTCTGCCCAAAGTGTGCTGACAGTCTCGAAGCCCCGCCACCCCCAGGATAAAACAGCCTCCAAAAATTAAAATACGGATTGATAAAGCACAAGAATCAATCCGGTCTGTGTACACCCATTCTGTATAATTGCTCGATTCTAAATATAATTAATCTGTAGAACGAACGAGATTAATTATTCTGAGTGAAAAAAAATTCAGAACTGTTGTAATGGGGGAAAATGAACTGGTAAAGAAATTCTGTGTTGAAAACTGTCTTGAAAACGGAGGTCTCAACCTCTTTTTATGCAAAAAAAGAAATTACCGTTAGTGGGTTAAAACGTGGAGAGAAAACTAGAAACGTGGGTGAAAAAATTCAATAGTAAAAGGCCCACGTTTTTTTCGGAATTAATTACCGTTAAAAATTAATTTTTAAAACCCAAAATCGTTAATTTATTTGTCCAAAAAATTATTTCTTATTGAGTCCAAGCCCAAGACCCAGAACCCGGACCCGGACACGGGCACGGGCCGTTCCGGACGGACGACGGCGTCCCCCACCCATACAGACAAAACATCTAATGTACAAAGCGCTTACCCTTTAGACTCAAAAAAATGTATATTAACTCATCCTGCCAAAGACACCTGTTTCCAACAAGCACAATATTATAACTTTTCCCGTAGTGATCCCAGCAAACCACATCACAACATTTGGGGTTTACAACCTATGACTATCATTCTTCGAGTCCAAGAATGATTGTTGAAATTAATTTTAAAAATATGGTATTTGGGATCCAAATATGTAAACTCGTATATCACTTGATAATAAAGGCTAAGGGGCAAGTTATAGTAGAAGATGGATAAAAACAAATGGGAATGCATAAAATAGACTAAAAAAGAGATGGGCATGAAAATTTAACAACTCACTATTAGAATCGTGAGAACCGCCTGATGTTGTGAAGCGTCTCCTCAATGACAATCGTAGAAGATTTTCAATTGAAGTATTTTCAAGGACTAAAATGTCGCTTGGAACCCCTTGTTCTTTTTAAACTCACCGTGACCCATCCATTGTTGCCACCAATAGTCATATTGAGAGTTTGGGGGTTTTAATCGGTGCTAGAGTATGTTGTTTAGAGGTTATGGGGTGAGAAGTGTGGATGAGCGAGAGGGTTAGAGAGGGAGAGGGGGAGAGCGAGAGAGGGATCAACTTTTAGGGGACAATAAATTTTAGGAACACAATTTTTCTTTTAGAAGGAGGGATCCAAATTTTTTTAAACTATAATTTAAAAAAAAGTGTTTATTTGGAAAAGAGTTTTAGTTATTTTAATCATAGTTTTTATAAATTAACCATGGTAAAACTATTAATTTTTTAAAAGCTATGGTATAAACAAACAACAGTGTAGTTTAAGAAAATTACCAATGGAGGTGGTTGAGGCTGAAAAATAATACAGAATCAATATTCAAACTAATTAACAAAATATCCACTAATAGTATAACAGTTAAACCTCTTGAATAGAGTATAATTATTTCATTATAAAATTAAGAAGTTGACACATGTGAGATGGTGAAAACCTTATGAAATGGTTCATTATAGCATGTGTTTATTGTTTCAAGATGAAATTGGAGTATATTACCAAATATAGAATTAAAGAACCACTTAAATAAACACAAAGTCAAATATGATAAGAATATGCATATACATTGATAATTAAAATTAATTTCATAATTTTATTGTGACAGTATATAGCAGCCCATTTATTTAAGGGTCAATTATTAAATAGTCCCTACTATAAATATATATTTTTTAAAAAGGACACATATTTTTAGTTTAACCCATTTAGTCCCTCAAGCACTCAATATCCTCTTATTTTTAGAGGTCCGCGCCAGCGGCACTCCCTCTCCAAAATATGTGGCAGATGACTTTTTGAGGCAAAATAAAAAAGTTTGGACTAAATAGATATTAAAAAATGTCCGAGGAACTATTTGGTATATGTCCCATTATTTAATACAGACGTAGAGAGTGAACACATACGCAAAATTAATGAGGTTGAATAGATATATCCATGATTGAGATTGGATGAGTTTACTTAAAGCATAATGAGGTGTAGTTATGAATTTAAACTCCCAAAATCCTAATTTAAAACCCTAGCATCCTAATTTAAAATCGACGTGCAAAGTTCCCAAATCAACAAACACACAAAAGATTCACAATAACAAAGGGTCAATATAAACTGACTGTGGAGTAGAATGCTATTTCACTTTATTTAAATTACTATTTCACATTAAGCAGATGCATTCAATGTATCTGACTTCCGAAAATAAGAAAAGAAGAAACAAAAACACGAAAAATTACCTTTGTTATTGTTTAGTGGGATACGGTCGGGATACCCTTTGATATCCTAATAATAATCAAATAGATACACAACTAAAATGAGAATCAAAGTTTGCACTCTTCATAGACACAGGCCGATCCTAAGATTGAGAGTGTCCTGTGCAAAAATCAATTTAGGATCATTTTAAAAAATATTGTACAAAGATATGAAATACCTAAAATGGGCTCCTAAAAAATTAAACTTATTTTTTAGGGCCCATTTTAGTTCGGTGAAATTTTTGTGTAGTTGAATCATTCTTTGTACAAATTGTTTTTGAGTAGTTAAAAAAAGGACTCCTAAAAATTTAAACTTATTTTAAAAATTGACATTTTTATATACATAAAATATTTTTGAACTTCTGAAATATACATATATAGGTGCATACTCTAAAATGAGTCCTGTGTCATTGCCCACTTGGCACATGACTAGCGCCGGCCATGCATAGACATCAACCTCGACATCACATTTTGACTTTCCACACTAATAAAAATGATGAAAAACTACAAGTTTACAACAAAAATATACCTCATATTGCTCATGAAAATAATGTTTGTGTAGATTTCCTGCCATTTAACATCTTTTCTGCTAGACCTATGACCACCTGGACATGAAACCCTAATTCAGTATTAAAAAAATCGTCAAACAATTTTTGGCTCTTATTATAACAAACAATAATATCGAAACCCACCTGAAAGTGAGAAATTACCTTGTGAGGGAGTTTCGTACGTTACAAATTAAGCTTAGTGGGCAATCGCGCGCGCGCGCCCGAGAGAGAGAGAAGATGCGGACGATATCCAAAAAAGTGGCCTGTTTTTCTAGAAGAGTGGTACTAAAGGGTTAAGGAGACGAGATTTAAAATATCTTTGTCTTTTAAGGTGGAATTATTTAGGTTCTTTAATCACAGTTTTTAAAACCAAATGTGATAAAAACATTACTTTTCATAAACCGTGATAAAAAATATTTTAGTATGATATTTATATCATTTTAACCTAAAATAAGAAAGGGGCTATTTTAAAAGAGTGATAAATAGCATTTTTCTTCTACTGTTGATTAGTTAAACATTACTAATTTAAAACTTAAAATTTTACTAGAGAGGCTTACTTCGGATTACTAAACTCACTTGAAATTATATTCCATCACCAAACATGGGATAGTTAAAATTATCACATCCATCAAATAATACGTGACATTATACACTACATTACTTTATACTCAACTCATATCCTTTTGATTATGGTATAAAAATTAAAAAGATCAATATGACACGAACACATGGAAAATGACTAAAGTTTACCCGATTCATTGCAAAGAGATATTTATTTAATACGAACCTTGTTTGATAGATCACGAGGAATGTTTTAGAAAATAATTTGGATCTTATAATACACATACAAAATAAGAGATATATATTTTTAATGTTTTGGATGAGAGAAAAAGATGATATGAAAGTACATGATTCCGATGTATATGTATTTACACTTTTCAAGATAAAATTACGACTATATTTTTTTTCTCTAAACCAACATTTATGAGATCGTAAACCTTGAAAAGCTAAAATCTTCATACTAGTGCCACAATGCGATAAATTATCCTAAATAACCGTCTCGTCAGTAAACCAACTTTTACCCGTGAGATGTTGTTAAACATCAAATGCGGTAAAGTTAAACCCTTACAAAAACACAACAAAGGGCAGTTCGATACTAAATGGATAACTAACATGTAAGTACCCTCAGATTACCCGAAAAGATGGTTCATGCCTATACATTAAAAGACATTAATGGTACACTAGAACAAAAATAAAACAAAAAATAATAGTATTAATAATTTATTTGTTTCCTTTCAATTTTATTTTTTGTAATTTTTTATAGATTATGTACTTTTAGGACTTAAAATAATATTGATTATGGATATAGGACAATAAACATTTCGTTTCCATTTTTAGTCCCTATTTTCAAATTAAAGGGATGTGATTGGTTGACGTTTTATAAATATGGGTCCGCGCCAGCGATTTTGTGAAAAAATAAGGACTAAAACTATAAAGAAAATGTTTATTGTCCTATTTTCAAAATACATATTACAGTATGTCCTAAATTTATAAAGCCCTAACAAATTATAGGAAAAACATCACACACATGTAAATTAGTTAGAATCATTAATTTTATTTTAAAGACTGAATTATTGAATACAGATAATGTTTCATAAATCTTTACTAATGTTTTCAATAATAAAATATTTACAATAATTGGCAATACAAAATAAAGATACTGCAATTTAAACATTTAAATGACAAAGAAAGTTATTTGGCTCAATATAATTGTGGCTCCTTTTGCAAGTCCATTTTACATTGCAAACAAAAAGCTACAACTTACATTGCCATTAAACACTTGTTAATCGTTAAAAAGTTAAAATACAAAGAATCAACATTTTACTGTTCTTTGTATATCCATAACAAATACAACAGATAGAACCGATTTATTGATTAGGAACCTTAAAAAATAATTTTTGAGGAGAAAGAAAATAAAAAGGAAAAATATTATGATCGGGTCCTGTCGTACTAGATTTTAACTAGTTACAGTTGCATGTTTTCTTATTTATAGTGTATTGTCAGATATCGTGGATGGAGAGGTTTATTTGTGCTTAGTAACTACGTCCAACGGAACCACGAGCAGAGGGTGTGCAAGGGTAGGAGGGGGTTGAGCCATAACATGACCAGCAAAGCCCTTCTGGCTGGTGGTAACAGGAGTGCGGCTGGGGGGATTTCCAGGAGTTGGAACCAGACCCTTCTGAAGAGATTGTAGTATTATAACATTTGGTTTCTTCCTAACTTCTTCTTCATGTCCGTTTAGGACTCTACAACCTCCATTTAGTTTCATGCTTAGTACGAAAACTAATGCCATAATGACTAAAATAATGCTTAGAGGTCTCATAATATTTTGTTGAGCGAACAAAGGGTATTTGATAAAGATGTGTAGGCTACATGTGGGAGGAAGGATATATATATGTACACATTGAGACATCAGATGGTATGAAAAGTTGGGTGGACATTGAATGTTGACGAGTAGGGTTTTATTCCAAGAGATTTAAAATATTTGAATGTTGACAAGTATAGAGATTTAGATTTAGAATGTTGACGGAATTTTAACTTCAAATCAAAAAACGTTCTTTCCCTTTCTCCAGATATCTCCATGCGGACCATGACTTGGGGTAAGATAGAAATCAGTTTTCCATATGGCCACGTACGTACAACAAAATTCAAACTACAAAATAGAGTAAAATTCACAAAATGAAACACATACATACGAATACGTTTTCTAGCTACGCGAACTTCGAACAGCCAATTTATAGCTTCACATTTTAATGGAAATTATACTGCAATCAATGTTTGCTGGGGATTTATGAGACATTCGGACTCAACAATAGAAAATACAACTCACATGCTTTGAAAAATCGAATAAACAACGTTTTGTCGCTTTTTTCTGGTTTGTATATTTCCTGTATACGGATCCGATTGTTGTTTACCAGATTACGAAAAATAATATATATATCACTAAATAAATAAACAGTAATTAAAATTAATTAATTACTACAGAACAGTAAAGGGAGATAAGAAGAACATACAGTTTGTGATTGAAACAATCACTTGTAGAATTTTGACCGAGTCGAAAGTTGAACTATCTCTCCTAAAGACAGAATACGCCCCCGCTACGGTGCTGACGGCAAGTTCAATGGGCGTCTGCCTCCTAGGATAAAACGATCAACGACTGTTGTAAGAAGCACTTCAGTGCAACAGTCCCACGAACCAACAATGGTGAATTTCTCTCAAACAGTAAGAAGGGAACAATGATAGTAGTAGGGAATTCGGGTAGATTTTCTAATCTCTTAAATGGACTGCATATGGTGAATTTCTCTCAAACAGTAGATTTTCTAGTCAACGTTTTAATTAATTAACTAAAAAACGACAGCGTTTTTTAAATAATTAAAAAATGACAGTGTTTTTAAATAATTAATTAATGCAAAAAATAATTAATTCGTAATTAATTCAGATTTTTTGGTTCAGAAAATAAATTTTAAAGCCCAAAGGTCAATTAAAATTTGTCCAAAAAATTTAATAGTTGCTCAAGAACGACCCAAGACCCGGACCCGGACACTGACACGGGCCGGGCCGGCCGGACGGCGGCGCCCGCGTGTGGGCTTTCTTAGTCCCATAACTTGGCTATATTAACTCCAAGTATTTCTACCACTTTTTCAATGTGGGACAAACCCATTAACTATGTTACACTATCTAGCTTAAACTCAAATGGGTCACTTTAAGTCCAATTTTTTCATTCATTACTTCACTATTTTGAACAAGTGAGTATACCAAATTAATCTCCTTGCTACAAGGAACACATTGGTACTAAGACATGTCACTTTTAACATATGTGTCTTAATTAAATTGACTCTAAATTTTGACCAACTAAGCTGACATTTCATAGGCATTTCATAAAATATACAACAATTCCCAACATGAATGAAATTTGGAAGAATCAAACGAATATAGATGCAAACATAGAGTTGTTCTAGGAAAAAACATTGCATCGAAAAAGATAGCTTGTGGCTTTGAATCATTCCTAGTGAGATACTGTCGAGCTTACTAGCCAATCAATGAACGTGATGTCTTGAATTGATCGACCATTTATGTAAACTGAGACAATAGTATTCACACAATGTCTTTCCAACCTTATTGGTTCTCATTGTTGTGTCCATTTTGGCCTTGTACACCTCCTGATTTCATGAGTGTGCTAGAGAAATAGACTTCATTATTCTCATGAAAGCGGCCCCTTCTCACTCACATATGTGATTTCTATAAAGAGTATCCTGATAATACCCCACTTGACCTATACATTCAAGATATAGAAATCATTAAAAACATAGTATATCCTTATACACGCGGGAATTTGTGCACTGACTCATCTTCGGAATGGGAGGAAGTAATTAAAGTATTACTTCTCAGTGCAAACTGAGTCATCATAATTAGGTTGATCTTTGAACCTATTTCTTGGGATCTCCATTCATTTAGATTGAGTTTCCATTAAGACGACTCTCTAGAATTTTACAGGCTTTAGGCCATTCCACGTGATGAACTTACAACTTGCTGTCCAGGTATACCTTTAGTTAGTGGATCCGCAATATTTTCCTTTGACTTTACATAGTCAACAGAAATAATTCCATTTGAGAGCAATTATCTAACGGTTTGGTGTCGACGACGTATATGTCGTGATTTACCGTTATAGTTATTATTTTCAGCCCTAGCAATTGCCGATTGACTATCATAATGTATTATGATAGGTGGCACGGGCTTTGACCATATTGGAATATCCTCTAAGAAGTTTCTAAGCCATTCAGCCTCTTCCCCAGCTTTATCTAAAGTAATAAATTAAGATTCCATCGTGGATCTTGCAATACACGTTTGCTTAGAGGATTTCCAAGATACGGCTGCACGTCCAAGGGTAAATACATATCCACTTGTGGATTTTGAATCATTTGAGTTAGATATTCAATTTTCATCGCTATAGCCTTCAAGTACAACTGGATATTGTTCGTAGTGCAACCCATCCCCCAAGGAGTATCGAAGATATCGAAGATCTCTTATCAAGGCTTTCCAATGATCTTTCTCGGGATTACTCGTATATCGACTGAGCTTACTAATCGAGTATGCTATATCAGGTCGAGTACAGTTTGATAAATACATCAAACTTCCAATAATACGAGAATACTCTAATTGAGATATACCTTCACCTTTATTTTTAAGGAGGTGATGACTTGGATCTACATGTGTTCTCACTCCACTTTGATCATATTTATTATACTTTTGAAGTATTTTTTCAACGTAATGTGATTGAGATAAGCTAATTCCTTGAGGGGTTCTAATAATTTTAATTGCTGGGATGACATCAGCCAATCCCATGTCCTTCATTTCAAATCTACTAGTCAAAATTTGTTTAGTAGAATTGATAACATTATTATTATTACTAATTATTAGCATATCATGTACATATAGACATACAATCACATGTCTCACTTGAGTGCTTTTGATGTAAACACATTTGTCACTCATTTATTTTGAAACCATTTGACTTCATAACATTGTCAAATTTTTCATGCCATTGCTTAGGTGCTTGTTTCAACCCATATAATGACTTCACAAGTTTACATACTTTCCTTTTATTTCCATGAGATCTAAAACCTTCCGGTTGTTCCATATATATTTCTTCATCTAAATCACCATTCAAAAATACCGTTTTAACATCCATTTGGTGTATTTCCAATTTATGTATTGCTGCAATTGCAATTAACATTTTAATGGATGTCATCCTTGTAACAAGTGAATAGGTGTCGAAATAATCTATTCCCTCTTTTTGCTTGTATCCTTTAGCTACAAGTTTAGCCTTATATTTATCAATGGTACCATCAGCTTTTATTTTTCGTTTGAATATCCATTTACACCCTAACGATTTTGTCTATGGTGGTAGGTCCACCAGTTCCCATGTATAATTTTACAAAATCGATTCAATTTAACTATTGATAGCTTCTTTCCAATATGAGGCTTCCGGAGTGGATAGAGCTTCTTTTACCATTTGAGGTTCACTTTCTAACATATATGTTAGAAAATCGGGACCGAAAGATTTTGAACTCTTAGCTCTTTTGCTACGTCTCAGTTCTTCCTCAATAATATTTCGAGGTTCACCATTTGTAACTTCAAGCATTCTTTTGTCAGAAGTTGTTTCTTGTGTATTCTTACAAGGAAATATATTTTTAAAGAATGATGCATTCCTAGATTCTATGATTGTATTTTCATGAATTTCAGGAATGTCAGACTTATGCACAAGAAATCGATATGCA
Source organism: Sambucus nigra (assembly GCA_949130495.1). Taxonomy (NCBI): domain Eukaryota; kingdom Viridiplantae; phylum Streptophyta; class Magnoliopsida; order Dipsacales; family Adoxaceae; genus Sambucus; species Sambucus nigra. The sequence goes on along the minus strand of OX422218.1, from coordinate 177,407,023 downwards.
CTACTATTATGTGCATAACCAATGAATATGCAGTTAATAGTCTTTGGACCAATTTTCACCTTTTTAGGTTCAGGAATTAGTACTTTTGCAAGACACCCCCACACTTTTAAGTATTTGTAGGAAGGCTTGCATCCTTTCCACAACTCATAGGGTATCTTATTTGTTTTCTTATGAATCAATTTGTTGAGAATGTAATTAGCTGAAAGCAATGGTTCCCCCCACATGTTTTGGGGTAATCCCGAACTTATTAATAATGCATTCATCATTTCTTTTAAAGTTCGGTTTTTACGTTTCGCAATCCCATTTGATTGAGGAGAGTAAGGTGCAGTAGTTTGGTGAATAATACCATTTTCTAAACATATTTCCTTAAAAGGATATTCATATTCACCACCTCTATCGCTTCATAATTCTTTAATCTTTTTACCAAGTTGATTCTCAACTTCTATTTTGTATTGCTTAAAAGCTTCAATTGCTTCATCTTTGCTTCTTAAAAGATAGACATAGCAACATCTAGTGCAATCATCCACAAAGGTAATAAAGTACTTTTTCCCACCTCTAGTTTGAACAAATTTTAAATAACATAAATCGGTGTGAATTAAATCTAAAGGTTCACTATTCCTTTTAATTGAACGAAAAGGTGTTTTAGTTAATTTAGCTTCTACACATGTTTCACATTTGTGACTTGTATCAATGCTAAATTTAGGAATTAATTCTAAGTGAATTAATTTACTTAAAGTACTATTATTAACATAACCAAGTCTACCATGTCACATATCCATAGACTCAAGCATATAAGCAGAAGATATCATATTATTATTATTATTATTATTATTATTATTATTATTATTATTATTATTATTATTATTATTATTATTATTATTATTATTATTATTATTATTATTATTATTATTATTATTATTATTATTATCATTATCATTGTTACTTTTAGGTACAACAGGCATGACGTTCAATTTGAACATCCCATCACACATATATCCTTTCCCTACATACATTCCATCTTTACATAGTACAAATTTGTCTCCAACAAAGACTAGCTTAAATCCTTTCTTGCTTAGCACGGAATCGGAAATAAGGTTCTTTCTAATGTCAAGCACATGCAATACATCGTTGAGTGTGGGATGCTTCCCCGAAGTCATTTTCAGCACTACTTTGCCTTTACCTTCAACCTTCGAGGTGGAGGAGTTTCCCATGAATAATTGTTCTCCGTTTGCAATTGGTTGGTAGGCTGTGAACATACTTTTATCGAAACATACATGGCGTGTAGCGCCGGTATCAACCCACCACTCTTTGGTATTACCCACCAAATTTACTTCAGATACAACCGTAGAGAGAGAAATATTGGAAACATCGTCGGATAATGCATCAACTTCTGTCATGTTGTCTTGTGGTGCTTTCTTCTTGAAGTTCTCTTGTTTTTTCGGCTTGCGACAGTCCTTGGCCCTATGACCTTCTTTGTTGCAATTAAAACATTTTCCTTTGAACTTCTTAGCACCGCCTTGTTGACTTGTGCCTTCATTTTTGTGCTTCCCCTTTTTATTGAATTTTTATCCATCCTCAATAATATTTGCTTTTGCAGACATAACAAGGTTACCATTTTTCTTTTCAGATTTACGATTATCTTCTTCTATCCTTAACCGAACAATTAAATTTTCAAGTACCATTTCTTTTCGTTTATGCTTCAAATAATTTTTGAAATCCTTCCAAGAAGCAGGTAATTTTTCAATTACCATAGCAACTTGAAATGTTTCACTTATGACCATATTTTCAGCAAGTATTTCATGAAAAATTAATTGAAGCTCTTGAACTTGGCTTAGGACAGTCTTTGAATCAACCATTTTATACTCGAGAAATCTACGGACCACGAATTTTTTCATGCCGGCATCCTCAGTTTTATATTTTTTATCCAAAGATTCCCATAATAATTTAGCGATTTTGATTGGACTATATACATTATAAAGTGTATTGCCCAATCCATTAAGGATATAGTTTTTGCAAATAAAATCTGAATGCTTCCATGCTTCTACAGCTAGCAAAGTTGTCTTATCCGTTTGATTTTCATTAACCATAGGAGCTTCTTCGTTAATAAACCTTGCAAGATTAATGGTAGTTAAATAGAACAACATCTTTTGTTGCCAACGTTTAAAATTAGTACCATTAAACTTTTCGGGTTTTTCTCCATGAGTTAAATGAGTCGGAACGGTATTAGGAATACTAACCGCCACATCATTTTGAGGAACATACATCACATTTTCAGAGGATTCAGTAGCCATTATTTTGTTATTGAATAACACAAAAGAAATTTATGAAATGTATATAAATTGTTTCCAAAATTAAAATTGTAAGAAAAGAGATATTCAATGTAAACACGTTTTAGTATGTAAACAAAACAGGTAAAATATTACGAATCTAATTTCAATTAAGAAATTTTTTTATTTACTGAAAACACAAAAAATATATAGATATTATGTCTTAAGATTGTTGTTTACCGGATTACGAAAAATAATATATATATCACTAAATAAATAAATAGTAATTAAAATTAATTAATTACTACAAAACAGTAAAGGGAGGTAAGAAGAACATACAGTTTATGATTGAAACAACCACTTTTAGAATTTTGACCGAGTCGAAAGTTGAACTATCTCTCCTTAAGATAGAATACGCCCCCGCTATGGTGCTGACGACAAGTTAAATGGGCGTCTGCCTCCCAGGATGAAACGGTCAACGACTATTGCAAGAAGCACTTCAGTGCAACAGTCCCACGAACCAACAATGGCGAATTTCTCTCAAACAGTAAGAAGGGAACAAGGACAGTAGTAGGGAATTCAGGTAGATTTTCTAATCTCTTAAATGGACTGCATATGGTCCCTTTTATAAGTGGTGAAGGGCTGCAACTCATGGGTTTTCCCAGAACAGATGTGACTGTTTGAACAGATGCATCTCTCTAATAAAGCAACTTAACGTTTTAATTAATTAACTAAAAAACGACAACATTTTTTAAATAATAAAAAAATGATAGTGTTTTTAAATAGTTAATTAATGCGAAAAATAATTAATTCGTAATTAATTCAGATTTTTTGGTTTAGAAAATAAATTTTAAAGCCCAAATGTCAATTAAAATTTGTCCAAAAAATTTAATAGTTGCTCAAGAACGACCCACGACGCGGACACGGCACGGGCGGGCCGGCCGGCCAGACGACTGCGCGCGCGTGTGGGCTTTTGGCCCAAGCCCAACACATGCATAGTCTAGGCCATCTCCCCTTCAAATAGTTGGGATAGCCCAAGGCATCCAAGCCTTAGTCCCATAACTTGGGTATATTGACTCCAAGCATTTCTACCACCTTTTCAATGTGGGACAAACCCACTAACTATGTTACACCATCTAGCTTAAACTCAAATGGGTCACTTTAAGTCCAAATTTTTCATTCATTACTTCACTATTTTGAACAAGTGAGTATACCAAATTAATCTCCTTGCTACAAGGAACACATTGGTAATAAGACACGTCACTTTTAACATACGTGTCTTAATTAAATTGACTCTAAAGTTTGACCAAATAAGCCGGCATTTCATAAAATATACAACAATCAGTTAGCGGATAATTTATATCACATTTACTTATAAAAAAAATTGAATACGCACACACCAATGCCCATGTCAACTCATCAGCATATATACACACATACTCTAAATATATATCTACATCTTGTCTAGCTCCTTGAGAATTGAGATTTATTTCATTTACCAAAGAAAGGGAGTGATTGTGGGTAAGAAATTTCAGTTGTGAAGGGACAGATTTATATGATGACATTTAGAACTCATGTAATAAAAGACGTACTAGCTTATTATGAGATGTGGTCATGAGAAAGTAGAACAATACAAAGCGTTTTCTCTTATTATTTCCACAGTCATAATAGTAAAGTAAATACAATATATATAAAGCTACATCTAAGCACGAGATATGAGTTAGTGGGTATATGCAGTCAGTGGGTAGTTGCTGGTGATATGAAACGTGGATAACTGCTTGCGATATTGTGGGTGTAATTTCTGTAGGCATTATGGTTAATACGCCCCCGCAAGTTGATGGTGGTCGTGAATAAATCATCAACTTGTTTCGAATGAAAGTGAACTAAAAATTATGTGTCTACTCCTCCTGAATGAAGTTGATCCTCAATATATATGTGATATAAGGCTAGGGTTTTGGGCCATTTAGGAGCATGGGATACTATGCCGTTGTGCAGTAGTTTGGGTAAGGAGTTTGGGTAAGTTAAGTGGTAGGTGGATAGTGGCTCGACGTGTTAGACTAAAAAATATACATGGGTCAGCCGGGTGGAATAGAAAGGAGGAGCGTGAGACTGTATAATGGGGAAAGAATGAGGGAAAAACTGCTTATTATAGCTGTGGACGAGATAAGGGAAAAGAAAGGAAATAGTGCATGAGGGGTTAAATAAGGAAAGAGAGACAATGGGTTTTAAGATCTTGGTGTGTAAAAGTTTTCAAATTTATCATGGGACTGCTGATTTTGAGTTGTGGTTTTAAAAGAGTTTGAATTGAAGAGTGGGTTGGATGATTTTGGGAACAAAATAAGAGAAAATTGAAGGGAAGTGTGAGTTTTGAAAGCGAACATGATGCCATAAGCAAAAAAGAGTGTTTTCGTTTTTGAGAGAGAAAAGAGTTTTGAGGTCTGATATTAAAGTGGAACCATTGATGGCCAAATGCTTTGTTGCATCTGCCATGAAGATGGTTGTTATGTTTCACAACTTCAGATAGACACAAACAAACATAGGATGAGATGAGAAAATAAAAGATAGTGGAGAGAATGGTGAGGGAGGTGATAAGGTCCTTGAAGTCGGACCAGAGGCCTCTATAGACATGAAAGTAAATTCTGCCGAGGAGAGTGGGTTGCCCGTTGCACTGAGTTCATCTGAAATGGCATTGGCTTTTTAAGAGAAAATGAGCATGCTCACAATTAGTTTATCTTGGTGGATCCATGTAGCAGCTAATGAAGGGGTTGTAGGGCAGGGGTAGCTACCATCAACATATTGAAAAAGGTTTTGGCCATATAAAACTGGCTCCATCTAGATTTTCTAGTGGAGGTAGTTGTTGTTGTCCTATTTGAGATAGACCAAGTGAGTTAATTCTGTGAGATTAATAATTGTGGGGGGGGGGGGGGGGGAGAGAAAATTCAGTGGTAGAATTTGGAGAGATATTGGATCCAGCATTTTCCATGTATCACTCTCATACCGTATTAACTTATTATGAGAGGTGGTAAAGAGAAAGTATAACAATACAAAGCATTCTCCCTTATTATTTCCACAATCACAATAGTAAAGAAAATACAATACATATATATATATATATATATATATATATATAAAGCTATTTTTAAGCACAATTTATGAGTTAGTGGGTATATGTAGTTAGTGGGTAGTTGCTGGTGATAAGAAACGCGGATTAGTGCTTGCGATATTGTGGGTGTAGTTGTTGCAGGCATTATTGTTGATAAGACAAACCTCCCATTGAGTATGTGAATTTTTTAGTGTATTTTAGGGAGATGATCTCCTCATTAAATATCACCCCCATCAAATTACACCTACAAAAAAACTGCATTTTTTTTTATCTAAATGAGATATTATATAATATATAATATTTCTATATTATATATTAGAATAATTTTAGGGAGATCCACAAAATTGTACACAAAACTCAAACCCGGTAATGTGGCACACGGGTATTGGTAGGTGTCTTTGTATTTGTGAGTTCGCGCCAGTGACATTAATCAATACATATTTGGTACATCACCGCCTTTTTGTTTTGTGTACAATTTGAAAATCTCCCTAGAATCACCCTACGTATTGTACATATGTAATAATATACAGGCGTAGTTATATACTTTAGTAGCCTTGTGAAAATCGAATATGTTCGGTGTGTGATAATTGACTTAAATAAATTTCGCAAGTTTCCTAGTAACCCTTATCTAATTAGAGTCTACTTTTAAATCAAATAAATACAAACCTAAACATGCATCTAAAGAGCGTGATTCAACCCATAAACAAATAAGGCATGTGACACAAAATTAAGGAAAAATTCCCGCAGGGCAAAACCTTTTATTTCTAGAACTTTGAATAATTTACAAGACCATTAACTTACATACAACCTGATAATCTCCCATAAGTGTAACGCACGGTGTCTTCGGTAAACCTTCAAAGCAACGGCTAGAAACAGTGTCGGCTGGAATCTCCCGCAGGAACTCCAGGTGGTCAGCAATGAAGAAGAGAGACGGCTTCTCCACAAGGGTTGAATAAACCAAAGTTGTGTTCTTGGGTTGCAAAAGGATTCACAAATATTTGGCAAGGATGTGTGAATCAAAACATGAGTCTTGGGACTCAAAAAATATGAAGACTTGAGGTATTAGGACTCTCAAATTCGTCTATCAAAGTCTTGCAAAACAACTCCCCCGAAGTTGGCTTTTATAAGGAAACCAAAAGAGTTTTAAAAAACTGGGACTGTTTCTATGCGTATACCCCAAACCGGTTCCCCCCGAACCGGTTCCCCATGTGGTTTGGGGTACCTCTCTGGTTTGGGGGAAAAAACAACATTCTGTAAGGAATTTTCTCCATCTTCAAAAGGTCATAACTCCTTCACCGTAGCTCGAATTGAGGTGCCGTTTCTTCCAGTATCTTCGTTGCGGCGAGCTCTTCAACTTTCCAATTGACTAGACCTTCGGACTATGGCTATAAAATTACAAAAATGCCCTTGAACTTCCATATCGTGTCTTTTTTCACTGTTTTGACTTCTCTTGCGTACCACTTGCATTAAGTCCCTAAAATCGTGGAACGTGAAGTCGTTGAGGTAGACGTGGGACACATTAATGGAGAAGTTGAATGCTTGATTCTCGGAATTCGAATAGAGTCCGTCATGTGAGATCGTGAGGTGACGTGCCAAATGTAGCGGCGTACGACATACATAAATGTAACATGTTGGACATGAGAAAAGTGTCCTTCCAAATCTCCCCCTATGTCTATACCGGTACATACATAAAAAATCCGAATAATCAAATAACAAAATTGCCTATACAAATCTACCCTTCCATGAACCCAAAACTGGAAAGATACAAATGAATAAGTCTTCATCGTTTGTTCTTCAAATCTTCAAAACTTCAAATCTTCAATCTTCAAAATCTCAAATCTTTTCTCATCAGGGTGTGCAATTCAGTGATCATCAATGTAGTACCTACACACATGAGATAAAGAAAAAATACCAAGTGACGTATCGAGTTTGAAATGAGATAAACATAGATACTAATTTATACAAAAAGCATAAGTTAAATCTCAAAAAACTCTCCCAAAATTCAAACTCCCCCATGAAATGATAATTCTTTCTCCCCCTTTTTATGATGTCCCCAAATAGACAAATAAGAAGAATGAATTAAACAAGCGAAATTGGGGTGTCACGGTATACAAATCAAGGCATCAATCAAATGACAAACATGCTCTTGCAAGGAGATGCTCAAACAAAATCTTCGCAAACTATTTTTGATTTTTCAATTTTTTCATACAAAATAAAAAATAGATACCATTTGAAAAAAAATATGATACAAAAATCACACCATGGATTTACACCCAAACAACCAAGTCATGGAAATGGAATGAAAGGGTGTGAACAGATTCGATAGGTAAATCAACTCAATCAATCATATGTGCACGATGCATATGTGTACCCCTAACGAATGATCATCAAAATCTTCCCTTGGTGTAAAAAGGTGGTGAATATAAGACATTGACTCAATCATATCAGCAAATCAAAGCTCAAAGTGATTTTCACACCAATAACGTCCAAAACTATTTTATGCTTTTTCAGGACTTTCAAGGAAGTGCAAACCCGTTTATATTCTCCAACCAAACTCCCTCAGATTTATATTTTGAATAGAGGTAATCTAAATTCTCAAACTTTGGAGAATTGATGGTGAAACCTAAATGGCCCATAATTTGGCATGAATCTCTTTTTATTGCCTTTAAATTTTTTCGGGCTCTTTTAAACCTCTTTGGACCCCGAATAATAAAATTCCTCCATTTTTAGGTCCAATTTAATGGTGGCTTAGTATTCGCAAAGGCAAAATGAACCTTTCGCAGCCCTTCCCCGTTTTTTAAATAAAGCACACAAACTCACAAAACGGTTCTTATATGCACAATTTCCTTATCAGAAATTTATCGCGCTTGGTTCGTTTTAAGGACAGGATTGAAGTGAAAACACCCAACCAACATGTGATAAGACAAGCACAATAATCAAACAAATCCGTGCATGTGTGCAATAAAGGAAACATGAGTCAAACATGTAGGAAGTAACACTTAATTACATCTTAATGACTCCAAACATTATAAAACACATGGATGAATTGACCTATTGTCTCAAAACACTATCAAATAGTCACATGAAAAAAAAATGGAATGATGTTGTGACTCGGTCATCCAAAGTGTTCATCCATTAACGGTGCAAAAAAATACAAAAATCTTTTTGTATTTTTCAAAAAAAATAAAACATACAAAAAGTACATGTCAGCACACTAGCAAATATGTAACATGAAACCTCAACTAGTGTATGATAAACATACAAACACAATCATCTATATGATATGGCAAGAGAAGAATCATGTGCAAGCAAACGGGAATCAACTTGTCTAAAATTTAGTGCCTCTAAAAGTGATTTCCTAACCCAAATAGGTGTGAAACGTCGTGTAGGGTCTTTGGGAACCACGGGAACACTAGACATAAACTTCCTAGGACATTTTCCAAGATCAAAACAAAAACGCCTAAGGTGACCTTTCCTACCACAATGTGAACATGTGTAAATGGAAGGAATGTTACCTAAAGTGTGATCTTTTCTAATGTTCTTGGGATTAATTGACCCTCTAAAACAAATAATGGTTTTCGCTTTAGCACTAGAAGCATGAGAACAAGATGAGCCATTACCATCACAATCAAACCTACTTGAATCGTTTAAATTATTTTTCATCTTCAAAATATTTGATTCAAGCAACAAATTAGACTCTTCCCAAGTCAGGGATTATTTTTTCAAATTTTTAACAATTTCTAAAAGGGTATCCCTCTCCCCCTCAATTAAAGCAAACTTTTCCCTAAGAGTCTCTTCACGTGCCACAAATTCATTGATTAAAATATTTCTTTCATCTTTGGCACAAACACAAACCATTGAATTTTTAAGGTCCTCTAATTCTTTTTCTAAAAAAAGGACCCTATCATCACTATCCTTTTTGGCAATTTTTAAGGAATTAAAATCAGTACACAAATTACCAAAGTGCTCACGACAAATATCACTTTGAGTTTGAAACGCTTGCAAATATTCAATCTTACTTTTAAAGAGAGAATTTTCTTTTTCCAAAACTTTAATTCTTTTGCAAAGTTTCAAATTCAAACTTTTTAAATTTTCAGCATGGTCGTGAGCTTTTTCAAAAATAGGTTTCTCATTAAACGGGCGTACCATTGAAAAAATTGCAATTTTTCACAAAACTAATTTAAAAAAAAATCAATATCACACAATTTTGCGGAAAAAGGAGTACGCGATAAATTAGTGCAACCCGCTCTGATACCAATTTGACAACGTGAGAAGTCAAATTGTATAAAAAAAAATAAATCCTCAAAAAATCAAGATCACGTGATAAATTAGCGTAACCCGCTCTGATACCAATTTGAGAAACCGAATATGTTCGGTGTGTGATAATTGATTTAAATAAATTTCTCAAGTTTCCTAGTAACCCTTATTTAATTAGAGTTTACTTTTAAATCAAATAAATACAACCCTAAACATGCATCTAAAGAGCGTGATTCAACCCATAAACAAATAAGGCATGTGACACAAAATTAAGGAAAAATCCCCGCAGGGCAAAACCTTTTATTTCTAGAACTTTGAATAATTTACAAGACCATTGACTTACATACAACCTGATAATCTCCCACAAGTGTAATGCACGGTGTCTTCGGTAAACCTTCAAAGCAACGGCTAGAAGCAGTGTCGGCTGGAATCTCGCGCAGGAACTCCAGGTTGTCAGCAATGAAGAAGAGAGACGGCTTCTCCACAAGGGTTGAACAAACCAAAGTTTTGTTCTTGGGTTGCAAAAGGATTCACAAATATTTGGCAAGGATGTGTGAATCAAAACATGAGTCTTGGGACTCAAAAAATATGAAGACTTAAGGTATTAGGACTCTCAAATTCGTCTATCAAAGTCTTGCAAAACAACTCCCCCGAAGTTGGCTTTTATAAGGAAACCAAAAGAGTTTTAAAAAACTGGGACTGTTTCTGTGCGTGTACCCCGAACCGATTCTGGTGTACCCCGAACCGGTTCCCCCCCGAACCGGTTCCCCATGCGGTTTGGGGTACCTCTCTGGTTTGGCGGAAAAAAACAGCATTCTTTAAGGAATTTTCTCCATCTTCAAAAGGTCATAACTCCTTCACCGTAGCTCGGGTTGAGGTGCCGTTTCTTCCAGTATCTTCGTTGAGGTGAGCTCTTCAATTTTCCAATTGACTAGACCTTCGGACTATGGCTGTAAAATTACAAAAATGCCCTTGAACTTCCATATCATGTCTTTTTTCACTGTTTTGACTTCTCTTGCGTACCACTTGCATTAAGTCCCTAAAATCGTGGAACGTGAAGTTGTTGAGGAAGATGTGGGACACATTAATGGAGAAGTTGAATGCTTGATTCCCGAAATTCGGATAGAGGCCGTCATGTGAGATCGTGAGGTGACGTGCCGAATGTAGCGGCGTACGATATACATAAATGTAACATGTTGGGCATGAGAAAAATGTCCTTACACCTTGCACGTACGATGTGTGTGCAGCACATATTATGCAATAGTTGACAAATGAAAAAGGAATTTTTTTTACAAAAGAGTCCCTTAGGGCTTGTTTTGTCGACTTTACATCTTTATGAAAAGGTACTTACTTTTACCCGTTCTTCTACTCTTTTGAAAGTTTATTGTAATTATATCTAGTCACGACAATATACTTGATTGTAAAATTTACTTTATATTAAAACTATTTTCAATGGAAAGTTATTTCTTACCCACCTTATATAATTGGATGCCACGACAATGTAAAAAGTAAGAAATGTGTCATCTCTTTTTCCACAATTCTTCAAAAATGATTTATGTTATCTTTTTTTTTCAAACGTTGTAACCAAAGACACTTTTAATTTTTTGATTGCCAGAAAATTGAGATTTATTTCATTTATCAACGAGGGAGTGATCAGGCCTAAATTATTTTAGTTGTTAAGGGTCGGATTTGTTATTTTGAAATTCAATTGGTTTAAGAGTTGTTTTTCGAATGTTTTTAGACGCTTAAAAATCTAATTGAAGACGTTTTTGAAAAAAAAAATTATAATGTATTTGGTATGTAATGTAAGATATTTTAAAAACATTTATATTAAAACACCCATTTTATGGACTAAATGTGTGAGCATAATGATGAGAATTTATGGAGATGTTCTTCTTATTACAATATCAAGCTCCCCTGAGATCGTTAATTGAGAACCTTAAATGCGGACTAATTTTTAAAAGACTAAAAACAAATATTTAGTCGTAATTTTTTATTTGGGTATCTATAATATACTAAGATTCCGTGTAGATATAGTCACCCCAAGAGGCCATACTATTTGTATTATTTAAAAATATGTCAATATATGCCAATTTTTATACTCCTTACAAGCAATTAAATTTTTATCAATTTTTTAATAATAATAAAAAAATATTTTTGGGTGAATTTTTTGACATGGTATCTATACAAGAGACCATACTATATTTTACTATTTAATAAAAATGGTCCACCCAAGACTCGAGTCTCTCTCTCTCTCTCTATATATATATACACACACACACACACACACACACACGCACACAGGCACGCACGGACGCAAAGAAATGTCTGATGTGAGGTCTTCAAATGAGGGTCTCCCGTGCGAACCAATATTTTTTTAAAATAGTAAAAAATGTGTTTTTGAATTGATTTCTTTGTGATATTTAAACATTTTAGGTAGCACGTCAAATTTTTTTTACTTGAATTGAATTTGTTTCTATTTTAAAAAAGTCGGTGAAAATACATCAGCTTTTAAGTTGCTTAAAAGCTTGAGCACTTTTATTTATTTGTTTAAAATAGCAAAAAATATTATTTTTAGCTGATTGTTTTGAGAGGTTACATGAAATGTTTCGTTACCACGTAAAAATAAATCAACTCAAAATTATTTGTTTACTATTTTAAAAAAATTGGTCCGCACGAGTGCTATAAGTGGTATGTACATGAACTTGCCCCTCTCTCTCTCTCTCTCTATATATATATATATACACACACACACACTAGCGTATACCCGTTCCTGAAGGCACGACGAAAATTTTCCAAAATATGTAATCGCAAAACGGTGAAATTTTTTCCAAGTACGTAATCGCGAAATGACAAAAATTTCCAAAATGCATAATTACAAAACGGTACAAATTTAATCTACCTTCTATCTCAACATCAAATAGTCTATTAAATTGTCTATCCCTATCGAATGGATATTCCCCTCTCCTCATAGATTCAGATTAAACATTAATGGGGCCTCTAAAGGAATTCCTGGAAGAAGTGGAATTGGTGGCATTTTAAGAAATCACAAAGGAGACATCATATTTGTGTATGCTCAACCTGAGGGATATGCTTCTAATTCATTTGTGGAAATCAAAAGTCTCTGGATGGGGTCTAGACTTTGCTTAGAGTACAACTTTGAGGATGTAGTGATTGAATCATACTCTTCTTATGTGGTTAATCTGATAAATCGAAACTGGAAACCGCCTTGGAATCTTTTTAAATGTGTGGAAGAAATCAAAGTGAATCTCAACAATTCCAAAAGTTCCTTAATTCACTGCTTCAGGGAATCAAATATGGTTGCAGATAGTCTTGCTAATTATGGGGTAAATCTTCATTCCACTTCAATCTTCAACAACTTCTTGGACCTTCCAAAAATAACTCGAGGAGCTTAAAAGCTGGACAAGATGGAATGTTGCTACATTAGATCTTCTTTCAAATGATCTATCTTATCTCTTGTAATGGGACTATTATAAAGCCCCATATTGTTTTTTTAAGTTTCCATTATCTTTCTTGTATCTAAGATTGCTTAGTTGCCACCTGGGAGAGGCTTTTTCTCCTATCTTTAATAAAATTTAGGGGGTTCAGTCCCTCTTCATGAAAAAATCCCCAACAAAACAATAGTCATAATCTCCTATGTGTATAAGACTATCCCCCATACTTAACAAATAACAAATAATCCAACAACATTAAAAAATATACATCATTGACAGGACATATGTCATATTTAGTTTACAGTAGATATGATGTCGTGTGACGTAGTTGATATAATTTCTTGTATTATCATTTTAGTCGTGTTTTTACTTGGGTTAAATTGGGTGTCAAAATTGGATGTCATATTTAGTTCACAACAAATAAATATTTTTTGAAATAACCTGTTGTATGAACCTATTAGTTTAAAAACTTTTGGGCAATTATTTAATGTTGTATAATGAATTCAACATGTTTTTTTACAACACATAATTGTAAACAATTTTTAAAAATTGGGCAAATTTTCACATGTTTATATTAGAGCTAGAAAAATGGGTTAACAGTTTGTGTTTTCACACGACCTGACTCGACATGATAAGAATCCAACGAATACACGACATAAAACGATAGCATGCTTTTTCTTAATGCAAACACGACACGTTAAAAACATGACACAGTAAGTAAATATGTTTTGATTGGACACGATTAGATCCGACCCAACATGACACGATTGTTTGCGATTAAACCAATTAGTAAGGAATTAAAAAAATAGTGGTTGTACATAGTAGGTTGATAATGGGTCTACATGGAGTTGATAGTGGGTCTATTCCACCAAAATTAAAACTAAGGCATATCAAAATACAACGGAGTTGCTGAGTTATAGCAGAGCATTTATAGGGATCTCAAACATTGTACGAATCTAGAGTGCTTTCATCAAAGTTTAAAGTGAAATATTTAACCTACAAAATAAAGAAAATAGTTCATTGGCGGAAGGTAATAAGCCGCCCAATTAACTTACTAAACCGTGTAGTGATATATATTGACTGAAATGGTATGCACATGAACAGGTAGTCCACCAGTAGCAGTTAATCCAATAGACCAAGTGAGGAGCACCCAAAGTCAAGTTGTTCATCAAGAACTTCAAGCATTCCTGATCATCAAGTCTTACAAATATGCATATAGAGGCAAACTGAACATCAATTTATCTATAATATAGCTGATGACCATTCAATCTATTATGGGCCAGTGTTTGACAGATCCAATGCGGGTGTAAAATTAATAAACATAAACATAAAGAAAAACTTGGATATCTCACATTGATTTTAACTCTTACCAATAAAATAACTAACGGATAACAAAGATGGATAAAATATTAAAAGAGGATTTTGAAACTACAAAAAATTGTCCCTGGGTTATTAACAAATCCAAATTCTGTAAAGTATTAGTAATACACACATATCTTATTTAAGAACAAAGCAATGTAAAAGTTTTAAGAGGATATTATTTCCAACTAACTTCATATAAAAAAAATAAGACTTTAATAATCAAAAGATGTTTTATGGTCTTAAACTTACATAAAAAATAAAGAAATAGAAAGTTCTTTAAAGGATCTAATTTGAAACATAGCACATGTGACTATCTGGTCACCCTGTAAAACCTGGATCAATTAAATAAAGCACCATACAAATTCCTTCGTTGAGCTGCACGATCCCAATATCATATTGATTGTACCAAATTGTTGAAACTTGACGGGAACACCTGGATAATGAACAAAAAAATGAAATCAGTAATAAAATCAAATGCTAATATCTAAACTAAAACTATCACAAGAACTGAAGTGTATAACACTGCTCCGAAATAAAGAGAAAAAAGAAAAATTGAGAAATAGAAACAAAAAAAGAGTGTATAACATCTACAGCAGAACTCACATCCATTCCGTAATAAATCAAATTCAAATCGATGGCATACAAATCATCAAAATTCTGTAATAATCAAGTTCTAACAATTATAGAAATCCAATAAAAATACTTGAAACCACACACAATATCTAAACCATCATTGTTGATACCAAAATTAATGTGCTGATGTGGACGAAGAAGATGAAGACACGTGTTAATCTACATGGCACAACAGCAGCGAGGAAGATCATTTCCCGACCAACCGTGTTTCTTTCCGAGAAACTCTATCATCCCGAGATACTCTAAGTACTCCGAGGAACTCTTGATCAACAAGCAACTAAGGCGGTCCGAACTGCATCTCGGCCGTATCATTAATTACCAGACGGACAACTGTTCAACTATCCATTGTATTCTTGACGCACACGTTGCATTAAATGTATTACCCTTTCATATGTAAATCATTTAATGTATTGGACCTTTCATGTACAGCCTAGAGGCTATAAATACCTGGTATCATCCTCAATTCAGGAGGACGGGAATTTCTTGAGAGAATTTGTAATCAAGAATTCCACAAACACTCAGCAATAACATAACAGTGGACGTAGGCTTTATTCCTAGCCGAACCACTTTAAAAATCTTTGTCTTATTTATTTATCTGTGATTGAATAATTAGAGCAATCTAGTTTTTTACATCAACAGATTGGCGCCGTCTGTGGGAAACGACTGTTATTATCGTTTTTCATAAAAATAATTTATCACCAATGGCTGATAATCCAGAATCCAGTAATCGAAATGTTGGAAATACTGGAAATCTTCCAAATCCATCTGCATCCCCAGATCTGGCTGGGATTATGACGAATCTGGCTCAAGGACAAACTGCCATGCAAGAATCCATGAGGCAACTCATTCAAACTCTTCAGGGCGGTGCACCTACCTATTCAGGGCAAAGAAGTGATCATAGGCAATCGCAATCTAGACGCACTGGGTCATATCGCAATGAGGAGTCTAATGATTTTTCTTATCAACCTGGGCGAACTTCATCAATACGGGCTTCGGATACAGATCAACGTATCACTCTCTCTCCGGAGAGAACTAGCGCTTTGGAGAGGTTAAGTAGAGTATCTACTTTCAGTCGGTTAGGACCAAGGAGGAACATGAGTCCACCTAGGGTTCCATCAAGAAGTTTTCGACCACCACCAAGTTTAAGAGAAGGATCTGCGCAATCGCGACCAACCACTCGTCGAGATAAATCTCAGGAAGCTACGTCAGAGCAATCAGTTGCTCGGACTAAACGGCCCGAGGAAGGGAATGAAGCATGGAAAGGTTCCATTCAACGATTGGAGGATAGACTGGGAGAAATGGCTAAGGCAAGAAATCCCTTACAGAGAACTTTTGTTCAAGGAACACCTTTTGTGCAAGCCATTGTGGATTTCCCTACGCCGTCGAAATTCAAAGCACCCGTAGTGACTCCCAAGTACGATGGAAAGACAGATCCCGTACTTCATATAGAACAATACCAAGCTGCTGCAGATATCTACGCTGTTCCCGACGAGATGAGGTGTAGAGCATTCTCGGGAACTCTTACTGGATCTGCACAGATATGGTACAATAATCTTCCTCGGGGTAAGATTTCAACTTTTGTTCAGTTAGCCGAGTTGTTTATTGGCAATTTTTGTTTTGGAGCAAAGCCGGTAAAGCGAGTAGCACACTTGCTAAGTGTTAGACAAAAATCAGGTGAAAGTACTAGAGATTACATAACTCGTTTCAATAACGAAAAGTTGGAAGTCATAGATTATGAAGAAAAGACAGCAATCACTGCTTTGATGAGTGGTTTGCTGCCTAACAAGCTGTATTACACTTTGGCTAAAGATCCACCTAAAAATATGTCGGAGTTGATGGCAAAGGCGGCCAAAATCATGAATGCCGAGGAGGCTATGGCTGCGAAGAAGAATATGGATAAAGAAGTTAAAGTGGAGGTCGACAATTCTAAGAAGAAAGATCAGAAAAGTAATGGTGGTGACAAATATTCCAAGAATAACAGGATGAAGTTGGAAGCCCTAAAGAAGTATGATAATTATACTCCATTGAAAATGGGTATTAATCATGTTTTGGAAGAAATCAGGAATAACGAGGAAATCAAATGGCCAGAGAAACTGAAGACAGATCCCGACCTGAGGAATAAGACCAAATATTGCGAATTTCACAAAGATCATGGCCATATGACCAAAAATTGTATAGCCCTTCAGAACGAGATTGAAACACTCATCCGAAGAGGAAAATTATCAAAGTACGTAGATCGCAGGAGTGAGAGGAAGAATGATGATAGAACTAGAGAGAGATCTAGATCTCCTCGTCGTGCAGAGGAGAAAAAGAGGAGGGACCATGAAGAGGATCCAGACGATGACCCCGATCTTCCCAAGAAGCCAAGGAAACCTGAACGAGAGGTATTTTCCATACGTTTTGGGTCATTTGATTGTAATGTTATTACAGGAGGAGATGCAGGAGGAGGAGACCTTACTGCAGAAAGAAAAGCTTATCTCGGAGAGGCTCAAGCTTGTTCATACATTCAGCGAATAAACCTGGCCGAGGATGATCGTCCGAGGAAAGTAAACAAAGAGAAGCTAGTGATTGGTTTTTCAAAAAACGACCTGGCAGGTGTTCTCTACCCTCATGATGATCCGCTGGTGATCAAAATGAGGATGAAGGATGTGGTCATTTCAAGGGTGTTAGTAGACAATGGTAGTTCAGCAGACATCATGTATTATTCATGCTTTGATAGCTTAAATTTGAAATTATCTCAACTGGAACCTTATCACAGACCCCTTCTGGGTTTTGCTGGCGAGAAAGTTTTTCCACTTGGGACGATCAAGTTGGATATACTCATTGGAACTTGGCCTGCTTGTCGAACAGAAAGAATACGCTTCTTTGTGATGGATAAGAATGTGCAGTCCGCCTACAACATCATCATGGGAAGAGTTGGATTGAAGAAGTTTGAAGCAATTCCATCTACAGTTCATCAATGTTTGAAATTCCCAACGAATTTTGGAGTAGGAATTATGAAGGGTGATCAAAAAGTAGCTCGGGAATGCTATTATTCGTCGGCCGAGCAAGAGGAACTTGAAGAGTTACAGAAAAAGACTACTACTTACCAAGTGGAGGAAAGCACAGAAATTGAAACTCTTGACCCTAGGGATGAATCTCAACTCGTAAAAGGACAGGTGGTGGAATCTACAGAAATTGTTATCCTGGACGACGAGCATCCTGAACGAATAACTCAGATAGGGTCGTCATTGGATTTTTCAATAAAACAGGAGTTGATAACTTTCTTGAGAAACAGGAAGAATAATTTTGCTTGGAGTCATGAAGACATGCCAGGAATAGATCCAAACTTCTTATGTCATGAACTCAATGTGAATAAGGAGATCAAACCTGTGAAGCAAAGAAGAAGAGTGTTTAGTCCCGAGAAGAACCAGGCCATACAAGAGGAGGTCGAGAAACTCCAGAAAGCCCAATTCATTGAAGACGTGAAATATCCAGATTGGTTGGCGAATGTGGTGATGGTAAAGAAGAAGAACAACAAGTGGAGAATGTGTGTTGATTTTACTGATCTCAACAAAGCATGTCCAAAAGATCATTTTCCATTGCCCAGAATTGATCAACTAGTGGATGCTACTTCGGGACACGAGCTACTCAGCTTCATGGATGCTTATTCTGGCTACAACCAAATCAAAATGAAACCTGAAGACAGGGAAAGTACTTCTTTTATTACCCCAAGGGGAACTTATTGTTATAATGTTATGCCTTTTGGTTTAAAAAATGCAGGTGCAACATATCAGCGGTTGATGAACAAGGTATTCACCAAACAAATCAGCCGCAATATGGAGGTCTATGTCGACGATATGCTCACCAAAAGCAAGAGAGCTGCAGATCATTTGGTTGACTTGAGTCAAACTTTTGATCAACTGGATAAATACCAGATGAAGCTTAACCCGACGAAATGTACCTTTGGAGTACGAGAAGGAATGTTCCTCGGATACATCGTCAACCAACGAGGTATTGAGGCAAATCCAGAAAAGATCAAAGCTCTTTTAGGGCTGCGATCCCCGACGACGAAGAAAGAAGTACAAAGTCTTACCGGACGAGTTGCAGCACTCAACAGATTTGTATCCCGAGCAACTGATAAATGCCTACCATTCTTCAAAACGCTACGAAAAAGTTTTGAGTGGACTGATGAATGTGAGAAAGCCTTTCAAGATCTGAAGAAGTATTTGGGAGCCCCACCATTGTTGTCTAGGCCAATAAATGGAGAGAAGCTGTACTTGTATTTGGCAGTATCAGAAAATGCAGTTAGCTCGGCGTTGAACAGATTGGAGAATGGAGTCCAGAAGCCAATTTATTACACAAGCAAGGCCTTCCGAGGTGCGGAAATCAGATACCCAAAGCTGGAAAAATTGGCACTGGCATTAATTGAAGCAAGTAGAAGAATGAAACCATACTTCCAGGCCCATACCATCATTGTGTATACCGACATGCCGTTAAGACAAGCCCTTCACAAGCCAGAAAAATCAGGAAGATTGATGTATTGGGCAATAGAGCTCGGTGAATATGATATTGTGTATGAACCCAGATCATCGTTGAAAGGGCAAGCCGTGGCAGATTTTATAGCAGAGTTCACATACCCTGATACCCCCGAGGAGCAAAAGATGCTTGCTGACCTACCTGTGGACGATACAGGATCGACAGACACAGATCCAAACCAACCAAGGTTGGTAAAAGGACTTGTGGATGTAGAAAAATCATCATATTTAAATCCCGACCAACTCCGGTTGGTGGAGGGGCACGAACAAATGATGGACGAGGAACGAAGGATACCCGGGGATGATGAAAGAAAACAGATGATATTTCACCGAGGAACTCTAACAGATAAGAAATTTGAAGACGAGTTACATACATGGAAATTATATGTAGATGGATCATCTTGCACGGCTAGTTGTGGAGCAGGGATTGTTTTAAATTCTCCAGATGATATTGACATGGAGTACGCCTTGAGATTCCAATTCAAAGCTTCCAATAATGAAGCTGAATATGAGGCTATGATAGCAGGTTTTCATTTGGCGAAAGTTATGGAGGCACGTCAAGTAATTGTTTTCAGTGATTCTCAGTTAATTGTGAATCAAATGATGGGAATATATGCAGTGAAGGGAGAGTTAATGGTGAAGTACCATGCAAAAGTGATGGAATTGTTAAAAGAATTTGATACTATTCAATTGGTAAGGATACCGAGAATGGAGAATGCCAGAGCAGACGCATTGGCCCGACTAGCGTCAGCTACGCGCACCGAGCTGTGAAGAACAATACCAATTGAAGTATTAGAAAGTCGGAGCATAGAAGAAGATCTGACGATGAAGATTATTACCCTTGATTTAGGACCATCCTGGATGGATCCTATCAGAGCATACATTGAAGAAGGAGTACTACCGGAGGACAAACTAGCTGCCAAGAAATTGAAGTATAAAGTTGCTCGGTATGTGTTAACTAATGGTGTTTTGTATAGACGAGGAATTATGGCAGGTTTGCAGAGATGTGTGCATCCATCAGAAGTCAAAGAATTGATTGAAGAAATCCATGAAGGATCTTGTGGAGCTCATGTAGCAGGTCGGACCTTACTGCAAAGGGTGATGACACAGGGATACTATTGGCCGACGATGAGAGCTGATTGTATAGCTTATGCTAAGAAGTGTGACAAGTGCCAACGTTTTTCTTCCATCCGAAGAACTCCACAGGCATTGTTGACACCCATAACATCACCTTGGCCATTTGCCATGTGGGGGATTGATCTGGTTGGACCACTGCCGACGACCCGAGGAAGGTTCAAGTATCTCGTTGTGGCAGTAGACTATTTTACTAAGTGGGTGGAAGCTGAACCACTAATTGATATGACGTACGAGAAGGTGTATCAATTCATATGGAAGAATATCATTTGTCGATATGGTCTCCCCCACGCTTTCATCACAGACCATGGAACACAATTTGATAATGAAGAATTTGCTGCCTATTGTCATCAGTCAAACGTCTTGAAGTTTCATTCAGCACCAGGCCATCCCCAAAGCAATGGACAGACTGAAGTGACGAACAGAACATTACTAAATGGGTTGAAGAAGAGGTTAAGTGAGGCTAAAGCAAATTGGATTAATGAGCTACATTCAGTTTTGTGGGCTTACCGAACAACTCCCCGAGCAGCAACAGGAGAATCACCATATATGCTAGCATTTGGAAGTGAGGCTGTGATACCTGCCGAGTTGGGCCTACCAACACATAGGGTGTTGAATTTCAATTCTCCGATCAGTGATTTGATGAGAAGAATGGATTTAGATATGCTCGAGGAAGTCAGAGAAGAGGCAACCATTAGGAATGCTGCTTATTAACAACGAACAGCTCTGTTTTACAACAAAAGGGTAAAGAAATGTGATTTAAAAGAAGGGGATTATGTGCTAAAGAAGGTCATTCAGAAGCAGAATAAACTGGAAGCAAACTGGCATGGACCTTACCGAGTTACAGAGGTTGTTCGACCAGGAACTTACAGAATAGCAACTCTAGAAGGAGAGGAATTTAAAAATGCATGGAATGCTGAACACCTGCGCAAGTATTATCAATGACGTCCAATGTAAAGCATTTCTCTCATTATGAATAAAACGAAGATGTTTCACCATTTTTTCCTTTTGGATGAAAGTTTTTCGGGGAATACCAGTGTAATACACTATACAACAAAAGTGCTCTAAGGAGCCAACAAATGCAGCTCTTCGGAGCAAAAGTGCTCTAAGGAGCCAACAAATGCAGCTCTTCGGAGCAAAAGTGCTCTAAGGAGACAACCTCCTTTGGTTAGGAGGACAGCTCTTCGGAGCAAAAGTGCTCTAAGGAGCCAACCTCCTTTGGTTAGGAGGACAGCTCTATTGAGCAAAAAGTGCTATAAGTAGCCAACCTCCTTTGGTTAGGAGGACATGCTCTACGGAGTCAAAAAATGCTCTAAGGAGCCAAAAGCTTTAAGGAGCCAAAAGGTGTACACCAGCAGGATCAACCACGGTTGGTAAGATAAAAATATACTCTCATATTACAACTTATGTTGGTCGGGAGGTAATATTGTTACAATGAGTTCTTTGAAGAATAAAATGTTTAAAAAATACACCAAGTATAGTTGATCGGGGATAAAAACCCAATAACTGTAGTTGGTCGGCGAGGACAACTTATTGATCATAGTTGGTCGGACGCAATTTTATAATCAAACGAAGTATAGTTCGTCGGAGCTGTATTTAGTCGACAAACATTATTCACCCACCTTGGTTGGTTGGAAACAGTTTGAACATTTTTCTCATTACTTTATTATTAAATGATCGAGAAACATTACTAATACTTGTAACCTTTTATTAAGTTGCTTATTGAACAATAATACTGATAGCTTTTTAATAGATACATAGATACATATGTACAAATATAAATGTGCTTGATAAAACAAAATTGGCAAACAGAAAATGAAAATCTTTTCATTAATCTGGAATAAATTACAAAATTGTTACATGGACATTACTATTCTATTGGTTTTTTGCCCTGCGCTTTAGAAACAGGTTCCTCGCCGGCAGGAGGGTCTTCTAGGCAAAGGGGAGAATTGATTAAATTAACATCTCTGAGCATTCTGACGTTCATAACAGAAGGTGTATCCAAAAGATGCTCAGGACGAGATAATTCAGCTTGGGAGTGAAGGCTATAATCACCAAGATATTTTGAAATTAGACTACGAGGAATGGAACGAGCTGGAATCCATGCCATATCCAATTTGAAAGGTGGTACAGGCAGGTCTAATAATGATGGAGCGTGATAGTCCCATAAAAAATGCCCTTGCTCCAACTTTAATACGCCCAATGCATTTAACCATCCTTGCTTGTAGCCTTCATTATTAGCATGTTCAATGCGAGCATCCAGATGAACGAGAGCTTCATTGTATCCTGCCATCCAGAATTCTCTTGGCTGTTTATGGAATTGGAAGGTTAATCTATCCAATTGTTCATGAAGGCTTTTGGCAAAGAGATCTTTGTTATGCAAGGCAGATTTCGTTGATGCCAGCTGATCTTCCAGAGACAGATTTTTATTAGACATTTCAGTCAGAGCACGGTCTTTTACTTTCAACTGGAATGCTTGAGTTTCCAGAGTAGACTGAGTGCCAGCTTCCTCAACATTTTGGCTGACTCTTCCTCGCCCCCGAGAACCTCTTCCTCGTCCCCGAGCAGTTCCAGAAATAGCAGATCTTCTTAAGTCCTCCAGCTCTTGCCTCAGTTTGGCATTTTCGACCTCTAAGAACGAGAAGCCTTCATCAGTGACTGGTATTAATGCAGTAGAGGATGAAGCAGCAGATTCATATTGAGCTAATTTCTTCTGCAAATTATTATTTTCTTGCTCCAAGATCTCAGCGATTTGTCTACAGGCTTCAATTTCACCTTTTAGGGTCCTCTCCCTGACGTCATACCCAGCAATGATCTTCTTGTGGCCTGTTTCTGAAGATAGCTGCTGGTATCTATTTTCATAATCTTCACGTAACAAAGCCATTGATTCGTTATGTTGATTTTGAAGATCCTTTAAGGAACCATGAAGCTCTTCAATCAACTCATAGTAAGCGACATTGTTGGCCACTGCTCGGTCGAGTAAAGCTTTCAAGTATTGATAAGCTTCAATAGCCTGCTCTGAAGCACCGTGACCAAGGATATCAACAATTTCCGATGTACTAAGATCTGTATGACCAGCCTTATAGTATTGATGACATTGCTGCATCAGCTCGGTATCATGAGAAGAGATCAATTCCATTCTAGCAACAAACTAATGACAAGAAAAAGACAACAATCAACAAAAACAAGTTATCAACAACAGAGATGAGCAAAGATATATTTTATTAGATCATCAAAAAGTTACATCGTTCGATTACAAGGAAATACAGAAAGGCTACCGAACAACTTCACACCTTTTCCTTGTCCCCCAAGACTTTCTCGGGAGGCTAGGACGAGGAGCTCGGTTGCTCGGTGATAACTACAGCTTGATCGGTAGGAGTCTTCTCGGGAGGAGGAGGCATGGAGGAAATGTCCTCGATGGCAGATGGTTGAGAGGCAAAAACTTGATCGCCCATAGCCATGGAAGATTCATCTGAAGAAGGTTCATCTTCTTCTTCTTCCACAATTGGTGGAGGAGGACCAGGGAGATGCCGTTGGAATAGCTCAGAATCATCTTGGACTTTTAGCTCTTGCAGAGAAGCTACCCAACCATCATAGAAGTATTTCAACTCCCCATATTGGACTTGGGACGTCATTGCAGCTATCCCTCTCTCCCATCCTTTTTCCCAACCAACACTGAAATGTTTCTTGATTGCAACTTTTCTCCTCGATTTCTCCGAGGAGAGCTTCACCTCCAATTCCTCTTTCTTAACCTTAATATCTCGCAGAGTAGATATTTCTTCTTCTGCCTTTTTCAATTTATCATCAGATTCCTGATGTTTAACCTCCAAATCTTTAATTTTCTCCTCCAAATTCTTGGAGGTTTCAGCCATCTTCATCTTATCAGCCTCAGCCACAGCCAATTTTTTCTCCCAAACAGTTTTCTCCTCGATGTACTGTTGGTGAGATTCCTTCACAGATTGGGTTAAACCCAACAAAGCATCGTCAACATCGGACGAGGAAGTGGAAGCTTTAATAACTGGATCTTTCTTCACGATGGTATTGAAGCAGTTCACCAGCTGAAAGATAAGAAAAACAATAGAGTCAACACAAATACCAGAATTCAAGAAAAAGAAAGAAAGATCAAAGGTATGAGAAATTTACTGAAGAAAGATGGCGAGCAGCTAGGGATGTCAGTGTATCCCTAGGAATTTTTTCATCAATCCCGAGAACCTCGGGTATAACTGAACTCGTTGAAGAACTCGGAAGAATAATTTTTGAGACACCACTACCACCAGCGGGTAGAGAAGGTGCAGTTCCAGCAAGATTAACCGAGGATGATTTCCTCAATCTCTTCAAAGGACGGTCAGTAGCATCAACCAAGGAAGAAGTCTTGGTCGGAGAGATGGCAATTACATCAGCAGGAGCATTTTTCTTGCTCGGGGCCACCGAGGGCTTCTCGGCAACTTTGGAGGAACCAGCATCTACTTTTTTAGTCCCCTCTGGGACATCAATTTTGCCTTTCTGGGCTCCAACAGCAGAAGAAGTGTCACCAAATAGAGCAGGAGGAGCTCTTTTCTTGCCCATTCTCTGAGATATGGGGATATGAGAATCTGAAGATGAACTTTCTGGTGTTGAAGCTGGTTCAACAGGGCGAGCAGTATAAGAGGTTGTGTAACTCTTATACTGTAGTAAATATGAAGCAGATCTAATATGCTCGTCAGCAATGGTCTTATGCAAATTCCAGATAAGTTTCAAATGCTTGATATTCACTTCTGACTCTTTTGGAGTTTTTCTTTTGCTATCAACTGCAAACAAATACATAATAGAATATCAGTCATACATTTTGTCAAACAGGATGAAAGCATAATTTCATAAGTAAAATAAAATGAAAAATAAACCTATCCCATTGCCGTATGGGGGCCATCTGGGACCGTTGTATACTTCATTCCCAGATAAAGGCGCATGTTGCCAATTTTTTATGACCAACCCATGCTCAAAATAATCCCTATTTGAGTCAGGGAGATTAACTACAAGAGCCCTATTCAAATACCTAGTTTTCAAATAATAAATATTATCTAGAACGGCCCATTTATAACAAAACATAATTTCAGGGATCCCAATACGAGTCCCATGAGTTAAATTTAATTTGTGCACCCCGTTAATTATTCTCCATGAATTGGGGGCTATTTTTGCAGGAACAAGATCAAAATATTGACAAAACTCAAGACATAATGGGTTTGGTGGAAAGGAAAAACCGCATTCAGCAACAAAAAGACTGGGGAACCAATGTCCCTCAGCCAATCGAAAGTAATCTAAAGGCTCAGAAAGAACCTCTAGAGTTACCCACGAAGGAATGGAAAAATCAGAACGGAATTTCTCAACAGATTCCACAATATAAACCATATTGAATAAAAGAGATACAGAAGAAACAAAGAAAATCTTACAGAAAGAAAGGAGATGTGTTGACAACGAACGGAAACAAAGATGAACGCACAAGAGAAGAAGAGAAGAGAAAGCTGGAATGCAGAGAATGAAAAACGTAGACGACGGTATGGTTACCAAAGAAGTTTAAATACTTTGCATTGGGAAGCGGCGAAAGAAATGATTACCAAAAAGAAACTACTAAACTTCCGGCGGCTAAAAGGACAAAATTTGCACAAATATCAAAGCGCTTATCAAAAAGGCGGAAACTGCGAAATAAGAAGGAAATTTGAATACAATGTTCCTAAAACCCGGGAAGTACATTTAATATTGCCATATACCGAGAAAGAATGTTCCATACTCTTCAAAGTTCAAAATATGAAACATTGGGGGCTTCTGTTGCTACCAAAATTAATGTGCTGATGTGGACGAAGAAGATGAAGACACGTGTTAATCTACATGGCACAACAGCAGCGAGGAAGATCATTTCCCGACCAACCGTGTTTCTTTCCGAGAAACTCTATCATCCCGAGATACTCTAAGTACTCCGAGGAACTCTTGATCAACAAGCAACTAAGGCGGTCCGAACTGCATCTCGGCCGTATCATTAATTACCAGACGGACAACTGTTCAACTATCCATTGTATTCTTGACGCACACGTTGCATTAAATGTATTACCCTTTCATATGTAAATCATTTAATGTATTGGACCTTTCATGTACAGCCTAGAGGCTATAAATACCTGGTATCATCCTCAATTCAGGAGGACGGGAATTTCTTGAGAGAATTTGTAATCAAGAATTCCACAAACACTCAGCAATAACATAACAGTGGACGTAGGCTTTATTCCTAGCCGAACCACTTTAAAAATCTTTGTCTTATTTATTTATCTGTGATTGAATGATTAGAGCAATCTAGTTTTTTACATCAACAATCATAATCATTCATGCATGAACTTAAATCAACAAATAAAGTACTTCTTGCAAACAGTCCATAAAGAAATATAAAATATAGAGGGAAGTTGAAGTTAGTTTCATTGCAGTTGTATGTACTATGTATCTCCATATAGAAGACCTAAATGAACCTCCATATATAAGCCATATGTATACTAGTCAGGACCATAAGTATACTGATCAAATAAAACCGAAGCACCGCTAGATTCCAAGTTATTGAACTGAAAAATAAAATAAACATATGGATGCTCACTTGCAAGCGAAAAAATGTAAGACCAAATATAAATCAATAACATAAAAATTGAACATAAACTTACATCCTCAAAGGCATTTATATATATCTCCTCGGGTATGTCGCATTTCTGCAATAGCTTAATCCCCAGGAACTATTTGTATAACCTGCAGCTAGGCCTGTTAATGGATCGGATTTTATTCGAATCCGAATCCGAATCCGATCCAATTATATGGATTTGGATCAAGAAAAAAACCCGATTACCCGATTATTAAATGGAGCGGATTTGGATTCATATGATCCGATCCATTAATAATCTGATCCGATTAATATTTATAATATATATATATTTTTATATATATATATATTATATATAAACAATATTTTTAATTAATATATATTATATTTTCTAATATTTTGAATATATATCATATAATTTATTGATAATAATATATAATAGAAAAAAAATACACACGCACGCAACACATCACCACGCACGCTGCTCCTGCCTTTCCGCTTAAGCCTAAGGGGGTTAATAGCCTAAGTTCCTAACAACACAACACAAACATACTCACACTCACACAAAACAAAAACACAAACACGCGCACACACTACACATTCACAAATTAACCTAAACCTAAATCTGAAACCCACTCCCTCCCACATTTATCCTGAGCGACGCCCCCTCCCTCTCTCTCACACATCCTCCTCTCCTCCCCCTCTTTTATCCTCTCCGACCATCGTCTCACAATGTCCGTCGCCGCCGTAGGTATGTTTTCTTTTTCTTCTTCATTCAGTTAGGTTTCGTTCAGATCTATTTGTAGTGCTGATTTCGTTCAGATCTAAATAGATGTACAATAACTTAGGGTGTAGACTTGTTTGTAGTGCTGATTTCATTGAGATCTGTACAATATCTTATTGTCTTTTTTTTCAATAAGATTTTGATAAAGTTTGGTGTAGACTTGTTTGTTTGTAGTGCTAATTTTGATAAAGTTTGGTGTAGACTAATTCATAAAACATACCTCTCATACAAAAAGAACTTTTTACAAGATTTTTTAAAGTTCTCATAAAAATCCAGAAAAATAAATGAAAAAATGTTTTCCAAAATTGATTTTTTGTGTTAACTCATAACTCCAAGATAAGAGTTAAGGAATTACAAAACCAAAAATGTGTAGCTCAAACCTCCAATGTCATAAAAATGTCCGGTTTGAAATGCAATATCTCGTCGCTTTGTCTTTGTATTTATCTTTTTATAATTATAATTATTAAATTGACCCAATGATTCCCAGCAGCATCAAACCTAATAAAAGAATTTATAAAGTTGTTTGGTTTATTGCGTGTATTTTTAAAAACTATGTATAGAAGTTGGTCCCGATAATAGTAATTAGTAATCAAAAACTTGTTGTTTTCTTAATTTTCACTGTCCATATTTTTTTTTTGTGTGTGTGGGGGGGGGGGGGGGGGGGGGGGGGGAGGTGGGGGTATAATGCAACTAGTGGTTCTGTTAATAAATGGATGTTGGCATCATCCCACAACCATAAGTTTTATAATTCTTTTGGCCTTTTTAATACCTAAAGGCACAAATTAATTATTTAACTACACATGTTTTTTCTTCTTCTTATACATTGGCTAAATTTTTTCTTATAACTGATTTTTTCCAATCAATATTTATGTACTCTTTGGCTTTATAAGTATTGAACCAATGTTTTTTCCGTCCGAAATTAATGTTATTCAAAATTTTTTTAGTAGGTATGTCTTCATTAGATCCTTGTCAAAATTCGAGCGGTGTGGGTGGAAATGATTTTATCGACGTTGATAGCTAATAATAAGACGATGAGCAAGGACCATCAAAGAGGACTCGGCGCCATACATCATCAGTATGGACTGCTTTTGTTAAATTTAAAGATGCTAAAGGTGAAGACAAGGCAAAATGTGGTCGTTGCAAAAAAATATTTGTTGGGGATAGTAGTAAAGGTACTAGTCACCTTAGGTCCCATATAACTAGGTGTACGGGTTCTCAAACCTACATTTCTTAACAAATGATAAAAGCTTCTAAAAAAATTGCGGATGACACCATAAATATTGAAACCTTTAAGTTTGATAAAAAAAAGTAGGAGGGACCTTGCTATAATGATAGTGAAACATAATTATCCATTTAACATGGTGGATCATGAATTTTTTGAGAAGTTTTATAATGGCCTAAATCCTCAATTTAAGTTAGTGTCAAGAAACACCATTAGGTCTGATATTATGGAGAAGAAAAGATTAAACTTTACAATGTTTTGGAAAGTCTGTCATCTAAAGTAATAATGACTTCGGATTTATGGACTTCCGACCATCAAAACATTGCCTATTATTGTTTGACGGCGCATTACATTGATGATAAATGGGTTTTACAAAAGAAAATCATTAACTATAGGTGTATTGAATACCCACATGATGGCGAAATATTATTTAATTTCATTTTGGATTTGATTTTGGAATGGAAATTAGATAAAAAAATATTTTCAATGGTGGTGGATAATGCGGGTGCTAATGATGTAATGGTTAAGCACTTAAGAAGTTGGTTGTGTAATAAATCTTTGCTTTGTTTGGGTGGTGATTTGTATCATGTTCGTTGTAGTGCTCATATTCTTAATTTGATTGTTCAAGATGGGTTGAAAGTGATTGGGGGTCTCATTCTTAGCATTAGAGACACTATTAGATATTTGCACAAGTCACCATATGGAAAACAAAAATTTGATGTTGCATGCAATCAAAGCAAGATAAGGAGTAAAAAACAAGTTCCCATGGATGTACCTAATCGTTGGAACTCCACGTACTTAATGCTTGAAATGGCTTTAGATTTGCAAGAAGCTTTTACTCGCTTGGCACAAATTGATAAAAATTACAAACATTGTCCATCCGAAGATGAGTGGGGAGTGGCAAAATTGGTTTGCGGTTGTTTGAAAAAATTATATGATGCTAAACACTATTTTAGTGGTATAAATTTCCCGACTGCAAATGTTTTCTTTGTCGATGTTTGTAAAATTCAATTAATGTTGATGAGTTTGGAGGAAAGTGATCATGAGTGTCTTCGTTTAATGTCTATCCCAATGAGGGAAAAGTTTGAAAAATATTGGGATGAATGTAGTTTAGTGTTGGCTATTGCTGTTGTGATTGATCCGAGGTGTAAGATGGCGTATGTTGAGTTCTATTATAATAAAATCTATGGTGTTTGTGGTAGTAGTTATGTGGGGAGAATGCGTAGTGCTTTTATGGATTTGTATTTGGAGTATGGGGGCGATAATTCTTTTGGTGTGTGTTCAATGGGGACTCGAGATGTGATTGATGGAATTAGGAGTAGTACATCTCACACGGAGAGTCTTAGTGTGATTGATGAGGATTCGGAGTTTGGTACTTGGTATAATCAATCTACCAATGTTAATGCTTTTCAAAAAACTGAGGTGGATCAATACTTGGAAGAACCTGTTTACCAAAGAAAAGAACATTTTAATATTTTGACGTGGTGGCAAATGTGTAGTGGTAAGCTTCCTACCTTGGCACAAATTGCTCGTGATATTTTAGCTGTCCCGGCAACTACAGTTGCCTCCAAGTCTGCCGTTAGTATTTGAGGTAGAGTTATTGATGAGACACGTGCATCTTTGCTTCCCGAGATTGTTGAAGCTTTAGTTACCACTGCGGATTGGATATAATCACAAAAAATGTCAGGTAAGTAGTTATTTAATTTGTCATTATTTTAATGTATTTTCTTTTCTTCAAATATCTAAATCTTTAAAATATTTGTTTCAGATGTTCAAGAATCATAAGGTTTGTTTCAGCGATAGCATAGAAGAAGATAATCACTAAGTAAGTTCATTATTTTCTTTTACTTTTTAACATATGTTATCTAATAATATTTGTATTTATGTTTGAAGGATAAATGTCCATTATTTTCTTTTGTTTTTCAGGATGGCTTTCAAGGAGAAAGTTGAAGTGAAGATGTGGTTTTGTATTTTGATTTTGAACGTTTATCCTAGTCATGTTTGTAGGTTTTGGATTTTGAATGTTGGATTTATTTGTGATGGATGATGTGTTTAATATTTGAATGGTGGACTTCTATCTTGGTGTTAGTTTGATTTTGAATGATGGATTTTTTTTATCTAAGAATAAATGTTTTGATCTTGGAAACATTTGCAAATTAAATTTATGAAATAAGAGATGGAAATAAAAATCGGATTTGGAAATATCATTATTTGGATTTGAAACTATCATCATGAAATAAGAGATGAGATAAAAAAATATTGCAAATTAAGTGGTTAAAAAATGTAATTTTAACTTAAAATTACAATTTTAATAATGAAAATAATAATTAAAATAAATGAATAAATAATCGGATCAGATCGGATTAACGGATTCTTAACAAATCGGATTCAGAACCCTAACAGATAATCCGTCGGATAATCGGATCGGATCCGAATCCGTTTAACATAAACGGATTCAGATTCTGATTTGCCTGATTCGGTCCGAATTCGATCCGTTTACAGGCCTACCTGCAGCCACCATATGAGTTACAATCAAGAACTAAGGATTCAAATGATTTAGTTGGTATGTTTACTGTTTTGGCTTGATTTTTGTGCTTTGTGAACCTCTGTTCAATATAAGTAATTTTTTGTGTTTGATATGTGCCATTCGGAAATTGATTCAAAGATAATTTAATAATATCACATCATAATAAAAATGGATTTATAATCAAAGTCAACTAAGAAATTAACGGCATTATCTCACTACCTATGATCTCCAAAGCAAAATAAGAAATTGCAACTTGTACAGATTAAAGTAAAGAACATACTTGCACACATGTCAGTATCAGGTTGCTCTAAGAAATTGCAACTAATATGTCATTTTTACAATTCTTCTGCTTGTATTTTGGTGTTAGGTTGTGAGAAATTGCAACCGATTTTGGTATCATGTTGTTTGATCCATTCTTCTACTTGTATTTCGTCCTACAGAAGTCACCAGTATTCTTTTCTTTTAGGAGAAACAAAAAGATCAGTAATACAATAACAATTCAATCAACAAATTTCTTAAAGATCTATCCCGAAAATATTGAGATAACAAACCTCATATTCAAATAATGCATACAACATAAATAGGGCCGGTGAAACTACTACAAAGAGTCTTCACTTTTTTAAGATATAAATTTGTATGAGTGTAAAAATAAATTTTGTTTATTTTTAGGCAAATAGAATATTACAATACATTGTTACAACTTTGTTACAAAAATAGAGACATCTCAGGACTCGGAATAAAGGAGAAAATGATGTCACGAAAGAGCTTAAACAATGATACCTACAAATTTCCAAATTTAAAGTCTTCATCTAGATGTGACAACCCGCATTCCGAAATTTGGAGGAAGACTTTAAATTTGGAAATTTGTCAGCTGTGCTCAACCATGCTTGGAGGAAATTAGCAATTACCAATTTACCATGAGATGTGTTTAAGTAAATTAGAGAGGTGTGTTTAAGTAAATTAGCAATTACCAACTTGTACAGGTGGATCAATAGAATTTAGAGAGGTGTGTTTAAGTAAATTAGCAATTACCAATTTATATCTCATTTTCATTACCATGAATCTCATGTGTTTCATTTTACTTGAAACATTTATCTTTGAATATTTATTATTCAATTTCATCATATAATTAGGTCCCGAAGTATTCTCTAAACAATCTCCCAAACTTTAATAGGTCCTAAGGTTTTATATACCTCAAAAAGGCCTCTAAAATCTCCACCTATGGGCTTAGAACTCTATTTTCCAATTTATCTACCAAATAAAAAGTGATGCCTAAACATCACTTTAAATACCCCTGAAATTAACCCCAAGTGATCCCATTCAAGTATAGGGTAACGACCAAACTCGACTAAAACTCTAGGATCCTATGTTTACTTCATTCAAGTAGGGTCCTAGTGTGACACCCCGACTAATTAAATACCGGGTAGCTACTCCTTTATTAAATCAATACAAAATGCCAAGTTGGTTCAGTTAATAGCATCACAGTCGAAAACATTTTAATGATTACTAACCACCTAGTATTTAAAAAGTAAGTTGCCAAATTTTAAGTTAAGTCTGATTAACATGCAATAAAAGAATAATGGAAGAACAACATAATCCATTCACCATAACGAAGTAATGAAATAACCAACAAATGATAATAAGAAGTCCGGAGGAAACTCCTCACAACAATCCCACAACTGAAAAATAATATGACAAGTCTGAATCCTGAATTAATTACATGCCAGAAGTCTGAAAATCTGAAATAACTAAAATATCTCTAAAAGAAATGGGCGACATGCCCTACAACTGATAAATGCTGAAAATAGAGTCAAGATAGATGAAGCGTCTACAAGCAAAGTCCTGTAACTTCCTCAAACAGCTAAAGCTCGTCACCTGAATGAGAATCCTATGCATGGTGTCTTTGTGGCTGGGCACCCAAAATGGTTTTTACAAAAATAGATTTGAAAGCAAATGGGTCAGAGCCCGAAAGTGGAAATCATTTTAAAAACAGCAAGTGTTTTAATAACATTAAAACATTAAATGCAAAATACATGTTAGGACATGCACTCACATGAAATTCTCACCTCTCGACTACATGTGCACTCCTAACGTACCGTACCCATCTAAATGACATACATATCTAAACAAACCGTAATAAGTTCTACCCCTTACTACTCGATTCCCATATTACATTCTAGCGTTATCAACTAAATAGAGGGCTTTACTTAAACTCAGATTCTCAATTTGTAATACAATTCACTATCGGTTAAGCCGTTATGTTTTCTCAAAATATTACCATAATTATATTCACAATACCCACATGAAAGTTCCCATTATTTAAGTGTATAATCATTCACGTCATAAATATACAATACAAGCACCCGAGACTTAAGCTACGGTGCACACATACTCTGCTATCCATCCCGGTACCTCACGTACATAAGGATTACAAATTCTGAATCTCTCAGGAATTGTTAGAATAAACACCACACACAAAAATGGAGGCGAACATAATTCAACATATCCATGGTCACGTACATACCTACGCTCCATAGTCAGCTGGCTTAATAACTCACAATTAAGTCATTCCCTTGAACTATGTCCTCTAGGTACCACTCTAAATCCGGGCACACAAGGAGTAGATGGCCCTAAGAGAACGTAAACCTCCCGTGATAGCAAGTATGGTAGGTATGTCATACACGTAAAATCATGTACATATACTAAGTATACACACATCTTAGTAATCACCATAATTTATTTAGTACACTGCTCATTCTTATACCAACTTATAATGTTACACAGTTACGTATTCCTGGTTAACATAATTACTCACGCCGTTAATTGTTCTCACGTCGTAATAGACACTCGCGTCCTAATCCGTAATCTCCATTTGGTTCAAATCACACACCCATGTTTTACTCCTCATTATACCCTAAACATCCCAAAATATATCAACTAGTCCCCAAGAAATGTCATCCCTGCATTTACACAAGGTTATGGGACACTCGGGATCAAAACAGGCTAAAAAGCCTAAACTGTCAACTCGTTCAAAGTCTCGTTCGAACGAGAGTTCGTTCGAACGAAGTGGGCTTTCTAACGAGGTCTCGTTCGAACGAAGTGGGCTTTCTAACGAGATATCGTTCGAACGAAATCATCGAACGAACATTATCACCCTCGTTAGAAGTCAAAGGTCAACTCGTTAGAAGCTCGTTCGAACGAGCTCGTTCGAACGACCTGGGCAGGTCTTCTAACGAGTGGCTAGATTCGAGCCCAGATTTTCCTTAACTCGTTTTTCCAACTTTTCTTCACCTCTAATCTCCTCTAAACATCAAACCAACAATTGTACATGGGTTCTAATCAATCCTAAACATACTTAGGTCATATATTAACGTTTATATGGGGCCAATTCTTCCTAAATATCATTGAATCATCAAATCCCTTCATTTAACCCCAAATCATATGAACATGAACCCTAAAATTTTAAAGTCACCAATGGGTATAATTAAATTCGTTTTTGATATGAACAAGGTGTATTTCCATCATAATAATCCTCCTAACACAATTCTACATGCAATCCTTTCATCAAAATATAAAGTTCTAATTCCAATTAATGGGTTTTTATCAAACTCCCAAGAACACTACAAATTCTGTCAATTTCCTACGTATGGAAGCGACAATCTTTGTAAAAACGAAATTAAACCACTTTCCTTATGAGTATCTCTGATTTTGATGTCGAATGCTGAATGATTCTCTCTCTCTCTCTGCAGAATTTTCCTTTCTTTCTCTCTCTCTCTACCAGCTTTTCTCTAAGGATGACAATGGTGGTTTAAGGTTGGTTTTTGGCAAGTTTAAGCTTTCTAAACTTCCCCCGTAGCCCACTACCTAGAATGGGGTTGGAAATGGCTTAGTGGGTTAAGACTAAGTCATATTTTTAACTCTAATTTTCGTGGGTTTTAAATTCCCAAAATTTGGAAATTACCAAAATGCCCTTATACGATGTCGGCATGGCCTAAAAATGCCCCGGGACCCAAACTAAACCCCCGGCTAGTGTTTTCTGACTATCTCGACCCTTACGGACGCGTTGGCGCACTCAAAATGACCATACAGTTAATAGAATTAAAATTCACTTTTTAATTAAATAATAATATTCCAGACGCGACTATCACACGCGTCTCAACAAAATTCCAAATTGCCGTATTTCAATCTCACGACAAATTTCATAATTTTCATATTCATATGTATAGCCATATATACTCATTATAATCAAATACCAACTCACATCTCGTTAGTATTTTATTCGGATTAATTTCCAATTAATTCACATTTAATTTAATTAATCCCATAAATAAATATGACAAAAATACGGGGTATTACATACTTCCCCCCCTAATAACTGAATTTCGTCCCGAAATTCGGAACTAAAAAGTACCTGGTAAGAACAAATCTGGATAACGTTCGCGCATCTCATCCTCGCGCTCCCAGGTGGACTCCTCGAAATTATGATGTCGCCACTGAACACGCACTAACGGAACTATCTTTGACCGCAGTTTCCGCTCGCTTCGGTCCAAAATAGCAATCGGCCTCTCCTCATAGGAGCTATCAGGCTGGAGGTCTATGTCCTCCAAAGAAATGTGAGAATGAGCCAAATCATCTCTAAGATATTTCCTTAGCGAGGAAATATGAAACACATCGTGAATCCGATGCAAATGCTCCGGTAACCCAAGTCTATACGCAACCGGTCCAATCCGCTCAATAATAGGAAATGTCCCCACATATCTCGGTGTCAACTTCCCCTTCTTCCCAAAATGCATAATCCCCTTCATGGGAGATACTCTGAGCAAAACCTGGTCCCCCACTGCAAATTCCCTCAAGGACCTCCTCGCATCAGCATAGCTCTTCTGGCGGTCCTGAGCTACCCGAATGTGACTCCGTATCAATTCTATCCTTGCCGAAGTATCCTGAATCACTTCCGGCCCA
The DNA here is from genome assembly GCA_949130495.1 of Sambucus nigra. Lineage (NCBI taxonomy): Eukaryota > Viridiplantae > Streptophyta > Magnoliopsida > Dipsacales > Adoxaceae > Sambucus > Sambucus nigra. The sequence goes on along the minus strand of OX422218.1, from coordinate 177,370,196 downwards.
ATTAGTTTGTTGTTCCCCACCTCCAACCAACATGATGGGGAGCGACAAGGTCTACCGTACAGTGCCTCAAATGGAGCCATGCCAATAGTGAACTGGTAGGAGTTGTTGTAAGCAGACTCCACCAGTGGAAGATACTGCTCCCATCCACCTCCAAAGTCAATGATGCACATACGCAACATGTCCTCCAACATCTGATTTGTACGCTCGGTCTACCCATCGGTCTGCGGGTGATACGCCGTACTCAACCGTAATTCCGTGCCCATGGCCTCCTGAAAACTTTCCCAAAATCGTGAAACAAATATCTTGTCTCTGTCAGACACGATATTTAGGGGCACACCGTGAAGTCTCACTATCTCTGAAATAAATAGCTGGGCATACTGTCCCGTAGTGTAGTCTGTCCTCACGAGTAGAAAATGAGCAACTTTGGACAACCTGTCCACAATCACCCAAATGGAGTCGTGACCCCTCTGTGACGTTGGCAACCCCGTGATAAAGTCCATGGATATGCTCTCCCACATCCACATCGGGACCTCCAATGGCTGTAAAAGTCCAGCCGGTCTTTGATGATCCACTTTTACTAGCTGACAAGTGGCACATTTCGAAACAAACACGACAATATCTCTTTTCATCCCGCTCCACCAATACTGTCGTCTTATGTCTTGGTACATTTTGTCCCCACCGGGATGTACCGCGAACCGTGAGCCGTGCGACTCTGCCATCACCTCGTGTCGCAATTCCTCTCCTTTCGGAACTACCAGTCTGCCGTTGAATCGTAATCCCCCGTCCGAGCTAACGGTATAGGACTCGGCTCCCTCTGATAGTAATCGAACTATCTGCTCCTGACAGAACGAGTCATTTGCCTGTGCCTTTACCACTCTCGTGACAATCTGGGGTGTAACCGTCATTACTGACATGAATGAACGGGCCACTGCATCCTGGTGTCCCAACTCCTTCCATTTGGATTTCCACACCCCTGCCACCTCATCTACTGGCCTACGGCTCAATGAGTCTGCTACCACGTTAGCCTTCCCCGGGTGGTATTGGATATCAAACTGATAATCCTTCACGAACTCAAGCCACCTCCTTTGCCGCATATTCAACTCCTTCTGCGTGAATAGGTACTGTAGGGACTTGTGGTCCGTGGACAATCGAAACTTCTCCCCCAACAGGTAATGTCTCCAAATTCGAAGGGCAAATACAACTGCCGCCAACTCCAAGTCATGAGTGGGGTAATTCTTCTCGTGAGGCTTTAGCTTACGGGAAAAATAAGCTATGGCCTGACTCTCCTGCTGCAATACACCTCCAAGTCCTTGCAAGGACGCATCGGTGTAGACTAGATACTCAACTCCCTGTCTCGGCAATGCTAACACAGGTGCTGAGGTTAACTTGTCCTTCAACTCATCGAATGCCAACTGACAGGCATCACTCCAGATGAATGGCACACCCTTACGAGTCAGATGTGTCAAATGACCTGCTATCTTCGAAAATCCCCGAATAAACCACCTGTAGTATCCTGCTAGGCCCAAGAAACTACGGATCTCAGTCGGTGTCGTGGGCTGTCCCCACTCCCTCACCGCGGATACCCTTCCCTAATCAATAGATATCCCCCAGTCGAAAATAATGTGTCCCAAAAACTGGACCTCCTTCAGCCAAAACCCGCACTTCTCATACTTTGCATACAGCTCGTTCCGACGTAGCGTCTGCAAAACCTACCTCAAATGCTCGGCGTGCTCCTCCTCTGTCTGGGAGTAAACTAGAATATCATCAATGAAGACAATGACGAACTAATCAAGGGACTCTCTGAACACCCTATTCATCAAGTCCATAAACACTGCTGGAGCGTTGGTCAAACCAAAAGGCATAACCCGAAATTCGTAAGAACCATATCTCGTTAAGAACGCAGTCTTCGAGACATCCTCCCCCCTGATATGCAACTGATGGTATCCCGACCGCAAATCAATCTTCGAGAAGAAATAGGCTCCTCTCAATTGGTCGAATAGGTCATCGATTCGAGGCAATAGATACTTATTCCATATCGTGACCTTGTTCAACTCCCGGTAGTCCACACACAATCTCAGTGAACCATCTCTCTTCTTCACGAATAACACAGGGGCACCCCACGGAGAAGTACTCCTCCGTATAAACCCCTGACCCAAATAACTGCTCAATCTGATCTCGTAGCTCTCGCATCTCTGCCGGAGTCATACGGTATGGTGCGCGGGCAATAGGCCGAGTGCCCGGCGTCAAGTCGATCACAAAGTCTATCTCTCTACTCGGAGGTAATCCAGGTATATCCTGAAATACGTCGACAAACTCTCGAACAACCGGAATTGAATTAAGTGGTATCACCACTTCCTTAGAGGTCTCCTCCTCTATTTAGTACAAATGAGTGGACGATCCTCCCTCAGAACGATGCATCGCCACCAAAAACATCTCCTGCCCGGGAATGGCAAAGATAATACTCCTACTGAAACAGTCAATCATGGCTCGATACGCAACTAGCCAATCCATGCCAATAATGGCATCATACTCGGTCATCTCTAATACTAACATATCCGTGGGTAATACCAAACTCCCAATCTTTACCCCCACTCCCCGGCATATAAAGAAAAATGAACCATTCCCCAGTGGTGAGTCTACCTACGTTACAGTGCTCAATGCTGCTGTTAATAACCCTAAGGTCTTCGCATAATATGTAATTATAAAACAATTGAGTTGTCCCAGTAAAAACAAAATTCGACCCAAAAGTCTCATGGATAGAAAACATACCCCAAATCGCGGGTGGTGCCTGTGGGGCGGCTGCCTGGTTGATATTATAGATATGTCTGTACTGTAACTGCCCCTGTTGCACTGGAGCTACAGGAAAAGTTGTTAGGGCTAGTACTTGAGCTGGTGCTGGGAGGGCGGCGGGAAACATAGGCCTCTGCAACTCCTGTCGGGCTCCCTGCTGCTGTGGGGTCCTGCCCTTATCAGGACAATCCTGGCGTTTATGGCCATGCTTGCCACACAAGAAACATCAGCCTCTGAAGTTACTCCCCCTCTGACCCTGCCGCTGACGGTGTCGGCCTTGCTGACTTGGGACCTTATTCCCTTTTCGAAACTGCTTTATTTTACCACGTTGTTGACTAGAACTGACTCGGTCTTGGGTAGTTTGTTGTCACAGTTTCGAGGTTTTCGCACATTTTTCAGCTTTATTCACATGCATTTGGCTAACCTCTCTAGGTCTTTTGCCTCCTTTAAGTTGAATGTTGCGTTCTTGGTATTGTAAAACTGCAGTGGTAACCGCTTGTGCCACGATACCTGCTAACTCGGCGGTTGATATTCTCTCTGGGGATACCTGAGGTGTGAGTCGATCTTGCCCGTTGACTCCCTTAACCGTTTTAGCTAGTTCCTCTTGACGGTCCATCTGAAAATTTAAGTAAATTTGGATGAGTTCATCATTCAAATAAACAAATCGCGGAAGTACGAATTCCCAATGTATAGAGATGAACACAACATTCCTAGTATTAGGGCTCTATATCAAAGAAAGCTCAGCGGAAACATAATAAGCCGTACAGATCCTAAAGGACACTAGAACCTAATGCTCTGATACCACCTGTGACACCCCGACTAATTAAATACTGGGTAGCTACTCCTTTATTAAATCAATACAAAATGCCAAGTTGGTTCAGTTAATAGCATCACTGTCGAAAACATTTTAATGATTACTAACCACCTAGTATTTAAAAAGTAAGTTGCCAAATTTTAAGTTAAGTCTGATTAACATGCAATAAAAGAATAATGGAAGAACAACATAATCCATTCACCATAACGAAGTAATGAAATAACCAACAAATGATAATAAGAAGTCCAGAAGAAACTCCTCACAACAATCCCACAAGTGAAAAATAATATGACAAGTCTGAATCCTGAATTAATTACATGCCAGAAGTCTGAAAATCTGAAATAACTGAAATATCTCTAAAAGAAATGGGCGACATGCCCTACAACTGATAAATGCTGAAAATAGAGTCAAGATAGATGAAGCGTCTACAAGCAAAGTCCTGTAACTTCCTCAAACAGCTACAGCTCGTCACCTGAATGAGAATCCTATGCATGGTGTCCTTGTGGCTGGGCACCTAAAATGGTTTTTACAAAAATAGATTTGAAAGCAAATGGGCCAGAGCCCGAAAGTGGAAATCATTTTAAAAACAACAAGTGTTTTAATAACATTAAAATATTAAATGCAAAAAATACATGTTAGGACGTGCACTCACATGAAATTCTCACCTCTCGACTACATGTGCACTCCTAACGTACCGCACCCATCTAAATGACATACATATCTAAATAAACCGTAATAAGTTCTACCCCTTACTACTCGATTCCCATATTACATTCTAGCGTTATCAATTAAATAGAGGGCTTTACTTAAACTCAGATTCTCAATTTGTAATACAATTCACTATCGGTTAAGCCGTTATGTTTTCTCAAAACATTACCATAATTATATTCACAATACCCACATGAAAGTTCCCATTATTTAAGTGTATAATCATTCACGTCATAAATATACAATACAAGTACCCGAGACTTAAGCTACGGTGCACACATACTCTGCTATCCATCCCGGTACCTCACGTACATAAGGATTACAAATTCCGAATCTCTCAGGAATTGTTAGAATAAACACCACACACAAAATTGGAGGCGAACATAATTCAACATATCCATGGTCACGTACATACCTACGCTCCATAGTCAGCTGGCTTAATAACTCACAATTAAGTCATTCCTTTGAACTATGTCCTCTAGGTACCACTCTAAATCCGGGCACACAAGGAGTAGATGGCCCTAAGCGAACGTAAACCTCCCGTGATAGCAAGTATGGTAGGTATGTCATACACGTAAAATCATATACATATACTAAGTATACACACATCTTAGTAATCACCACAATTTATTTAGTACACTGCTCATTCTTACACCAACTTATAATGTTACACAGTTACGTATTCTCGGTTAACATAATTACTCACGCCGTTAATTGTTCTCACGTCGTAATAGACACTCGCGTCCTAATCCGTAATCTCCATTTGGTTCAAATCACACACCCATGTTTTACTCCTCATTATACCCTAAATATCCCAAAATATATCAACTAGTCCCCAAGAAATGTCATCCCTGCATTTACACAAGGTTATGGGACACTCGGGATCAAAACAGGCTAAAAAGCTTAAACTGTCAACTCGTTCGAAGTCTCGTTCGAACGAGAGTTCGTTCGAACGAAGTGGGCTTTCTAATGAGATCTCGTTCGAACGAAGTGGGCTTTCTAACGAGATATCATTCGAATGAAATCATCGAACGAACATCACCCTCATTAGAATTCAAAGGTCAACTCGTTAGAAGCTCGTTCGAACGACCTGGGCAGGTCTTCTAACGAGTGGCCAGATTCGAGCCCAGATTTTCCTTAACTCGTTTTTCCAACTTTTCTTCACCTCTAATCTCCTCTAAACATCAAACCAACAATTGTACATGGGTTCTAATCAATCCTAAACATACTTAGGTCATATATTAACGTTTATATGGGGCCAATTCTTCCTAAATATCATTGAATCATCAAATCCCTTCATTTAACCCCAAATCATATGAACATGAACCCTAAAATTTTAAAGTCACCAATGGGTATAATTAAATTCGTTTTTGATATGAACAAGGTGTATTTCCATCATAATAATCCTCCTAACACAATTCTACATGCAATCCTTTCATCAAAATATAAAGTTCTAATTCCAATTAATGGGTTTTTATCAAACTCCCAAGAACACTACAAATTCTGTCAATTTCCTACGCATGGAAGAAACATTCTTTGTAAAAATGAAATTAAACCACTTGCCTTATGAGTATCTCTGATTTTGATGTTGAATGCTGAATGATTCTCTCTCTCTCTCTGCAGAATTTTCCTTTCTTTCTCTCTCTCTCTACCAGCTTTTCTCTAAGGATGACAATGGTGGTTTAAGGTTGGTTTTTGGCAAGTTTAAGCTTTCTAAACTTCCCCCGTAGCCCACTACCTAGAATGGGGTTGGAAATGGCTTAGTGGGTTAAGACTAAGTCAGATTTTTAACTCTAATTTTCGTGGGTTTTAAATTCCCAAAATTCCGAAATTACCAAAATGCCCTTATACGATGTCGGCATGGCCTAAAAATGCTCCGGGACCCAAACTAAACCCCCGGCTAGTGTTTTCTGACTATCTCGACCCTTCCGGACGTGTTGGCACACTCAAAATGACCATACGGTTAATAGAATTAAAATTCACTTTTTAATTAAATAATAATATTCCAGACGCGACTGTCACACGTGTCTCAACAAAATTCCAAATTGCCGTATTTCAATCTCACGACAAATTTCATAATTTTCATATTCATATGTATAGCCATATATACTCATTATAATCAAATACCAACTCACATCTCGTTAGTATTTTATCTGGATTAATTTCTAATTAATTCACATTTAATTTAATTAATCCCATAAATAAATATGACAAAAATACGGGGTATTACACCTAGGTCATAATCCTAAGGGAAAAAGGGTCAAAATTTAAAAGAAGAACAAAAAGAAAATGCAGGATTTCCGAACCGATTCGGATTAGGGCGAATCGATTTGGCCAGACAAGCGAATCGATTCGGCCTAGTCGAATTGATTCGGTCAGGAAACCAAAATTTTGCATAACAGCCGAATCGATTCGGTGAAAGATCGAATCGATTCGGTTCACCAGACCTGTACATTGCCTCTAAGCGAATCGATTCGGCCAGGTGCCAAATCGATTCGGTCCTGCGAATTTTGACAATTTGGCTATGGAGTCTTGGACTCCTTATCTCTTCCAAATTCAACCAACCCAAACCCTTATCATTTATTGCTACTAATTGGGCATAAATACATCCAACAACCATAATTTCACCATCAATGACCATTCCAAAACAATCTCCAAGCTTCCAATCCCATAAATCAATTAAAAGCCCTAAATTTCTTAAACCATTCATAACCACAACTATCAATGCAAATTACTCTACTTAAATCATAAAGTTGCAAGTAGAAAACTTGCCTCAAGGTTGCAAGTTCAGATTTTGATGAAGTTGTATTCAAGAACAATCACCCAAGCTTCAATCTCTCACTTTCTCCCAAGGTTTCTTCTTCTCTTTCTTCCTCTAGGTTTAACAATTCAATTAGGGGAATAGTGACTTGGTTCAAGACATAAATCGTGGCTTATATCCAAATTTCCAGCTTAAGTGATCAATACACGGTAAAATAATACGCAACAACTCATATAAGCCACAACTAGTCAAAAGTGCCCGGGACCTTGAAAAATAATATGGCACACAATTTGACTATCTCGAACCTCCCGGAACTAACTACGCCCTCCAAATTATTAATTGGAGATTTTATAATTTATTTTAGGTTCCGGTTTCATTTTAAGCCAAATGTCATTTTTAAATTCTTATGACATAATAAAACCCAATATGGTGATATTCACCCACATATAATGTAAACATGCGACATCTTAGTAAATATTAACTTTTCTTCCTTAAAGTAATACTTAATCCACATTCTAACATTTTATATCTAATTACTATATCTAGCAAGTAATTATAAAATAGGTTTTCACAAGTGAGGGTTGTTACATACTCTCCCCCTTATGAGGGAATTTTGTCCCCAAAATTCAGGCGTACCTTGTATAAAGAGATGCGGATACTTTTCCCGCATGTCATCCTTGCATTCCCACGTCGATTCCTTGGCATTATGGTGACCCCATTAAACCCGTACCGAGGGCAACACACGAGACCTTAATCTACGCTCCCCATGATCTAAAATAGCAACCGGTTGTTCTTCATATGAAACATCGGCCTGTAAATCAATATCCTCGAAAGGGATGTGCCAAAGCGCACCTTCGCACCTCCTATACTTCTTTAGAGAGGAAATATTGAATACATCATGAATTTGTTGCAATGGTTACGGTAAAGCAAGTTGGTATGCCACTGGACCCACCTTCGCAATAATTGGAAAAGGTCCAACAAAGCGCGGCGCAAGTTTCCCCTTCTTATCGAAACGCTTTATACATTTCATGAGCGACACTCGAACCAAGACTTGGTCCCCAATCTCCAATTCCATGTGTCGTCGACCCGCATCGGCATAGCTCTTTTGACGATCTTGGGCTATCCGAATGCGATTCCGAATCAACTCAATCTTTGAGGAAGTATCTTGGATCATTTCAGGTCCAAGAAATTTATTATCCCCCACTTCCAACTAACAAGCGGGTGATCTACATGGCCTTCCATACAAAGCTTCATAAGGTGCCATTCCAATTGTGAATTGGTAAGAGTTGTTATAAGCAGACTCAACCAATGGAAGATATTGTTCCCAACTACCTTTGAAGTTAAGCATACACATTCGAAGCATATCCTCCAACATTTGGTTTACCCTTTCCGTTTGGCCATCTGTTTGATGATACGAAGTGCTTAACCTCAATTCGGTTCCCATCGTTTCTTGGAAACTCCTCCAAAAGTGGGAAACAAAAATTTTGTCTCGATCGAAAACTATATTCAAAGGCACCCCATGGAGTCTCACCACCTCCTCGATGAATAAGCGAGCATACCGAGCAGTGTCATAATCTGTCCGCATGGGTAGGAAGTGTGCCAACTTTGTCAAGCGGTCGACAATCACCCAAATAGAATCACATCCCTTTTGTGATCTCGGTAAGCCCGTGATAAAATCCATCGATATGCTTTCCCATTTCCACACCGTGATCTCTAACGGTGGCAACAAACCTGTCGGTTTCTGATGATCGATTTTGACCAGTTGACAAGTAGTACATAGGGACACAAATTTCGAAATATCCCTTTTCATACCTGGCCACCAATACTGATGGCGCATATCCTGATACATTTTGTCCCCATCAGGATGAACCGTGAACCTAGACCCATGAGATTCGGCCATCACTGCCCGTCTCAAATCTCCTTCCTCCAGAACAATGAGTCTTCCTTGAAAGCGTAATCCACCCTCCAAACCAATTGAGTAGGATTCCGTTCCCTCGAACAGCAATCGGCGAATATGGTCTTGACACCCCTTATCCCTTCCATGGGCTTCTACCACCCTTGCCACAATGGTAGGAGTAACGGTCAATACTGACATGAATGCTCTCACCATCGCATCCTCCTGACTGAGTTCCTTCCATTTAGATTTCCAAACCTGAGCTAATTCTCCATTAGGATTCTTACTCAAGGCATCCGCTACAACGTTTGCCTTACCCGGATGATAACGAATATAAAATTGGTAATATTTCACGAACTCTAACCATCGGCGCTGTCGCATATTCAAGTCCTTTTGTGAAAATAAATATTGCAGCGATTTGTGGTCCGTGAAAAGACTAAACTTCTCTCCCAAGAGATAATGCCTCCATATCTTCAAGGCAAAAACAACGCGGCTAGTTCTAAGTCATGCACCGGATAATTTCTTTCATGGGGATTTAACTTACGGGAAGCATAAGCGATAGCCCGTCTCTCTTACTGAAGTACACCTCCTAATCCTTGAAGAGATGCATCGGTGAAGACTAGATATTCCAATCCTGGTTTTGGCAATGCAAGGACCGGAGCCAAAGTTAGTCTATCCTTAAGCTCATCAAATGCAACTTGGCAAGAATCATCCCAAATAAAGCTCACCCCTTTTCGGGTCAAATTTATCAAAGGGCTAGCAATTTTAGAGAAAACCTTGATGAACCGACGATAATAACCCGCCAAACCCAGAAAACTGCAAACCTCGGTAGGTGTCAAGGGCTGACCCCACTCCCTCATCGCAGCTACCTTGCTTGGATCCACCGATACACCCTGGGACGTCACCACATGACCCAAAAACTGTACTTCCTGTAACCAAAATCCACACTTCTCGAACTTGGCATACAGTTGATGGTCCCGTAGTCTCTGTAGGACCAACCTTAAATGCATAGCATGATCAGATTTCGTTCGAGAATAGACTAGGCTGTCATCGATGAACACAATAACAAATTGGTCCAGGAAATCCTGAAACACCCTATTCATGAGATCTATAAATACAGTGGGGGAATTGGTTAGTCCAAAGGGCATAACCAAAAATTCATAGGACCCGTACCTTGTTAGAAAAGCGGTCTTAGATACATACTCCTCCCGTATCCTCAACTGGTGATACCCCGTCCTCAAATCGATTTTGGAGAAGTACATTGCTCCTCGGAGTTGATCAAATAAGTCATCGATACGAGGTAAAGGGTATTTATTCCGGATGGTGACCTTATTCAATTATCTATAGTCCACACATAACTGGAGAGAACCATCTCTTTTCTTAACAAACAACACTGGAGCACCCCACGGCGATGTGCTACGCCGAATAAATCCCTGCTCCAACAACTTCTGAATTTGATCTCGTAGCTCCCTCATTTCAATAGGATCCATTCGATATGGAGCCCTCGCAATAGGCCTCATTCCCGATGCTAAATGATTACAAACTCAATCTCACGACTAGGAGGCAAACTCGGTATTTCTCGAAAAACATCCTCAAATTCTTTCACAACTGGAATAGAATCCAAGGGAATAACTACATCCTTAGAAGTCTCCTCGGCAATGTAATACAAATATGTACTAGTACTCCCCTCTAAACGAGGTAAAACTACCAGGAACATTTCTTGTCCTAGAACGGCGAAGACTATACTCTTCCCGTAGCAATTTACTATAGCATGATACTTCATAAGCCAATCAATACCCAAAATCACGTCATACCCGACCATGTCCAGGATGAGTAAATCGGCCTCAAAGCATAAATTACCGAGAGAGATTTCTATATTTTTACAAACAAAGAAGATGAGTGAACCATCACCCATAGAGGACTCCACACTAGTAAAAGCTCTTTCCGCAGATTTAATCAACTCGGTGGTTTGAGCAAAGCTCCAAGAAATGAATGAATGCGTTGCACCGGTATCAAATAAAACACGACCCATATGTCCCTGAATAAGGAACTTACCCTCAATGGCTGGTGGTGCAGGCGGAGCTGGAGGAAGCATAGCATCCTGAATATGGTAGACCCTACCATATTGTAACTGACCCTGTTGTGGAGGAGTAACTGGGTTAGGCACCTGTGGAGAGAACTGAACATACAACTGCTGTGGAGCTCGAGGAAACTGTCCCCCGATCAACTGAGGACATTCCTTCTTATAGTGACCCACTTCCCCGCATTGGAAACACCGACCTCTCATATTTTCAGCATTTTGACCACGATTATTTCTAAACTGATTCACACCTTGGCCCTGCTGGCCTCTGCCTCCCTGACCCCCATGGCCTGCTTGTTGTTGTGGGGCACCCTGACCATGCCTATTATTTTGGTTCCCTGAATTAAACCCACCAGAACGCTTCCTCTTTGACAAGTCCCCCTGTTGGGGATCCTTTTCTTTCTGTTTACTGCCCGAAGGTTGGGACGAGGGAAAGACTCCTCCTCCAATCCCACTACCTCCCGGCCTTCCCGCTTGCCCCACTACGAAGGTCTTCTTGCCACTTTGCAAAAATAGTCTATGCTCTTGGCAATGTAGTAAAGATGCATTCATCACTTCCCCAAAAGTCTGTAAGGTCAGATTACCCAGCAAGTGTTGCCCGAATCTCCCGTTCAACCCTCTCATAAATTCAAAACTTTCTTTTCTTCGGGAGTCACTTCATCCGGTACGAAACTTGCCAACCGGGTGAATTCCTCCTCATATTCCGCTACTGACCTCTACCCTTGCACAAGGTCCTGCAACCTCCTTATCATCTCTCCTTGAATAGCGGGAGGAAAGTACTTATGATCGAACAAAACCCAGAATTCAGAGATCGACATTGTATCCTTCTGTTCTGGCGTAGTCACAGACTCCCACCAGTGTAATGCGGCCCCAACCAATTTAAAAGTAGCAAGGAATTTCTTCCTGTCCTCACCACACTCCACCATACGCAGATGGCGTTGTATATCTTTCTTCCATTGATTCGCCTTTATAACATCCGAGGTCTCGTTAAATTTCGGGGGCTGACCCTTTAGAAAAGATTCCCTAGCTCTCTCCCACGGAGAAGGTCCGGTAGGAACTTGGGCATCTGGCGCCCTTGGTTGAGCCTGTGGCGCTTGTTGGGCCACTACTATCATGGCCGCATTAACGGCTTGAGACACTATATTCGCCACATCCGCGACATTGAATGTTCCTTGTGGCGACGGAGGAGGACCAACATCCTCATCTACAATTCTATTTCACCTCGCCGGGCGACCTCTTTTAGGCGGCATCTGAGATGGAGAAACAATAGAGTTAGAATTTCACGTAAAACAATCTATTTTTGTAGAAGATCGTAAACATAAGCAACAAAGCAGTCCTAACATTAGGCTCTATATCAAAGAACGCTACGGTAGAACGTGACAAGTCCACAAAGAAACAAAAAATCTTGAACCTGATGCTCTGATACCATCTGTGGCAACCTGCATTCCGAAATAAGGGGTGGCCAGCCCGATACCTCGACATAACGGAATCATGGATGGATACCATCCTCAGCATCGTAACAATAAAATAGGTATACGGGAAAACCACTCCTTAAATCAGAAAGCAGGTTGTCAAAATTTTGGTTTAATAAAGAGTTAAGAAATAAATTAAACAACCCAAATCTGATAAAAGTGGAATCTTACGGGAACATATAGATAAATACCACAACAACATACAATAAAAGAACCGAATTATCTGTCGGTCCACAGTTACATTCAAGTGTTTCAACAATTTAATATATATTACATACTAAATTCATTAACAAATACAAAATATGGGCCACTAGCCCGAGTGAAAGAACCGATCATAACTAGATTCCAAAAATGAGGGCGTCTAACAAATATCCTGTAATAATCCGCAAGATCATACAACTCGTCAAAAGCATAAGAGTAGGAAAATCATAACGGGCGCCCTTGCGGAGGAGCACCTGAACGGATACAACAACATAGAAAATGAACGGGTCAGGGCTCAATATATATATGATTCCCAGAAGAGTAAGAAACATGATAGATATGAACAATGGATCATAAATAATGTAAATGAGAATCTTACAACCTAATCATAAAATGTGATGATTCAATTATATAGGTTTCTAACAGTTATTAAATTAAGCAAGAGAAATAAAATTAAATCTCATTTCTTCTCATATCTTATCATTTCCCATTCCTTAACAGGAATATAATTACCATCTCATACATTATGGAAATTTACATACCCCAAGTCCCACTCGAGTTAAAAAGGTTATATTCTTATGCATATAACGTTTCTAAGACCGTCCCTCCGAGTTTCCCCACTGGGCGCGCCCCTAAATGACTATCATCTTCCAGGGCCTATCTATACAAGACAACCTGGGCATCTAACGCATGTCGAGAAGTGTCCATATGCCTGCGAGTGAGTCATAACCACACCCGAAATTACCTCACTAGCGCAGAAAAACATTTACAAAACCCGCATATGGCCGAGGACTATAGTCAGCCTGCATTCAATAGTCAGGGGACATCACCTCATGCGTGAGATTCCCTTATGATAGCATTTAGAGAGGTGTGTTTAAGTAATTTAGCAATTACCAATTTATATCTCATTTTCATTACCATGAATCTCATGTGTTTCATTTTACTTGAAACATTTATCTTTGAATATTTCTTATTCAATTTCATCATATAATTAGGTCTCGAAGTATTCTATAAACAATCTCCCAAACTCTAACAGGTCCTAAGGTTTTATATACCTCAAAAAGGCCTCTAAAATCTCCACCTATGGGCTTAGAACTCTATTTTCCAATTTATCTACCAAATAAAAAGTGATGCCTAAACATCACTTTAAATACCCCTGAAATTAACCCCAAGTGATCCCATTCAACTATAGGGTAACGACAAAACTCGACTAAAACTCTAGGATCCTATGTTTACTTCATTCAAGAAGGGTCCTAGGTCATAATCTTAAGGGAAAAAGGGTCAAAATTTGAAAGAAAAACAAAAAGAAAATGCAGGATTTTCGAATCGATTCGGATTAGGGCGAATCGATTCGGCCAGACAAGCGAATCGATTCGGCCTAGCCGAATTGATTCGATCAGGAAAACCAACATTCTTCATAACAGCTGAATCGATTCGGTGAAAGACCGAATCGATTCGGTTCACCAGACCTGGACACTGTCTCTAAGCGAATCGATTCGGCTAGGAGCCAAATCGATTCGGTCCTGCGAATTTTACCAATTTTGGCTATGGAGTCTTGGACTCCTAATCTCTTCCAAATTCAACCAACCCAAACCCTTATCATTTATTGCTACTAATTGGGCATAAATTCATCCAACAACCATAATTTCACCATCAATGACCATTCCAAAACAATCTCCAACCTTCCAAGCCCATAAATCAATTAAAAGCCTTAAATTTCTTAAACCATTCATAACCACAATTATTAATGCAAATTACTCTACTTAAATCATAAAGTAGCAAGTAGAAAACTTGCCTCAAGGTTTCTAGATCAGATTTTGATGAAGTTATATGCAAGAACAATCACCCAAGCTTCAATTTCTCACTTTCTCCCAAGGTTTCTTCTTCTCTTTCTTCCTCTAAGTTTAACAATTCAATTAGGGGAATTGTGACTTGGTTCAAGACGTAAATCATGGCTTATATCCAAATTTCCATCTTAAGTGATTAATACGCAGTAAAATAGTAAGCAACAACTCATATAAGCTACAACTAGTCAAAAGTGCCCGGGACCTCAAAAAATAATATGGCACACAATTTGACTATCTCGAACCTCCCGGAACTAACTACGCCCTCCAAATGATCATTTGGAGATTTTATAATTTATTTTTGGTTCCGGTTTCATTTTAAGCCAAATGTCATTTTTAAATTCTTATGACATAATAAAACCCAATATGGTGATATTCACCCACATATATTGTAAACATGCGACATCTTAGTAAATATTAACTTTTCTTCCTTAAAGTAATACTTACTCCATATTCCAACATTTTATATCTTATTACTATATCTAGCAAGTAAATATTAAATAGGTTTTCACAAGTGAGGGTTGTTACACCAGAGTGTCAGATGGTAAGTTGTTTGACAATGGAACCATTGGGCCATCAGTGGCAATTTTTTAAGATGGGGATCCTGCTCTAAGTCCTCCTTTATTGCCTTTCATTTATCTAAGTGTATTATAAAGACAAAATAAGGTCAGATAACAGTAGAATTTTTGAAATGCAGAGCTCATAAACCTCCATCACATTTTTGAGCTACAATTTTTCAACCATCAGCATTTGCTGCCTATAAACAGATTTGAAAATTTGGAAAAACTCATCAGTGAATGGGTCACCCGCACTATAGGGCCCTGTTGCATTGATTAGAAGAAAAAGTATAGGCGCGCACTATAGGGCCCTGTTTCAACACAACAAAAAAAATGAATAGATGTAAAAGTATTTATCAACACAACCAATGAAAATATGATATGCTGTTGTAGGTTGTGCTGATATGCTGTTGTAGGTTGTGCTGATATACAAAAAAATAATCAAAAAAATTATTCACATTTTTGAAAGAAAACATTTCAAATGTATATAAAAAATATGAAATAAAATGAACACCATGTCAAAAGTAAACATGGTTTCTTTCAAAAATGTCAAACCTATATCAAAGAAAACATGTTCTTCCCTTAACCACCTTAGCATTTATCAACACAACCTAAAAAAAACACCCATCTACTTCTGAACCGAGCAATTTTTAGAACGCCTGTGTTGGATAAGAAGGGTCAGTAACCTTTGGTCAGATAAGGAGGGTCGATGACTTGCCGGGGGTAAAAATCAAGGGCCTATATGAACAATAAATAAGAATAATCAATTAGTACCGAAAAATAATTAACATTAAAATATAAATCACTTAGTATTATGCAAAACCCAAAAATTGAATTACCTCTATAACATGAAATAGAGTTAGTGGTTGTGTATTGAATAAGATGTCAAAAAATTATGTATCAAAACCCTCAATTAAAAAGAAATAACACAATTAACAACTACATTCAGTCTTAGTGGCACAAAAAATGTGAGTTAAAAATATAATTTTTAAAGAAATAGAAATCCAGAATATGTACACAAACTTTGCCAAATATCTAGAACAGAGGGAAGAAAACCGATCTCAGTTTGCCATCCGATATGAACTTCGATCTGAATATGAAGGAACAAAGTTGGTATGAGCTCCGATTTGCGAAATGAAATGAAGGAACAAAGTCGGTTTTTGGAAAATTTTAATAGATTTGAGTTGAAAATATGAAAAAATGAAATATACCCGATCCAGTGGAGATTAGGTGGACAGAAGATGTTGTTGACAGCTCTGAAGTAGCGGCGACATTAGAGGTATGAGGTGAAGGGGTGAGCATGTGACGGGGAAATGGGTGAGGGGGTGATCATGGGAGAGTGGGAGGGGGGTTATGTTGGAATAGGAGAGGTATTGTGTGTCTGAGATTTTGCAAGGTTGGAATGGGAGGTAGTGTTAGCTCTAGGGAGAGATAGAAAGAGAGAGAAAGAGATACGGGGCTTCGTGTAAAGTGGGAGGGTGTTTTGTTACCAAAATATCCCCATTTTTAAATTGAAGTGTAATTTTGATGAGTAAAAAAAAGGAGGGAAATCAAATGTTTAAGGGATAAGTTTGTAAAAAAGGAAGAGATGTGATCTCAACCATTAAAATATGTAAGGAGGTGGCACACATCTGAACCGTTAAAAAATATATATATATATATATATATATATATATATATATATATATATATATATATATATATATATACACATTTTAACGGTTCAGATGTGTGCCACCTCCTTACATATTTTAATGGTTGAGATCACATCTCTTCATTTTTACAAATCTACCCCTCACTTTTTTGGTTTCCCCCCATTTTTTTCCTTATCAAACTCACCCTAAAATTCAAAAGGTGGGTCATTTTGGTAATAATATCTCACCTTACCCACATACACCCCATTTCTCTTCCTCGATATCTCCCTCCCTCAACCCCGTCGACCTCATTCTCTTCCTCACTTGCCAGTCGTCTTTAGTACCTCCCTTCTTCCCTCGCCTCTGCCTACTCCTCTCTCAGAAGCTCTCAATCTCTCACATTTTTTTATCATCCCAGAAGGTACTCTCTTTTCATATATTTTATATAATTCTAATTCAACCTCTAGGGTTTATCGTGTTTGTCTTGGTATTTTAGGGGTTTGGATTTTTGGTATAATATTGATCTTTCTCTTTGTTTGGATACATACCCACTTTTATGTTTGTTGTAAAAAAACCTAACATAACCATCATTTTTTATTTTCAAATCCATTTTCTTTTTATAACCATTTTCTGTGTGATTTTTATAATAGCAGGAGCTTATCTTAGGTATATAGTTCATATCCCTCTCTATTATGTGTTGTTGGGTTCAAAACATGTAATGCAAAAGGTATTTCATGGCTGAACCAGATTCAATTTGCATATATTCAAACTATTTTTTTAATTTTGTTTTTTATTTCTTATTCTTTGTTATAAATGAGGTAGTTTCCTTTAAACCTATGCTTTGCTTATTTTGTGTTCCTTTTAAAAAATTCCATACATTTTCACCCTTTCATATCTATGTTTCATCCGTACTACACACTAAAGTCCATCACGAACAATGCTTCAAGAATCTTTTTGGGATTAGTTTCATTATTTAGTTTAGAACTAATAATTTTTTTTATCTTTCTCACTCTGCCAAAATCTTTCTCATTATGTAGTTTATAATAATGCTGCAATAATCTGGTATGCTTTAGTTTTAAGTTCATGTCCTCAGTGGTCTTACGGTGAATCTTGGTACTGAATTGATATGAAATTCTTCTTTACAAATCTATTTATAAAATAAATTTTGGTAATTTACGCTCTTGAATTCTTTTGCTAAGGATGTAGTTGTTTTTAGTGTCGACTTGAAGACCTGACAAACGATGACTAGGATTCGTTTGAAGCGTGTTTTGGTTTGAGGTGGAATTTTTCCTATGCAGTGTATAAATACCTATTAATTTATCATGCTTTACTTTAGTTGACACACATGGCATTGTTTATTTTCTATGATTTGATATAATCATTTTTTGAGGTGTGATTTAGACTTTCTGCATCCACATTATTATTTGGATTGAGGCAACCCATATTTGTAACTGTGATTGTAGTTGTATAGTGATGAATAAAATGAGGGTTTGGACCTGGAATTTAATTTGAGATCTCCAACTTCAATATTTGATATAGTGGAAGTTTTTTCCTACTTGGAAGTCAATATTTTTCTCCACTAGAAGTCACAATATTTTTTTAAGATTTTCTCTTTTGGATGCTAAGACTTGAAGTTTTCACTGGTAATAACCTAACTATAGATGAAGTATAATCTCCAGTTTTATCCCCATCATTCTTCATATTCGAATTCGTCCATGTTGTTTCAAAATTTTATTCAGATTCTAATGTTAAGTATAGTATTATATCGTGAACCTTCCTTTTGTTTAGAACTGTAGGTTGCCTCATTGCCTAACATTAATTTCACTTTGTACAATCTTTCTCACTTTTCAAGCGTGTTTCTTTCTCACTTATCATCGCTCTAATAAGGAATTTTTGATATGTTATTTCCCCTGAATTTGTGGATAGTGGATATTTCCCCTATTTCTTTCCAAATTTAGTTGACATTTTTAAGGTGTATATTGTCGTTGTAGAGTAGGTCTGCAATAGGGTTATTTTCACATTTTGAAATCATCCCTAACTACTTAATGTTTGGTTGGTAGGCTTCCAACTTTGGATTGAATGTTAGGAGAGTATCTCCCTTTTTTCATATATATATTTTGAGTTGAAACTATCATTTACATTGGATTGAATTTTGGTTATTTGTATTTTATAAGTCAAAGTCGCATACCTTTATTGAGTTATTATACCTCTACTAAGACATTATAAAACCTCTACCGAGTTATAAAATCAAAGTCGCATAACTCATTGTTTGAGACATTATAAAACCTCTACTGAGCTGCGTATGTTAGATTCATGATGCTTAATACTGATATTTTTCGTTGCTTAATACTAATTTGATGTTTAGATTCTTGATGCTTAATACTAAGACGCTTAATACTGATATTCTTGGATGCTTAGTATTGATATTCTTGGTTTCTTAATAATGCATGGAAGCACTGTGGGAAAATTGCCTCTTTATTCTGTTTTAAGTTTTCAGCATTGGAAGCTACAATCATCACATTGATATGGCATACTGGAGGGAGTTGCATATGCATTGGCAAACATAATTTGGAACATTTGAATGTATCCAATGTCAACCCTATGATTACTTTTAAAACCACTCTCTAACGTGTGATTGGCATGATATATACACGGGGCGTTTAAATTGTGATTGACATGTGTGGGCCAACTAACTCTATTGCATACAATACAATTTGGGGATATGTGATGAATGGGAATTATGTTAATTATGGTTATGACATGTAATGCTAATATTTGTTTACATACACCCTACTTATTATCTGATTCATATTTGTTTACACGTAACTGTGTTTTTCATGCAATACTCTGACTGTGTTATTCATAATTAGTTTTCAATGAATGTGTATAGAACTCTTTGAAAGGAGCATGTGGATTTTTTTAGAGCAATAATTTTTCTAAATGGGCATGCACTTGATTTAAAACTGTATTGTTCAAATTATTATGTTTATATTACTCTCCAAATGCTTTTCGAGGCAAGTGTAATAGTATGCTATTATATTTTTTGCAGAAATCGAGAGTTGTTTAGAGTTGTTTTGAAGGTCAATATTATCAAATACATCTTAGGTATACACTATGTAAATTTAAAGTTCACTTTTGCTCTAAATTACACATAAGTGAGGTATAGGATGAAACACATGGACCTGTTACTAATAATTGATGATATTCATCAATATGTTCAGTAATATTATGAATAATGGATGATATTCATCAGTATTACTAATAATGGACCTCTTATGAATAACGGATGAAACACATGGACCTGTTACTAATAATGAAACACATGGATCTGTTACTAATAATGCTATGTTATTCATGTTATGTTATGACGTTGATTTGTATATAGGATGGTTGTCCTCACCTTTAATCACTTGATCTGCACCTGTGGAGTACGTATTTTTCCATTTTTTTTATTATTTTGTTAAATCTAAATTGCAAATCCCAAGCGGTAATTTGAGACTCATTTTGGTGGCTTAGATTTTGGCTGTCTCAGACTTCTCTTGGGATCTTTGCATATTAAGGTGCAGGTTTGTGCTCCCTGGGATATTTGGATATTATTGTTTAGTTTCTAATATGTTGCTAATACAGTGTATTTATCTTATCATCTTTATTATTTTTAAATTAAATGCAAAGTTGATCTATTTTTTAGCATTGCGATGTTGGCATCGTTAACGTTACCACAATGAAGACTCACCACACAACAGTTTCTGTCACCCTCTTTCTATTTCTTTTCTTCGCTTAATGTGGAACATTAATGAGTCTCCATTTTTAGGATGTTTTGTACGAATTTGGCGAGAATGATTTACAATGTTGAGTATTACTTTACCAACCCACAGGGTTGAGAATATAAGAAAGTTAATTGCATTCGTAAATTACAGTTGCAATTTTGTGGCAATCGCCTTAATCTTTCCCCAACACTATCCATTTTTTTTCCTGTTTAGATTTTTTCACTACCAAACTTATTGGGAATGAATATGTAGATGATATTTAACTAGAATACGTTGTGTTCGTTGTGGTATTTTGTTGTCAATCTTGGAGTATGATTCTTTTGTTCTCTGTTTATGAGGGCAAGTACACTATTTATTTGTCAACACTTTTTTAGTTGGGTTCTCTATTTAATAAATTATGCTTATTAGGAAATAGGAGAAGAATGCTTACACTTACTGGGAATAATATAGAAAACAGGAGAATAATGCTTATTAGGTGTGTGGCGAGTAGGTGTGATCTTTAAAAGTGGCTCAATTTCAGTAGGCAGGTATAGTTCTTTCATTTTGAGTAGTACACTGTAATATGAGTGAGGCTTCATTTACATTTATGAGTTCTTTTTTCTAAAAGCATGGACTATATTTTCTACAAAGTTCATTTGCACCATATTCTAAATTTTAGTCTAAGGTGTGACGTGTACATCTTTATTTACTGTATGTCAACCTAATTCATGAAATAATGTTTCCCTGTGAGTTCCCGCCACTTTTTGCCGGAGTTGTTAGTCTCCCCTACTCTTCTATGAATTTAGAGTTTAGTTGGCCAACGAACCTAGGGTTTATGTTCCTTTTTTTAATCCGTTTTGTTTATGAGGTAAAGTAATAACTGTCCGTTTTACTCCAATTCATTTTTTTTATTGATGGGATATCAACAGATACATGGATATGAACATATAAGCCCCTTGAACAAATATAGATATGTCGGATAGTAGTATGTGGTATGGTTTGGGAAGATTGGTTCTTCTTGAATTCTATTTTAGCAGTAGCGGTATGGTGTTGCGATAAGCCCCTTGAACCAATATAGATATGCCACTTGCTTGCCTGCCAATATGATCTGCTCTAATTTCAGCCCCACACAATACTCGAGCTTTTTTTTTTATAGATATGATCTGCTATTGTGCCACTATGATCTGCTATTGTGCCAATATGATCTGCTATTGTTCCGCAACACATATGCATATTTGAATAAATTACTTATGGTCACCTCAGCATAATTTGTTTATACTGAATTTCTCTATATCTAGATCGGAATATATTCTAGGCGCCTCATCTTAGATAAAGTTTATATGTAAAATATACGTACCTATGACTGATTATGCCTTATTTTCTTCTTTTTCATTTTGTAATTTTTAATTAATTACTGTCTTTTCATTTTACAATCACAAAAAGTAGTTTATTTTCATTTTGTGGGTGATAATTGCATTGTTTTTATTTATGAAAGTACGCTTAATTTGTGGAGTAACTGCCCAAATTGGAAATGCTCACTTTATGATTATGCAGAACATAGAGTATAGATCAAAGCATGTATTCGATGACGTTCAGCCGAGGTTGCTCCAATTCTGGCTGAGTTTGATAAGAAGATGGAGTATAGACGGAGTATAGATCAAAATATTTAGACAAGTAGTTGTTTCATCGCTCCAACTCTGGCCGAGTTTGCTAAGAAGCTGCCTCATGTCACCTTTCTTAAGGTGGGCATGGATGAATTGAAGTCTATTGTGGAGGATGGGGCAGTGGACACCATGCCAACATTTGTGTTCCTAAAAGAATGTTTAAATCATCTCATATACATATACATGGCTACATCTCAGTTAACTACTATAGCAGTAGTGGCATACATATGTATTCCTAGATAGCCATGTCTACATCTCAGTTAGCTGCTAGATAGCCTTGGCATGGTATGTCTGGTATATTAGTTGCTATACACATGCTTAAAATAAATCTTAGTTAATTTACAAGTGTGGCTACATCTCAGTTAATTACGGGTCAATATATAAAGAACACATTGTAATACCCCGTACTTTTGGCTATATTTATTTTTAGGATTAATTAATTAAATTGCGTGTTAATTGGAAATTAATCCGGGTTAAAAATACTAATGTGATGCGAGTTAGTATTTGATTATGTGCATATATGATTATATATGAACTTGGTATTATAAAATTTGTCGTGAGATTTATATACGGCATTTTAGAAATTTTGTTGAGACGCGTGGGACCGCCGCGTCACGGTATAATATTTTGATAATAAAATGTGAATTTAAAATCTATAATCCATATGGTCGTTTTGAGTACGCCAACGCGTCCGGAAGGGTCGAGATAGTCAGAAAACACTAGCCGGGGGTATAGTTTGGGTCCCGGGGTATTTTTAGGCCATACCGGCACTATAAAGGGTATTTTGGTAATTTTACATTTTGAGGAATTAAAAGTGACGAAAATTAGAGATGTAAATCTGATGTGGATATTGACCCACTAAGCCCATAACCAACCCATATTAACCCTTTAAGCTACGGAGGCTAACATTAGGTTTACAATCTTCCCCAAATCAAACCCTAGCCACCTTGAGCCACCATTGGAGAAGGAACTTAGAGAGAGAGAGGAAACTCTGCAGAATCTTCACCAAACCTACACCAAATCAGAAATCAAACCAAGGCAAGTGGTTTAATTATGTTTAATTGCAGCAAATGTTCTTTCCATGTTAGAAAATTCGGATTTATGGTTTGTTCTTGATAAATATGAAAACCTATGTAGTTTAGATCATAGAACTTGAGAAATTGTGAAGAGAATTGCATGTAGAATAGTTTGGAGACAATTAATCTGATGTTAATACATGATTGGGAGAAAGAAAAACGAATTAAATTCTGGAATTTGATGTTGATATATATCTAGGGTTCATGTTCTTGATAATATTGGGGAAAAGTATAAAATCTTGGGATTTAATGATGTTTAGGATGCCTTATTGCCTTAAAAGACGTTAGTTTATGACCTAAGCATGTTTTAGTATGATTAGAGGACTTAAATCATTGTTAGAACGAACTTTGGAGAAGGATTGAAGTGATAAAAATGGTGAAAAACGAGATGGGAAAAATCTGGGCCGAAACTGGTAGCTCGTTAGAAGCAGCCCCCAGGTC
Organism: Sambucus nigra; assembly: GCA_949130495.1. NCBI lineage: Eukaryota > Viridiplantae > Streptophyta > Magnoliopsida > Dipsacales > Adoxaceae > Sambucus > Sambucus nigra. The sequence goes on along the minus strand of OX422218.1, from coordinate 177,346,514 downwards.
GTTCGAACGAACTCGTTCGAACGAGCTTCTAACGAGTTGACCAGTCGTTACTAACGAGTAGGGATTTCGTTCGATATCTCGTTCTAATGAGATATCGTTAGAAGGGACAGTTCGTTCAAACGAACTGGGATCTCGTTCGAACAGCCTCGTTCGAACGAGACTTCTAACGACCTGACAGTCCAAACTCGTTCGAAGTCTCGTTCGAACGAAACTTCTAACGAGCTGGCAGTTTGGTCCTTTTTGGACTGTTTTGACTTTTGGAGTCCCGTAAACTTGTTCGAGGATATAGTTAACCTTCGTAGTGATAGAATTGGGACATTTGGGTATTTATGAGAAGGAATTTACATACGAGAGTGTATTACATGGACGGTTTGGGTTGAGACGTGAGTGTCTACTACGACGTGAGATAATTATGGCGCGTATAATTACAAACCGGAATAGTATGAATTGTGTTAATTATAGTTAGTATGAGAATATATACTACGATTAAAATATGGTATTACTAAGACGTGTGTTTACTTAGTATTGGTATATGGATTGTGTGTATGACATACCTACCATACTTGCTATCACGGGAGGTTGCGTTCGCTTAGGACCCTCTATTCCTTGTGTGCCTACGGGGGGGATATAGACTGGTACCTCGATGAACATAGGTCATAAAAAGACTTATTGTGATATTAATAAGTCCGCTGACCGTGGGAGCGTAGGTATGTGCGTGACCCACGTGATGGTGACTGTGTTCGCCTCCACTATTTGTGATTTGTGTTATCTGGACTATTCCTGAGAGATTCGGAATATGTGATCCTTATGTACGTGATGAACCGGGATGGATAGCAGAGTATGTGTGCACCGTAGCTTAGTTCTCGGGGTGCTTGTATTGTATATATATGATGAGATTAATATACATTTAATTAATGAGAATCCTCATGTTAATGTTGTAATTATATTACGGTATTGTTTCGAGAAATATAACGAGTTAACTGATAGTTATATATATTGCATATTGAGTATCTGAGTTGACGTTAAACCCCTATTTAATTACGAGCGTTATTATGTATATGGAACCAAGTATTATGGGCATGACATTTGGCAGTCTAGCTAGATATGTTGTCACTTAGCTAGTAGTATGGGTAGTTATAGATGGGTATTTGCGTTAGGAGTGCACAGTTAGACGAGAGGTGAGAATATCATGTGAGTGCACGTCCTAACATGTACTTTGCATTTAATGTTTTAAATGTTTTTAAAGCACTTGCAGGTTTTTAAAATATAACTCCACATTCGGGCTCTGACCCGTTTGCTTTTCAAATCTCTTTTTCTTTGTAAAACCATTTTAGGTGCCCAGCCACAAGGACACCAAGCATAGGTTACTCATTCAGGTGACGAGCTGTAGTTGCTTGTGGAAGCTACAGGGATTTGCATGTAGATGCTTCTATCTTTTGGATTCCAGAGTCACCATCTATCAGTTGTAGGGCATGATGCCCCTTTCTTTAGAGACATCTTTTATATTTCAGTTTTCAGACTTTAGCATGTTTTATTTCAGTTTCGGTTATTCATTTCAGTTATGGGATTGTAGTGAGGAGTTTTCCTCCAGACTTTATTTACTCTATTGTGATGGTTATTCATTTTACTTCAGTATGGTGAATGGTGTTATTTATTTCTTCATTACATTTGTTGCATGTTAATCAGACTTAAATTAAAATTTGGCAACTTGCTTTTTAAATACTTGGTGGTTAGTAATATTAAAATGTTTTCGACAGTGATGCTATTAACTGAGCCAACTTGGCATTTTGAATTAATTTAATAAAGGAGTAGCTACCCGGTATTTAATTAGTCGGGGTGTCACAGGTGGTATCAGAGCATCAGGTTCTAGTGTCCTTTAGGATCTGTACGGCTATTATGTTTCCGCTACGTTTCTTTGATATAGAGCCCTATATTTTAGGACTGTTGTATTCTTTTGTGTATGCTTCGTTCTTCAGCTATACTAAGTTTATAAACCGTGAACTTATAAACTTTGTTATTATTTCAGATGCCTCCACGACGTGCACGACGAGTTCCCAGGAATGCAACGACCGAACCCCAGCCCGCTCCAGTTCAGGGCATGATGAACGCCGCTGAGGTTGCTGCTATAGTAGCCCAAGCGGTAAATGCCGCGATTGCCGTGATTCAGCAGGAACCGCCTCAGGCGCCGGTTGCCGCGCCAGCACAGGTTAATGCATTCCCATCTTCTTGGGAGCGTGTACGAGACGCTTTTCAGAAAGCGCATCCGCCAGAGTTTGCAGGTAGCTCAGACGTTGTAGTCTCGAGCCAATGGAGGAAGGACATACAGAGGCATTTGAGGATGCATGAGTGCACTGATGTTCAGAAATAGGTGCTAGCTACTTTCAAGCTAGTGGGATCTGCACTACAGTGGTGGGAGTCTATTACCACCGCGGAGGAGAGGGATACCCTCACGATTCAGGAGTTCTGGGTGCGGTTTGATCGCAAGTACTTTCCGTCGGCTGTTCATACAGAGATGAGGAGGAAGCTGATGAGTTTAAAGCAGGAGGGCAAGACAGTGGCCGAGTATGAGGTCGAGTTCACTAACCTGTTGAATATCGTTCCAGACGAGATTCCAACAGAGAAGAAGAAGATAGAGAAGTTCACCGACGGGTTAAATTGGAGGATCCGTCAGCATCTGCTAGGGAACCTATCGTTGGCCACGTATTCTGATGTGGTTAACGCTGCATTATTGCACTGCCAGGACCACCGTTTTCATATGGCCGAGGGCAAGCGGTCGGGGGAGTCTAGCCATCAGGGCAGGACTGGAGGACATGGTGCCAGCGGGGCACAAACCGGTCAGGGGCAGAGACAGAATGAGCAGGGTACCCAACAGGGGGATAATAAGAGGTTCCGGTCAGGGAACTACAGGTAGGGTCAGGGAGGTTTCCGCCAGGGCCATCAGGGTCCAAACGGCCATCAGGGCCAGCAGGGGCAGAATGGGCAGCAGTTCCATCAGGGCCAGCAGGGCCAAGGGAGGAACGGTAACGGCCACCAGGGCCGGGGACAGCAGGGGCAGAGGGGAGGGAACTTCCCAGGGAAGTGTTTCACTTGTGGAAAGACTGGCCATAAGAAGCAGGATTGTCCTGATAGGGGCAGGGCCCCACAGCAGCAGCAGCAGGGTGCTCGCCAGGAGCCACAAAGACCTATGTTTCCCGCCGCTCTTCCCGCACCGCCACAGATGGCAGCATTGCCACCCATTCCAGCAGTCCCAGTTCAGCAAGGGCAGCTACAGTATGGACGTGTCTACAACGTCCACCAGGCTGCAGTTCCACAGGCACCGCCCGCGATCGAGGGTACGTTTCCTATCCATGGCACTATGGGTCGGGTGTTATTTGATACTGGTGCTACACATTGTTTTATAGCTACACACTTCGCGAAAGCTTTAGGATTGTTAGCTACGGCAGAGAGCACAGTGACGTGTGTCGACTCACCATTAGGGAGTGGGTCACTTATTTTCTTTATATGCTGGGGAGTGGGAGTAGAGGTTGGTGGTTTGGTATTGCCTGCAGACATGTTAGTGTTAGACATGCATGTTCACGATGTGATCATCGGTATGGATTGGCTCATAGCATATAGGGCCATGATTGATTACTTCAGCGGAAGCATTGTTTTTGCCATTCCGGGGCAAGAGATGTTTATAGTGGTGATGCCTCGCCCAGAGGGAGGATCGACCGCTCATCTGTATTACATTGAGGAGGATACCTCTAAGGAGGTTGTGATTCCTTTGGATTCGATCCCGGTTGTCAGGGAGTATTCGGATGTGTTTCAGGAGATACCAGGCTTACCACCCAGTCGAGAGATAGAATTCGTTATAGATTTGCTACCGGGTACGAGACCTATAGCACGTGCACCGTACCGTATGGCTCTAGCGGAGATGCGAGAGCTACGGGATCAGATAGAGCAGCTGTTAGGGCAGGGCTTTATTCGCAGGAGTACCTCACCTTGGGGCGCTCCAGTTTTGTTTGTGAAGAAGAGGGAAGGTTCACTGAGATTGTGTGTGGACTACCGAGAGTTGAATAAGGTCACGATACGGAATAAGTATCCGTTGCCTCGAATCGATGACTTATTCGACCAGTTGAGAGGAGATTCTTTCTTCTCGAAGATTGACTTGAGATCGGGATACCATCAGTTGCGTATCAGGGAGGAGGATGTCTCGAAGACCGCGTTCTTGTCGAGATATGGTTCTTACGAGTTTCGGGTTATGCCTTTCGGCTTGACCAACGCTCCAGCGGTGTTTATGGACTTGATGAACAGAGTGTTCAGGGATTTCCTAGATAAGTTTGTCATTGTCTTCATTGATGACATTCTGGTTTACTCTCAGACAGAAGAGGAGCACGCCGAGCATTTGAGGCAGGTTTTGCAGACACTTCGTCAGAACGAGCTGTATGCAAAATATGAGAAGTGCGGGTTTTGGCTAAAGGAAGTCCAATTTTTGGGGCATATCATTTCCGACCGGGGAATATCTGTCGATCCGGGGAAGGTATCAGCGGTGAGGGAGTGGGGGCAACCCACGACACCGACTGAGATTCGTAGTTTCTTGGGTTTAGCAGGATACTATAGGAGGTTTATTCGGGGTTTCTCGGAGATAGCAGATCCTTTGACACATCTTACTCGTAAGGGTGTGCCATATATCTGGAGTGATGCCTGTCAATTGGCATTCGATGAGTTGAAGGACAAATTGACCTCAGCACCTGTGTTAGCATTGCCGAGACCGGGAGTTGAGTACTTGGTTTACACCGATGCGTCTTTGCAAGGACTGGGAGGTGTATTGCAGCAGGAGAGACAGGCCATAGCTTATGCTTCCCGTAAGCTTAAGCCTCATGAGAAGAATTACCCTACGCATGATTTGGAGTTGGCAGCAGTGGTATTTGCCCTACGGATTTGGAGGCACTATCTTTTGGGGGAGAAATTCCAACTGTTCACGGACCACAAGTCCCTACAGTACCTGTTCACACAGAAGGAATTGAATATGCGGCAGCGTAGGTGGCTTGAATTTGTGAAGGACTACCAGTTCGACATCCAGTACCACCCGGGTAAGGCTAACGTGGTAGCAGACGCGTTGAGCCGTAGGCCAGCAGATGAGGTGGCAGAGGTGTGGAAGGCTAAGTGGAAGGAATTGGGACACCAGGATGCAGTGGCCCGATCTTTCATGTCTGTGATGACCGTTACACCGCAGATTGTCATGAAGGTAGTACGGGCACAGGCCGATGACTCGTTCTGTCAGGAGCAGATAGTTCGATTACTTGCAGAGGGAGCCGAGTCCTATACCGTTAGCTCAGACGGGGATTACACTTCGATGGGAGATTGGTAGTTCCGGAAGGAGAAGAATTGCGGCACGATGTGATGGCAGAGTCGCACGGCTCACGGTTCGCGGTACATCCCGGAGGGGACAAAATGTACCAAGACATGAGACGACATTATTGGTGGAGCGGTATGAAGAGAGATATCGCTGAGTTTGTCTCGAAATGCGCCACTTGTCAGCTTGTAAAAGTGGATCATCAGAGACCGGCAGGATTGCTACAGCCGTTGGAGGTTCCGGTGTGGATGTGGGAGAGCATATCCATGGATTTTGTCACGGGGTTGCCTACGTCGCAGAGGGGTCACGACTCCGTTTGGGTAATTGTAGACAGGTTGTCCAAGGTCGCTCACTTCTTACCCGTAAGGACTGACTACACTGCGGGACAGTATGCCCAGCTCTTCATTTCAGAGATTGTGAGACTTCACGGTGTGCCCCTAAATATCGTGTCTGACAGAGACAAGATATTTGTTTCGAGGTTTTGGGAGAGTTTCCAGGAGGCAATGGGCACGGAATTGCGGTTGAGTACGGCTTATCATCCGCAAACCGATGGACAGACAGAGCGCACCAACCAGATGTTGGAGGACATGCTACGCATGTGCATTATTGACTTCGGGGGTGGATGGGAGCAGTACCTTCCACTGGTGGAGTTTGCTTACAACAACTCCTATCAGTTCAAGATTGGCATGGCTCCATTTCAGGCATTGTACGGTAGGCCTTGTCGTTCCCCAGCATGTTGGTTGGAGGTGGGGGACAACAAACTACTTGGGCCGGAAGTGATTCAGGATACTTCGGCAAGGATTGAGTTGATTCGGAGTCGCATTCGGGTAGCTCAAGACATGCAGAAGAGTTATGCTGATGCGAAGAGGTTTTTCAGGGAGTTCCAAGTGGGGGACCAGGTTTTGCTCAGGGTTTCTCCGATGAAGGGGATTATGCGATTCGGGAAGAAGGGGAAGTTGGCACCGAGGTATGTGGGGCCGTTTCCTATTATTGAGCGGATCGGACCGGTTGCGTATAGACTTGGACTACCGGAGCACTTGCATCGGATTCACGACGTGTTCCATATTTCCTCGCTGAGGAAATACCTTAGAGATAATTTGGCCCATTCTCACATTGCTGTGGAGGACATCGATCTCCAGCCGGATAGCTCCTATGAGGAGGGGCCAATTGCTATTTTGGACCGAAGCGAGAGGAAACTGCGGTCAAAGATAGTCCCGTTAGTGCGTGTTCAGTGGCGACATCACAATGTCGAGGAGTCCACATGGGAGCGCGAGGATGAGATGCGCGAACGTTATCCAGAGTTATTTTTAGCAGGTACTTTCTAATTTCGAATTTCGGGACGAAATTTAGTTATTAGGGGGGAAGTATGTAATACCCCGTACTTTTGGCTATATTTATTTGTAGGATTCATTAATTAAATTGCGTGTTAATTGGAAATTAATCCGGGTTAAAAATACTAATGTGATGCGAGTTAGTATTTGATTATGTGCATATATGATTATATATGAACTTGGTATTATAAAATTTGTCGTGAGATTTATATACGGCATTTTAGAAATTTTGTTGAGACGCGTGGGACCGCCGCGTCACAATATAATATTTTGATAATAGAATGTGAATTTAAAATCTATAATCCATATGGTCATTTTGAGTGCGCCAACGCGTCCGGAAGGGTCGAGATAGTCAGAAAACACTAGCCAGGGGTATAGTTTGGGTCCCGGGGTATTTTTAGGCCATACCGGCACTATAAAGGGTATTTTGGTAATTTTACATTTTGAGGAATTAAAAGTGACGAAAATTAGAGATGTAAATCTGATGTGGATATTGACCCACTAAGCCCATAACCAACCCATATTAACCCTTTAAGCTACGGAGGCTAACATTAGGTTTACAATCTTCCCCAAATCAAACCCTAGCCACCTTGAGCCACCATTGGAGAAGGAACTTAGAGAGAGAGGAAACTCTGCAGAATCTTCACCAAACCTACACCAAATCAGAAATCAAACCAAGGCAAGTGGTTTAATTATGTTTAATTGCAGCAAATGTTCTTTCCATGTTAGAAAATTCGGATTTATGGTTTGTTCTTGATAAATATGAAAACCTATGTAGTTTAGATCATAGAACTTGAGAAATTGTGAAGAGAATTGCATGTAGAATAGTTTGGAGACAATTAATCTGATGTTAATACATGATTGGGAGAAAGAAAAACGAATTAAATTCTAGAATTTGATGTTGATATATATCTAGGGTTCATGTTCTTGATAATATTGGGGAAAAGTATAAAATCTTGGGATTTAATGATGTTTAGGATGCCTTATTGCCTTAAAAGACGTTAGTTTATGACCTAAGCATGTTTTAGTATGATTAGAGGACTTAAATCATTGTTAGAACGAACTTTGGAGAAGGATTGAAGTGATAAAAATGGTGAAAAACGAGATGGGAAAAATCTGGGCCGAAACTGGTAGCTCGTTAGAAGCAGCCCCCAGGTCGTTCGAACGAACTCGTTCGAACGAGCTTCTAACGAGTTGACCAGTCGTTACTAACGAGTAGGGATTTCGTTCGATATCTCGTTCGAACGAGATATCGTTAGAAGGGACAGTTCGTTCGAACGAACTGGGATCTCGTTCGAACAGCCTCATTCGAACGAGACTTCTAACGACCTGACAGTCCAAACTCGTTCGAAGTCTCGTTCGAACGAAACTTCTAACGAGCTGGCAATTTGGTCCTTTTTGGACTGTTTTGACTTTTGGAGTTCCGTAAACTTGTTCGAGGATATAGTTAACCTTCGTAGTGATAGAATTGGGACATTTGGGTATTTATGAGAAGGAATTTACATACGAGAGTGTATTACATGGACGGTTTGGGTTGAGACGTGAGTGTCTACTACGACGTGAGATAATTATGGCGCGTATAATTACAAACCGGAATAGTATGAATTGTGTTAATTATAGTTAGTATGAGAATATATACTACGATTAAAATACGGTATTACTAAGACGTGTGTTTACTTAGTATTGGTATATGGATTGTGTGTATGACATACCTACCATACTTGCTATCACGGGAGGTTGTGTTCACTTAGGACCCTCTATTCCTTGTGTGCCTACGGGGGGGATATAGACTGGTACCTCGATGAACATAGGTCATAGAAAGACTTATTGTGATATTAATAAGTCCGTTGACCGTGGGAGCGTAGGTATGTGCGTGACCCACGTGATGGTGACTGTGTTCGCCTCCACTATTTGTGATTTGTGTTATCTGGACTATTCCTGAGAGATTCGGAATATGTGATCCTTATGTACGTGATGTACCGGGATGGATAGCAGAGTATGTGTGCACCGTAGCTTAGTTCTCGGGGTGCTTGTATTGTATATATATGATGAGATTAATATACATTTAATTAATGAGAATCCTCATGTTAATGTTGTAATTATATTACGGTATTGTTTCGCGAAATATAACGAGTTAACTGATAGTTATATATATTGCATATTGAGTATCTGAGTTGACGTTAAACCCCTATTTAATTACGAGCGTTATTATGTATATGGAACCAAGTATTATGGGCAGGACCTTTGGCAGTCTAGCTAGATATGTTGTCACTTAGCTAGTAGTATGGGTAGTTATAGATGGGTATTTGCGTTAGGAGTGCACAGTTAGACGAGAGGTGAGAATATCATGTGAGTGCACGTCCTAACATGTACTTTGCATTTAATGTTTTAAATGTTTTTAAAGCACTTGCAGGTTTTTAAAATATAACTCCACATTCGGGCTCTGACCCGTTTGCTTTTCAAATCTCTTTTTCTTTGTAAAACCATTATAGGTGCCCAGCCACAAGGACACCAAGCATAGGTTACTCATTCAGGTGACGAGCTGTAGCTGCTTGTGGAAGCTACAGGGATTTGCATGTAGACGCTTCTATCTTTTGGATTCCAGAGTCACCATCTATCAGTTGTAGGGCATGTTGCCCCTTTCTTTAGAGACATCTTTTATATTTCAGTTTTCAGACTTTAGCATGTTTTATTTCAGTTTCGGTTATTCATTTCAGTTATGGGATTGTAGTGAGGAGTTTTCCTCCAGACTTTATTTACTCTATTGTGATGGTTATTCATTTTACTTAAGTATGGTGAATGGTGTTATTTATTTCTTCATTACATTTGTTGCATGTTAATTAGACTTAAATTAAAATTTGGCAACTTGCTTTTTAAATACTAGGTGGTTAGTAATATTAAAATGTTTTCGACAATGATGCTATTAACTGAGCCAACTTGGCATTTTGAATTAATTTAATAAAGGAGTAGCTACCCGGTATTTAATTAGTCGGGGTGTCACACACATCATTTTGGCAAGAGGACATTTTTTACAAATTGTTTCCCCTGCATAAGGCAACTCAGTATAGAAATAGATCATCTACAAGTCTTCTTTTTGTAATTTGACTTATTTAATATGCAGTTCTTTGTTATACTTTTAGGAGTTTTCTTTCAACTATAGTTTTATGATGAGATATTTCTTATTTTATATAATTAACTGGCATGCCATTGATTTCCTTGATTCTATCATATTCCTTACGAATGCATGGAAAGGTCCTACTATTATGAAGGTATTACATTTTAGTTACTTTGTTTTCTGTATAATATTTGGCATGAACGGTCTAATTTTATCTAGTCATTTATCAAATTCATGTTAATTCTGAACAAGGTGTTTTGTTTTGGTTGGTGAAGGGGATGCATTTGGTAAGAGAATTAGAGAAAGACTTGAAGGTTGCAAATGTTATTTTCATGGTAAGCAGGTGATTGTGTTGCATTCATCATGTGTAAAACCCACCTTAATTGACTACTCTATAACTATATACAAAAGGTTAGTGCATGTATTCTCAAATGCATAAAATGCATAAAATGTATTAATTGTTAATGTTAGTATATATGTTGTTAAAGAGAATAAGATTTGACAACATTCACTAGACTAAATCATCCCGAATGATATTCTAGTCATTTAAATAGTGATAGATGTTTGGACATCTATCATTCATCGGACACGGTGACTTTCAAGAATATGCTTCCATTCATATTCCATTCATATATGCGTAAAAATTGAATTGATTTGAATTTTATTTTGCAGGTTAACAAAGATTATGCAACGTTAAGAGAGTGCAAGTAGCAGCAGCAGACCATAAGTTGTCCATAGTGAAGAGAGGGCAAGTTGACATCAATTTGATGTTTGAGACATCAAATTTCATATACCCAATTGCCATGTAATGAGAAGTAATGCAGGTTCAAGTGCATGTAGTGAAGAGAGGGCAAGCTGATAAAGAGGTTAGCTCAAAGAAAAACACCAAAGCAGATGTCTACCATTAGATGCAACTGCATATATGAATATGAATCGGTTGATAATCAATAGCAAGAGCAATAGAAGCTAAAGAGAAGTGATTTCATTTTTTGAGATTTCGTGTTAGTTTCCAAATAATTAATTGGAAAAAATGATTTATTTCTTCTAATAGAATAAATAGACCATGATATTCTATGAGATAAAATTGTGTTTAACGATCATAAAAAATTGACATATGGCACATGAGCTTTTGTAATCATTACATAAGCTAATATAGTGTTCGATCGCTAGAAGGTTAGGCTTATATTGACATTTTTTGTCTTCAATCTAAAACAAATTTGTACAGTTAGTAATTGGAGCAATTAGTTTATTACATAGACATCTTTGTTGTATATAGGTTGTTCAAATGTGACAAGCGCTGCTGCCCAACAATCACATTTTATATGGAGATGAGCATTACAACAGTGTGTGCTTTTCATATTTTCCATACGTATTTTTGTATATATGAATTTGTTCCTTCCTTAATCTGGTTTCTAACGTTTATTATGTAGGTGAGGACAGTGGTTGTGCAAATGAATGTGTGAGTGTCTCAATTATTTGGATTCGAATATGCTACTGATTGGAATTGGTTTATCTGAACACTTTTCATATGATTTATGGGCTATCTGAACCAGCAGTTGAATTTTTACATGGAGGCTTGCTAATCGTTATAGAGAGCGTAAACAAGTATGGTGTTGACATTCAACTTAAAGAACATTTTGAGAAGGACTTGCTAGATTCTCCTCAAGTAGCAAAAGTTAGTATTGGATAGTTTAACAAGGATTCTGCAGTCAACTGAAAGAAGATTTATGTTTACTTCTCATGCCACCTCTCGATTTCTTAGAAAATTGAAGCCTATTTTGTCAGCATTTATTAAAACCTTTTTTTAGTGTTTTAAATACCGTTTTTCATCTATTACGTTTCACCTTCCATTTTACTAATTTGAGTCATTTATTCAATTCATAAATATGCAGGTGCACATTTCTAAACAGAGGTGAAAGTCTATTCATGTTTAAATACCGATTCTCATGATGAAGACATGTTCATTTTGCTATCGAAGCCAGTAGTTGACGAGCCACCTGTTGCCATCATTTTCTATTAAGGTAAATTTTTCCGCGAGCCATAAAAGATATCCCATTCTGTTTTGATCTATAAATATGGGCTCGGTTAATATTCAATGTACTTTTGTAACTATTTTCACAGCTCTTATTTAGTGTTTTAGATTTTCGTTTATGTATATCTTTATTTTAAGTTCTATTTTATAGAGATTTGTGGTTTAGAATATACACAATAACAGTTCTTGGGTGCAATAAATATGTTCAAATAGTTCCTTTTTCCTAATATTGTTATTTGTTTTATTTGTAGACCAGATATGATGGGATCAAACTTGAAACTGCATTTTTGTATAAAAAAGGTAATCCAATTGGACCCGACTGAATCAATCTCGAATTTAGACAATTTGGATGTGATTGTATATTTCATTTTACTGATTGTATATCTACTTATGTGATTGTATCTTTGTTCAAGAAAATGATTAATTATGTTTATTGTATGTCAAATCATATAGAAAACCGAGAGGGAGAGAGTGATAATGGGCAGAGGTGAGAAGAGGGATGGGAAGACAGCAGTTGTAGCACCTAATCTAGAAGCACCACGACACAAACATTTTGAGGAAGTCCCACAGAAAGAATAAATTCATATTCTTCTTTCCCGGCCTTCTAGCTCCCATCTACGAATTTGGGATTTTTTTTTAATTTGTTGGATTTGTTGTTACCCCTTAAATAGGGTGGATAGTCCAATAAATAAAGGAGACTATGCCCAATTTTTTTAAAAATTGACACTTTAATTTTTTGAGACACAGTTAATTTGATTGGTAAATATTGTATATTTTATTTTATATGTGAATTTGTTTGAAGAATTTAGACAATTTGGATGTTGGACTATTTGTTATTTGTTAAGCAGGGTGAATAGTTCAATAAAGAAAGGAGATTATGCCCAATTTTTTTAAAAATTTGACACTTTTTTTGAGACATAATGTGAATTCGATGGATGAATATTGTATATTTCGTATTATATGTGAATTTATTTGATGACTCTAGAGTATTTGAATGTTATTGGACTATTTGACATTGTTTTAAAATTACACTTCGAAATTTTTGCGTTTCGCTATTACGTACTTTGAAAAATTGTCGCCGTTTCGCGATTATGTACTTTGGAAATTTCTTCGTGCCTCCAGGCATGGGCATATGCTAGTATATATATACATAAGGTTTACATGCAACACGTATTAAGCAATTGTTCACAAATTGAAAAAGATGAAATTATTACAAAGGATCACTTTAGCGTGTTTTTATTGTGGATTTATTTTACGTGAAAAATATACGTGAGCTGGTTATATTACAAACATTCTCGTGAATGTTTACTGTAGATATATATTATGCAAATAATATACTTAAATATGAAATGTACTTTGTATTTATCTTATTTTTAATGAGATCGTGTTCCATATCAACCTTAAAATTTGATGAAAATTAGTGGTGATGATCTCCTAATTATGATATCATCCCTTCCATATTTCACTATAAAATCATTTAGGATGTGCATGAAATGCAAAGTTACTACACACACTCACACACACACATACACACACACACACACATATATACATACATACATATATACAGATAAGCTCCTTTCAGGATCTTAAATGAGAAACTCAAATGCGAACCAATTTTTTTAAATAGTAAAAACATTATTTCATCTTGATTTTTGAAAAATGTGTCAATAGAGTGGTAAGATATCATATATATATATTCACTCCAAATATTTTTATTACTTTTTTTTTTAAATATTCGGTCAATAGTTTTTTTAAACAAAAGGTATATTAAAATCGACCGCTAAGGGAGCGGAACCCATAAACAAGAATTACACATGACATCTAAAAAGTACCCCCAAAGGGGATCCACGACCACAAGAAACCCAATTTACAAGACTTTACTCAGATACTTTACAAATTCTAGAAGGTTATGAAGAGTTGTGCCATGCCTCTCCAGATACCAACTCAATAAGGTATTCAGAAAAATGTATCAGATTCTAGCTGGCGTAGTCTCTACTTCTTGAAAACATCTCGAATTTATCTCCTCCCAAATCTTTCGAACTATGAAAAGTGTGGGACCAACCACCATACTGTGCAGTCCCCTTTCTAACCCTTTGGGGGATGCCAAACCCTTAATAACGCCCTCACACTCTCATGAATCCCCCACGGCATCGGCCTTAGGGATAGAAAAATATTTCACGGGCCTCTCATCACCCTTCAATGCAATAATAAGTGATTCGTCTTCTCCTCCACATCCTTGAACAATTAGAATCGGCTATCCATTAACCGTCTTCTATTCTTATATGGGAAAATTTTATAATTCCTCATTTTATTCCATTTGGCTTATCCCATTACACCCCACTGGACCTTCATGACTACTTTCACGTATTGGAAGAGAAGAAGTTGATGACATTTAGAAGATTGAAGATCATTCATTACAACATCATTCTTGAGTTATAAGGTGGATTGTTAAAGTCTTTAATTATTCAAGGGGTATTTTTAAAGAGTTTACATTTAAAATCCTTCAAAATGTTTTGAAATGATTTTCTAAAGAACTTTTGAAAAACTCGCTAATTTGTTAGTATGATATTGGTATGTCATTCGGGCCAGTTATGTAAGGTCATTAAAACGAGGTTATTCTTTCGAACGAGATCTGAAACGTCTCGTTTTGGGTATGCTAAAAATTTCATTGATAACCGTTGAAAGTTGTTCAAAGGAAAAATGTTAGCTCGTTCGGACGAGGTGGCAGTTCATTCGAACGAGTACACGTGTTTTTATTTTTTTTAAACATATCTTTCTAAATCTTTAATCCCTATCACTTTGCAATAATTTTCCCTATAAATAGAGATGGAGGATAAGAATTTTTTCCAAGCCTTTTTACGGTTTATTTTGTGATCAAACTTTATTATTTTTCCTTCCAAACCACTTGGATATTTCAAGATCACTTCTCTAAATAAAGAATAGCACATTTAATGTTCAAAAATCCTTTTACAAATGACCTCTACTGCTGAATTCTGGAGTTGAAGAGCTCATCATTGAGAATCAGCTCGGTCCCACGAGCACAGGGAAAAGTCAATTATGTCCAGAGCTAGCATCCGAAGATTCGTGCGTACTGAGCAGACTTCTTAAAAAGAGAGCTCAATGCAAATGCACAGTAAGACTAGCAAAGACACCTCAGTCAAATCCAAACCAAAAGATAACTCTTAGAAGGGATTAATTCAAAGATTAAAATATCGTCTAGGAGAAATGACCAAGAATACTCTACAAAGGAGTTTTGTGATAGGGTCTCTCTTCATTTCAGCCATTGTGAGTTTCCTCATACCCTACAAATTCAAACTGTCAAACCTAAGTATGATGGCAATAATTATCTCGTCCTTCATGTTGGAAAGTTCCAAACTGTTGTTGATATTTATTATGTTCCTGACGGATGCAATGGTGACCTTTCTTAAGTACAATCACTGGTTCAACTAAGATATGGTATAATAATTTACCCCGAGGAAAAAATTTCTAATTTGCATCAGCTTACCAAACTATACATCAACAATTTAATCTTTGGAGCAAAGCTAATAAAGAGTGTATCCCATTTACCGAGTGTCTACCAATGACTAGGTGAAACTACCTTGGAATATATTAGTCACTTCAATAATGATAAATTAAAAGTAGTAGATTATGAAGAGAAAACCACTATTACTGCCTCAATGAGTGAGTGATTTTTTAAAAACCTGTATTATGCATTGGCAAAAGAACCTCCAAAAACCATGACTGAATTGACAGTAAAGGCTGGTAAATTCATTAATGCCGAAGAACCTATGGCTGCCAAGAAAGCCTCTAACACAAAATCTAATAACCAAAAGGGCTCTCATAAAAAGGAACAAAAAGATAATAAGGCAAAAAATCCTAAGAAATATGAGGAATATACTCCTCTTACTATCTACCTAGATCTACAAAAGGTTTCATTAACATGGACAAATGGGGTCTTTCTCCTATAAGAATTTCAAAATACAAACATTGATAATTAGTCTTTATATGTAATGGGGATATAATAAATTCCCAAATTTTATAGCTTTCTATGTCTCTTGTAATGGGGGTACATATAAATCCCAAATTGTTTTAGCTTTCTTTAGTTTTCTTTTTCTATAGGTTTTTATTAAGTCATTAATGTTTGTATAAGACACTAGAGAGGCTATTTATCTATATTATCTAATAAAATGTGTGGGGGTTTCGTCCCTCTTTAGTTAAAAAAAAAGTACTTGAAGTGGTCTGGAAAATTGAAGTCATCGCCCAATCGGAGGGATAGGTTTAAATACCGTGACTTTCACAAAGACCACGGGCATACCATTGATAATTTCATTGCGTTGAAGAATGAAATTTAATTTATCATTTTCCTTCGAGTGGTGAGAAATACTCGGGAATGTACGGTAATAAATGAAGTTATACATTATGGAATACGTAGAATATTCGGGATATAAATATACTACGTATAAGGCTCATGATATGGGATGTGTGTATGCCCTATTGTTGTTATATATATATATAGGTGGAGTGAATGCCTATGATACTATTAAAGTAATAATACATTAATACGTGGGATATTCGGGATATAAAATACTACGTTTGAGACTTGTGATATGTGATGTGCGTATGCCGTATTGATATATACGTGGAGAAAATACCTATAATTTGATTTATTGTGTGAATGACATACCTACATTGCTTGCTATCGAGTGGAGGTTGCCGTTGTGGACGATCATATCTTAAGGAGCCTTTGGGGGGATTTTGATTCACGCCACTAGAACATAGAACCTAGGTACAGGGTATCAGTGAGCACGATAGTGTTGACGGTCATATGGGTGCGTAGGTATGTGCGTAGCCCATTGACTTGTAACTATGTTCGCCTCCAATATGTGTGATTTGATATATATATGGTTTAAGAGAGAAGACGAACTAATAGTCCCTTGTACAGTGAGAGATGTACCCGAACATGATAGCAGAGTATGCATGCACCGTAGCTGTGCCTAGGGGTGTCGTACTAGTATATAGATAATGGATGATGAATATACATACCTTTGATACGTTTTACAGTATGCACCGTAACTGAGTCTGGGAGGTGCCATGTTATATATATATATATATATATATATATATATATATATATATATATATATATATATATATATATATATATATATATATATTATAAAGTGTGAATATATATATACTTGTGATATTATCTACGGTGTGAAATTAGTAGACGAGAAAGATAGTGAAATCTGATTTGATTTAAGTATGTGAACACTTAATCCTAAAATTTGAAAAGCCTTGCCCATCTTAATGAGAAATGGATATATATTTATAAATGCATTGCGTGGAAATACGGGTGGACGCTATGAGTTATGGGTACCAGACTTATGATTTCAAACTAGTTAGTTGTGCGTATCTAAACTAAAATTAATCTGAATATCAGGGTAGGGGTAACATTCCGAACCAATGTATATGGAATAACTATTGGGGTTGGGGTAATATTACGAACCAATAGTCCTTAATGTGTGATACAGGGATATAATAGCAGAGTGTGTACTTATAGTATATATGGTGTGTAAAATATATACATCACGAATAATATACTTATGTGTGTTAGTTGAGAGACGAGATAGTATGTATCTAAAGAATGATTAATATACTAAAGAGTAATTAGTAGGGATATTAGATAGTGTATATATATATATATATATATATATATATATATATATATATATATATATATATATATATATATATGATGAAGCTACTAATGTGTGAATAGTAGGAAGATAGTTAGTGAATATCTAAAATAAATTTTAAGAAGAGAAACTTAAGCGGTAAAGCTTGAACAATAACCTATGTAAAAAGGGTAACTGGGGTTTAATAATAACATAAGAGAGATGTTAATTATTAAGGGTATTCGATAGCGTACTGTATGGGTGGTATGGAGGAGCTAGATTGATTTGGGTTCATTAGATACTGGCTGCCTAATTAGATTGGCTGGAATTGATTAGGTGGGGTTGAGTAGCAAATGTCAGCTACGCATTATAGATGTGAGATGAGGAACTCAAGGGAGTGTTCGTAACCTAACATGTGTATTTAATAACTGTTCATTTAAACTGTTATTTAAGTACTTGATAAATGTTTTTAAATGATTTTTACTTGGGCTCTGACCTGTACTTGCAAAACCTTTTTCCAAAACCTTTTAGGTGTCTAGCTTCAGGGACGCCTAACAGGATGATCTATTATAGGGATGCATAGCTGCATCACTTGTGGATGCTTTCAGGATTTGGACTTAGACGATTCAATTACTTCACTCCTAGTGTAGGGTGCAGGGAAGTATTTTATTCGAGCATGTTTACCACAGTTATTTCATTTATAACAATCAGACCTTGTATTCAGACTTTTATTCAGGTTGGACTTTATATTGGATTTTGTAACCGATGGTTTAGTCGGTATTATCTCATTTAAGTCTTTTATATTGTGGATTGGTTTATATTACAATTGCATGGGATGTATTTACGTAATAATGTTCTGTTGTTAATTGTTAAATAAAAAGATTAAAATTTTGACATCGATTTTTTTGAATACTAGGTGGTTAGTAATGTTTTAAAAAGTTTGGACAACTATGCTAAGAATGAACCAGATGAGAAACCTGTTTTAGTTGGATATAGGACTGATCACCCGGTATTTAATTAGGTAGGGTGTCACAGTGAGGTCCTTAAATGAGGGCCTCCCGTGAGAATCAACATTTTTTTTAAAATAGTAAAAAATGTGTTTTTGAATTGATTTCTTTGTGCTATTATAACATTTTATGGAGCAGGTAAAAAAATCTACTTAAATGGAATTTTTTTCTATTTTAAAAAAGTCGGTGAAAATATGTCACTTTTCAAGGTGCTTAAAAGCTCACGTACTTTGATTAATTTTTTTAAAATAGCAAAAAAAAATTATTTTGAGCTGATTGTTTTGAGAGATTCCATGAAATGTTTAGTTACAACATAAAAATCAATAAACTCAAAATTATTATTTTACTATTTTAAAGAAATTGGTCCGCACGGGTGCTATAGGTGGTATGTACATGAACTTGCATCTCTCTCTCTCTCTCTCTCTCTCTCTCTATATATATATATATATATATATATATATATATATATATATATATATATATATATATATATATATATGAACATGAGCTTCACGTGCAACACATATTAATATATATGCACATGAGCGTGCAACACGTATTAAGCAATTGTTTGCTAAATGAAAACGAAAAATTATTACAAAGGATCACTTTAGCGTGTTTTATTGTGAATTTATTTTACTCGAAAAATAAACGTGAGCTAAGTATATTGCAAATATTCTTATGAATGTTTAATGTATATATATATTATGCAAATAATATACTTATATATGAAATGTACCTTGTAATTATCTTATTTTTAACGAGATCATGTTCCATATCGACCCCAAAATTTGATGAAAATTAGTGGTGATGATCTCCTAATTATGATATCATCCCCACCATATTTCATTATAAAATCACTTTAGGATGTGCATGAAACGCAATGTTGTCACACACACACACACACACACACATACACATACATACATACATACATACATACATACATACATACATACATACATACATACATACATACATACAGATAAGCTCCTTCAGGATCTTAAATGAGAAACTTAAATGCGAACCAATTTTTTTAAATAGTAAAAACATTATTCATCTTGATTTTTGAACAATGTGTCTATAGAGTGGTAAGATATCATATAGATATATTCACTCCAAATATTTTTATTACTTTTTTTTAAAAATATTTGGTCAATAGTTTTTTTAAACAAAAGGTATATATTAACACCGACCGCTAAGGGTGTGGAACCCATAAACAAGAATTACACATAACATCTAAAAAGTACCCCCAAAGGGGATCCACGACCATAAGAAACCCAATCTACAAGACTCTATGAAGATACTTTACAAATTTTAGAAGGTCATAAAGAGTTGTGACATCCCTCTCCAGATACCAACTCAATAAGGTATTCAGAAAAGTGTATCAGATTCTAGCTGGCGTAGTCTCTACTTCTTGAAAACATCTCGAATTTATCTCCTCCCAAATCATCCAAACTATGAAAAGTGTGGGACCAACAGCCATACTATGCAGTCCCCCTTCTAACCCTTTGGGGGATACCAAACCCTTAATAACGCCCTCACACTCTCATGAATCCCCCACGACACCGTCCTTAGGGATAGAAAAATATTTCACGGGCCTCTCATCACCCTGCAATGTAATAATAAGTGATTCGTCTTCTCCACCACATCCTTACACAATTAGAATCGTCTATCCATTAACCGTCTTCTAGTCTTACATGGGAAAGTTTTATAATTGCTCATTTTATTCCATTTGGCTTATCCCTGTAACAACCCAGACTTTTGAGAGGTTATTTTATATTATTTTGCCCGATGGGCTAATTCTATAAAATAGGGGGAGTTGGAGTAAATATTATTTCCCATGATATTAAGGGACAATATTTACTATGTTTTGTCTATTTACCGTATGAGAAGGTAAATAGCATTATATTGTGATATATTGCGTCGTTGTATGTAAAACGACGGTTATGACCTATACTTTAAGTTGGGTAAAATTAATTAAATAAAATGAATTTAGAACATAAAATTTGTTCACATTTTCCCGAATGCCAAAATAGGGTGTGCGGTTGTTTTTAGAATAGTCGAGATAGTCGAAATAAGTGCCAAGTTGTATTTTGGGGTTTCAGGCACTTTTAACGCGTTATGACTCATTTAAGTAGATACGAGTCATTTTAATGGTGTATTAGCAATTAAAAGAGGGCATTTGTGTTTTAAGACCCGTTTAAGTCCCCCACCCCTTTTTCTTTCTTCATTTGTGTTAGAAGCCAAAGGAGAGAGAGAGAGAGAGAAGAGAGAGTTGGGAGAAAATGGGAGAAAAGAGAGAAAATGGAGATTTGGGCAGAATTTTAGTTTCTACCGGAGGTGGATCAGAGACTACGAACCTCGAAGAAAGTTTCTTACTTGCTAGATGTGATTTAATGTGATAAATTACATGTGTAGTTAAGTTTTGGCGATTTAAACCCTAAATGGGTATTTATTGATTTTGGTGAGTAAAGCCTTAAATCTTAGTTTTAATTTTTTTTTGAGGATAACCTATTAGATATTAATTGTGTAGAAATGATTTGGGAGAATTAGATGTTGTTGGTGTTGAATAAAATGGAATATTTGAGATTTTGGGGTTTTAGGGTTCATACAACCCGTAGCCCAAACTGGGCAAGATTTCAGGACCGAATCGATTCGGCCCTAGGGGCGAATCGATTCGGATAAGGGATAGGCTACAGGTCTGGCAGAACGAATCGATTTGGGTTAATACCGAATTGATTCGGACAATTGCAGAAAGTCAGGTTTGCTCACCGAATCAATTCGGCTATTTAGCGAATCGATTCGCAAGGGCTTACCCCGATTCGCAAGGGCTTACCCCTGTTTTTGTGAAATTTTCTTAGTTTAATTTTTAGCCCTTTTTCTTTTAGGTCCAAGGTTTAGGGGCCTTCCTTTCGGAAGTATGGGGAGTCCAAGAGGGTGGTTTTTGGGTAGACTAATGTCCTAAGATTAATAGGATGATTGGGCTTACCCCGAGGGCTAAAGTGTATAGGTTAATTTTCGAATGATTTAGGAGTTAACCTAAAGATGAATTGGAGATAAAAATGTTTACGATGAGACATTTGGGAGACACTCCTTGAGGGAGATTCATTTTAAATGGTTTATGATATTATATTGGAGTCTTGGGGTCTAGTTGAGGTTGTTGGCACTTCGGGTCTTAAGTCATTAATAAAATATGACTCTAAGAATAAGAAATGAATATTATTAAATGTTGTACAAATAATAAGTACAAATGATTTTGAGAATGTAAAAATGGATGCTTTCAAATGAAAACGAAGATGATTTTCATAAATGTTAAATGGTATGGATACACACCCTCTTTAAATCTCTATCTTAAGGGAAGTGCGCGCGTTGTGGTAAAGCCCCCTGACTAATAAATGCAGGGTGGATATAGTCCCTAGGCCATATGAGCATTGGTTGTATATTTTTCTGCGATGGGTAGGTAATTTCGGGTGTGGTTATGACTACCCCGCATGCATATGGCCGCTTCCTGACGTTTCGGTAGGATCCCATGTTGTCTAAATAATAGGCCCTGGAAGATGATAGCCATTTAGGGGCGCGCACAGAGTGGAAACCCGGACGAGCGTTCTTAGAATCGTTATATATATATGATTATAACTATTCTAAATCAAGTTGGACTTGATGTACGATATGCCATAAAGAGCACGATGAAGTTCCATAAAGATCAAAATGAAAATCCACAAAGAGCATTTGATGATGATGATATTCCTGATAAGGAAGGTATTTACATAGTGCCATAAAGAGCACAATGAAACGCCACAAAGAGCATACAAAGTATGATTATATTTCCTGATAAGGAATGGAACCATGAAATGAACTAGTGTATAGGATGAAATTGTTTGGTAAACATTTGATAAAATGTTGTACCATTTACGTATGTTGACTTCTCATTTGTATATATAATAATTATGTGTTAAGGGTATAATGGATCTTGATGATCGACCTTGCCTAGTAGTAGTGTATCGGGGGTTCCTTGTTTGGATTTCGCTTTGCAAGACACCCCACCCACGAATAAGGGCATAGTGTTGTGACTGGGGAGAAGTTTAGCCCTTAGTACTATGTAAAAGGGAAATTAAATTAGATAATTATATATGACAATTTTGTGCTTAAGGTATAATGGATCTCGACGATCGACCTTGCCTAGTAGTAGTGTATTGGGGGGGTTCCTTGTTTGGATTTCGCTTTGCGAGACACCCCACGAACGAATAATGGCATAGTGTTATGACTGGGTAGAAGCTAGCCTTTAGTACTTAGATTAATTAGGACAGGGTCTAAGGTATCTCGACGATCAACCTTCCTTAGTAGTAGTGTATCGGGGGGGGGGGGGGTTCCTTGTTTGGATTTCTCTTTATGAGACACCCCACGCACGAATAAGGGCATAGTGTTGTGACTGGAGAGCAGTTAGCCTTCTGTTCTTTGTTTAACTAGAACATCAGCATTGATATTACGCTAGGTTGCTTTTAGATTGAGAGGAGAGAAATGTTATTATTAACTGTGAGAGAATTACGCACTTAACTGTCATGCATTTTATTCACATGGGAATCATATCACACCGGGCCCTGACCCGTATCTATATTTCTTTTCTTTGCACATATTCTTTGCCGTTACAGGTGATCTACCGCATGGACGCCCGTATTTACATTTCCATTCTGATTGTCATGGAGCTACGACATATTGCGGATGTTGTAGGTTACTTGTTTAGACGCTTCTTTCCCTTGTACTGTACTTGTATTCAGTTATTTATTCAGACGTGTTTGTCCAAGTCTTGCACTCATTTACTATATTGTAAATATTGAAATGTAATACTCGGTGTAACTATTTGTATTAGTCTTTACACCGACAGATTATTCGGTGATATTTAAGATATTGTCATTCTTTATTTATCGATTTTTGATATCCACCATTTTTGCAAATGGGATTGTCGAAGTATTTTTCTTTTACTTTCAAAATTTTAAATTTGACGGTCCGTTTTCTAAAATGATTGGTGGTTATCTCGTACTATTATTTTAATCGACGGTGATGCTGAGAATGGACCATCTATGATTCCTGTGATTATTAGAGTATTGGACTGGCCACCTATTATTTTAGTAGGCGGTTTGTCACAATCCCGTTACACCCCACTGGTCCTTCGTGACTACTTTCACGTATTCAAAGAGAGGAAGTTGATGACATTTAAAAGATTGAAGGTCATTCGTTACAACATCATTCTTGAGTTATAAGGTGGATTGTTAAAGATTTTATGTGACACCCCACTTAATAAAATACCGGGTGATCAGTCTAATAACAAATTAAAACAGGAACAACCGTTGGTTCATCCTTAGCATCACTGTCGAAAACCTTTTTTAAAACTTATTAACCACCTAGTATTCTAAAAAGCTGGTGCCAAATTTTATCTTTTTAATTAAACAACCAATAACATGTGGAAAATATAAAATATTCACACAACTGAATTAAATCAACTGAAAAAATAATGACTATATGCCGAATAAACCATCAGTCACCAAAGTAAAATAATCCAATACAAATATCCAACAATAGAATAAATAAATCTGACAACTGTAACTGAAAAGTCTGGGCGACATGCCCTAAGTAAACTGAAATTGAGAAATGATTCCTACTCTAGGAAAGAATGAAAGAAGCGTTTAATCCAAGATCCTTCTAGCATCGACACATGCCGCAACTCCGTATCCCTGGAATAGAATATCAATCCTGGCATCCCTGTGGCTGGACACCTAAAAGGTTTTGAAAATAGCTTTATAGTTAGGGTTAGAACCCAAAACACTTTGAAAATATTTAGCAAGTGAATTAACTGCAGTAATTTAAAATGCATGAATGCATTTCATATATAAGTTAGTGTCGCACTCTCTTGAGGACATTCTTACCCCTCCACTATTGTGCACACCTAACGATTACCTTAACCCCACCTAGTTGTACTACCCCTTCCAACTAGTCCTGGTATAATCTCCCCTTGCCATACTACTCTAACCCGAGCATAAAAATTCCTGGATTAATAATTTATCTCACCGATTAACTTAATTAATTTCCTTTAAATAATAATCATATAACTGTGTCAAAAGTTATATAAAATAATTACATCACACACTGCATTATTATCTGCATATAATATTTACTACCATTATATACGTACCTTTACCACAACATCCACACACATATATATATACACATCCATCTCTCCGAGTATACCCTCACCGGATGATTCCCTCTAAAATGCTATCTCACAAGGTGTGCTCACATAACCTAGTTCCCCAAGTTGGAATTGCTCACCAACCTGGCTCGAAATATAAACGTAGTGGAGGCGGTCATATTCCTTCCCTGAAAGTGAGATAAATCCCTCACACATATACCGGAAGCTATGACCTGGGGATATACTCACCCTACTCCTCAAGCTAGGGGATTCACCCACATCGCGCAACCTCCCTTGATAGCACTAGAGTATATAAATTAAATAAATACCTAGTCACTAATGTTTAATAGCACACACAATACACACACACACACACACACACACACACACACACACACATATATATATATATATATATATATAATATGAACCCTAGCTTTACCGTGTACTCAAAATCCCGTAACACTATCTTGTAATTTCCCCAGTCTGTGGCCCGACTCAACTTAATTAATTTTCTCACTTATTAATTTATCATTATCTCGAGTCTATGGTCCGACTCTAATTTATTTAATTCACAAATTAATTCGTATAATAATTTTCCCGAGTCTATGGTCCGACTCTAGTATAAATACTTTATACATTAATTTATATGATATTTGCCCGAGTCTATGATTCGATTCTAATTTAATTAATTCACACATTAATTAATTTACTGCCTTCCTGAGTCTACAGTCCGACTCTAATCTAATTAATTAACCCATCAATTTATTTAATACTTGGTGTCGCCCAACCGTTATGCCCGGACTCGCTCACTTGGCACATAACTGAATATTTCCCGAGTCTATATTCTGACTCCAAATTAATTTATTCTCTCAATAATTAATTTAATACTTTGGTGTCACTTAACCAACATACCCAGACTTGCTCACTTTGTCCATATTTAAATCTCAGAATTTAATTCCCAAATATTCGCCCATAATGTGTCACGCATTCATCTCTCCCAAATTTCCCAATTATATATACCTATAATTTCTAGAAAGTATGCCTTTTATTTATTTGACGCTAAATAAATAAGTCTCAAAATAAATTAATTAACTTTCCCCCATAAAAGAAAAAGGGCAAAACTGACAGCATTTCTCGACCGTCGATCGATTGATCGATCGATCCAGTCAACGTCTTCTCCGATTCAGTCTTTCCACCATTGATGAAAATATTGAGGTTTCTACCTTAAATTCATCCTCTAATCAAATCTTCCCACCATATACATGTTTGACTTAGATCCTATACATCACGTGAACCTTAAGATACACAAATTTCTCAACCGATTTCACTAATACCGAAATGGGTTTTTCCATAAATCTCAATTAACTTTGTTCTATGATTCTAATTCGAGATTCAAATTCCACCATTTTATATTCCGAGTTTCTCATTCAAATCAGATCTATACTCAAAGATATATAACACACCTAAATTCTTACTTTGAATCTCATTTAAGTGCTCCATTTATAAAACCCCATTTTTACCCATTTATACCCAAAACGAATTTTAATTTACACATCACTAAAATATGAATTGGATATCAGAATTTAAACATTATAGCAAGTTAACCACTTGCCTGGAATTGTTCATAGGGTCTGATCCGTTGGTGTAGAGAATGGTTGATAAAAAGCACCCCAATTAGTCCCTTAATTTGGCTCCAAAAGACCCCCAATTGGCTTCTTGATTAGCTTACTCTAATCCTCTCTCAAACCCTAGGTTTAGAATTTTCTATCTGCCGTTCCCTAATCCCTCAATTAGGTTTAAAACCCTTAATCCCGTTTTTGGCCATATGGGCCTAATAAAAATGGCCCAAATCACCCTGTGTGGTCCCGGCTATGTCCAAAAATGCCCCGAGACTTGATTACTACCTCCGAGTACTATTTTTTTACTATCTTGACCCATCTGGACTCAACTACGCACTCAGAATTATCATCTGAAATGATTTATAACATTCTCCAATTTTGACCTCAAAAATACGACATACATTAATTCGAACAATTTAACTTAAAGTCGTCAAATGTAAATAATTCTTCCCACTCAAATAAATTCTCCAAATCATAAATTTAAGTTCCTCCAATTTAAATATTTTTATTTCTCCCAAAAATAATTAAATACTAAATCCTCAAATTATGGGGTGTTACATACTCCCCCCTTACAAAGGAATTTCGTCCTCGAAATTAAGATGAGCCTAGTGCTCCAAGCTTTGAATATGACTTTCTAGACATGTGCCTCTAAGCTCGCTATATCTATCTCTCCCGCTTCTAACTATAAATTACACAAATATGCATTTTAATTAACCAGGGCGTGCATACACCCTTACCCGTGCTTGCCCGCATAAAAGTTATCTTAATTAACCCGGGTGCCCATACACCCTATCCCCGTGCTTTACCGCACGAAATTTACTCGACTATACTAGCCGTGACCCATAATGTAACTTCCAACGCATAGTCATATCACATATATAAATAATAATACTTGGGGTACCCAACCCTTATACTAACGACCAAACATCTCCCCACTTCCAACGTTGTGCTAAGTTTCATGCGTGGGACATCTCGTAAAGCGAAATCCAAATAAGGAACCCCCCGATACACTACTACCTAACATTGTCGGTCATTGAGATCCGTTAGACCCTCAGTCCATAGCACGTACCCCTGAACACTTGTTTATTAACACAAAAGCATACTCGCCTACTCTTATGCTACGAAAGACAACATAAAATACGGCGGCCTTACTATCACTAGTTATTGTGAAAAATAAACCCCGAGCTATCTCTCCTTGCTCGAAAATAAATCTAACCACCTTGATTCACTTCAGTAAACACCCCTACTTATCGAGATAAAATATGAGAACACAAAACCTCACTACGTGTCTATCTCACCACACAATACAACATATATACACATATATATAGGCCAGACTCCCTCTCAGGTGATACCTAGTAAAAATCATTCATGCCCTGGTGTCGCGAACATCAAAACTTAACCTCACTATTTACAATAGTTCAAATCCATCGTTATCCAACCGATATAAAAATCATATACCCTACTTCCATAATTCTCAAAAGTAGCGACCCCTTGCATAATTCAAATCCCATCTTTGTGCATACCCCCACTCTCTCGTGGTTAATACCAAAGGACTCCGCTACCCCACGGAAAATTTTATCTACATATTATGGTTGCTACAGCTAGCGCACGCACTAAATTCAACGTACCCGCAAACTCTAGTGAAAAATAAATAAATAATTCTATATTGGGACACCCTCACTGTCACCCAAAACATACTCCCTGCCCATAGGATAAAAGATAATTTATTCCATACTCTAGATGCAATGGTTGATCCTTGGGTTCCTGAGCAGCTTCCCCCTGCCCGAATACACCCATGACTTGTTGTAGTGGCTGTACATCCAGGACCTCGTCCTATAGTTGATCCCTACCTCGCTTAAGACAATCTCTCTTCACGTGTCCCGATTCCCCATAAACGAAACACCTCCTAATAAATTCACCCTGCCACTGATCCCTTCCTTGCTGGTCCTGTTGGAAGTCCTGGCCATCTTGTCGATAGCCCACAGATCTAACTCGCTTGTCCTGATCCCCCTGCGATAAATCATGCCCCTGGTGTCCCCCTGTCTGCTGCTGGGATACCCCACTGGTATTGTTCCCTCCTGCTTTATCCGACTGACTGGGTTCCACTCCCCTCTTACTTCCTTTCATGTGGAAGCGATATTCTTGGAAATCCAGGAGTGCTGCATTAACGATGTTCGTATAAGCTACTAAATCGGGATTACCAATCAAATGTTGTTTGATCCTCCAGACTAACCCATTCATGAACGTTAACTTCTTTCTTTCTTCATCACATACCTCATCCGGTACAAAATTTGCCAACCGAGTGAATTCTTCCTCGGAATCGGCCACTGAACAGTCCCCCTGAGTTACCTCTTTGAATTTTCTCCTCATCTTGGTCTCAACTACTGACGAAAAATACTTGCGGTCTAACCGCACCCAAAACTCATCAATAGTTAATGTATCCCTTTCCTCAACTATGGTGATCGACTCCCACCACTGTATCGCTGCTCCCACTAACCTAAAAGTGGCTAGCATTTGCTTCTGTACCTGGTTGCGATCTACCATGCATAGGTGATACTGGATATCCCTTTTCCACTGACACGCTAGCACCACATCAGAACCCCCTCAAAACTTTTTTTGGGTGGCCCTTTTAAAAGACCTCTCATACTTGCTGCCACTCTGATTGCCCTGGTGGACCTGAACATCCAGTACCACTAACGCCTGTGGCTGATCTCATGGAAAGTAACTTACCATTGCGATCATCATAGCTTCAACTGCCTACTCCACTAATTCAGTTACCTGTGCTGCCAAAATCATCTCTGGCAGTTTTTGCGGTAACTCTGGCTCCTGATGAGCCTCCCTAATCTCACCTCCCCCTGCTGCGCTAGTTGCTCTCTCTCTTCTGTGCGGCATCTGAAATGAGAATCGAAACGTATGAGTTCACCCTCAAATATAAAGTAATTGGTAGAAGAACGTAAATGCGCATACGTATGAGAATACAACAATCCAATTATAAGGCTCTACATCAAAGGATGCTAAGCTGAAATGTGAAAAGATGCACAGATCCTAAGGACACTAGAACCTGATTCTCTGATACCATCTGTGACATCGCCTCCTAATAAAATACCGGGTGATCAGTCCTATACCAAATTAAAATAGGAATCCCAGTTGGTTCATCCTTAGCATCACTATCGAAAACCTTTTTTAAAACTTACTAACCACCTAGTATTCCAAAAATCTGGTGCCAAATTTTATCTTTTTAATTAAACAACCAATAACATGCGGAAAATATAAACCATTCACACAACTGAATTAAATCAACAAAAAAATAATGACTATATGCCGAATAAACCATCGGGCACCAAAGTAAATAATCCAATACAAATATCCAACAACAGAATAAATAAATCTGACAACTGTAACTGAAAAGTCTGGGGGACATGACCTAAGTAAACTGAAATTGAGAAATGATTCCTACTCTAGGAAAGAATGAAAGAAGCGTCTAATCCAAGATCCTTCTAGAATCCACACATGCCGCAGCTCCCTGTCCCTGGAATAGAATATCAATCCTGGCGTCCCTGTGGCTGGACACCTAAAAGGTTTTGAAAATAGTTTTATAGCAAGGGTTAGAACCCAAAACATTTTGAAAATATTTAGCAAGTGAATTAACTGCAGTAATTTAAAATGCATGATTGCGCTTCATATATAAGTTAGTGTCGCACTCTCTTGAGGACATTTTTACCCCTCCACTATTGTGCACACCTAACGGTTACCTTAACCCCACCTAGTTGTACTACCCCGTCTAACTAGTCCTGGCATAATCTCCCCTTGCCATACTACTCTAACCCGAGTATAAAAATTCCTGGATTAATAATTTATCTCACCGATTAACTTAATTAATTTCCTTTAAATAATAATCATATAACTATGTCACAAGTTATATAAAATAATTACATCACACACTGCATTATTACCCGCATATAATATTTACCACCATTGAGGAAAATTTCGAGGTTTCAACCTTAAATTCAGCCTCTAATCCAATCTTCCCACCATATATAAATGTTTGACTTAGATCCTATACATCATATGAACCTTAAGATATACAAATTTCTCAACCTATTTCACCATTATTGAAATGGGTTTTTCCATAAATCTTAATTAACTTTGTTCTACGATTCCAATTCCAGATTCAAATTCCACCATTTTATATTCCGGGTTTTTCATTCAAATCAAATATCTATACTCAAAGATATATAACACACTTAAATTCTTACTTTGAATCTCATTCAAGTGTTCCATTAACGAAACCCCATTTTTACCCATTTATACCCAAAACGAATTTTAATTTACACATCACTAAAATATTAATTGGATATCAGAATTTAAACATTATAGCAAGTTAACCACTTTCCTGGAATTGTTCGTAGGGTCTGATCCATTGGTGTAGAGAATGGTTGATGAAGAACACCCCAATTAGTCCCTTAATTTGGTTCTTGATTAGCTTCCTCTAATCCTCTCTCAAACCCTAGGTTTAGAATTTTCTATCTGTCGTTCCCTAATCCCTCAATTAGGTTTAAAACCCTTAATCCCGTTTTGGTCCATATGGGCCTAATTAAAATGGCCCGAATCACCCCGTGTGGGCTCGACTATGTCCAAAAATGCTCCGAGACCCGATTACTACCCCCGAGTACTCTTTTCGGACTATCTCGACCCATCCGGACTCAACCGCGCACTCAGAATTGTCATCCGAAATACTTTATAACATTCTCCAATTTTGACCTAAAAAATGCGACACACATTAATTCGAACAATTTGACTTAAAGTCTCCAAATGTAAATAATTCTTCCCAGTCAAATAAATTCTCCAAATCATAAATTTAAGTTCCTCCAATTTAAATATTTTTATTTCTCCCAAAAATAATTAATACTAAATCCTCAAATTACGGGGTGTTACATCCTCTCCCCCTTACAAAGGAATTTCGTCCTCGAAATTAAGATGAGCCTAGTGCTCCAAGCTTCGAATATCACTTTCTAGACATGTGCCTCTAAGCTCGCTGTATCTATCTCTCCCATTTCTAACTATAAATTACCCAAATATGCATTTTAATTAACCAGGGCGCGCATACACCCTTACCCATGCTTAACCACACAAAAGTTATCTTAATTAACTCGGGTGCCCATACACCCTATCCCCATGCTTTTCCACACGAAATTTACCCGACTATACTAGCCGTGAGCCGTAATATAACTTCCAGCCCGTAGTCATATCACATATATAAATAATAATACTCAGGGTACCCAACCCATGTACTAACGACCAAACATCTCCTCACTTCCAACGTTGTGCTAAGTTTCATGTGTGGGATGTCTTGCAAAGAGAAATCCAAACAAGGAACCCCCCCATACACTACTACCTAACATTGTTCGTCATTGAGATCCGTTAGACCCTCAGTCCATAGCACTTACCCCCAAAAACTTGTCTATTAACAAAAAAGCATACTCTCCTACTCTTATGCTACAAAAGACAACATAAAATATCGTGCCCTTATTATCACTAGTTCTTGCTCAAAATAAACCCCGAGCTATCTCTCCCTGCTCGAAACAAAATCTAACCACCCTGATTCACTTTAGTAAACACCCCTACTTACTGGGATAAAATATGAGAACACAAGACCTCACTATGTGTCTATCGCACCACACAATACAACATATATACACATATATATAGGATAGACTCCCTCTCAAGTGATACCTAGTAAAAATCATTCATGCCCTGGTGTCGCAAACATCAAAACTTACCTACACTATTTACAATAGATCAAATCCATCGCTATCCAGCCGATATAAAAATCATCTACTCTACTTCCATAATTCTCGAAAGTTGCGACCCCTCGCATAATTCAAATCCCATCTCTGTGCATACCCCCACTCTCTCGTGGTTAACACCAAAGGACTCCGCTAGCATCCGAGGATTCGTGCATACCGATCAGACTTCTCAAGAAGAGAGATCAATGCAAATGCACAACAAGACCACCGAAGCCACCTCAGTTAAATCCAAACCAAAAGATAACTCTTAGAAGGGATTAATACAATGATTAGAAGACCGTCTATGAGAAATGGTCAAGACCAAGAATACTCTACAAAGGAGTTTTGTGATAGGGTCTCTCTTCATTTTATCCATTGTGAGTTTTCGCACACCCTACAAATTTAAACTACTCGTGGTCAAACCTAAATATGATGGTAATAATGATCTTGTCCTTCATGTTGAACAGTACCAGGCTGCTGTTGATATTTATAATGTTCCTGACGGATGCAATGATGACCTTTATTAAGTATAATCACTGGTCGAACCAAGATATGGTATGATAATTTACCCTAAGGAAAAATTTCTAATTTGCATCAACTTGCCGAAATATACATCAATAATTTATTATTTGGAGCAAAGCTAATAAAGAGTGTAGCCCATTTATTGAGTGTCTACCAATGACCAGGTGAAACTACCCTGGAATATATTAGTCACTTCAATAATGATAAATTAGAAGTAGTAGATTACAAAGAGAAAACCACTATTACTGCCTCAATGAGTGGGTGATTTCCTAAAAACCTGTATTATGCATTGGCAAAAGAACCTCCAAAAACCATGACTAAATTGATAGTAAAGGCTGATAAATTCATCAATGCCAAAGAACCTATGGCTGCCAAGAAAGCCTCTATCACAAAATCTAATGACCAAAAGAGCTTTGATAAGAAGGAACAAAAAGATAAGAAGGCCAAGAATCCTATGAAATATGAGGAATATACTCCTCTTACTATCTACCTAGATCTACTAAAGGTTTCATTAACATGGACAAATGGGTTCTTTCTCCTATAAGAATTTCCAAATACAAACATGGATAATTAGTCTTTATATGTAATGGGGATATAATAAATATCGTGACTTTCATAAAGACCAGGGGCATACCATTGATAATTGCATTGCCATGGAGAATGAAATTTAATTTCTCATTTTTTGAGGAAAACTAACCAAGTTTGTTAACCGAACCTAAGGTCGAGACTTGAGAAGAAGGCCAGAGCCCCCTATAAAAATAAAAATTACAAGAAAAGAGGTGAATTATGAGGATGACCCTAAATTGACAAAGAAACCCAGGGAGCCTAATCTTGATGTAGGCATGATATTTTTTTATTGTTATATCATTACAGGAGGAGATTCTAGAGGTGGAGATGAAGTTGATGATAGAAAGGCATATTTAAATGAGGCCAAATCTTATTCTTGCATTAGGCAAGTCAACTTATTAGATAAGATAAATGGTCAACCCAGAAAGGTGAATAAAGATAAGCTAGTCACAGGCTTCTCCAAAAATGACTTATTAGGAGTGCTTTTTCCTCACGACGACCTCTAGTTGTCACCTTCCAAGTATATTAGACAAGGGTTGCAAGAGTTATTTTGGATAATGGTAGTTTAGCAGATGTTTTATTCTATAATTTCTTTTATAGCTTGGGGTTACGAGATAGCAAGTAATAAATTATCATAGGCCTCTAATTATTTTTTTGAAGAAAAGGTTTATCCTTTAGGAACTGTCAAATTAGAAGTCTTGATCAGCACTTGGCCTACAAGCCGAAATGAGAAGAGTCACATCTTTATTATAGAAAAGAATATTCCATTAAGCTATAATATGATCCTCGACAAAGTTGGATTGAAAAAATTCAAAGCAGTGTCATCTACAGTTCATCAGTGTATGAAGTTCCCCACTAACTTTGGGGTTGTCATAGCAAAAGGCAACTAAGTGGAAGCCAAGGAGTGTTACTATACTTTAATCGACTAGCAGAAAGTTCGGAAGAGCACCACCACTTATCAAATTGATAATCTGGACCCCCCGAGAGGAGGCTGATTTAGTCAAAGGGCAGGTCGTGGAATATATAAAAATCATCATGCTAGATGATGAAAAACCAGATCAGACAACTCCGATCGGCTCAAACCTTGCTCCATCCCTCAAATAGGTATTAATTGCATTCGTTAAAGAGTGGAAAAATGCATTTGCCTGGAGCTATGAGGATATGATTGGAATCGAACCTAACTTCCTATCTCATGAACTTAACATCAACAAATATGACAAGCGAATCAAACAGAAGCACGAGATGTTTAGCCTCGAGAAAAATATGACTATCCAGGCGGAAGTTGACAAAATATAGAAAACTCATTTCATTGAAGATGTCAAATACCCTCATTGGTTGGCCAACATAGTTATGGTCAAGAAGAAGAACAACAAATGGTGAATGTGTATGGATTTCACTGACCCCAACAAAGAATGACCAAAAGATCACTTTCCTTTACTAATGATTAATTAATTGGTCGATACAACCGTAGGTCACGAGTTATTGATATTTATAGATGCGTACTATGGTTACAACTAGATCAAAATGAAACCAAAGTATGGAAAAAGCACATCTTTCATCACCAGTCGAGGTACTTACTGCAATAACATTATGCCTTTTGGGTTTGAAAATGCTGGAGTAATATATCAAAGGCTAGTGAATAAATTTTTTGAAGAAAAAATCGAGAAGAATATGGAAGTTTATGTGGATGACATGCTTACCAGGATCAAGGTAGATTTTGAACACATCAAGGATTTGAGTCAGACGTTTGATCAGTTGGAGAAATATCAAATGAATCTCAACCCGACCAAGTGTGTGTTTAGCATATATGAAGGAATGTTCCTAGGATTCATTGTGATTCAGAGAGGAATTGAAGCCAACCTGGATAAAATAAAGACATTGATTGATATGTAATATCCATCATGCAAGAAGGATGTACAAAAATTAATTGGAAGAATGGCTGCCCTAAACAAATTTGTGTCTCAAGCTACTTAAAAAATCCTACTATTCTTCAAAGTGCTTAGGAAAACCTTATAATGGAATGAGGAATGAGAAAATGCCTTTAGGATTTGATGAAATATTTGGGATCTCTATTATTGTTCTCTCGACCAATTTTAGGGAAGAAATTGTATTTATATTTTTCTGTCCCAAAATTCATGCGAAAATTAGATATCACGGTCTAGAAAAACTATCCCTTCCTCTTATTGAGGCTTTAAGGAAGAGGGCCCCATACTTTCAAGTGTAGACCATTGTTGTCTATATAAATTTATCTTTGTGTCAGGTGCTTAACAAATGAGAGAAATCAGGGAGATTGATGTTATAGGCAGTAGAATTAGGAGAATACGTAATCATCTATGAGCCGAGAATCGTGTTGAATGGACAGGTCATAGTAAACTTTATTGTTGAATTATTATATCCAAAAATGATCAATAACCCATGTTTGCTTGTTGATTCCTTGGAAGAAATGTCTTCTCCAAAGAAAATTGATGTTATCGTCGAGCAAACTAAAACTTCATCTACCCAGGAGATGGCTCAATGGTGCAATGAGCAGAGTAAGAAAATATTCTAGCATAGAGTATTATCAGAGGAAAACCGTAATGATGACATTTTAGTTTGGAAGTTGTATGTATACATATCCTCATATGCCACCGGGAGTGGAGCATGCCTTATCAATAATACTACGAATGACATTGATGTGAAATATGCAATTCATTTTCAATTCCAGGCCCCCAATAATGAATCGGAGTATGAAGAACTAATTATAGGTCTGGAATTAGCCTTATCATTGGGAGCAGAGAAGGTTATAACACATAGTGATTCTGAGATAATTTTTAACCAGGTGCTTCAAATATATGGGGTTAAGGGAGATCTCATGATCAAGTATCTATCTAAAATTATGGAAGTCTTCTCCATATTTCTCATAATTAAAATGGTCAGAATGCCAAGGATAGAGAATGATTGAGAAGATGCACTTGCTCAGTTAGCTTTAACAACTAGGATAAAACTCGAGAGAACCATCTCGATGGAGATTCTTGCACAGAGAACTATCGATGCGGAAGCCATGGTCAATTTTATTACGGTGGATTTAGGAACCTCATGGATGGATATTATTAAAAGATACATTGACAATGGTGTATTACCTACTAACCCAAAAGATACCAGGAAGTTAAGGTACAAGGCAACCAATTATGTGAAAGAGTGAGGAGTCTTATACAAAAGGGGATACAAGGTTTCACTACTTCAGTGTGTACTCTGCACCGAGGTACCATACTTGATCAGAGAGGTACATGAAGGTTCCTATGGGGTTCATTCAGCCAATCGATCATTCATGGAAAAGATAGTTATGTAAGGATACTATAGCTGACAATGAGAGAATACTGTATTTACTTTGTCGAAAAGTGTGATAAGTGTCAAAAGTATTCCGCAATCCATAGAAAGTCAGGGGATTCTTTAACTCTGATTAATTCTCCATGGCCTTTAGCTATTTGGGTAATTGATTTGGTCGGCCCATTGCCAAGGACCAAAGTAAGGTCGAAGTACTTGGTGGGGGGCAGTGGAAAACTTTACAAAATGGGTGGAGGCTGAGACATTAGTTGAAATGCCTTATGAAAGAGTTATATAGTTCAGTTGGACATATACCATATGCAGTTATGGAATGCCATATGCCTTCATCATTGATCAAGACACTCAGTTTGACAACGAGGAGTTTGAGGACTACTGCATTCAGTCTAAGATTCAAAAAATTCACTCTGCACCTGGACACCCATAGTGTAATGGCCATACAGAGGTAACCAATAAAACTATATTCGATGGTTAAGGAAGATGTTAGATGATGCTAAGGGAAAGTGGATAAATGCGCTGCACAGTGTTCTTTGGGAATATAGAACTACATCGAGAACATCCACATGTGATACTCCTTACATTCTTTCTTTTGGAACTGAGGCAATATTATCATCCAAGATAGGTTTTTTGACTCACGGGGTATTAAACTATGATTCCCCTAAAAGTGACCTCATGAGAAGATTTGATTTAGATTGTCAAGGAGGATGAGGTTCTCTGAGTAACTACCTATGAATAAAGAGCTGCTAGATTTTACAACAGAAGGGTTAAGCAAACCAACTCGAAGGAGGGAGACTATGTCCTTAAGAAAGTCATCAAGAAAAGTAAAAAGTTTGAAGAAAACTGTCATGGTCCTTATCGCATCTCTACAGTCGTCTGATCGTGAACTTAGCACATAAAAACATTTAAAAGGGAAGATTTTAAAAATCCATGGAATGACAATCATCTCAAGAAATATTATCAGTAGCCGTGTTAAGAATTTGAGGTAATCATTTCATCCAGTTTAATAAAGTTGTGATATCCAACCAATTATGCTTCATTTTTATGTTTTTTCTTGGAGTACGGGCGATGGTACATAAATCAACCAACAAACTTTTTCAACTTTAAAAAATAAAAAATAAATTTTAGACTTTGTGTATGACTTCATCTTTGATAAGTCACGAATAAGAAGTCCCAAAAACTTCATGTATGACCTAAAGTCAAGAACAAGAAGTTTTACCCGACTAGGTTAAATTCAAGAAAACCCAATATTCCTTTGACATTTAGTCACCATTGGTAACTAATGCAAACACTTAGCTCTAAAAAAAACAAAGATTAATTTTATCTAAGTACATTAGTAGAATCCAAGTCCCACTAACTCATGTTCACACTTGACCCAACACAAATCAATCAAGTGGGTTAATTGGTTGCATAACCGATCAACTAATCAAAAGCTTAAACAAAGAATAAAATATATAGACAAACATGTATGCAAAATAATGTATTTTTTTTTCATTTCAATAAACTTCCATAAAAAACATACATAAAAATTATATTGAAACAAAAAGAAGTAATGATAAGAAAAGCAAAATTATTCCATTTGACATTTCCCATTAGCTTTGTCCATCGCTCCTGAAGGAACATTAAGAGAAATGGGCAGAGTAGTAGTCCTGAAGTCCCTCAACCTATTACGGCCACTAGTACTCGGCCGATCCAACAAATAAAGAGGACGAATGTAAGACTATTCACCATGTAGACCATAATCTCCTAGGTACTTTCTGACTAAGCTTTGGATAATTGTATCAGTCGGAATCCACTCGAGATCAATCCTGAATGAAGGGTCGGGATAATCCAACATAACTGGATCATGCCAATGCCACAATTCATTTTTCTTATCCACCTTTAATAGTGTCAGAAATTCAACCATCCCCACTAGTAACCTTCTCGGCGAGATTGCTCCAATTGATCCTCCTTATGAGTTATGGCCTCATCATAGCCATCCATCCAGAAAGCTTTGTGTTGCTTATGGAAGTGAAAAGTTAATCGATCCACTTGGTCTTAGAGATTTTTGATGTTTTTATCTTTATCCTTCAACGGAGTTGCCTGGTCGGTCAAGGTTTTCTTGGTTCTTTCTTTATCTTTAGTAGGATGAGCAACAATCACCTGTCTAGAAGATTGGTCAGATTTAGTTTTATTCTTCTTCAAGTTTTCCAACGATTTCACCAGCCTGGCATTTTCGACCTCTAAGAAAGAAGCACCTTAACTAGGCACAACTTCAATAGATTTCTCCAAACTCTCTAACTCATTCCTTAAATTGTTGTTTTCTTTTTTAAGAAGATTTGCAATGTCCCGAGAAATTTCCACCTCCCCATTAAACAAGAACTAATAAGAACCCAAAAGTGTATATTTTATACCCCGAATAGAAGCATTTTAGTCACTCGTTTTTAAAAAAATTGTCCTTACGTTCATATTTATCTACATTGCAGGTCAATCGACAGTCGTTGCATCAAATAATGTTAAATCAAGTCAATTGCGGTAACGTAGTGGTAAAAAGTATTCAGTGAAGAAAATCAAAGCGATAGTGAAGATTGAGTCATGTTGAGCTTGGCCAGATGAGTTTCGATGCCCCCAACCTAGTCCCGTACCAAACCTAAGCTTAAGTAGAGTCCAAGCCATCACTCGAGCGTCACGTGTGTTTAGTTTGACTTTTTAGAGTTTTATTTTTATTTGAGTCGGTCTTAATTTTTAGAATTTATTTTATATTTTGTTTAGAGTCTTGTATATATTATTTAGGATTTATTTGTGTGTCGACTATTTTTATATATATTTATTTACTTAGGTGTGAGTTTATTTTTATTTGATTTTTAGTTTCTATTCTTAGTGTCGTTTTAGTAATATTTTTTTAGGGTTATTAGTATTATTTTATTTTAGGTCATTTATTTTTAGGATTAGAAATTTATTTTTTTATAATTTATATTGTTTAGTTTAATTTTATAGTTTTCTAAATATTTATTTCACTTATGGGATTTTAATTTTTATAGATTTTATTTTGAGTCTTAGTTTTAATTTATTTTTTAGGGTACATACACCCACACCTAACTCCCATGAACCTCACCACACACACCAAATCCCTTATCACCTTCTTCCCTACACCACCCACTTCTCTCTCTTCCCACCATAACCAAGATTACCACCACATCCTAAACCTAGTATCCATTTAACTAACCACCATATATCCCCACACTAAACCTTATGACCCAAACCTCCCATACCTGAACTTCATCCTGTGTAGACCCGAAGCTACCCTGACCTGCTCGCTTGAACCCATACCCGGTTTCAAACCTTGTAATACCCAAACCCGACCTACACTTAATCTCAAACCCAAACCATCCTCAACTCTGGACAGAACAAAGATCCAAACATCTCATAACCTGAATGCCAAAGTAAGACGCATCTTGTGAACCAACTGGAAAACCCACAACTTTGACCCAATTGACCCATAAATTAGGAATAATTCAAATTCCAAATCCAAGTCAATCCAATAAAACCCACGTGAGTTGAATCTATCCCCAAAACCTTTTCACTTATAATTTTCAAATTCCACCAATATCTCCTCTCCCAACCCAAATCGTGGGTTATAAAAGAAAGAAGGGAACCTCATAAAGGACTCTCACATAGGGACTCATACACGAGAGACCAAAGAACGTAGAAGAAGAAAAAAAAAGACACTGAGAGAGTCTAGTAGCATAGAAAAATAAGAAAAATAGAAAAAAATTAGTTTAGGTCCACAATAATTTCTAGGTTTAGTGTTTATGCTTATTTTTGTAATCAAGTTAAGTTAAGTGTGAAGACAGTGGACGTAATTCAAGGAATCAAATCGAAAGGAGACTTTTGTGTATTGTACTCCTTACTCTTCTATTCAAATTTGTGTTCCATGTTTATGATTGATATTGATTATTTAATAATGCTTGGATAAACACCCCATTCAAGGGGTGGGATGAAACGTGAAGGATGTTAGTTTAATTAAATAATTTGTTTAATTGTTATGTTTCTAGGCTAATTAATTTGGAACAATCACTAGTTAATTTATATAACGAGAGTTAGTAAATTAATTTTAAAAGTTAATATTTGATTTTGGGATTTGAATTAGAGATAGGTCTTTTTTTCTAAAATAAATATATTAATTCTATTTGCGATTCAAAGATTCGTATAATTTTTAATAAAGTAATCTTAGCGGATATTATGTTAAAAATAGTATGAATCTTGAATTTTTTATACAGTGGCATTTCCAAATTTAATTGCTAAAAATGACAATGTTGATTTTATGATTGTAACGGGAGTTAAATTCTAAATTTAATATCATCTCTAAATATTTCAATTGAATAAATTGAGAAATTAATTGAAATTGATCACGCGGTGTAATGCCACCTCTTGTATATTCTCATAATTCTAAACTTGGCTACATTTTCAATTTTAGTAGTTGTTTAATTCCATTTGATTTTTGCAGTAATTGATTCATTCTCCCTTGAAATTGTTTTTAAACATAAAAAAAAAGAGATTTTAATTACAAAATTAAAATTTCAAGGAATGACGCTAATTTTTTCTTCACTTGAAAGTTGGATTGATACTCGTGCTTAACAAAATACTAGTATTTAACAAGTTTTGTAGGTAATTCAATGGAACTTTGAGACTCGACATTTGGAGACAACGACTGATGCATATAGAACGAGTTATCAAATGATGAGAGATCTGAAACACCTTCTTCCTGAGAGACGACGTGATCCATTAAAGCATTTATCAAAGCCCCAACTAGGACTCAAGGCCTCAAACTTGGCTTCATAGTCCGAATGGACGAAATCTTGGGAGAGATTGTGGTTGTCCTAAAATTGCTCGATCCTCTTATTGTAGACCACATTATTTTCTTCAACTCTATAAAAAAGATGGTGCTAGTGAACGTAGGCTTCCTTGAGCTGGTCTGAAGTATCCACACTAAGCATCCCTTCTATTTCGGCCTCAGTTAAACGTACATGTTCATAACCAACCAAGTCTTCCTATGTCTTAATACATCAGTCTCAGCAGAGATAATGACATTTTTCCTAGCAATAAACTGGGAACAACAATATAAGAACAATAAATACGACCAAAAAAAATGTTTAAGTACAGTTAAAATCAAAATCTAACAAGTTGACAAAAAAATACTTTTCATTCATCACAAGAAAAAGTGTTACACTGGGCTATTCCATTACAATCAAAAGAAAAAAGAAGAAAATCATACATCAAAGAAAAAATGATACAAGATAGAGCAGTCCATTAGATTTACACCTTCTCGATGTCCTTTGTTTTTCCTTTTGGGAGGATGGATTTAGACTCAATCATAGGTACCAAGGAGGATTCACCCATTCCCTCCTCCGCATCAACCCACTCTTCTAAGTTAGGGGGTACTAAGATCATGTCCCTGAAAAAAATCAGAGTGGGTAATGATGTCGACCTCCTTCAAAGTAGAAGTCCATCCGTCCTTGTAGGACACCTTCTTCATATACTATATTTGAATGGAAGTTAATGCGAAGGATTTGTCCTAACCTTTGTTGAAGGCATCTTATTTGTCCTTTTTATTTGGTCCTTCAATTCTAAGAATTTGTTCTTCTTAACAGCAGCTTCAACTAACAAGTTAATATCCATCTTCTCAGTTGTCTTCAACATATCCTTAACATTCTTCTATTTCTCCTCATCTTGTTCTAACTGGTCTTGCCAGTTCTTCCTATCTATTTCATGATCCTCCTCATTAGTGGATAAGGACTCATTCAAGCCTTTAAGAGCTTATTAAACAATCGTTAAGGAGGACCTCAACGCATCATCTCTGATCAATAATTGGTCATAATCGATTAAGAACATCAGGAAATGCAATAACAAAATAATTATCACACATAAGTGAGGAATAGAGAAACTACTGAAGGCAAGCAAAGTGTCAAAAATTTTACAAAGTCTAAATTCTGATTTTCCCTTCCAACGGATGGGCTCTGGATAGGGGGCTACTGCCGACCTATTGGATGAAAGGATTCCATCACAAATTAGTCCCCTGGCTAAGCCAAGGTTCATTACCACCGAGGCAAACTCAACATTAGTTTTATTGTTGAGTTTTTCTGGACCCACTCTTATTGAACAATGGGTCCCCTCTTCAATATCTTAAATTGAGGCACTGCGATTTTGGCCTTTTCAGCATTAAGGGATAAGGGGCCTTTTGTCAACAACATTGGACTTATTTGGTGGAATTAGGTAAATTAACTACTAAAGGCCTATTGTCTTGCATAGTCTTCAGGTAGTATGTATTGTCTCATGTTGTTCCCCACTTATAGCAATACATAAGTTCAATCCCAATGTGAGTCCCATGAAGTTCATTTAAAAGATGGACTGTTAACAACCGTCTAAGTGTTGAGGGTAACTTTCGCAGGGACCACATCAAAATACTACCATAATTCAAGGAATAAATGGTTTGGATGGAAATTTATTCCATGCTCTACAATAAAGAGAGTGGAGATCTAGTGACCCCCATCTAATGATAATAATATATCTACAGGGCCTCCTACTAGTTCTAAAGATACCTAGTTGGGTATTTTTCATTTCCCCCTAAATTCGTCTAAAGAACCCTCATCAACGATCTAAACCATTGTCAAAATGAAATAAAGGAAATGAGGGGGATAAAAAAAGGAAATCTTACAGAGCTTACTAAAGAACAATAAAGAATGAACGCCAAAGAAAAGCTTGAAGAAAAGAAATTACTTATGTGCGAAGGTTGATGATGAAAAGAAATGGGGGGAAAAGCTTCGTCCTTTTCATTGATTTACCTCAAAAGTTATAAGGAATGATTAACTCAATTAATGATTGAAATCTTGAAGGCTGCACATTTCCCAAAAGAACGGAAAGAGCAATGTACCCTTTAGTGGTTCGCTATTTTTAAATTATTCATAAAAATGCCACTAACTGATATACTAGTGAAAAATTTACAAGTCCGAAAGGTCAGTTTTTGACCACTGTTACATTGGGACACAAGCAACTTTTTAGAATAAATACTCCATTTTAATAAATCATCAAGAATGAAGCATTTAGGGCTTTTGTTATGGGTGAAATTATTCATGCCATGTGGACCAATGAGATATGGACACCTGTCCTCGT
Source organism: Sambucus nigra (assembly GCA_949130495.1). Classification (NCBI taxonomy): domain Eukaryota; kingdom Viridiplantae; phylum Streptophyta; class Magnoliopsida; order Dipsacales; family Adoxaceae; genus Sambucus; species Sambucus nigra. The sequence continues at coordinate 177,302,859 of OX422218.1, read as the reverse complement.
AAGTATACATCTTAGGGTTTCATTTATACTTGGTCATCTCCAGAACTACTTGGTCAGCATACCAACCAACCAAAGTGAGAAGATAAACCATCAATAAGAGGAATGATTACTCACATGGGAATTATCAATCGCCATTCCACACGTGCCTTAGAAGATCAATAGTCTTATTTATTTTATATGGGTTTAAATGATTGAATATGTAAAGGAATTCCATCCCTTGGTTTTCTCACCACTATAAATATATCATTGCCCTCAGCTCAAGGGATAAGTCATTTGTGCACAAGAAGGACTACCCAAAGTTCTAAATAACTACACTTAATTGTAATACCATAACCGTGGATGTAGGCTTTCCATTAAATGAGCCACGCTAAAAATATTTGTTCTTCTTTATTGTCATGTTTATTTTCCTTCTCATTAATTAAATAATTATCGTGATTACAAAATTAATAATTCATATCTATGATAAAATATATACCAATTTCAAACATCAACAACCTCCATGTGCTTTCTCTCTTCTTGGGGCCCTAAGTCATCGAAAGGGCATGTCTCGCTGCACTCCAAATGAAGAACATCACTTTAGGTGGAACCTTTGCCTTCCAAATTTTCTTCCATAGGAAGTAAGTTCTTTGGTTCCAATTCCAAATTAAGATTGAATAATACACACTCACTATATAGACCCATTTCCCTTCCAATTTCCATCTCATGACATCCTTCCCCTCATTGGGTGGGGAGCCGCTCCCAAACAATTAGAAAAAGACTTTGCCTCCTCGAGTTTCTAATCCTATAACTACCTTCTGAACTTAGGATTCCAAATCACTCGGCCACTAGTCATCATCATGTGATTTGAAACCAAACTGACACATTCATTAGGGTTTTTCAAAAAATAATGATACAAGACTGAAACTTCTCGAGAATGAGTTGTTGTCGATTGAACAATGTAATATGATGATTGATAAGTATTTCCACAAGGTAAAATAAATATGTTGTGAAATTTCTTAATTAGATCCTACTATTGCTATTGGGGAAAGCAGGATAAAAATAATAATTACCCATGGTCTGAGGCCCAAATACTCAAGCTTTGTGACGTGACTCAAAATCTCTCTAGTGCATGCTAATTACGGTTAAAGTGCAAACCGGTCGCGTAAGTATTAAACCTGGTAAGATGGGGTCGAATCCTCAGGGAAATAGGAGGTGGAACATAACAACATATAGGAAAGATGCTTAACCCTCAACTGACTCAGAAAAATAAAGGAAAAGGTGATGAATTTTGAGTTTTATCTACGAACTAAATGAAAATTAATTGAATGAGTAATTAAATGAAGTATGCATAATTAAACTAACTATGAATTAATGAATATGAGGAAGAAAAATAGGTTGGACTGAAATCTTTTGAACCCTAGTACGTTTAACAGATATTAAATTAATTATGAATTAGATATTTTATTAAACCACAGACTTAATTCATTTCAAGCATTACATATATGAAGGTACAAGCCCGCATCATACATAATCAAGAATAGAAAAAAAAGCGGTATCGGAATAGTTGACACGCACGTCACACTCTTAAACACCCTGGTTACCTAGGACAAACGAGGTTAAAAGTCCTACGACGGTTGTAATAACTAATCAACATGATTCAATAGTTACTTAATTCAGGGAATCAGTTTTATATCTATGAAAACCACATTAGGTTGGGTTCATGCATTCCAACCCTTATAAATCTAGTCGGACATGGTTATGTGAGAAATAACACAAATCTTAAAGTTGCATGCAATGAAAATCATAACTATGTGAAAACTCACTGAAACATGCAAAGAAGAATTTTAATTAAGAAATAATGAAACTCCAAATGAAAATATGAAAGCAATTGAAAGAAACGGAGAAAATAATACGTGGAATGAAGAAAAACCTTGAATTAATCCAAAAATATGAACAAAATGTTGAACAAGATAAATCCTAAAGTTTTTGGCTTCAAAAACCTTTCAAAACTAACTAAAAAGAAGCCTCCTAAGGTATAGTATCAGAAAATAATAAATACATCACGTTATTTTAAGTGTTTGCACCGCGTAAAACTTTTTTTAGAGAAAAGAAAATTACATTTTTCGTCCGCCGAACCAGTCCGGTCTTGGTTGCTTTAATGGCGGGACCGATCTGGTGTATACCAGTTTAGTGGACCGGTCCGATGATTTTCCATCGGTTTGGTTTCATGGTTCAAGTGTTGGGGACCAGTCCGATAGAAACTCTATTGGTTCGGTTTGGTGACTTTACATTTTTCTTCCCTCTTCTCCTTGATTTCTTCTCAACTTTGAATCTTCATAACTATTTACTCGGGACTCGAATTTGGATGCCATTTCTTCCTACGTGCTTGTGGACTCTAGGTCTTCAACTTTCCTTTTGGTTCCGTATCTGATTTCTTGGGTACAATTATAGTTTCACACTTGAATTTCCTTCACTTGTATCTTTCTTGAGTTTGAGCTTTCTCTTTTCTCCACTTTTGTAAAATATTTGCAAAATGTAAGAGAAATACGCGAAACTCGATGCACTATACAGAAAAGGTTAGTGGCAATGATATGAGATATATAAACTCGGTTTACACAGCATAAGATGATAAAAGCCTCTAAATTAATAGGATAACTATGAAATATTTATGCCTAATCAAACCCCCTAACTTAAAACTTTGATCGTCTCGAGCAATGTAAAGGAATCAAAGCAAGGTCCATGTGACAACCGAGATATAATTTTGATAAATTATATTTAAATCATGGTTATGTTATGTGACATGAATAATATGTTATTAGTATATCTAATGTTAAGTGATTGTGTTTAGTATAATCTTACTTTCATAAATCGTGAAATATTGAGTTATGTACGGACACAAAATTTTGTTATTTTTGATAGAAATGTTCCTATTTAAGACTAGTTTCTACCCCTATAAAATTACAAATGAAATGATGTAAAAACTATACAGTTTTAGACATGTGAGTTAGGGTTGTAACGCAATAAATAGTGCATCAAATGGATGTCCGAGTAAGAAGTTAGGCCGAATTTACGAACAAGGGGCAAATCTGTCCATTTCGTTTAAGTGGTAAATTGTCTTTTATTAAACCAGATGTTTTAATTTGATTGGTTGGCATGGGAGGCAGTCTTAGCCTACTTAAACCTCTCCCTTTAACTTATTTCTTCAGGAAATATAACCCTATGTTCAGTTTTGAGAGATTTAAGCATAAGGAAAGAGAAAGTAGAAGTTTAAGGAAGAAAGATTACAAGAAAAGCCAGGAAAATTCCAAGAAAATCCTTAAAGTGTTTCCAAGGTATAATTTTGTGATTAATATTGTTTTAATCTTGTATTATACTTATTTCAAAGTATATAAATCATGAATTAGGGATTAAAATTCCATCACCCTTTCTGATAATATGTATTGGTTCATATGTGAGGTAAGTGGTGTTTATAGGCCATATTGGTTTGTATTGAAACCCCTTGTTCTCAAACTTGCATATATTTTTGTGTGCTTACTGGAATTCAAAAATTCCAATTGGATATGAAAGTAGACTCATATATTCATATCATATCATAAAATTAGAATTTAAATCCTTATGGTTAGGCCTTAGTGATGGTTACAAGTTGGTATATAGTTGCTATTTGTATATTTCATTTCTATATACCCTGAGTTTGGTCAAGCTTTTGACATAGTAAATGAAGTCAAAAGATTATGAAACTTAAATTATGTATTATTCAGTATGTTTATTCAAAATGGGTGGAAAAACATGGAAATTTATGTTGCAGAAAATTAGGAAAATTCATGGAAGTTAAAGTGAAAATAGAGGAGTTTGTAGGGCAGATTTATGATGTTGTAAAGAAATGGTCACAGATTGTCCTAGGGAGCTTGAAAAATTACACCATCACTTGTATTGGAAAGTATATTCAGATAAATTTTCATATTAATAAGATTGTACACCTGTATTTGTAAAATTTATGAATATGGGATGGTTATGTATGGAGGACAATAATTTGAGGCTATACTAGATACCCCATGAAAGAATGTTTTTATCTTCTCTTTCCCAAGGGTATTTTGAGTATATGTTTTATGTGTATATACATTGAGAAGTATACGTTTATGTTTACTTGAATTCAGTTATAAATTCCTTACGAGGTATTTTCTATTGTTGAATGTTCATAACCTTATCAAAATATATACCATTGTTTAGTCTTTACACATGTTTAATGGAATGTGACTTAAGTAGATTTATATTGTTGTTGTATAGTCATTGAAAGGTGCATAGATATATTAAGATAATACTTACGATTGAGATTCAGTATTGATTTAGTTGGATTAACAGGTGTAAGGTCAAATCAACCCAGTTCAGCTCCACCGGAATGAAACGTGAATACATAGTTAACAACCCAATGTGAGTGTACTTACTGGGTTGATTATGGATATGTTGTGTATGTATTATATATTGAGATGATATGTCTTATTAAAAGTAATGAGGTGTTGAGATGTTATGGATTATTAAAAGTCAAGAGATGTTGAGATGTTTTGGCTTTATTAAAGCCAAGATATGTTGAGTTGCTATCCAATTTCGGAGATGTTAGGTTATTAAAACCTATGGATATGTTTATTGCCTATAGATAGGAGATGTGGGGTTTATTAACTCCGGATATGTATATGGCCTAATTCAGCACATATATGGATATATATTCATATGTTGAGATGTTAAAATATTACTTTTTACTATATAGAGATGTAGTACATTCACTGAGTTTTTAAACTCATGGTTTTATATGTTTATATTTTCAGGTTCTGAAGCTGCCACTGCCAGGTCTAGGAGGTTGAGTAAATAGTAGTAGGGTCTTGATAGTTTTGTTTTATACCTTGTAATAGTTGTAATTAAGTTAATTGGTATGCGAGTTCTGTTTAAATTATATCACCTTAAAACGATTGGATTTTTACTATTCCTCATTTTAACCTTGAAGTTGTTTCAATATGTATTACTAAATAAGTAAATAAATAATAAGTGTAGTTTGTGAACTATTTAGTTAATTATATCCTAATGGGGTTAGGCGGTGTCAACTTGGTATCAGAGCTTTAAGTTTTTATATTCTGGGGTTAAAAAGTCTAGATGTGGCAGTGGCTGAAATAGTGTGGTGTGGGTAATTTATATTAACTTGTGAGAAATACTAACCATTATGTTAGAAATAAATGTTGTAAGATATGGAAGGAGCAAATGTTCATGAGAGGGTGGATGAGGAATCTCCAAATACAGTAAACCAACAAAATCCAAATAATGTAGAGGGGGCCCCTGAACAACTTACAAATATGCAGAGAATTGCTCGTGCCATGACTTTAATGGCAGAACAACAAAACATGTTTATGACGCAAATAACAGAACAGCAAGCCAAGTACTTGGAGGAGCAGAATTTCGCCAGAAGAGAAAGGGAAATACAACGAGAGAAGAAGAATACTCTGTACGAGAAGTTTATCAAATTAAACCCCCAGCATTTTTCAGGTTCTGTAGATCCTTTAGAAGTTGAGGCTTGGGTCAGAGACACAGAAACTAACTTCAGGGTGATGAATGTACCTGGCGCGCATAAGGTAATTTTGGCTACTTTCATGTTAAAGGGTGAAGCTAAATATTGGTGGGAGTCTTCTAATCATTTATTGCTTACTCCAGGGGGAGGTGAGGTAATTACTTAGGATTCCTTTATTAAAGTCTTATATGAAAAGTATTTTCCTCGTATGTATTGGAAGCAAAAAGAGAGAGAATTTTTATCATTGACTTAGGGGAATATGTCGGTCAGGGAGTATGAAACTAAATTTATATATTTGTCTCAATTTTTATTTTGTTTCTTACACAATGAGGAGGACAAATGAACTAGATTTCAAAATGGGTAGAATTTGGTTATCAAGTCTAGACTCATTGCACTTGAAATGGTAGATTATACTTCTTTAGTTAACAAAGCCATAATGGTTGAAAGAGATGTTAATGGTGTAATAAAGGATAGGGAACAAAGGGGAAAGAGGAGTAGATTTGATCCATATCAGCAAAAGGAAGGTAATATAGAATACTAAAAATAGGGGAGTCAAATATTTTAGCACGGTAGAGGGACTGGAAATTTTGTTTAGAATAGGACACCAAGAAGTTTTAGGGGTGCAGGATCGATCGACCAACAGAATAGACAACAAGAGAATGACAATGGGCAGTCTAAGCCTGTTATATGCTATTTTTGCAAAGCTGAGAGCCATATCAGTTCATATTGTCCCAAGGTAAAGGGGGTAGAGTGTTATCACTATCATCAAATTGGTCATACCAAAAAGAACTATCCTATGCTAATGGGAAGGATTCAATCGGCTACTACTAGTCGAGGTTCATCACTTTGAGTCATAGGGAGAGGAAGAGGTAGAGGACAGGCTAGTGGTTCCAGGGCTCCGAGAAGAATATTTTCTATGACTTTACAGGATGCTCAGGATACTCCATAGGTGGTGACAAGTACGTTTTTTGTCATGAACAAACATGCTTACGTGCTTATTGATCCAGGTTCTACTCATTCATTTGTTGCACTATCATTTACCATGCATTTGGGTCGACCATGTTCTTATCTAGGTTGTGGTTTATATATTTCTGCACCTATGGGGGATGTGATGTTAGTGGAGCTTGTGTATAAAAATTGTGTATTTGTATGTGGGGAAGAGGGAGTTCACCATTGATTTAATTCCATTAGATATTCGAGATTTTGATATTATCTTGGGTATGGACTGGTTATCTTCCTACCATGCATCGATTGACTATTTTCGTAAGGAGGTTACATTTAATATGCCGGGGGAGGAAGAATTCAAATTTACTAGGGAAAGAAATGTAATTCCAAACTGTCTTATTTTTGCCCTTTGGGCGAGGAAATTGTTAAATAAGGGTTATCAAGGCTTTTTAGCATATATTGTGGATACAAACAGGGAATTACAAAAATTAAAAGATATCCCAGTAGTTAAGGATTTTACAGATGTGTTCCTAGATGAATTACCAGGATTACCACCTAGCAGAGAGGTAGATTTTACTATCGATTTAGTGCTTGGTACAACTCCAGTTTCTATTTCTCCATATGGAATGGCACATGTGGAACTAAAGGAGTTAAAGGTTCAACTGTAAGATTTGCTAGACAGAGGTTTTATTTGACCTAGTGTATCACTATGGGGTGCTCCAATATTACTTGTGAGAAAGAAAGACGACACTATGCGACTTTGCATTGATTATCGGTAGTTGAACAACGTAACTATTCGAAATAAATATCCATTGCCTCATATTGATGATTTGTTTGATCAATTACAAGGTGCTAAAGTGTTTTCAAAAATTGATTTGAGATCGGGTTATCATCAATTAAGGGTGAGAGATTGTGACATTTCTAAGACATCTTTTCGTTCTCGCTATGGTCATTATAAATTTTTGGTAATGCCATTTGGGTTAACAAATGCTCCAACAGTGTTTAAGGATTTAATGAATCGAATATTTCATCCTTTCATAGATTCATTTGTTATTGTCTTTATCGATGATGTTTTGATATACTTACCTAGCCAAGAGGAACATGAGAGGCATCTAAGAGTTGTATTGTAAGTTTTGCGAGATAGTCAATTGTTTGCCAAGTTTAGCAAATGTGAGATTTTGTTAAATCAGGTAGTATTTCTTGGGGATGTTGTTTTGGGAGATGGAATTTATGTTGACCCAAAGAAGGTAGAGGCAATTATGCAATGGGAAAGATCAAGAAATGTAACGGAGATAAGGAGTTTTCTAGGATTGGCTTGATATTATAAAAGATTCATAAAGGGGTTTTCATCTATAGCCTTATCGTTGACTAAATTAACCCGAAAGGAAGTGAAATTTGTCTGGAGTGATGAATGTCAGCACATCTTTGAAAAGTTAAAAAATAGGCTAGTATCAGCTCCAGTTCTCATCGTTCCATCAAGTGGAGAAGGTTTTGTGATTTATACTAACGCTTCACATCAAGGCTTGGGTTGTGTTCTCATGCAACATGGAAAGGTAATTTCTTATGCATCTAGACAGTTAAAGATGCATGAACGTAATTATCCTACACACAATTTAGAACTTGCGGCTATTGTTTTTGCCTTGAAATTATAGAGACACAATTTATATGGAGAGACGTGTAAAATTTTCACTGACCATCAAAGTTTGAAGTATTTATTTAAATAGAGAGACTTTAATTTGAGAAAAAGACATTGGATGGAGTTAATTAAAGACTATGATTGTACCATTCACCATCATCCTGGGAGGGCCAATGTTATTACAGATGCTCTAAGTCCTAAGTCATTGGGGAAGTTATCTTGTATTCCATGTGCACGGGTTGGCAATATTATGGAATTAAGACTGATGGGAGTAGAGTTAAACTTAACTAAAATGAGGACGTTAATTGCACACGTTACAGTGAGACCTTTACTGGTAGAATGCATACTGAATTTGTAAATCAATGATCCATTCCTTGAGAAGAAGAAACGAGAAATCCTGGATGGTAAAGAGAGTGACTTTGAAATTAAGAAGGATGAATCACTGTGTTATAAAAATAGAATTTGTGTACTGAATGATCCATCCTTAAAGAAGGATATATTATAAGAGGTACATAGTTCTATTTACTCTATGCATCTTGGAGGTACCAAAATGTACAGAGATTTGAAAGAGTATTACTAGTGGAATAATATGAAAATGTGAGATTGCAGAATTTGTAGCTAAATATTTAGTATGCCAGTAAGTGTAGGTGGAGCATCAGAAGCTAGCGGGATTATTGCAGTCATTGCCCATTCCAGAATGGAAGTGGGAACATTTAATGATGGACTTTGTTACAGGATTACCCCGGTCACCAAAGGGGCATGATTCTATTTGGGTGATTATAGACCGATTAATGAAGTCAACTCATTTTCTTCCAGTTAAGACCACCTACACTGTTAACAAGTATGCACATATGTACGTTGATGAGATTATCCATTTGCATGGTGCACCAATTTCAATAGTATCAAATAGATATCCAACATTCACTTCTAAGTTTTGGCCTCGTTATAGAATTCCATGGGCACAAATTTGAAGTTTACTACTGCATTTTATCCACAAATCGATGGGCAATCAGAAAGAATGATTCAAATATTAGAAGACATGTTGCGAGCCTGTGTATTTGACTTCAAAGGTAGTTGGGATGATCATTTGCCATTGATGGAATTCGCGTACAATAATAGTTATCAGTCCACCATTGGTATGGCTCCTTATGAATCTTTATATGTGAGGAGATGTAGTACGACATTATGTTGGGATGAAGTAGGTGAAAGGAAAATATTGGGTCCTGAATTAATAGATACGATGACTGAAAAGATCAAAATGATTCGAGAACAGATAAAGATAGATCAAAGAAGGCATGAATTTTATGCAGATAAAAGAAAGTATCCATTAGAATTTTGAATGGGAGATTTTGTATTCCTATGTATTTCACCGTGGAAGGGCGTTATGAGATTTGGAAAAAGGGGAAACTAAGTCTAAGATACATTGGACCATATAAAGTGTTGGAAAGAATTGGGACCTGGCATATAGATTAGCCTTAACTTCAAAATTATCTCATTTACATGATGTGTTTCACGTATCGATGCTTCGTAAGTATTTGGTGGATCCATCTCATCAGCTGAAAACCCAACCTATTGAACTGAAAGAAGACTTGCCGTACATCGAGGAACGAGTGGAAATTATTGATCGTAAGGAGAAAGTATTAAGGAACAAAGTTATTCCCTTAGTTCAAGTTATGTGGATGATCCATGGAATTAAATAGGCAACTTGGGACATGGAGGATATCATGAAGAAACTGTATCCCCATTTGTTTGGTAAGTGACCTTTATATTAAATTTCGGGGATGAAATTTTCTAAGGGGGGTAGTTGTGACAAACCGGATATAATTATGATAAATTATATTTAAATCATGCTTATCTTATGTGATATGAATAATGTGTTATTACTATATCTAATGTTAAGTGATTATTTTTAGTCTAATCTTACTTTCATAAATCGTGAAATGTCGAGTTATGTACGGACACAAAAATTTGTTATTTTTGATAAAAATGTTCATGTTTAAGAGTAGCTTTGACAGTTATAACATTACAAATGAATTGAGGTAAAAACTAGATAGTTGTAGACATGTGAGTTAGGTTTGTAATACAACAAACAGTGCATCAAACAGATGTCCGAGTAAGAAGTTAGGCCGAATTTATGAACAAGGAGAAAATCTTTCCATTTCCTTTCAGTGGTAAATGTCTTTTAGTAAACCATATGTTTTAATTTGATTGGTTGGCATGGTAGGCAGCCTTGGCCGACTTATATGTCCCCCTTTAACTTATTTCTTTAGTAAATATAACCCTAGGTTCAGTTTTGAGAGATTTAAGCATAAGGTAAGAGAAAGTAGAAGTTTAAGGAAGAAAGATTACAAGAAATACTAGGAAAATTCCAAGAAAATCCTTAAAGTGTTTCCAAGGTATAATTATGTGATTAATATTGTTTTAATCTTGTATTATACTCATTTCAAAGTATATAAATCGTGAATTAGGGATTAAAATTCCATCACCCTTTGTGATAATATGTATTGGTTCATATGTGAGGTAAGTGGCGTTTATAGGCCATATTGGTTTGTATTGAAACACCTTGTTCTCAAACATGAATATATTTTCGTTTGATTACTGGAATTCAGAAATTTCAATTGGATATGAAAGTAGACTCATATATTCATATCATATTCGAAAATTAGAATTTAACTCCTTATGTTTAGGCCTTAGTGATGGTTGCAAGTTGGTATATAGTTACTGTTTGTATATTTCATTTTGGTATACCCTGAGTTTGGTCAAGATTTTGACACAGCAAATGAAGGTAAAAGATTATGAAACTTTAATTCTGTATTATTTAGTATATTTATTCAAAATGGGTGGAAAATCATGGAATGTTATGTCGGAGAAAAATTATGAAAATTCATGGAAGTTGAAGGGGCAATAGAGGAGTTTGTAGAGCAAATTTATGATGTTGTAAAGAATGGTCACCGATTGCTCTACGAAGCTTGATAAATTACACTGTCACTTGTATTGGAAAGTATATTCAGATATGTTTTTATATTGATAAGCTTGGACACCTGTATTTCTAAAATTATGAATATGGGATGGTTGTGTATGGAGGACAATAATTTGAGGCCATACTGGATACCCCATGAAAGAATGTTTTTATCTTCTCTTTCCCAAGGGTATTTTGAGTATATGTTTTATGTGTATATACATTGAGAAGTATACGTTTATGTTTACTTGAATTCAGTTATAAATTCCTTACGAGATATTTTCTATTGTTGAATGTTCATACCCTTATCAATATATATACCATTGTTTAGTCTTTACACATGTTTAATGGAATGTGACTTAAGTAGAGTTATATTGTTGTTGTATAGTCATTGAAAGTTGCATAGATATATTAAGATAATACTTACGATTGAGATTCAGTATTGATTTAGTTGGATTAACAGGTGTAAGGTCAAATCAACCCTGTTCAGCTCCACCGGAATGAAACGTGAATACATAGTTAACAACCCAATGTGAGTGTACTTACTAGGTTGATTATGGATATGATGTGTATATATTGTATATTGAGATAATATGGCTTATTAAAAGTAATGAGGTGTTGAGATGTTATGGATTATTAAAAGTCAAGAGATGTTGAGATGTTATGGCTTATAAATGCCAAGATATGTTGAGTTGCTATGCAATTCCAGAGATTTCAGGTTATTAAAACCTATGGATATGATTATTGCCTACGAGAAGGAGATGTGGGGTGTATTAACTCCGGATATGTATATGGACTAATTTGACACAGAGTTGGATATACATTGAGATGTTGAGATGTTAAAATAATACTTTTACTATATGGAGATGTAGTACATTCACTGAGTTTTTAAACTCATGATTTTATATGTTTACATTTTCAGTTCTGAAGCTGGCACTGCCAGGTCTAGGAGGTTAAGTAAATAGTAGTAGGGTCTTGTTAGTTTTGTTTTATACTTTGTACTAGTTGTAATTAAGTTAAATGTTATGTGAGTTCTGTTTAAATTATATCACCTTAAAACGATTGGATTTTTACTATTCCTCATTTTAACGTTGAAGTTGTTTCAAAATGTATTACTAAATAAGTAAATAAATAATAAGTGTGGTTTGTGAACTATTTAGTTAATTATATCCTAATGGGGTTAGTGGGTGACAGTCCATCACTTAGCAAACGTGTTATTGGGATAAAATGCCTCTTTCACGGGCAAGGGATTGCATTTAGCGTATGCAACAAGCCTTTAAACCCCTAGGTTACCCTAGTAGGACGAGTTGTGTCTCGTGAGGGTTTGTAGTGAATATACCCACAAAATTCATTTTTCGACTAAAAGAAAACTTCAAAATACCTAAAAATTGTGCAATTCAAACTTTTCTTAGAGCAGTCACCGTAAATTTATATTCACAAGTCTCAATTTGTAGTGTGTGTACGCGAAGACAAAAATTAAACCGCTAATTTCCACTTATTGATCATTACGTTACTTTCTCGAAAATTCGTTTTGATTCAATTCTCACGAGATGCTTTCACAAACGAATCACTAAAAATGTGGCTATTTTTTTCGGTATACGTGATATGAAGAGTAAAAATAATGGAACACATATTCACGCACACAATTGAAAGACATAATTTTTATGGTGAATAAATCTCTTCATCGGAATACATCCATTAGAAAATGGGAAACATCATCTCTTATTCACACCAATTAATCTCTCTTATTATCTTTTAGTATCTTATCACTCCATGAGGTAATTACATTCGCAATTCAAACACAATTAATACTTTCTTGGGTGATAAGGTGCATTGGGTAAAATGAGGGAATAGTTGCGAAGTTCATAATTGGAAAATGCTCTTTTGATGTCCGTTAGTTCTTTCTCGGGCTTTTGCTCATTTGTTTCTCTTTCTTATTCTATTTTTTTTTTCTATTTTTCACAATTTTCATTTCTTGCTACTTTTGTTGAGCATTTTTCTTTTATTTTTTTCTTGCCCCTTTTTATTGCACTTTTTAGACTTACTTGATGAATATTCACTTTTCACAATTCTGGGACAATTGGGTTTTTCGGATTACCAAACGAAAAAGAAACATTTTATTAGGCTCAAATTGGATTGCAAAGGGATAATTTTTTACAACTTTTTATGGCTAATATTTTTGGACAAACAAACGATGGCCTAACTTCATTATCCAAATTAGTCACTATTTTACCATATGCGTTTAGAGAATATATTTAGTTTAGAGATATTTTTAGCGCGTTTTGAAGACAACATCCCACACGTTTCCCATAATCGATCAAAACAAAGGTATTGATATCCTTAACGACTTTTTAAACGTTGAATTGAACTTTGAGTTAACCATTAACTTGGATTGATTTAATTACTCACAAAATTGATAGGCTCGAAATCTAATCGGGTTGATTAATCTCCACATTTATTCGGAAAGTCGCCTATTTTCGCACAATTTTCATCTTTGGTCAATTTTGGCTTAGTGCTCTTGATGTTTACAATTTGAGCCGTCAAACAAAATTTTAGTGACATTTTTAAAAAATTTAAATTCCAATTTTTATTTATTTTGAAGAAACATATTTTTTACATTTTTTACTTTTTCATTTTTTTGGAAAATTTTGAAATTTTGGGCATTTTGAACTTTGTGAAATTTTTAAAGCGCATGTGTCCCCCCTCGGGGCTTAGACTTTTGCAAAAGTGCCGATGCAAAAGGACTAAATCTAAAATAAATGAAGAGTGCGTAAAAATAAACAAAGGGTAAAATGCAATTTTTGTATTACTAACTAACGATTACAAGAACTAAAGAGAGAATACATAGCTCGTGGTAACAAGATAATACCATAAAGCAAAAAAAACTACAAAAGGAATACCAAAACAACACCAACATCAAAACAAAGCTTATGGTGGGGGTGGGCGAGAGGTGCCGGGAGCATTGAGATCAAACAGGTCATAAAAGTAAGTGGGGATTGGAACACCCTCACTTACATGTAACTTGTACATTTTCGTTTGAAGGTAAACCATCATGCTTGTGTATCTATGATAGGCCTCTTGGTCCACCCTATAATCCCTAAAAAAATCCTGGAAGCTCGTCTCTAAATTCTCAACACGACGAGTTAGGTCCACTCCCATCGGCTCATAATCAGAATCCTCCTCCTTATTATAGTCAGGCTCTTCCTCTTCTTCCATTTCACCATCGTCGTCCACATTCATCGCCGCTTGTATCACCTCTCATTGTCATTCATTTTGGGTGCGAATTCTTGCCCAACGGCCTTTGGAAGGTGAGGAAAGTCTTAGGGGGCTGAATTTTGGCATCCACAAGGAGGGAGGTCATAAAATGGAGATATGGTAGGGGATCTCGGCCTTTACGATCCATATCCACATTAATGATGTCAGCGTAGAAAATGCGAGCAAGGTGAATGGGGGCACGGGGATTGAAGAGGTGGTATAGAAGGTTGGCTTGACGAGGACGCATCGTCGAATGGTTGGATATTTAGAGAATGTTGGCGCAAATGATGTGGAAGTCAATGCAAGATTTTTCAGGAAAAAAAACCACGGGGAAAGTCTCTTGATTATACGAGTGTCCAGAAGCGAGGCGGAGGATGCACACCCCTTTTGTAATTGGCTCGGTATTTGAGGGCTAGTTATATATATTTGGGCTTGGGACATCCATGGTTCACAATCTTTGGACGAGAATTTCGAGTGAAAATAGGACGTGCCTCTCATTAACATAGGCCTTGGCTTCAAACTCAATCGTTCGGACGAGAGTGCCATAGAAGGATCACACATCGTCTTCCAAAACAATGGGATAGGTATACCCAAAGAACTGACACCATCCCCTCGGGTGAAACAGGTTGTTAACCACTTACGGAAGTTCGCCCATTTGTCTTCGCGATCATTATGCATTCAGTGGGATGGAGAGAAGAAGGCTTCGCACCACCTCTTTTCTTAGCGGGAGCGGTACTCGTTATTACCATCGGGGAGGATTTCGGTGGAGGTGTATTTTGTGGGGAGTGATCTAGCGGCCATTTGACGAGAATTAGAATTGCTGGAAAAATGTGTGTGTGAGAGAGAGAGAGAGAGAGAGAGAGAGAGAGAGAGAGAGCAAGGGAAGAAAATGGTAAGTGTGAGGTCAAACCAGGGATATGGTGGGTATTTATAGGTGGTGTGTGGAGGGGTGTGGGATGAATTTGGAGGGAAAAATTGGAGGGAAAAGGGAATGGATTTGGTGGGAAGAGATTGAGGGAAAGAACTTGGGAATTGAGGTGGGGGAAGATTTTTAGGAAATTGGGGGAAGAACCATGGGAATCAGCGAACTGCTGCAGATTGCTACAAATATTCGAATCGATCCGAGTTCAGGGGAAAATCGGTCCGATCCTTTTTTGGTTTTTATTTTCTCGCAGCAACGAATTGAATCGATGGTCATGGGACCGAACCGGTCTGGGACACTGTTAAAACTCCTCTTCTTTTCTCCAACACTCTCCAAATGTTGGATATTTTGCACTTGCTTTTTTTGGACCCTCCTAGAGATATTCCTACCCATGATTTAGCTCTAAAATATACGACACTCCCCTCGAAACACCCTACGCTCTCTCGTGCTAAACCTTGGAATTTCCCTCTCCATGTACTTGCTTCCTATGACCTCTAACGAGCCTAAACTTAAACTAACTAATATACACAAGAATCACCCCATACGCGTCGGTGGTGCGAAGACCTCTCTCTTGATCCTAAAAACTCATTTGACCCCAAATACGGGATCCGATGCTCTCCTTGTCTCTCCTGTCCTAGCATCGTAAACTAATAGTCGAAACAAATTGGGACTCGTCCATTGATAAGGGAGTCACCTTGAGGTTCATGATATCTGTCATGAATGGTATCCTCATGGTGCCCAATCGAATTGGAGCATGCTTATCCCAACTTGGAGGGTACACCTCGATTGAAATTTGAGGGACATGGTAACCCTAAATCTCTCTTAACTTTGGGAATGCATGGGTCAGGCTTTAAGTCGGATGAGAATTGAGTCCTCTCCTCTATTTCATCTGAGGAATTAGGTGGCACGGGTGGATAGTCATGAAGAATAATCAATTTGTCCTATTTTTCCTTTCACTCTCTTCGACGTGACTACATGGGTCCAATAGTGATTGGACGTTAATAGTGAGGCTCTCTTCCACCGGCCCAATTTTCTTCTCAAAAGTTTCTAGGTTAATGTATCCTACCTATCTCTTTTGTTTACTTTCGATGTCCTCTCTCACTCGCTCAATATCCAACTCCTCTCTCTTGTACTCAACAACGCGATCTCTCTCGTTATCCACATTAGTCACTAAACACTCCTCTTTCTCGACCTCTTGCTCAACGTCTGAATTATTTCTCTCACTTGCTTTAACACGTCATACCCCTAACGAATCTCTCGTGTGATTCCTCTCGGGATCGTGTACTATATCTTCTATAAGATCTGTCTCTCCTAACTCGCTCTCATCACCCTCAGGCTTGGTGATTTGAAGATATTTCTTTTGAGGGTCATATTCCCAATCGTGAGTTGCATTCAACCATTTTGAGTGTTGATTAGTGCATTAGCTGTAGCTAAAAATAGACGGTCGAGAATGATGGGAAGATGATTTCTTGGTACAAAGGAGGGCTCCTCATCCCAAATGACAAAATCTATGGGGAAGTAAAAAGTGCCAACTTGGACGATTACATCCTCAATAACCCTCTTAGGTATCTTCACTGAACGATCTGCGAGCTGGAGAGTCATCATTGTGGGCTTAAGGTCCCCAAGTATAATTGCTTATATATGAAGTAGGGGAGAATGTAAACACTCGCCCCTAAATCTATTAGCGCTCTCTCGATTCAACTTTTCCCCATGATGCACGAAATGGTGGGTGAACCCAGATCTTTGAATTTTGGTGGAAGGTCGCTTGACAATATTGAGGTGACGTTTTGTGCTAGGAACACATTTATCTTTACCTTTAACCTTCTTTTCACCGTCAATAAGCCCTTAAGGACTTTAGCATTGGCCGAAATTTGCTTTATGGCATCGAGAAAAGGCAATTAGGATCTACTTGCTTGAAGACATCTAACACATTGTCATGGGAGGTACCTTTTTGAGATGGAACCATCCGTTGAGGGAATGGTGAAGTAGTGGGGGGTTTCACTATGACTTTGGGACCACTAGTGTTGTCCACATTGTCACTCTCATTTAAGAGGGAATCTTCGGCCTCTTTCGTGTCGGGCAAAACCTCCTTATCTTTGGGTTTGTCATGTGGGGGAGGTGATAGATCAACAACTCTCCCACTACGTGGAGTGGTAATTTCACTACACTCTTGATGGTCGTGGGATGTAGAGCTAACACTAGTTTGACCTTGAGGAGGTCTTTATCCTTGGGCCAAAAACTTACCCTTCTCGTGGATACTTAAAGTTGATTGCAACTTTAAGATGTTAGCATTTATTTCGTCCAATATGCGAGCATTTTGAGCATTGATGAATTGGTTCAATGCGTCCTCAAAATTTCTCCACGGTGGGGTGATAAATGGTGCAGGAGGTGGTTCTTATTGAAAATGAGGACGCGGTGGTGGAGGAGGGGCAACGTGTGAATTGGGATTCAACGCAGCATGTTATTAACCATAATTAAACCCAGTATGGTTCCTCCACGAAGTATTATAAGAATTCCCGTGAGGGGAATCACAATTATCCTTAATATTTCCTATCGCTCCCACTTGCTCTTGAAGCATAACTTTGCAGGCGGGTATCTTTGGACATTCCTCTGTTAAATGAACCGCCTCACAGATGGCACACACCTTCTCTTTTTTAGTTCGGGTTGATCCAATTTTTTCTTCTACTCGTGATTCGAGTACGTCTTCCAATTTTCGCTCAATTTGGTTAAATAGAAGGTTCCATGCAGCGTCCTTATCCATGTGATAGAGATCGGACACAAAAGGATTAATGGACATCTGTCAAACTCGATTTTGGGTATTAGGATCGGTTGTCTCCCATGCTTGAGTAGTCTCGACGACATACTTGAGATGGGACTCGACATTTTTCGAATCCAACACCCAAAATGGTCTCTCACACATAGTTTCAACGAGTTATTTAGACACTAGACTTAGCCCATGATGGAAGAATGAGATAAGGATATACTTCTCAAAACTATGGTGTGGGCATGTGCTAAGAAACTCTTGGAAGTGCTCCCAACATCGATCGAAATGGCTTATTCTCTTGTTGTTTAAAATTTTGAATTTAAGCCATGGTGGAATTCGTTCTATGTTGGGGGAAGAATTTTAAAAGAAACTTAGCTCGCATCTCCCCCCATGACCCGATTGAGTTTGGGGATAAAGACCAAAGCCAAGTCTTAGCTTTATCCTTTAAGAAAAAAGGAAAAAGTTTTAGTCAAACGATATCTTAAGTGCAAGCTTGATCAGCGAACATTTCGCACGCCTCTTCGAACTCACAGATGTGGAGGTATGATTTCCTTGAATCCAACCCATGAAACGTGGGAAGAATTTTATCATCCCATTACGAAAATGGAACTGTCCCGCATTGTATGTAAGTAGAGTACATCCTGGGGTGACGGTTCGCTCGGGATATAGTAGTTCTTTCATGGGACGATACGACACTTCACCCTCACCCGTACTAAAACTAGCGTTATCTGACAAGGCTCTCTCTCCAATTTATTCGAATTCCTCACTCGACGCGCTCCGAGTGTGACTCAATGTGTGACTTATGATAGAGTTAGGTGGTGTAGGATGTGGAACCCAAAATTGGGGAGCGTTTGAAGTGTGTGGGCTATTGGGATTGTACTATCCTAGAGGATTTTTGTGAATTTGAGTAGGAGTAGATTGCGGAGTTTGCATAAAAGGATTTTGAGAGATGCTATACTTTTTTTCTTTTTAACTTTTTGAATTTAATCTGAATGTTTTGGATTTTATTATTTTTTTGGCTTTTTCAGAATTAGACTCAAAGTTTAGATTAACTTAACCTAACCTAATAGTCCACCTAAATCCCCGACAACGACACCAAAAACTTGATGCGACTCAAAATATGTCTTTAGTGCATGATAATAACGGTTCAAGTGCAAACTGGATGCATAAGTAATAAACCCGATAAGATGGGGTCGAATCCTCAGGGAAATTGGACGTAGAACATAACGAAAGATAGGCAAGACACTTAACCCTCAACTGACTCAGAAAAGAAAGGAAAAGGTGATGAATTTTGAGTTTTATCTACGAACTAAGTGGAAATTAAATGAATGAGTAATTAAACTACGTATGCAGAATTAAACTAACTATGAATTAATGAATATGAAGAAGAAAAATAGGTTGGACTACAATCCCCCGAACCCTAGTACATTTATCGGATATAAAATTAATTATGAATTAGATAATTATTTAAACCACATACTTTATTGATTTCAAGCATTACATATACGAGGTTGCAAGCTCACATCAGACATAATTAAGAATAGAAATAAAGAGGTGTGGGAATAGCTAACACGCACGTCGCACTCTTAAACACCTCGGTTACCTAGGGCAAACGAGGTTAAAATTACCACGACAGTTATAACAATAATCAACACAATTCAATCATTTATTTAATTCAGGGAATTACTTTTATATCCACGTAAACCACATCGGGTTGGGTTCTTGCATTTCAACCCTTAAAAATCTAGCCGGATGTGGTTACGTGAGAAATAACACAAATCTTAAAATTGCATGCGATGAAAATTATAACTATCTGAAAAGTGTACTGAAGAATTTTAACTAAGAAATAATGAATCACCAAATGAAAATATGAAAACAATTGAAAGCAATGAAGAAAATAATACTTTGAATGAAGAAAAGCCCTGAATTATTTCAAAAAGATGAACAAAATGTTGAACAAGATTAATCATAAAGTTCTTGGCTTCAAAAACTTCTCAAAACTAACTAAAAAGAAGCCTCTTAAGGTCTGGTATCATAAAAAAATAAATACATCACATTATTTTAAGTGTTTGCACCATGCACAACTCTTTTTTATGGAAAAGAAAATTAAAATTTCCATCCAGCTGAACTGGTCCGATCTTGGATACTTTAAGGGGCGAACCTATCTGGTGTATACCAATTTAATGGATCGGTCCGGATGATTTTCCATCCGTTCAGTTTGGTGGTTCCAGTGTTAGGGATCGGTCCGGTAGAGACTCTATCAATTCGGTTTGGTGAATTTATATTTTTCTTCCCTTTTCTCCTTGATTTCTTCTCAACTTTGACTCTTTATAACTTTTTACCCCGGACCAGATTTGGATGTCGTTTCTCCCGTCGAGACTAATGTTGCTACTTCCAATTCAAAGGCAAAATTGAAGACGATTGGGATGCAAGATCATCCCTTAATATGGAGAAAGAGGATATAGAGCTCATAGTAACAATGCATGGATGAACTCCCTACGAGAATGATTAGATCATCGGTTCTAGTTGCTCAAATCACATAATAGGTTATTAACATAAGCTACAAAACATGATTGATTACAAAGGAGGTCGTGTGGTGGTGACAACTAACAACTCAAAGTTACCAATAACCCACATCGATAAAATAATAATCATTCCCTAATTCATTCCTAACTAGATGCGACTTTAATTTTTCTACCATGTTCTGGGTATGCAGAGAAATATGCTTTTAGTGGTGCAGTTAACATCGTCTGGACAATATGTCTTATTCGGTCCACGAGATGTGAAGGTGTATTAAGACCTCAATATCTTAGGGATTCTAATAATGGAAGGATGAAAATTGGATCCAGTCTAGGTAATGTTAACATCATCTACATATGTGGACAAGACAAGGAGGAACGAGACAACATATTTGTGTCACATGAGATTGGGTTATGTTAGCTATCATAAGCTAAGTGTGATGGCTAAAAATCCAATGTTTAAGGATCTTTATCATCTTCATGTGATAACAAATATGGTTTGTGTGGGATGTCAGTATGGTAAGATGCATCATTTACCATACAAAGATTCGAAGTTCGAAGTAAGAAAGCCATTAGAGTTAGTTCACTATGATGTGTTTGAGCTTATAAACAAGAGACAAATAGTGGAATAATGTACATGGTGACCCTCATTTATGACTTCTCCAAGTATGTGTGAGTTTTATTTATGAAAGAAAAACTTGACACATTTTCCAAGTTTAAAGAGTTCAGAGAAATAGATGAAGAAAAAGTGGGAAAGAGGATTATTTGTCTACACAATACGATAATATACCTCCAATGAGTTTTCTCAATATCTATGAGACTCCTGAATACGTCATCAGTGCACTTATGCTAACATGACACAACATAATGGTATAGCATAGAGAATAACCGACATCTTGCAGAGATTTGTCAGAGTATGTTACATGCGAAGAATGTACTAGGAAGATTTTGGACTGAAACCATGAGTACAGCAACCCATGTCATCAACAGACTTCCCCAAAAATGGTTAGGATTTTTTTCCCTTTAAAGAATTTTGGGATATTAAACCTACATTTATCTAGTCTACGGTGTTCGGCTACGTGTGCTATGTATTTTTTCCAAGTCATTTACGCAGCAAGATTGACAAAAAAATAGTTAGACGCGTCTTTGTAGGATACGACAACAAAAGAAAAGGGTGGAAGTATTATGATCTTACAAGTGAAAATTGACACACATCATGAAATATGGTGTTTGACGAAGCATCTACATGGTGGTCCCAACAAAATGATGAGCTACCATATTAAAAAGAAATTGAAGATAAGTGTCAATATAATATGGGAGAGCTATCTACTCAAATCCAATCGAGTTTAGATGAACGTGAGTATTTTCATGATTATAATGATCCTTGGAAAACTAGTATGTATGAATAACTCACCAAAGGGGATAGGTCTAGTGAAATGAAAGAACCAACTCCACAATAACAACTCAAAAGGTATGTAATGCCCCAATCCGAATTTATGGGTACCCGTGAGTCAACCCGATTCGGCCCAAGAGTTAGGTGTGAAATGCATTGGAACAACCTATATAATGTTGTTAATCCAAATTTTATTTTAGTTGCCATTTCACTTGTTAGCATGCGATTCCAATTTCAGGATAAACTATGTGAGGGACCCGTGGGGGAACCCCAAAGTGCAAGTAAACAGAGCTACTAACGTAAACATAAATAAAAGATAGTTACTTGCATAACACCCTCAAAATACGAAACCACTCCCAACATGCCGTAACAAAGTGGGGATGTGGGCCTATTCCCAGTGGGATTTATACAAGCAGTATAGAAACAAACGACATAAAGGATACTCACGTGCTACAACCACATGCATGCGAAATATATATGTATATACATACGTATACCTTTAAAAAATACACATGCTAATGCATTAATTGTTTTACTTTCTAAAAATCTCATTTATTGAAATTAATTTACCTTAATCTAGTCAAGACTTCCATTATTCAGACTTATCATATCTCACATTATTTAATGCACTAGGCTCAACACTTGAAATCATTACACTTGATTTATTCGAACCCATTCCTTTACTAGAATCACCCTTTTTATTCGTGCAAATATAATTTAGTATTTTCATTCAAACTCACCCTTTCAACACACGCATCCACTGTGTTAAAAATACTTATTTAATCTTTGAAAATCCTTTTTACAACACATTCTTACGTTAACACGTGGGTTTTGCTCAACCACCCAATTACCCACTTTGTTTACCCTTTTTCCTTATCTTATGTACAATAGTAGATTTACTCATTAACTTGCCCATTTCACCTCTACTAGAACATTTATTACATTCATTCAAGTTCGTTTGTATCAACACATTTTATCACACATCCCATTTATTAATATGTTCCATATTTCCTTTATATTTTCTCTAAATCTTCCTATACCTCATACTTTCATGGGCTCCACACCGCCACTATGCGCACTATACGTTCTGGCTAGTTATTTAGGGATTTTCACGCATGGGCTCTGGGCCCTTGTTACGTTATACTGATGCCATTCGAGTTCCTTTTAATGTGTTTTAATATTTTACAAATGTCCACATTATAACACTTATCATTTTTACCCGACTGAAGGTAAAAACTCGGGACTTTACCGCCCCATCTTATGTTACACTTGAAAATTTACTATTTCATGTCCTTTACACTTTAACCTTGATTTTTATTCCAAAAAATGATATTCGTTTAGGACCACTTTGTGTAACACCCTTTCCAACATTCACCACAAGAAAATAGATAATTAGTGGCAAAAAAATTCGTCACCAAATGAAAAAATTTTGTCACCAAAAATATTTTGCGACGAAAAAAATTTCGTCAATCGTCCGTCACGAAATCCCCATCGCTAAAGGTTTTAGTAAGGAAATACAAATTCCATCGTCAAATAGTAAACCTTTTGCTGACAATATTCTCTGTCACGTAATAGCAGGCTTTTAGTAACAAAATTATTTGCAGCCGACGATTTTAGTTTTTGTCACAAGAATGCAAATTTTGTCACCTAATTACATGATAATTAGCAAAAGGATAACCATTTGGTGACAAAATTAATATACTTGGGGACAAAATATTTTTTTTACCAAATGAACTTTATTGTCAAAAAATATAAATTTAGAACTCATAATGTTTTCATTTCAATTTCATTTCTCATATAGATATTTAGTCAAATAAATATTAATTATAGTTATGACTAAATTTCATCAACATTATATAAGTAATCAACTACCATAATATGGATACTAAAAGTTAAGGTTCAAATGATTATATAATTAAGACAAAAGCATTCATACAAATTTCTCAAAACCATTGATCAATTGCAAAGTAGCCTACATCGTTTGTTACAACACATTAACTAAGGAATTAGTTTATGATCAATTACAAAGTAGCCTAAAAAAAATTCCCAACAAGTTTGTTAAGTTCTCCTTCCATGTTCATCATCATCCCAAAAATAATTTCCAAAAAAGCGCCCTCACAACGTCCAAATATACAATTCAAAAATTGCCAAGGCATTAGTTTCTCACTTTATAAGTATATTAACAATTGATAACTAGAATAACATCAACTAAGCAAAAACACACATTGAGCTAAACACCAAAAAAATTACTGTGGCCATCCTGAGCGCGCGATGTTCAGGGGGAGGGGAGGAGGAAGATACCTCGGATAAGAACTGCATCGCTGTCGCACACCCCTCTTCGAAAGGTTCTTCGATTGTCATTGGTGTGGGGTGAATGTAAAGAGATGGAGTCGCTAACCTACTTTGCACAAAACAGGCAAAAGAACATGTTGCCACTTCGAAAGAGCGGCATCAAGGACAAACTGATGCATATGAAACCAATAGATCGTAGGTCCATGGGCTAAGTTACGGAATGTGAAGGTGTTAGGAACTCATCCCGCCCTTTCGATCTCCAGTGGGAAAATGTTAATATTTTCCTTTATACCCATGAAATGTGTGTATGTGTTTATATAATAGAGATTGGAATCATTGGACCCATACAACGGAAAAGGTAGGGTGAGGCCATCCACATGAATATTCCCAAAATAATAATAAATATAGAAGATAGAATATAAGCATTCATCGCGATATTGGTCGTTATTCTGGAATGATAATATGTGTTGGATGAAACGAAAATAAGCATGATATATGTATATGTATGATAATTATGAAAATGAGGGATTTTGAGAAATTTGAAAAATAAAAGAAATTAGAAAATTGGACTCGAGTCTTTGATTTTAATTCGAGATGCCTACAAAGTCCATGTAGTTCGAATGCAGAATAGGGGTGGGGTTTATCCCATGGATTCGAACAAAAATTTATTATGTGTATACATGTAGAAAATGTGTTTTTTATTTTGAAAAAAGTGTGATGGATAAATCCGCTTGGAATTTACGAGTGTAACTCTCTTTTATTTGTTTTTGGTCTTTTATGGAAAATAAAATATGTGCAATATACTAATAAAAGCGTAGATGTTAATGTATACGAACTAAAAGTGAAACTAGATTATGAATCTAATGTAATAAGAGATTAAAAGAGAGGGAGAAAGAATGGGACCTTCCCTTGGAGCTTGAGCTTTTATCTTGGATGAACTCCGTTGAATGTTGATGAATGTTGATGGGAGAGAAGGATATTTACCAAATTGGTTGTGAAAAGGATGGGTATTTAGGCTTGAATGTAACTTCTCATATGGAACTTCGTTGATTTCGAGAGAATGTTGTTGAGATCACTGATGGTGATGAATTTTTCCTCTTTTTTGGGAGTGAGGTCATGGCCTCTATTTATAGGTCCAAGGGGGGTGCCGATCGACCTACCCCATGGTGTGACTATCGACAGGTAGCCCTTGACACTGTGCTGATTGGCAGGGTTCAGGACCTGCCGATTGGCAGTCTCGTGCAAATTTTTTGGAAAAAATGATCATAGCACACAAACCATTAAGGGGAAGTGCTGGGAGTCTAAGGAGAGACTTAGGGGGTCCTAGAATGTGGTGTCTACAGAGCCCATCGATGGGTGAGCTTGGAACAAGTGATGGCCATCAAATAGACACCATATGATGTAGGAATGTCTGTTCTGTGGACCTAAGGGATGTGGATGATCGATTTAGAGGGTCGAGGTCAATTTTGACCTAAAAGAGGTGACGATCGAGGATCGAGGATAGAGTTCAATTATGATTTAACTAAGGTGATGATCTAAGATCAAGGCCAATCCTGACCTAAAAGAGGTGACGATCGAGAATAAGGGTCAATTTTGGCCTAATTGAGGTGACGATCCAAGACCGAGTTCAATTCTGACCTCAAAGAGGTGACGACCGCGGGCTGAGGTCAATTCTGACCTAATTGAGGTGAAAATCCAAGACCGAGGCCAATTATAACTTGAAAGAGGTGACGAACAAGGATCGAGGTCAATTTTGACCTAACAGAGGTGACGATCCAAGACCGAGGTAAATTGTGACCTAAAAGAAGTGACTATCGAGGACCAAGGACAATTATGACCTAACTAAGGTGAATATTGAGGACTGAGGTTAATTATGAGATAAAAGAGGTGATGACTAAGGATCGAGGTCAATTCTGACCTAACAAAGGTGACAATCGAGGAACGAGATCAATTCTGACATAACTAAGGTGATGATCCAAGGTTGAGGTTATTTCTAACCTAAAAAAGGTGATGACCGAGGATCTAGGTCAATTCTGACCTAACTGAGGTGATGATCCAAAACTGAGGTCAATTATGACTTGAAAGAGGTGACGAACGAGGACCGGGGTTAATTCTGACCTAACTAAGGTGATAATCTAAGATTGCGGTCAATTTTGACCTAAAAAAGGTGATGACTGAGGATCGAGGTCAATTTTTACCTAACTAAGGTGACGAACCAGGATCGAGATCAATTCTAACCTAAAAGAGGTGACGACCAAAGAACGAGATCAATTCTGACCTAACTGAAGTGACGATCCAAGACCGAGGTCAATTCTGACCTAAAAGAGGTGACAACCGAGGACCAAGGTCAATTCTAACCTAACTAAGGTGACGATTCAAGTTCGAGGTCAATTCTTACCTTAAAGAGGTGACGATCGAGGACCGATGCTAATTCTGACCTAACTGAGGTAATGATCTAAGATCGAGGTCAATTATGACTTAATTAAGGTGACGACCGAGGACTGAGGTCAATCCTGACCTAACTCAATTGACGATCCAAGATCGAGGTTAATTCTAACCTAAAAGAGGCGATGATCGAGGATCGAGGTCAATTTTGACCTAACTAAGGTGACGATCTAGGACCGAGGTCAATTTTGACCTAACAGAGGTGATGATCGAGGTCAATTCTAACCTAACTAAGGTGAAAATCCAAGATCGAAGTCAATTCTGTCCTAAAAGTGGTGTACTTTCCTTCGGGAAACTTAGGGACTCCACTTGAGGTAATTTGTCTTCATTGGATACTAGGAAAGAGTGAATGATCCGAGGATTTATAGTTGGAGAAAATTTTTAGTGTCTTTTGGAGATGTTGTTGGGGGATATTGATTCTCTATAATTACACTGGGGGTGTAAAAAAATGTTTTCCCTGGTGAACAAGGTGATATAATGGATTGGAAAATTTTAGGAATTTTTTGGGAATTGTTCGAGATTTTTTGATATTTTTTTTGGACTTTTTGTACTAAATTTTAAAGTGTGTGCCGACAAGATTAGATGGAAGTGTTCCAATCGGCAGTGGTACAGTCTTTTGGGGTACCTCGAGTAGGTGAAGGGTCAGTGCCGATCGGTGGGTAGAGGGGACTGCCGATCGGCATATCCCTTAGACTCCTATAAAAAGGGGGCGGGTTCTCCTCATTTTTCACAACTTCCTGACTTTTTTCTTCTGCTATAAACTTCTGCAAATCATCCTAACGTCCTAAATGGCTGACTTCTCAAGCAGTGCAACCTATATGGCATGGCTTAACACCGATACCTGGGCAGGGTTAGAGTGGAGGGTTAGGGTGCCCCTTTCATTGGGTAGCGAAAACTCTTTTGACTCGTTTGAGCCAGTTGTGGATGATCACACTCTTTTGCACAAGCCCTTGCATTATCTCTCTTCTAGGGTGGTTAACCTTAGTGGCTATGTAAGTATTACATGAATCTTGGTATTCCTTCTTTTCTTGAGGAGTTTTCTTTATTTCTTGAATCTGACAATGGTTTTCCTCATTTCTTGACAGTTTGATGTCTCCATGTCGACAATTCGTGACCGTGGTATGATAGTGCATAAAGATGTTTGGGAGAACCTACCTTATGTGGTATGCTGGATGGTGTCCTCTTCTAGTTTTAGGAGGCTGGCGTCTGCTTTAGATGAGACATCCCGCTCGACTACGGTTCTATGCGCTTTGGGAGAGAGGTGATGGGACACTACCCATACCTTCCATTTCAGCTTTGGGGAGATGTCGATGACTCCCATTGATGTGAAACAGTTTCTAGGGCTAGACTGTGACGGTGCCAAGATTGAGGTGGATAGGACGCTAAGGGTGATGCCAGGGGCGGTGATGGAAGCTTTAGGTGATGTGGAGAGATTGGTTTCCCGAGACTCTCTTCATTTGTCATCTTTGAGGGAGATTTTGCTGAGGAGGAGGGAGGATGAGGGTGACTGGAAGCAGGTGCGTGAGATGTCCCACTTATTTATCTTGTTGGTGTTGGGAGGTTTTCTGGTGGCCATGAGTGGCGACCAGTGGCGATGTCATCCACTTGTGGTTTTTCCATTTTGGAGGGTGTTTTTGAACATCCACTTCTGTGATTGGGGGAGCCTGACTTTGGCAACCATTTATTATTCTTTGGATGCATTCAACCGGTGCTGCCGATTGAGTTTTATTGGGGACATAGATCTTTTGGAGTTATTCTTTATTTTGCGCATTTTCCTTTATGCATTTGCATTTTCCATTCACGCACTTCCTTTTTATTTCTTTAATGTTGATCCTTGTCCTTTGAAGACGTGGTTCTATGAGGTGATTGGGTTAAAAACCCAACTGATTTCTTTGAAAGATGACTCTGTGGGGGACTTTTTCTAGATGTACCATTGGCAGAGGTCTAATCGATAATCGAAGAAGACTCTTTCTCTGGAGACAGTGCGTCAGGTCCGAATGGCCTGATGAGCGAGTGGGTAAGCATTATTTTATCTTGAGACTATTATTTTCCTTTGATGATATTTTATTGATATTGATCCTTCGAATTTAATGGGGATTTTCAGGTGACCTTTTATCCTTGGGGGATGGTCATTCAGCACACTGGGGTGACTAGGGGAAATGAGAAAATGCGGCGCTTGCTGTCGCATGAGCTCGGATACTCCTAGTATCTTGGGGAGAGGGTAGTCCGACAGATTGATAAAAAAAAATTACTTCGCTAATGTTTGTTTTTATCGTTGTCTCAATTCCTTTTCCATCAAAATTCTCTTCAATAAACTCAAAATATGCATAGGGTCAGTAAGGGAGTATCAATTGAACTTAGGGCTGTGTTTTTTTTCCGAACTTTCCGATTTTTCCGATTTCCGATCCGATTTTTTCCGAATTTGGAATGAAATTTTAGTTTGCCGATTTTCGATTTTCCGATTTCCAATTTTTCCGAAAAAAATCGGATCGGAAATCGGAAATAATTCTGAATTTCCGATTTTCCGATTTTTCCGATCCAATTTTTCCGAAACTATGCCGATCCGATTTTTCCGATTTTTTCCGAATTATTTCCGATTTTTTTGGAATTATTTTCCGATATCTTTTCCGATTTCCGATTTTTCCGATATCTTTTCCGATTTTTTGAAAGTTTCCCATATCCCACATCGGTTGGGAGAGGGAGAGGGATCCAAAATATGCTCTATAAAAGGAGAGTATCCTCCTAACTTCTACACAAATGAAAAATGAACCAAATCCTCATGTGTTTACATGTTGGGTTAAGCCATTTTCATTGTTTCTTTAAAATGAGAATTTCGAGTAATCGAAAATCCATAATTTATTTTTTTGAAATTTTGGAATTTCCAAAATTTCAGGATTTTTAATATATTTTGTGAATTTCCGATTTGTTCCGATTTTTGCCGATTTTCCGATTTTTGCCGATTTTCCGATTTTTCCAAATTCGGAATTTTTTTTAATTTTCCGAAAAAATCGGATCGGAAATCGGAATAGTTATTTTATTTCTGAAAAAATCAGAATTTTTTCCGAATAGGCATTTTCCGATCCGATCCGTCCGAAACACAGCCCTAATCGAACTCTTAGGATGAAACACAAAATATGTGAAGACATGTGTAAATTCATTTGCATTTTATTATAGTTTTTATTTTTGCTTTCTATATTTTTTAGGGATTTTTCAAGGGATTAATAATTAACTAACTATACTAATTTTTAAAGTACTAACTAAGATGTAAAATCTAATTTAAGAAACGTGAGATAACAAAATTGCGTTAATAAGTAAACTAACTAAAGTGAGATACCAAAATTGTGCTAATAAGTAAACTAACTAAATTCTACTCACGAGGGCTTCAAAATTTCATCCCATGAATGGGAGATTAGCCCTCAATAATCATCATCCAAAAGAAAAGCAAAGAATTAAGAGCATGTGAGGATTAAATCAAGAGAAATTAAAGATGAATAGATGAAACTCATTTGTACTTGAATTGGAGCAACTCACTAATGTATTTATTGAATCTAAAATAAAAACTACAAAATCAAAATCAAAATAAAATAAAAAGGATAATGGATGAATTCATAATGGACAATTAAATAATAAAAGAGATTTGTTAAAAATGCAAATCCTAACATTATAAAATTCTACATTAGAACTCATCCAAGGAAATAAATTCTACATCATCACTTTATGTTGAGTTATTTGCTAAAAATCCAAAATCTCAACATAAAGGAATGGATTAGAATTTACCTACCATAACGGATGAATTCAACTACATCAATCCATTTTGAAATAATTGCTAAAAATACAAAAATTCATTATAGAGGGGTGGGGTGGAATTCATCCTAGAGAAAAATTTCACTACACACCTCTATATTGAGATATTTTCTAAAAATGCAAATACTCTCTATAGAGGAGTGTAGAGAAATTTATCACACAAGAGTTTTAAAAATTAAATTTGAGATCCCCTTGAAAATGGCCCAAGTCTTCAATTTATATGGTACACATGGAGCTAAGGGGTAAATTGGTTATTGGTAAAATTGAGTGAGGATGCGTGAACACGAGCATGTCAAAGGTGTGAGGTAATAAAATATGGTTTTTGTGCATATGAGGGTAGTTGAGGTTTTATTTGAAAAAGTGGACAAAAGTTAGTTAGGGGTAAAATAGGAATTGAGGATAAAAGGGTTAAAAAGGTTTATATGGAATGTGGGTTTAATTTTTGACTTGGTTTTTATTTGATTTTGGGTCAATTGGTAGTTGAGAAATCGTGGCTTGGAGACGAGGGGAAATGGGTTTAAAGGCTTTGAATCGGGTATGGCTTGAAGAGGGGGCCGCGAGTTGAGGTTATCGAGCTCGGGTCTGTCCGTGGGTTGCTAGGAGTTTAGAGGTGGGGATGGAATCAGGTTGTTGTAGGGAAGGTGGGATGAAGGTATGGTTAGATCCAGATTCGAGTTCGATGGGGTTATGTCACCAACCGGAGTTTTTCAATTTTGGGTTGGTTGCGGGTTAGGGAAATGGTGTTGGTGTCACCGGGTATGGAGGTTCAGGTTAATGGTGGTTCGCGAGTTGGTTGGGATTTTGGGTTGAAGGTATGAGTGGTGGATGATAATGGAGATGGGTAATGGTGGTAAGTCGAGAGAAGAGAGATAGAGTTGGGTGTTTGTTTAATAGAGGAAAGAGAAGATGGGTTTGGTGGGAGGTTGGAGATGAAGTGGGTGGTGTTGTGTGTGGTAAGGTGTAGGGTGGTTATGGTGTGAGTGGAGGTTTTGATTTGGTATATGTGGGTGTAGGATAGGTGGGTGCGAGTGTGTGAGGTTGTAGATTAGTTAGTGTGTGGGTGAGGGTGAGGGTGTGGTGTAGGATAAGTATGTGTGTTAGTTGCACCCTAAAACTTAAACTAAAACTAAATAAAAATAAAACTAACAAAGTAAAAAAATAAAATCAACTAAAAATAAAATCCTAATCTATAAAATAAAACTCAAATAATAAAATAAAAGAAATAAACACTAAAAATCGAATAAAAATATAAAACTAAAGGCCTAAAAAAGTAAAATATAATAAAACTAAAAATAAACTCTTAAAAAATAATCTTAATAAAATAAGATAAATATTAAAATTAAAAACTAATAAAAATAAAAATAAAAACAAACTAATTAAAAAGAAATCTAAAAATATAAAATAAATCCTAAAGAAATTCTAAGTAAATAAAAAACAAATACTAATATAAAACGACACAAAATAAAAATGTAGAAAAGTCTAAAAAGTACAAACTAAATACACACAGGGTTTGGGTGAAGGTTCGGGCTAGGTTTAGACTCGGTTAGGCTTGATTAAGGTTAGGTGACAAGTTCAGGTTACGGGATTAAGCAACGTTTGATGCGCATTTGCCCTGAATTAGCACTTTAAACTTTGCAAACGCTTATTGAGCTACAAAATAAACAAATACTATCATAAGTCCGATTTTATTGAGAACTATGAATTAAAAACTGTCTATTTGCGGTTTTATTTAAACACTTTTGGGTGCTTATCACCCCCCCCCCCCCCAAACAGAGCGTTGCTAGTTCTCGAGCAATAAGATAGAGAGAAAGAGAAAGATAAGAAACCAAAAGTGTACCACTTTCGCGGACGTTTGTGATTGCACTTACCATGTGCAACAAGCCTTTAAACCTATAGGTTGCCCTACACGACGAGTTATGTCTCGTGAGGGTTTGCAGAGAATTTACCCACAAAATTCTTTATTTATAACAGAAGTCTATCTCTTATTAGACGTAGAATAATCGAACAATCCGTCATGAAATAAACATTTTGATAAATACAAGCTAGAAGTGCATAAAAATTTAGCTAAGTGAGTACACAAGGCACATCCTTCCTAGAACTCAATGTGTGTAGTGTCAATCAGTTAAAATGGGTCGAGTATCACAAGACTAATTCCTAGATTGCCTTTTCGGAATCAACGCTTCAACTTAAAAATCTCACGGATATCTCTCTCTCAAACAAACTCACAAGATTTGGGTAAGTGTATAGCTCTTGTGTGTGAGGAGGTGAGTAAATGTAAGCAAGTTCAAACGTCAAACACACATAAGAAAGAATGAACATATAGAAAGAAAAATTATCTCATGAAAGAATGATAATCACTATAGTGAGAACTTCGAGTTATTCACCATGTAGACTTTCATTTGCCCGAACACCTAGGGGAAATATGGATGATTGTGGGTGAGGGGAAATGAGATGAAAAGGATATGATGATATCAGGTAGGATGGTGGTATGATGGATGAATGGTGTATGTTTGAGACGAGTGTGTTACACTTTGACGAACAAATGTCTTTATTTCTTGACTGCAACTTTCTCCTTTTCTTCTTTTCCAAATACTCATCAATGTATGAGATAAATCTGCTAAAAATACAAATAACCCCATCATAGACTTGTATTTAATTTTCTTCCATCTAAATCGACTTTGGGAGAGATATTTGCTAAAAATGCAAACACTCTTTTTGACGAATCTTATCCTTTTACTTTCTCTTTTTTTCCTTCATTTTTCAAATACGCATTAATGTTTGAGATAAATATGCTAAAAACACAAATAACCCCAGCATAGATTTGTATTTAATTTTTCTCCATCTGAATAGAACTTTGGGAGAGATATTCTCTAAAAATGAAAACACTCTATATGACGGATCTTCTACTTTTACTTTCAACACTCTTCCCTTTTGCAATATAGCGGGTGGAAAATGAAGTTGATATGGAAATGGGTGGTAGGAAATGAGAAGGTTATGATGGGTATGTGGGGAATATGTTGGAATATTGGGAGAATATGGGAATGTAATGAGTGAAGTGAATGGGAATGTGATATGAAAAAAATGGTAGGTGTGTGGATAAAAGTTTTGTGATCGGGACAAACTTCAAGACACGTGTTTCTTACAACTCAAAAGTTATGTTGTTCTCATTTATCAACCAAAAAATTTTGGAATAATGAGATCATATAACGATTTAAAGTGCGGACCCAAAAGAAAGTTGAATTAACTTGTGACTCGGAGATTGCGTAAAACACTCTAAAAATGATGAAAGGCACAAATCTCACAAGCTAAAGTCTCTATTAGTGATCCTTAAGGTTCTCTTGAGAATTATAGTACTCTTCAACTCTAAACCATAGTGACGTGATAAGTGCAAAAATGTTGTTGAGTCTAGAAATTCATAGTGCAAAATAACTTGATACGTATTACATAAGCTATTTGAAAAAAAAATCCTCTAGCTTGATTCCTAGACTTAAAAAGATGAATGATAGAAAATTCATGTCAATGAGTGAGATGAAAGAAACTGTACGAAATTTTTTTAAAATTAGGTTTTAAAATCAATTTTTTTCAAAAGAGGTACGATTTTGATAAAATTCCCCACCCCAAACTAAAAGGAACATCGCCCTCGATGTTAAGTAAAATGACTTTTAAAATTGAGAGTAGAATGTAGGAAAAATATTACCACAATCAACCACTAATGAAGTGGACAAAGGAATCCAGGAAGAAACGTGAATGAGTGATAAGAAAAGAAATGCGTACAACTATATAAACATGGTAAATCATTAGGTGATGTGAAACACCACCCCCAAACAGGATGAGACTCATACTAGAAACAAGGGGTGCCTCCCGGTAGCGCTAAGTTTAATATTTTCAGCCAGACCGAACTATTCTCACCCTAAAGATAAGAACAAGGAAAGCACGGGGAGACAGAAAAATTGGGTGATGATTATCACCCCAAATAAGACTGAAGCGTCAGTCTTGTTGGATAAAATTGACAAGGGTGAGGGTGAAAAAACACTAATCACGAACAGAATTATTATTTTTTTTCAAGAAAATGGTTTTTGAATATTTTGAAAACGAAAGGAAATATTTTTGTGATTTTTAGATAATGAAAGGAAGAAAATGTTTTTCAGTTTTTATAAAAATAAAGGAAGAAGATATTTTTGGATTTTTGTGGAGAACAAAAAAAGGAAATTTTTTTTTTTGGATTTTTGTAAAAATAAAGGAAAAAAATATTTTTGGATTTTTTTTGGGAAGAAAAGATGGGGAATAATATTTGGACTCGCTAAATTAGACGAACTCAATAAAACCGACTACCGAAAAATTTAATTGGACAAACACAAGTCAATGAGAATTCCTAACTAGCACATAGACAATTTTTATCCTTAAATTTACGTGAGAGGGTAGTCAAATTTTAATGAAGTCCGCGGGCGATAAAAAAATTACGGAATTTATCTTGGTGATCACTGTTGAAAAATGTTCTCCTTTTGGCTACCTAGTTGATTGATTTGAAATTTAATGATAGCTAGGGTAGCACACAAATGGTAAGCGAGTGAGTCGGGTGATGAAATCCCTTCTCGTGAATGATTGGGTGTAGGTCTTAATCAATTAATTCATCACACCATTCGAAAAATAAATGCCAGAATAAAATCACACAAGATCACGTACTCACACAAAAAAAATTAACTCTCTAACAGGAGAGGCGCGAGGGTGCAGAAATGTACTTCCCACGGTTTTTACGCCATGGGGTGATAAACAATTTGAGTCGACCAGGGGGAGATTACACCTATCTCAGTCGGCCTCGATAGTCCTACCGACCAAAGGTAGAGAGGCTTCGTTTCCTCACCTTTGGACGCCCTCTCTACCTTGTCTGGTTTCCATATCACGCTTTTCTTCGCAATTAATTATTACAAATTTAAATGAAAAATAAATGGTGTCTCTAAGCACCGCAATACAAGCAAAGTAATAAAATAATCCCAATACAAAACTTCTAAATAATAAAAAATGGTATGAAAATGAAAAATACAAATGAATCACAAAATGGATCCCCTCAAGTGCTTCAAGCTCCAAAGATTGGATAAAACTGAAGAAAGATAAAATATAATCCTAATATAATAAAACTGAAGAAAGATAAAATCTAATAAAACTAGAAAATAAATTCCTAAAAACCAATCCTAATAAAAATAAAATAAAATAAAATAAAGATTAAAAATTATAAAATAATAAAAATCAAAATCGAAATAAAGAAATAGAAAAATAGAAAATAAATCCTAGAAAAATCTAAAAAATAAAAACGAATCAAATAAAAACCTAAAAAAAATCTAAAAAGTACAAACTAAACACACACGCGGCTCGAGTGAAGGTTTGGTCTAAGTTTAGGCTCAACTAGACTTGCTTAAGGTTACGTGACAAGGTTCAGGTTACGGGATTAAGCCACTTTTGTCACGCATTTTCCCTGAATTAGCACTTTAAACTTCGCAAACGCTTATAGAGCTACAAAACAAACAAATACTATCATAGGTCCGATTTTATCGAGAATTAGAAATTAAAAATTGTCTATTTGGGGTTTTATTTAAACACTTTTGGGTTATTATCACAAATCATGGAGGATGAGGTTGGGTTCCGGCGACGAAGCCCCCTATGTTCATGAGGCATGTGTGAGAGATGTCTGAGGATGCCCGAGTGGCTGCGATGATGGGAGAGACATATTCTCTGAACACCAACATAGCAGTGTTGTACGACTATCTGGACTTCAACTCAAGTTGGTTGATGCCTCCTAGTATATATGATGTGATGCCTCTCCCTAGGGTGGGCTCGAGTCGGCAGGTGGGGTTTTCTCATAGCGTAGGTGGTGCAGCCATGTCTGTGGCGACAGTGACGACGTCAGGGCTTTCTTTTGTACGACTGCATTCCCCTAGCTATAACCTTCGATGAGCTGATGGGGGGTCAGTGCGTTTATAACATTGTCCTCATGCGATGGACCCGTAGGAGTTGAGCTTGACGGAGGAGTTCTTGAGTTGGTTGATGCCTCCTAGTATATATGATGTGATGCCTCTCCCTAGGGTGGGCTCGAGTCGGCAGGTGGAGTCTTCTCATAGCACAGGTGGTGCAGCCACGTCTGTGGCGACACTGATGATGTCAGGGCTTTCTTTTGTGAGGCTACATTACCCTAGCTACAACCTTCGACGAGCTGATGGGGGGTCAGTGCATTTATAACATCATCCTCATGTGATGGACCTGTAGGAGTTGATCTTGACGGAGGAGGTCCTTTGGCAGGCGGTATGTCTTTTTTGATTTCCTTGATTTCTTTCTTTTTCCTCATGCTTGACTGATTTGATTGTTTAAATTCTTCCTCGCAGCATATCAGTGTTTTGACCACTTGGTTGAAGGAGATCATGGACTGGATATCTTTGAAGACTGCTCATATTTATGAGGCAGTTTTGGTCCCTTCTTGCTTAGTGTCGTCTGCCTCGTCCGGGGAAGGGTCAGGCTCTGGAAGTGGTTCCATATTGTCTCGCCGTAGGGGGAAGAGGGTGCGCCATAGGGATGGGGAATCTTAGAGAGAGAGAAAATGAAAATTGGGTTCGGGATGAGTCCCGTTGTTTTTCTGCTTTTTGTTTCCCTGCAAAATATCCATGTAATACATAAAAATATATGCAAAAAATGGAGTTTTTTGTTAATTTCATTGTTTAGTGATTAATGCACATGCTCTTTTTACCCTACTGTTGAGACCGTAAAAATGATTTGAAAATTGATTTTATTAGGATTTTATTTAAAATGAGGTTAGTAAAAGCACAAGTATAATGGAGTTTCAGAATTTCCTTAAGATAAAAAATATTTTTGTTGATTTTTTTTTATTTTGACAAAAAAGAAAGAAGGGGATTTCGCAAAAATAGGGGGTTGCCGATCGACATGACCCCTGTCTTGCCTATCGACGTATCAGTCCAATCCAATTAATCCAAGGCTTTGATTGCACTTTCTTCAATTATTTGGTACTTGGTGGGGAATGTTTTACTCCAATTTTTTCATGGTTTCTTGTCCTTGCTTGAGAGTTTTCAAGTATATATAAGGTGTGAATGGGGCTTTCCTCCTCACACTTTCATTTTCTTTCCTTTTCACATTCTTACTTGCTTATTATCTCTTTGTTTTGCAAGATGGCTCTCCCTGGTAGCATTGCGTTTTTCAACTACCTCGAAGCCTTAGAAGCAATGTGTTCCTAGAATGTCGATTATGATGCTTTCGTGGTGTAACCAACCCATAGAATGAAACATGCTCATGGTGACAATAGATTTATGGTATCCTGAGGATCATGTCTTTCACTTCGGGTTGGATGAGATTTGTCCTACCTACGAGGAATTTTCTACCATGCTAGGGATAAATCCTAGCGTTGATGCGACTTTGCCTGAGTTTTGCCTTTCTCCCAGGGAATTTCTAGTTGGACTTCTTCCTATTTCTCTTTCGGAAGCTAGGCCGTTGGTTACGGGAGGGATGATTTCTCTTCCGACGATTTTGCGGTCCGTGCATTCACAGAATGTGGATGATTTTGGATATATCGGGGACGATATCGTAGGCTTTGTTTTAAAATTTCTATTGGTGATTGGGGAGACACTGGTGGACCCCCAACTAGTTGTTATCATTTTTTAGATGTCATACCATCGTAATCTTGCAACGGTGATACTGGCAGAGACCTTGAATGGCCTAGATGCGTAGTGGGAGGGTCGTTCTGACTTTCTGAGAGGGAGTCCCATGATGTTGTTTATGTGGTTGTCTGAGAGGTTTCGCCAAGTGGTGCCACTTGAGTATCTCTTGCTGGCGATTCCAAACTCCTTCTCCCACTATTTCATTAGCGTAGGCCTGGACATTGGGAGTTGGGGGAACTGGTTTGTAGAGCACGGAGCCTTAGGCTTGTGCTAGTCTGTACCATGGTGGGGAGAACTATTGCCCATTCTAGAGCTTGGAGAGTATTAATACGTTCGACTGGTTGACCTCAGGCAAACCTCTTTCTACTTTCCTTGGCGGCTTCTATGTTAATATGGTTGGTAGCAAATTATGCCATTCATTTCCCGTGGAGGACCTGATGGAGCGTATGCGCATGCAGCTGGGCTCTTTGTGGAGGACTGACATCTGTCGACTCATCCCTCTCAATCTGTTGGGCGAGTTTGGCATGTCTCAGGGGACTATATGAAATGGCTGTGGAGGAGAGTGGTCACCAAGATGCTGGTTATGGAGACCAGTCAAAGGTGTCTTGACTTCTTTGATACTTTGGGGGGAGGTATTGTTGTCTTTTCGAGGCTAGTTCGAGTTTATCGCTCAATTGAGCGTCCGTGGCATTCCTTCCAGTCAGGGGAGATTTGGGGACCTCGGGATGTGGGACATGGAGGCGATTCTTCAGGCAACTGTGGGTAGACTTTGTGAAACTTTTGTATGGAATTTGGTTTTGTTTTTTGTTATTCTGGTTGTTTAGGAGTAGTGGGGGTTTGTTTTTTGGAAAGTAGGTGTAGGATGGCGAGGGAAGTTATTTGGCTCTTTACGCCGATGTAATTGTATTGAAATTTCAAATAATGAAATAAATAAGTTTTTGATCATCTAGTTGTGCCGCTTGATGACTATTGCATTTTGAACTATCTATGCTCATCGCTAAGGCATACATAATCCTTTTGTTCACGTATATATTAAAATGAACTGTCATTCTCGGGAATAAGAAAAGGATAGTATTTTGTGAAAAAAAGGGGCCACATTCATGTGGAGGGTTGAGTTGCCTACGTACCTCTGAGTGTTTTGAAAAATTTTGAAATTCATTTTTGAAAATATTTTTAGAGGATCAGGCCCACATAATTCTGGGTAGGAGGAAATAAAGAGATTTTTTTAAGAATACAAGGGAGATGAAAAGAGTCATAACGCGGTGAGATTTAGGACTAGGGGTGAAATTTCTTGAGACGGTCCAGGTTGACTGGACACGGCATTTGTTCTCCATCAAGGTCGGTAAGCATAGCTGTGCTGCCTGATAGGATCTTCTTCACTAGGTATGGGCTGCTCCAATTGGGCTTAAATTTCCCTCTAGGGTCCCAGATGGGCTCTATTATTTCTTTGATGGCTAAGTCCCCTTCTCAGACACCGCGCTACTCAACTCTTTTATTAAATGAACGCACTATATGATGATGGTACCCTTATATATGATATAGAGATTCAGTTTCCTTTCATCTAAGAAAGACAGCTCGTCAAGACGACTTTGGTACTAGTCTTCCTCGTTAACTTTGCTTTCGAGCATGACAGCAACAAAGTGATTTCTATCTCCACGGGTAAGACTGCTTCCATGTCATAGACTAGAGAGTAAGGGGTAGACCCAGTAAAGGTTCGAACTAAAGTATGGTAGACCCAGAGGGTGTAAGGGATCTTGTCGGCCCAATCTCGATAACTCTCGGTCATCTTATGGATAATGTCTTTGAGGTTCTTATTGGCTGCCTCTACCTCCCCATTGGTTTGAGGTCGAAATCGAGAGGATTTGTGTCTTTAAATTCCATACTCATCGACCACTTTCGTAGCCATTGTCTGATACCAGCTCATGTGGGACCACATATTGGCATATGATATTTTTCTTGATGAATTTGGCCACTTTATTGGCATTCAAAACTGCGTATGACTCGGCTTTCACCCATTTGGTGAAGTAGTCAATTGCGACTAGGGTGAACTCCTGCCCATTGGATGCTTTCGGTCTAACGTTCCCTATGATGTCAATGCCTCATATGGAAAATGGCCAGGGAGAGGTCATGTTATACAATTCTCGCGGAGTCAAGTGTTGTAGGTTGGAGAACTGTTGGCATTTGAGACATCTTCGAACGTAGGTTGTGCAGTCCTGAACCATAGTAGTCCAATAGTAACCTTGTCGGGTGATCTTTTTGGCGAGCATATGGCCATTCATGTGGGGTATGCATTCCCCGCTGTGGATTTTCTGCATTATTTCGTCAATATCAGCCCCTGCAATGTAGTGTAAATGGGTTCGATAGAAGTTTCTCTTAAATAGTGTCGTATCACAAATAATGTACTGGGTGGACAATCTGCGGAGAGTTGTTCAGTCTTTCTTGTCAGATCCTTAGGGATAGGGTGATCTTCTCGAGTAGGTACTTAATGGGATCCACTCGGGATATGAGTCTGATGGGGAAGGCGAGCATATAATATCATAAAATTTGTGTAACCTAGACAAAAGCGACACATGCTTTTTCCAAGGCGGTGTAGTTAACTTCCTAACCAAATTTTTTTTGATTGGCATAGTAGATGGCTTTTTCTTTACGAGTTTCTTCAAGGTATTGGGCTAGAAAAGCCCCGACTGCAGTATTAATTACGGTTAGGTATAGGAGTAAGGGAAGACTAGGCTGCGGTAGCATGAGCAGCGGAGGTCGGGTTAGGTATTACTTAATTCGGTTGAAGGCTTCTGGGCAAGCTTCATTCCAGACTTTGGTTGAATCATTTTGGAGGATTTTGAAGATGGGTTCACAGATGGAAGTCAATTGGCTGATGAATCGACTGATGTACTATAATTTTCCAAGGAATCTTCGGGCTTCTTTCTCCGTTCGGGGATGTGGAATCTCAAGTATGGATTTTAGATTAGAAGGATCTTCTTCTATCCCTTTCTCAATGACCATGAACCCCAAGAGTTTTCCCTTAGTAATGCCGAAGACACATTTCTATGGGTTAAGCCACATTAGGTACTATCGCAGTCGCTCAACAAATTTTCGGAGAGTGGGAACATGACCATTTCTAGTCTTGGACTTGATAATCATATCATCTACATAGACCTTGACTTTCTTGTGTATCAGATCATGGATAGTGGTTATGACAACCCTTTGATAGGCAACCCCTATATTTTTTAGACCAAATGGTATGACAGTGTAGCAAAAGGCTCCCCAAGGGGTGATGAATGCGGTTTTCTGTTGATGATCAAGGTGCATCTTGATCTGGTTATATCCAGCAAACCCGTGAATTAATGACTTGAGAGTGTGACTAGTTGTATTGTCCACAATCATATCGATGTTGGGTAGCGGGTAATCATCCTTCGGAGATGCCTTGTTCAAGTCTCGGTAGTCGACACACTGACAACCCGCATCCCGAAATAAGGGGTGGCCTGCCCGATACTCCGACATATACGGAAATCATGGATGGAAATCATTCTCAGCACCACCGATATAGTAAGAGTATACGAGAAAACCACCCATTAATTCCGAAAACGGGTTGTCAAAAAAAACAATTTATGTGATTTAAAATTTACGTTAAGAAAGTAATTTAAACAACCCATTCTAAAAGACAGTGGAATTCCGAAACAGCATATATAACATACATCTAAAACGGATATATACAAGGGGAAGGACCGAATATGCTGTCGGTCCACAGCTACACAAAAGGAATTATAACAGTTATATGTTACCTATAACATTCATTAAACACTTACAAAGTTTGGGCCACTAGCCCGAGTGACAGACCCGATCATAACTAGATATCAAAAAAGATGGCGTCTAATAAAACATCCTCTAATATCCGCAATTTCTTACAGCTCCTTAAAAGCAAAAGAGTAGGAATATCAACACGGGCGTCCTTGCGGAGGAGCACCTGGGCGGATACAATAGCATGCACAACATAGGAGAAATGAAAGGGTCAGGGCCCGGTTTATATATAGTTCCCAGATGAATAAAAAGCAGGAGAGATAAGAACAGTTTATCATGAGCAATGATGATCAAGTATCTAACAACCTAATAATGGATCATAAATGAAACAATTAAAAATGACATGCCTAAGAGTAGAATTTGCAAGAAAATAAAATTATGCATTATTAAATTAAAAGCTTCTATCCTCTATTTCCACTTTAATCCAGTTTCAATTCCTTAGCAGGAGTACAATATCATCATTTACTCGTTTCTTTTCCAATTCTTATTCCTTAGC
The DNA here is from genome assembly GCA_949130495.1 of Sambucus nigra. NCBI lineage: Eukaryota > Viridiplantae > Streptophyta > Magnoliopsida > Dipsacales > Adoxaceae > Sambucus > Sambucus nigra. Next base: position 177,260,449 of record OX422218.1, on the reverse strand, counting down.
AGGAATGTAGTTTTCATTATACATTTAGTGTAAATATGCAACCCTCAAGTCCCACTTGAGTTTAGAAAAGTTATACTCTTATACATATAACGATTCTAAGACCGCCCCTCCGAGTTTCCCCACTGGGCGCGCCCCTAAATGACTATCATCTTCCAGGGGCCCATCAAACAAGGCAGTCTGGGTACCTAACGCACGTCGGGAAGTGGCCATATGCCTGCGAGTGAGTCATAACCACACCCGGAATTACCTCACTAGCGCAGGAAAATACATATAATAAATCCGCATATGGCCGAGGACTATAGTCTCCCTGCATTCACTAGACAAGGGACATCACCTCATGCGCGAGCTTCCCTTATGATAGCATTTAGAGAGGTGTGTTTAAGTAAATTAACATTTACTATTAAAAACCATACTTTTCATTTCCACTAACCTTATGTGTTTCATTTTATTTGAAACCATGATGATAGGATATTTCATTAATATTCATCCTAGGTTATGCCTCAAGTAAGTCCCCAAGGGATCACAATCATTCCCCGAACTTAAGGTCTTATGTACCTCGATTCAAGCCCCTAAAGTCTCCAAGCACGGCTTACAACCCGCATCCCTTAATAGGATGCACAAACAGAAGTGATGCCTAAACATCACTTTAGACAACCCCTCCCCCGAACTTAACCCCAAGTGAAACCTATTCAACATTAGGGTGTCAACCAACTCAACTAGGACTCTAAAAGTCAAGGTTTACTTCATTCAAGAAGAGTCCTAAGTCCCTAAGGTAAGAAAAGAATTTAAAAACAAAAGTAAAAAGTTAGAAGAGAAAACAGGGGACCGGTCCACCGGTCCCAAGACCGCGGTCGATCGCATCTCAAGTTTTAGCCTATACTGAAAAGCAGAAAGCTCACTTTGGACGAGCCGATCGAACGGTAGGGGGGCCGCGGTCGACCGCTCCCTTAAACATATGCCTTTGAAAGAAAGCAGTGTGCCCTCTTCCGAAGGCCCAGTCGACCGGTCCGAGAAATGCGGTCGACCGGTCATTGCAGACCTAGACCTATCTTTCCTATTTTCGCACAAACCCAAAACCAACTCTCAATCAAAACCAACCAACCACATTTATTGATACTAAAAGATCATAAATGCTCCCATCAACATTTTCTACCTCAATACACAATCAAATCTCCTCCGAAGATGTTTATCCCCATAAGTCCAACCAAAAACCATAACTATACTACACCAAAACCATTGCATAACTACCATACTAATTATCCATCTTAAACCATATAATAGCAAGTAGAAAACATGCCTTGGGGCTTCAATTTCAGACTTGGATGAAGAAGAATGCAAGATCAAACCACCAATCTTCAATCTCTCCCTTTCTCCACAAGTTTCTTCCTTTTCTCTCACTCACTCTCTCACTTAGGGCTAGAACACACTTAGGGAAAATAAGAGAAATGAAACGCTTGGGGAAGACTAAAACGTGGCCCTAAGTTAAAAGTCTCCAATCTTAAATGTCAATACCGCAATAATATAATTTCTAATACGCAATATGCCAAAACCAGTCAAAAGTGCCCAAAATCCCAAAATACAATATGGCACACATTTTGACTGTTTCGCACCTCCCGGAACTAACTACACCCTCCAAATTATCATTTGGAAATTTTATAAATCATTTTAAGTTCCGGTTCCATTTTAAGCTAAATTGCCATTTTCAATTTTCATGACAAAATTGGACACCACATGGTATTTATGCAACTTATTAGTAAATATCAACTTATTTCATCAAATTAATACTTACTCCACATCCGTCATTTAATATATAATTACTCCACATAGAAAAATAAGTAATAAATGGGCTCCCAAAAGCGAGGGTTGTTACACACACATGCGGACCTTCCCTCCTAATTTCGGCAAGGGTACGATATTGGCTAGGTATGTGGGATATTCAATTACTTGAATGAAGCCCATGTTCAATTGCTTGATAACTTCTTCTTTTACTTTTATTGACCATTCGGTGCAAACCTTTCACAGCTTCTGTTTGATTGGTTTACATTTTGGGAGAGTTGGTATCTCATGTTGGGCTATCTTAGGGTCAATGCCGGGCATATCATCGTAGGACCATGCGAAGATATCCATGAATTCCTTTAGTAGTTCTTCAAGTTGCGTGCACTCATTCTCATCAAGGGTATCCGCTATCCTAATATCGTATATGTGGCTACTAGAACCGAGGTTAATAACAACAATTTAATCTTCATTAACTTTAACGTGGTTATGTTGTTTGTTATTAACCTTATTTAGATCAATTAAGAATTATTCATTTGCAAATGCATCATCATCAAGAGTTTGATTAGAATCAAGGAAATTAATGCAAGTCACAATAAGATACTCAAAATCTTTGTTTATTTCATTGATAGGAAAAACAACATTGAGAAACCCATCATAGGAGGTCTCGATTACATCAGAGTTAGGGGAAATAACAAAAGGGGAAAGGGGACGCACATTAGGGTTAGGTTAAACATTAGTAAGTGGCACAGGTGCATCATGCCAATTGAGAAGAGGTGCATCAACATCTTTGATGAGGTAGGATGGATATGATGATATAGTCCCTGAGTGGATCATGCAGAGTGCCAGCCCTAGTGTCTACAAGTTGAAAGAATCCTCAGAGTCACTACCCTCAGAATCCTTGGTATTAGCTATGGTCTCTTTGGTGAGTGGTTGTATATAGTTCTAGGGACTTTCATCCCCCGAGTAGATGCCTTGAAAAAAGATCTCCATTCCTGGTTTCATCCTCTTGTCTACATAGTCATACCAAGGTTCAGGGAAGCCGTAGAAGGGGAAATCTTCACCCATTGTGATGAATCTTCCATTTAGGGAATCTCTCTAGATAGTTTTGGTGCAATCTAATTTTTTCTTCAATCGAGCTAACAGATCAATTTGAGTTCTTATTTTGACGGCTTATAGCCTAAACCATAGGGAGGAAAGGCCTTTTTCAACACAATAGGTTCAGTTATCCTTGTTGTATTTACCCTAGCCCCATTTCGGTCATGAAGTGCATGTTCTTGAATATTTTGATTACATTGACCTTTCTATGTGGATTATATTCTCCACAAACCCTATCTTTGAAGTCATCACCTGTTAGGAGTAGGAGTGGTTCGACTTGGAAGCCTGATATTAGCATATCGTTCACTCCGTGTTGTATCTTAAGTATCGAATTACTTATGCTTCTTTATGTTGTCACTGTCTCCCAAGATGGTGATAACTTATTCATTGACAAAGAATTTCAATTTTTGATGAAGGGAAGAATACACGACTTTGATGTTATGGAGCCATGGTTCTCCAAGTAGAAGATTGAAGAAGGCTGGTATGTCAGTGACTTAGAATTCCATAATGGGGTTTATAGGGTCAGCCCATATTACAAGCTTGATAGATCCCATTACTTTGCGGAGGGTTTTACCGAGGCACGTATGACAAAAGAGGTTGGAGAAAGGTCGCTCACTTTTAATCCCAGGAAATTGAGGGTTCTTAATGAGCAAATATTCAGAGTTGATCCGTTGTCGACAAGAGAGAAGGGGACAGTTTTCCCCATAACTTCAACAGAGATATTAAGAGCATGATTGTGGTTGGGACCAGACTTAGGGATTTCCTCTTCAGAAAAGGATATCATTCGAGTAGAGGTTTAGGATTCGACTAGGTTCATCGCTTCTTCTGGCGTGGTTAAGGGAGGAACTATGGGTCCATTGCGTAGCTTGATTAGGGCATTTCGGTGCAATTAGGAAGACATAAAAAGTCCCCATAGAGTGATGTTAGCTTGCTTTTTCTTCAGTTGATCAAGGACCTAGCCTTCAAGTGTCATTTCTGTCATAAGGAGATTCTCAACACCTTTCCCTTTATCGCTTGCTGACGGTTGTAAGTTTGGGTTCTGGTAATGTCTCCCCGGCCTAGTCATGTGGTTCACATAAGAGGGGAAAAATAGAAACCATGTTTCTTCATCGATACAGGTTGCCCAGTTACCTGGTTGACCTCTCCCAGAATCTCCTCAAATGATATCATTTTGCATATGTTGGCTTCAGACTAGTCTTTCCTGAATCTGGCTCTTCATCTGAATCTTCAGAATCAACCCCCTATCCGGTGGCAATGATATTATCTTTCCATGCAAAGTCAATACATTCTACAACTTCTATGGCCTCTTTGTATAATTCTTCCCATTCGACAGTGAAGTGCAGGATTGAAGGGACCAGGTGCGCTTGTAATTTCAAAGTGTCTAGCAACTCGGATATGCTACAAATAACATCGGTCTGTCGAAACAAATCTGCCATGATCTGAACCAGGTCTCTAGACTGACTTCGTCGGCTCGCACCACCCAACTTTTTGACTCTCGGGCCCATTTTTGAGTAACTAAGAACAACCCATGGAATCTCTAACAGTCGATGGTCATTAGGGAGGGCAATTTCAGCCCGAACTCTAGGAGTTGGTTCATCGCTTCTGATAATTCCATATCTTTACCCCAAAACAGGTATAGACAACAATCCATGCTCTGGTGAGGAGTGATAAGGTTTGATCGACAAAGCTGGTAGGGTGTAAGAGGGAATATAAGCATGTTTGGAGAGGTTTAGGAGAGTATATGGGTATGACTGTGATTTACTTGGCATGATTTGGGTGGATGGGCCGAGTTCTGAGTCTTCTTTTAGGAAGATGGAATGTGCATGATTCGGGAGTGGATTATGGGTAGTGTTTAGTTTAGGATTAGATGGTGGGGCAATGATACCCTAGTCAATTTAGTTTTGGATTGTGTTTTGAAGATGGAAACATTGGTCGGTGGTATGATCAGCAGTTTGGTGAAAGTCACAATGGGCATCAGGTTTAGAGTTTTTCAGAAGTGTATTTGGTAACAAATGAGGGTCCAAGGGTTTGATCAGGTTTCGATTCAAGAGAGCCTAGTAGACTTTATAGAGAGGAGAGTGAAGCTCGGTATATTCTCTTCAGATTGGGTTTGGGCAACTTTTTGGTTCCCTCGAAGCAGCAGGCTGAGAGATGTTATTGATAATAGAAACTGTGGTACTAGCAGGCTTTTTAAACATTCTAGGAGCAAATTTTCCACAGGTTTTCTTTGGTTCAACTTCTGTTATAGCAAGACCTTCTTCGATTTCTACTCCTGCTTCTCAGAGGGATCGAAAGTGAGGGTAGTACTGTCCTACCATTATTTCTCAGACATGAGGTAGGAAGTTCTTCTTCACAATGCTAACTTGTTCTTCTTCGAAAGACGAATTGGTCATGGTAGCTATTTTTTGTCTCCATCTTGCTATGAAGTTGATGAATGATTTCCCAAGTTTCGGCTTAAGTATCTCTAAGTCATGACGAGTAACCTATATCTCCTCATTGTACTTGTACTGTGACATGAACTCATAGGCAACCTCTTCCCAACTGCGGATTCTAGATTCTTCAAGATATAGGAGAGGGCGCTATCTTTTAAAGTCAGCTAGAACATCTGAGCAAGGTTTGGCATAGGAAGCTGGGTTGGTGGCATCCTATTACTAGGAGGAATACGTGGAGCGTGTTTGTATTCTTCAGGAATCCAAATAGGCTCGAGTGCAGGCGGACCCATGGTGCAAGGGAAAATGACCTCAGGATCTTCGGAGACAGGTACCTATTTTCTTTGCATCTCATGAACCTTGGTTTGAAGGTTGTCGATTTTGGCAGTGAGCTGAGCCAAAACCATCAACAAATCTGGCTATACATTCAACACTTGATCCGTGGTCTCCATGAGAGGCGGGTGAGTCTCATACTCGGATGAAGGAAGGGAACTGATAGAACTTCAGGGCGATTCGATAAAGATCGAAGCCAATAGGGAGCCAGGCCAAGGATATGTGATCGATCTGAGAAGGAGAAAAATTAAAAATTATTTTCGAAAAAGAAAAAGGGAAATTTGTTATTTTTGGAAAAGGAGGAGAATATTTTTGACATCTTTAGAAAAGATGAGGACGAAAATGTTTTCTTTTTTTTTAGGGAAAAAAGGAAAAATATTTTTGGTATTTTTGATAAAAAAAGAAAGATGTTTTTGGACACTTTTTGGAAAAAGAGAAGAAAAGACGAGAGACGGGTCTCGGCATGATTATTATGCTTAATTGGTTCTCACTTGTAGCATGTTTACGTAAATGAAAAATGAAATGTCAAACGGGGCCCAAACCTGGAAAAATTGGGTTTACAACATATGTAAAGCTATGGTTGGACTTGTAACCAGGCTCACGGGCAGGGTCCCATTTTTAAAATTGTGCAAAAATTTGGGCAACAGGCCGGCCTGAAATTTCGGCAGTGTTTTGGGTCGAAACCGTCAATCTAACATGTGTGTCCTAGGCTTGACACCTATATGCGGGTATTCATTGGTTGGGTTAATTGGAAGAGGTTCCCCCTTTTGGCGTGACTTCCACAATATACGTCTTGCTTTTGAGGGCAATTGCGATGTGTGGACAAGCCATTTGATATACCCGAGTGTATGTAAATTGCCTCACTATATACCTCATGGGGATGGTACGTGTAAGAGAGAATTTGATATACTCAACGTAGGTGAACAAGTTACCTATAATATACCTCCCGTCATGACTTCGATCAGGCGGTACGATGCGGGGGGAACTGTCTAATATATGTCAAAGGTACTTGGCAAATGGAAGGTAAGAGTCATATTGCCTAGGCTAACTGGGACCGGCTGAACCAGCGCCATCACAAAGTGACTCCCCAGTTACGGGACAAAATTTGGTCAATAGTAATGGTCTTTAGTGACGTCGTGTGAATCATGTATGATTATTTTATTAGTATCTTATGGAGAGGGTATCTTTTTTTATCATGCCAAACAGGGAGCAAGGTACAAGTATAAATAGTAAAGCTATACTAAGCATGGATAAGTGATATGTGAGTGATATGTAATCATCTACAAGAGAGTGTGTGATAAGTGAGCATGGATAGATACAAGTGGATGTATGTACTAGTGACACCTAAGTGATGTGTGCAACAGGTGGTTTTACGTGATCCTAGGTGTATGTTTTGTGAAGTGTACATGGAGAGTCTTCTACAAGTGTGTGGATAGTAGCATAAGCATGAGGTACATAAGAATAATCAAGGGTAACATACAAATAGGTGGATATATATGAAAATAAAACACCCATGTAAACAGAGTCTAGTCCTCTTTAAAAAAAAGTCCACAATAGAGTCGCCACTATCGCCATCCTGGGCGCACGGCGTTCGGGGGGGGGGGGGGGGAGGATCCTTTTTGAGAAAGAACTGCGCCGCGATCACACACCCCTCTTCAAAAGGTTCTTCGGTCATCGTCGATGTGGGGTGAATGTAAAGAGATGGAGCCATCAACCTATTTTGTACAAAATAGACAAAAGAACATGTTGCCACTTCAAGAGAGCGGTGCCAAGGACAATTTGATGCATACAAAACAAATAGATCGGAGGTCTAAGGGCTAAGTTACGGAATGGGAAGGTGTTAGGAACCCATCCCTCCATTTTGGTCTCTCATGGGAAAATGTTAATATTTTCCTTTATCCCCGTGAAGTGTGTGTATGTGTTTATTTAATGGAGATTGAAATCTTTCAACCCATACCAAGGAAAAGGTAGGGTGAGGTCATCCGCTGGAATATTCCCAAAATAATAATAAATATAGAAGATAGAATATGAGCTATCATCGCAATATTGATCGTTATTTAGGAACGATAATATGTGTTGGATGAAACACAAATAAGCGTGATATATGTATAAGTATCGTTGTTAATTCCATAAGGGCTAAAATAACAGGTTGGCAATCAAAAATTCTTTCAACTAGAGGCAAACTAATTCTCTAAAAGCATGTTCTTTCTTCTGTTCCATCTCATCTTCTAGCTACTCTTTCTCCTCCCAAATCAGTAGTTCTAAAGCTTCATAGAATTCTTAACAATTTTTTTTGGGAGGTAATGAGGATCAAGGATGGAAACACCAATGGAAAAGCTGGGAATTTCTTTGTAGAGATTCAAAAGAAGGAGGTCTTGGTCTAATCAACTTTCACAGTCTCTCATTAGCAGACTTTATGAAGCTTTTTTGGAAATTTCACACTAATCACTGTCTCTGGTCAGAGTTTATTTCAAATAGATGCAGGAATCAAGATGTTAATTCCCTCGGTACCTCTCATACATGGAGAAACTTGATGTTAGTTAAGGATGCATGCCTCAACAACATGGAGTTTATAGAGGAAAAGTGTATCTAGACTCCTGAAGAAATAAGTATGTTCTCCCTCTCTTCTGCATACAGCATCTGCAGTTCTAATTTTCATTTTTCATCAGTTAATAGCCTTATTTGGGATCATAATATTCCTAAAAAGTGCTCATTAACATATGGAAAATTATAAATGACTGTCTGCCTCTTAATGATAATATTAAGTCGATTGGTATTAGGTCATGTTCTCGGTGTAAAGCATGCCAAAGCCATATTGAATCATTTGATCATGTGTTCCTAAATTGTCCTACCATTTCTCCTGTTTGGGATTTTTTTTCAAATGTTATCGGTGTTGGTATGAATACCACAAACATTTCATCCATGATTCAAAACGGGTGGATAAAATCTAGACCAAAAGACTATGCTAAGTTTATTGGCAAGTGTATTCCCATAATAGTGTGTTGGGAAGTTTGAAAAGCTCAAAAACAAGCTTACTTTGAAAATTCATTAGTTAGTGACAAGGCCATCATCCAACAAGTTATTTCTCTAATATCAAATATTTGTAAAGGAATGGTATTAAAGAACAAAATTTCCTCTTTTGATGAGGGGATTCAAGCCATCTTCAATACCAACTACAAAACAAATACTAAAGTGGCCACTGCTATCAAATGGAGATTTCTGACATCTCCTAGATTAAAGCTCAATATCAATGGGGCTTCAAAGGGTAATCCAGGAATAAATGGCGCTGGAGGGATTCTAAGGAATGACAAAGGGGATCTAATCTTTGCTTATGCTAATCCAGAAGGCATTTCATCAAATTCTACAGCGGAGATGAAAAGTCTTTGGCAAGCTGTCAAGTTGTGCTTAGACCTCAACTTCATAGATGTGGATATTGAATCAGGCTCTACTTATGTTGTGAATCTGATTAACAAGAACTTGAAGCCTCCCTGGAAGATGATTCATTACATAGAAGAAATTAAGGGTGATTTATAGAATTATAGCTTCACTTTAAGTCACTGCTATAGGGAATCAAATATGGTTGCTGATGCTCTAGCTAATCATGGAGCTCATATTAATTCTCTCTCAATCTTTCACAATGTAGGTGATCTTACAACCTTAGCTAGAGGAGCTCTTAAGCTTGACAAAATAGGTTGCCTCTATATTAGAAATGTATCTTCCATATCATCCATGTAATGTGGCTAGTATAAGGAACCAAGATTTATGTTTCAAGTTCTCTTTGATTTGTTCTTGTTCATGCCACTGGGAGAGGCTCTTTCTCCTCTGTTTTATAAATCATAGTTGAGTTTAAAAAAAATGTATATGTATGATAATTATAAAAATGAGGGATTTTGAGAAATTTGGAAAATAAGAGAAATTGGAAAATTAGACTCGAGTCTTGAATGTTAATCTGAGATGCCTACATAGCCTATAAAGGCATCAAAGTCCACGTAGTTCGAATGTAGAATATGGGTGGGGTTTATCCAATTGATTCGAACATAATTTTATTATGTGTGTACGTGTAGAAAATGTGTTTTTGGTTTTAGAAAAGTGTGATGGATAATTCTGCTCAAAATTTACGAGTGTAACCCTCTTTTATTTGTTTTTGGTTTTTTTATGGAAAATAAAGTATGTGCAATATACTAATAAAAGTGTAGATGTTAATATGTATGAACTAAAAGTGAAACTAGATTATTAATCTAATGTAACAAGAGATTAAAAGAGAGGGACAAAGAATGGGGCCTTCCCATGGAGCTTGAGCTTTTATCTTGGATGAACTCCTTTGAATGTTGATGAATGTAGATGATAGAGAAGGATATTTGCCAAATTAGGTGTGAAAAGGATGCGTATTTCGTCTTGAATGTAACTTATCATATGGAGCTTCATTGATGTCTAGAGAATGTTGCTGAGATCACTGATGTTAGTGGATTTTTTCCTCTTTTGGGGGAGTGCGGTCATGGCCTCTATTTATAGGGCCAGGGGGTGCTGATTGGCCCACCCTAGGGGTGTGCCTATCAGCAGGTAACTCTTGACATTGTGCCGATTGGCAGGGTACAGGACTTGCCAATTGGCAATCTCGTGCAGACTTTTTGGAAAAAATGATCGTAGCACACAAACCGTTTATCCGAATGGTACACAGATCATACCGTTAGAAAGGTACTTCAAAGAACTTTGAGAGTCCTTTAGATTGATCCTGGTTCCATGAGTTCACTTTTGGTCAAATGTGGCTCGGAAGCACATGTCGATCCTTTGTACGGTAATCATGAACAGGGTGGACTATTGGAAAGGTTAGGAGATATACCTTGACATTCCAAAGAGTTTCGCTTGGCTCGAAAAGTTGACCTTCATTAACTGGGGCTCGAAAATGCTCGGGGACCTCTTAGAGTAAAACGGATCGTCCGTCAGTACCGTAGGTCAGAATCGTGCACCGGGTGGATCGTTAGAATCAGTAATCAGTGCCCTTCGGGGATTCATATCTGAAGTGTTAACTTTGGTCAAACAGAGTCTGGGAGTGCCTGGTGGTCTCTGGATTGATTTTTTAGGGGACACTGATCGTTCATCCGAATGGTTATGCTGTTTGGCGCACATGACAGACATTTGGAAAGGGGTTTCATTACCCTTCGAAGATTCAAAGAGCTTCCACTTTGGATATAGAGTTGATCGGAGTCCAATGGGGCTCGAGGGAGACTGATGGCCTCTAGATTGGTACTCTGAGTGTGACCTAGCTTTGCGTTGGAAAGGGGGAGTGCTAGGGGTCTAAGGAGAGACTTAGGGGGTCCTAGAATGTGGTGTCTACAATTACGAAATTCAATTTTATTTTTAATATTTTTTAAAAAATCAACAGAGTTTCGTTTGTTTATAGATTAAAACCACCCTGTTAAACTAAAAAAAAGTCGAGAAACCCAATGATAATCAATAAAATACCCCTTCCACCGATTCAAAATATAAGGTAATAGCGTGGTCAATATTTAAAAAAAATGGCAAAGTTTACTTTGTTTATAAACTAAAACCACCCTGTTAAATTAAAAAATAAAAATGTCAAGAAACCAATGACAATACACCAAAATACCCCTTCCATCGATTCAGTAAATAAGGTAATATGATCACCAATAGGGATATTAAATAAGTCAAAGGATGCGAATCCAACAATGTAATTTCAATAAATTCAATATTGAAACTATTAAAACTTACCACATAGTAAATATGGGAGGAAGGTTTCTTCTTTATCATTTTCAGACACGTCCTTCCATTTTGTAGTTACCGGGATGAGATTTCATAAAATGATTCCCGATTCACTTAATAGTTTAAAAGATTACCCCCATTTTTCGGGCCTCCCTCATCCCTTCCAATTTCAATAGTAAACTTTTTTCCATCCACCCTAGTCAACTTCTGAAGGCCCCTCCCTTTAGTTGGACCACATATACTTTTTGTCGTGGTGGTAGCTGCAATTAAAGGATATATTAGTTCATCAAGAACAACTTATAATCAGGCGAGGCACTATAAAAACCATGATGTGACGGGTTACTATAATTTATTCATAGTCTAAACAAGTCTGGAAGACTTGAATTGCATTAACACCTCATTGTTCAAATAATGTAACCAACAAACAAACACGCACTACAAATTAAATTGTTGAATATGCATTTACATAAATGATAAAAGAGATGGGGGAGGAAAACTTAAAAATAAGCAGATGATTACTTTGTAACTTAAGCCATCACTGGTAACCTTTGTGACTTGTCACTCATATATAGGGGAACAAATATATATGTATGTATTATTACCTAAAATTAGTTGATGGATTAGATCCCTAGCACCCCATATCCTTTCGTTAGTCAGAGATCAAGACTTTAAGAGTAAAGTTTAGATAGGCCTGTTTCCACAACTCTTCAAGAGCTTCATGCCAATGGGGATAAACAAATGAAATCAAATAGCGACGAAAACAACATGAAAGAAAAAAATCATGTTGAAAGCTATGAAACAAGTTTGCTCTAAACCACCATGACCTATTTTTATTGTAAAATAAACCCTTTTATCCATTTTATGTCATAGACACACAAACAATAATATATCTTTTAATTTCCCTAAAATGGGATTCTTACAAAATACTAAAATACATAGTTGGGGGGGGGGGGGGGGGGGGGAAGAGTATGATTTTATATTAAAATTAGTTCAGTGTTGTTTATTATAAAGAAACTTCATAATCCAAGAAGTGTTTGCAGTTTACCCAGACACATATATAGTTAGTGTCATGTAATATAGTTGTATTTAATTTTAAATAATGCTAAAGTGGATAGAGTTGCAGAAATTAGACAATCATATAGGGAAATACTTGATGTCCAAGGCAAGTTTCATCAAAGTGTACGCCCCATTCGTTCTTAAAGCCTTCAAATCCTTTGTTCCTGGTAGGTGAACTGAAAAGGTATATCAGAATCTTATCGAGGCTAAGAAATATTGGGCAAATTACTGAAACAACCATATTACTATAAAGATTGGGATCTAATTTTTAACTAAATACATGACCAATTCTCAAATTTTTCAATCAAAGAATGTCTATTGAGGTGAATCTTCCATATAAATTATCAAATGTGACATTGCTTGTTTCATATCTTTCATTTACTCGATGAGGTCCAAAATATGTCTACAAACACATTTTGTATAAACATGGAGAAAATAAAAGCCTGGAAGTTTATTAGTATGTCTAAAAACCATAAGTGAAATCTTATCCATATGTTGTCTTATAAATCAAACAAAGTGAAAAAAACTATAGATTAATGAAGTATAGGATGTACAACAAAAATCTTAACCCCTCTTTCAAACACCTAACAGTCATCTATGTAAATATCAATATTTTAAGAGCTTAAATGGTGTTTTTAGTGGAGTTCAATTAAATGAACCATCGGTGTAATCCAACATAATTCAAGATGATGAACATATCCTTATTATAACTCTAATATGATAGTATTATAGATTAATTAGTATTTATTCCTCCATTATTTAATGGTCTACATGTCCGCAAGAGTCACTCCCATATTTTTTTAGAACCTATTGGCTTTTAGATCCTCAACGTCCTTTCATTTCTCTCTTTCGTCTATATCTAGATGTCTCTTTGTTTTCTACCCCATCTATTTCTATCTTTTCTTTTCCTGATCCAAACTCCATTAACTCCGACATCCAAGAATTCAATAGCATGACATAAATAAAGAAGATAATACGATAAATGTCTCTCTGGGGGCGGAGGAGCGACACCAAGAAGTGAAAGACAAAGCAGAGCCTACCCCTACCCCTAACCCCACACCCATATCGATAACGGAGACCCAACTCCTCCAATGGAAACACCACAAGGATTGGGGGAAACGTGCAGATGATATAGCTGTGGGTTTATATGTTAGCTATAAGTTGTGGACATCCTATCAGTGAGGTGCATATTTTCCCAGAGGGCAGCCTAGATCTAATATTTAATGGTAGGTAGACTATTTATTATTTTAGGTCCGATTTTCAACCTACCAATAGTTAGTTAAAATTTATTCTCCTTTTGGCTTGGTAATTGGTTAGGCTTTAGTACTTGATAAGAAAAACTGACGGTACTTCCCCTTTTACATTTCTTTCTTGAATTATCCTTAGCTGGGTATTTAAAAGTCAACTCCTATCGCTCTATAATGTTGGGTTAGTTAGATTACCAAAAAGGATTAGTTTCTAACAAATTTTGTCTCTCTAACTTTCAAACTCCAATATCTATTTTATGCCTTTTGGAAGTTTTCCTGATTTTTTAGTTTTATCAATCTAGTTTATGCAAATATTAAGTTTAAATAAAAACAATGAAACTCACAAGTTATTTCAATTTTAAGTGGATAGAACAAATCAAAATGCACCATTGTAATGAATTCATAAGCCATTAGAATTTTTTTCATTATAGTTGTTCAGTTAGAAAATTTATTGCGCTTTAATTAGTTGATGAAAAAAATACTGTAGAATGCTAATTTTCTTTTATTTTATTAAAAGAGGAACTCAAAGTCAAACCTCGACTTTGTAGTGCATAATAAATTCAATTGTACAGATCATTTCATAATGTCTGTGTCGATACCACAAACTAACAATGAAACCTACACCACTAACGAACAATAATTGATTTCTTACTTTTTATGTTCGGAGATTTTTATTGCACTACTGCTTATGTTAAGGTAAGTAGGAGATTATCCGAGATGTAGTCAATCAGGTAACATAGATAACATTTTACTATTTTTATTTATATAATTCTCTAATGTAGTTAATAGTAATGATTTGATTCATATTGTTTAATCGTTAATAGCTTAATGGTCATTGTTAAATCCAATTTATGTTATACACTTACAAAGATAAGATATTATTGTTTTTAGTTATATTATGTTCAAATTCAGTTAATAGTTATTATTCGATTTATATTGTTTAATTGTTAATAGCCCAATGGTCATTGCTAAATCTAATTTATCTATTTAAAGAAGACTAATTTTGTTTTCAATTTACTAGCTTTCCTTAATATGGAGTATAACACATCGATTTTCAGCATCAATGGAAGTGGCAATAAGGTCATCATCCCTACCACCCTTATTGCTTATCTCGAATCCAAGATTCATGTATATATAATATATAGTATATAGACACACTTCATGAACCATGCTTCTTATTTACTAACTGCTGTCATTTTTGGGAATTTAGAATTGCAACTGGGTATTTAATTTTTTGGGACCTCAGAGGTGATTGGTTTTTCAATTTTTCTAACATAGGTGGTGGTCGATTTTGGTGGCAAAAAGATAAAGTTTTGAATTTCGTGATCAAAACATTGCGCTAAACACTCCATGTTAGATCCAAATCCCCCTTAGCCTTTATGTATAAACCAAAATATGCAAATCAATAACAAATTTGAAAGTTTTTGTTCTCATGGGTGATGACATGAAGTCCGTGGCCTTTCAATTCTGGCGACTACATAGCAAGCAGATAATTGACACTTTAAGCCAAGTTTTACAATAAAGTTTCCCATACTTGGTGTTATTTTTATTTTATTGAGTCTCTTTGCATCTTTTATTTTTGGTTGATAACAGAAATATATTGATCTATAAATATATGACAACAATGATCTGAATGGCATAAACCTATAGTTATTGCATTTCAGGTTTTACATGAATTAATAGATATGTGGGTTGTCTGTTATATACAAGCAGTATGGTGACGACATGACAAAAAAAATCTTAAAAAGTGATTGTATTATTCTTTATTTCTTTCTTTACATTTTTATGAAAATTAATGATGAATCTTCTTTCTAAATTGATATTTTTTACATTGATCTGTATTAATTTTCAATATAGGGCCCGCGCATCGCGCGGGTTACATGCTACTAAAGATAAAACACAATAGACCATAAATGAAAGATCTTATAATTGACCAATAAATTTAGCATAATTACCTCGAATTGTAAACACAACCTCTAAATCGTTAAACACCCAAAATATACACTAATTTGTCACCAATTAATTATTTTTTGCCCTGAGATGGAACAATGTTATTGGCTTCACATTTGCATATTAAAGATACCACAACACCTAGAGAAACAAAAAGTAAAAACCATAAGAGACTGGTTTGCAATTGTATACGTGTAAACATTATACGTGTTTAAGATTAATGGACTGAATATAGTGATTGATTACAACTACAATATAGTCGATCAAGGTTGTTAAGGAAAAATTTTCAATCAAGACCTTTTTGGAACCAATTCCATACATTAGAAGTCAAAACCACACCTCGTTAGTACATGAAGACAAACAACAAAACATCAATTCAAAGAGGGGGAGGGAGGGAGGGAGGGGGAGAAAAGAAAAGCACACATAACCATGAGTTATACAAAATATGAGGGCGCACCTTATCACAAAAACCCACTTCGAATACAAACTTTTGTAGCTATTCATCAATTTCATAATTTATTTCTCATGTTTAGGCTCTATATTAGAAGCCTCCGCTCTAAGACCCTGCTTGAAGAAAAGGAATATCAGATTTTCCTCACAAGAACCAGAGATGTATGTTATACGTGTGTGCGTTTGTGTGTGGAACGAGAGGGGATAACATGTTCATCAACCAAGTCGATGTTCGAAAGTTTGTGGGCGATAGGCAAGATGGTGGTTGAGGGTGACGGGCAAAACCATTTTTGGGAAGATGGTGGTTGAGGGAGACGGGCGATTTGGGTGAGTTATTTTTTGGGAAGCATTTAAGGTTTAGAAGGATTTGGAATTATTTTGGCACCGATTATTTTTTTGGGGAGTTACATGTATTTGTCACTAAATGTATAATAATTTTGTCACGAATAGAAGAATTTAACATTTTAGCACGCGGGGATAATGGAGCCAAAATTTTAATGATTATTTGGAGACAAATATTATTAATTCGTCACTAATTTATCGTCATCACACTCAATTCCCGACGAAATTAATTTTCCTCACATAAATGTTACTTTTTGTGACAAAATTACTTTTGTCCAATTTTTTTTATCACTTATAAGACACTCTATTGTAGTGATTTTTATTTTGTGAAAATGCTCCACTTTAAGTTAAATTATCATTTTACCCATTTTTTCAAAAATCACCTCTTACTCCATTTCTCAAGTGTTAATTTCATCAAAACACTATTAAGTTATTAACATAAACTTCTTAAGTGTTTTAACCCTTTAACACCTTTTTACACTTGGAGTAAATTCTTCTTTAATTGTAAACACTTTTTGTGATACTAAAAATTATCCACCTACGTGGACTAATCAGAAATGGATGCATGTATCCTTACGTGGCAGACATCTTAGTCAGCAGTCACTTAACTAACTTTAAAGTAGTTGCTCGGTAGGCATACCGACCAACACGAAGAATGTAGATAATCAAAATAAATAAAAGGACACCATGTGGGAAAAATAACCAGGGTTCTTTTTGCACGTGGTATAGATAATCAACCATCACATTCATTATGTACAGGTGTAAATGCTTGAATGTATGAAGGCATTCCAAACCTTGATCTTCGGGTCACTATAAATACATTGTATCCCTTTCACAAAAGGCCTGACATAATGGATTCTAGGATATTGTTCTTAACGAGAGTACCTATCTTTTCGTAATCACTCAAATAAATACAATAATAGTGGATGTAGGATTTCTTACACACCCGAACCACTTTAAAAACTCTTTGTCTTTTATTTTCTTAGCTCATTACAATATCATATTTTATTTGTGATAAAGAAATTAGATCAAGTCCATTTTTTGACATCAACAGATTGGCGTTGTCTATGGGAACATGTGTCTAATTGTCGTTCTCTATCTCATACATCGTTGTTCAAAGGAAGATGAATGATATGAAGCCTAGTGACAGCAATGAAGGCAACTTATCCGTACCTTCTTCTCCGCCTACAATAGGCGACTTGAATGGAATTCTTACTAGTATTGTCAAGGTTCAGGAGGTCATGCATGAGATAATGAGGCAACTATCTCAGTTATTACGAGCTAGATCTTTAGCCCTTTCCAGATAGTAAACAGTTCCTTCGCTGAGGAGAAAAATGAAACCTCCACCTCTTAAGTATAGCCGACATAGATATTCCAGATCTTTGCATGATAGGTCTTATTGTGTAGGAGTCAATTAATCGATTAGATCCATAGAGTTATATAATGGCCATTCTTTTTCTCCGAAAAGACCAAAATTTTTGGAAAGATTGAATAGAGCTTCTCCTTTTGACTATTTAAGATCTCGAGAAAATATAATCCCTCCTAGTGACTTATTTAGAACTAATCAACACCCAAACAAACATCGTGAAGGCTCAGTCAGGTTAATATTAAGCATCTGACGATCTGTGCACACCGACCTAATTTCTCAGGAAGAAATCTCAGTGTAAACAAATAGTCGAGATGACTGAGCTTCTTCGCACAGATCTGATGCAGGCAACCCTTCATGGAAGGGATTAATACAATGATTATAAGATCGATCGGGAGAAATGGCAAAGGTAAAGAATCCATTACAAAGGAATTTTGCTAAGGGATCTCCCTTCATTAAGGCAATTATTGATTTCCCAACTCCATCCAAGTTTAAAACCCCTATAGTCAACCCTAAATATGATGGTAAAACTGACCCAATTTTTCATATCGATCAGTGTCAAGCTATAACCAACATTTATTCAGTTCGTGATGAGATGAGAAGTAGAGCATTTTAAAGCAACATTACTGGTTCAGCCCAAATATGGTTTAATAACTTACCCCGAGGATAAATTGCCAACTTCAACCAGCTTATCGAGTTGTTTATTAGCAATTTCTATTTTGGGTCCAAGCTAATGAAAAGAGTATCCTATCTCCTTAGTGTCAGACGAAAAGGAGGGGAAACCACTAGGGAGTACATCATTCACTTTAACAATGAGAAATTAAAAGTGGTTGACTATGAGGAGAAAACAACCATCACCACTTTAATAAGTGGATTGCTTCTAGAAAAGCTATACTATGCTCTGGCCAAAGATCTTCCTAAAACCATGACTGAACTCATGGATAAGGTAGGAAAAATCATGAATGTCAAGAAAGCAATGGTAGTAAAGCAGATTCCAGCCATTAATCCTGAAAAGAAGGATCTAAATGGCTAAAAGGAGCAGAAATCGTAGAAGGGTGATAAGATCGAAAAGAATGGAACACATACTCCATATACAATAAACATCCACCATATCCTAGAGGAAATCAAACACAATAAACATTTTTTGATGGCCCAAGAGGTTGAGTGAACCACCCAACAGGAGGGACATATCTAAATATTATGAGTTCCATAAGGATCATGGACACGCAATTGATAACTTTATCACTTTGAAGAATAAAGTGGAATCCCTCATTCGCCAAGAAAAGCTAAACAAGTTTGTTAATCGACGAGAAGGTAGATAAAAAAAGGGGAAAGTCAAATTCTCCCTGTAAACCCAGAGATGACAAGAAGAGAAACCATGAAGATGGTTATGCAGATGATACCGTCCTACCGAAGAAGCCTAAGCAACCAAAACATGAGGTAGTTATGATATGTTTTGGCTATTTTTCACTGTCAAGTAATTACAGGCGGCGATGCAGGAGGAGGAGATCAAAATCCCGAGAGAAAAGCCTACCTGGATAAATCACGAGCATTTTATTATATCCGGAGAATTTATTTGAATGAAGATGATCGACCCAAGAAAGTAAATAAAGACAAGCTAGTAATCGTCTTTTCCAAGAATGACCTCTCTGGGGTATTGTATCCTTATAATGATCCATTGGTCGTCAAGTTTAGAATCTAGGATGCCATCATCACCAGTTTTTTATTGATAATGGGGGCTCGATTGATATCATGTTTTACCCATGCTTTTAGAGTTAAGATTTGAAACTCTATCAGCTGGAACCGTACCATAGGCCATTGATAGGTTTTTCAGGCAAAAAAGTCTACCTCCTTAGAACAGTCAAGCTTGAAGTGTTGTTTCGAACTTGGCTAGAAAGCCGCACTAAAAAGATACGCTTATTTATGATGGATAAGAACATTCAGTTTGCCTATAATGTAATCATCGACAGGGTAAGGCTAAAGAAGTTTAAAGTTATACCATATAAAATCCATCATTGTTTGAAGTTCCCAACTCACTTTGGGATTGATGTAGTGAATGGTGATCAAAAGGTGGACAAAGAGTGATATTACTCCTAAAACGAGCAAGAGGACTTGGTTGATTTGAAAAGGAAGACCACCACTTACCAGGTAAATACTACGAAGCCCAACAGTGAATCAAAAGTTGAAACTATAGATCCCTGAGATGAAATAGAGCTAGTCAAAGGATAGATTATTGAAGACATTGAAAGCATAATCTTGGATGATGACAAACCGAAAAGAACCACCCAGATTGACTCCACATTTGATCCATTCCTTAAACAGTAATTGATGGTGTTCTTGAGACAACAGAGAAATGTGTCTGCTTTTAGTCACGAGGATATGCCTAGGATTAATCCCAATTTCCTCTGTTATGAGCTCAAAATTAACAAGGATGCCAAGCCAATCAAGCAAAGGCGTAGGGTATTCAGTCCGAAGAAAAATCAATCTATACAATAAGAGTTGGAGAAACTACAAAAGGGCCAATTCATTAAGGATGTTAAATATCCAGCCTGGTTGGCGTTATGATGATCAAAAAGAAAAATGATTAGTGGATAATTTTGGTGGATTTCACTGATTTGAATAAAGCCTACCCAAATGACCATTTCCCCTGCCTAGAATTGATCAGTTGGTGGATGATACATCAGGACATGAGTTGTTAAGCTTCATAGACGCTTATTCTAGGTATAACCAAATAAGAATGAAACCAGAAGATAGGGAAAGTACTTCATTCATCACTAGCTGATGTACTTATTGCTACAATGTGATGCCCTTCAGGCTAAAAAATGTTGGAGCAACATACTAGAGGTGGTCAACAAGGTGTTTGAAGAGAAAATATGGAAGAATACGGAGGTTTATGCGGATGATATGTTGAGTAAGATCAAGAAGGATTTAAACCATATCAAGGACCTCAGTCAGACTTTTGATCAGCTGGAAAAGCATCAGATGAAGCTAAACCCGACCAAGTGTGTGTTCAGTGTGCAGGAAGGAATGTTCCTCGTCTTTATAGTAAACCAAAGGGTAATTGAAAAAAATCTATCTAAAATAAAAGCTCTGATAGAAATGCAGTGGCCGACCAGTAAGAAGGAAGTACAAAGGCTTTACTGGTAGAGTATGAGCTTTAAACAGGTTTGTTTCTCGGGCAACAGATGGGTGCTTGCCATTCCTCAAGGTGCTTAGAAACATCTTTAAGTGGAATGCAAAATGTGAAGAAACATTTCAAGAATTAATAAAGTATCGGGGATCACCACCTTTATTGTCCTGGACTATTTAGGGAGAAAATATATACTTATACCTAGCTACTTCTGAGTCTGCAGTTAGCTCGACCTTGGTTAGATTGGATAATGGAATCCAAAAAACAGTTTACTACACCAAAAAAAGCATTTCGGGAAGCCAAAATCAGGTGTTAATGCTTGGAAAAACTGGCCTAGCACTCATTGAAGCTTCCAAGAAATGAAACCTTATTTCCATGAGCACATCATAGTTATGTATACTGATCTAGCTCTTCAGCAAGCGCTCCATAGAATTGAGAAGTTAGGAAGATTGATGTACTGGGAAGTAGATCTGGGAGAATATAACATCGTTTATGAAATAAGGTCCTCATTAAAAGGCCATGCCTTGGCGGATTTCATTATAGAGTTCACCTATCCAGAGGCTATTGAGCAATAAAACTTTCCTACCAAGCAGACTTCTACGAAAGAGAGCTCATCTCGAAAGTAAGAAAAAGTCGTAGCCAAGTAACCTTAACCATCCAAAATTTAAGAAATGGACCAGAAATATGCATAGGAGAGTAAGAAGATATTCCACCATGGAGCTCTGTCGACAGAAATCTTTAGCAAAGATGTACCATTATGGAATTTATTTATGGATGGATTTTCATGTGTAACTGGAAGTGGAGCAGGTATAATATCTAATAATCTTGATGATATTGATCTTGAATATACCCTTAGGTTTCAATTTAAGCCATCAAACAATGAAGTAGAGTTTGAAGTTTTGGTAGTCGGACTGGAATTAGCCCATTCATTACGTGTCGAGCATGTAGTGGCGCACAATGATTCAGAGCTGGTTGTCAACCAAGTTGTTCATCTATATGGAGTCAAGGGAGAATTGATGACAAAGGCATGTAAGTTATTTCCAAGTTTCCAGGTGTGTAAATGAATAGGATACCAAGAATAGCTAATTCCTGAGCTCATGCACTTGCTCGGCTAGCTTCAGTAGCAAGAATTAAACTCCGGAGGAGAATTCCAATTAAAATCTTAGCCAACAAGAGCATTGACATGGATTTAATGGTTAATTTCATTACTATATATTTGGGACCCTCATGGATGGATCTGATTAGATCCTACATTGAATATGGAACCCTACCAGTTGATCACAAAGAAGCAAAGAAGCTCCGATGCAAAGTAGTCAGATATGTGTTGGATAAAAGAGTTTTATAAATAAGGGGATTAACTATATCCTTATTACGATGCGCTTATCCATTGGAGGTTGAAGATTTGATTAAGTAAGTGCATGAAGGTTCTTGTGGAGCTCACTTAACTGGTCGGTCGTTATCCAGAGAATCAACCTGCATGATACTATTGGCCGAATATGAGGTCAGACTATAAGGCCTTTGTAAGAAAATGTGATAAGTGCCAAAGATTCTCTGCAATTCATAAAGCAACCAATGCTGCTCTAGTGCCGATTACCTAACTTTGGACATTTGTAATTTGGGTAACTAACTTAGTAGGCCTTGGGCTGACCACTACAGGTAGGTTCAAGGACATGGAAATTCATGTTGACTATTTCATAAAGCGGGTGGTATCAGAGCCATTGATATAGATGCCTTAGGAGAATGTGTATTAGTTCATTCAGAAGAGAATCATATGAAAATATGGCATTCCCTATGCCTTCATTACAGACCATGGAACTCAATTTGACAATGATGAGTTTGAAGCATATTGTGCTCAGTCCAAGATCCAAAAAATCCATTATTCACCAGCCCAACCACAAAACAATAGTCAGACGAAAGTGATAAATAAAACCTTATTTAATGGATTGAAGAAAAGGCTTGATGCTGCTAAGGGGAAACAAGATTAATGAATTATATTATGTTCTTTAGGCTTACAAAACAATACTGAGAACAACAACTATAGAAGCACTTTATATTCTTGCATTTGGGATAGAAGCCATGGTACCAACCGATATAGGACTACTAACTCATGTGGTGATAAATTTTGATTCTCCAACAAGTGACTTGATGAGATGATTGGATTTAGACATGTTGGAGGAAGCCCGAGAATATTCTTCTGTTAGAAATGTGGCATACCAACACTGGACAACTCACTTATACAATAAAAGGGTCAAGCCAACCAACTTAAAATAAGGCGACTATTTCCTTAAAAAGGTCATCCAGAAAGGAAACATTCTTGAGGCCAATTGGCATGGCCCATATCGCATTTCAGCAGTCATCTGACCAGGGACCTATCGACTTGACCGCCTAGAAGGGGAAGAATTCAAAACCCCCTTAAATGCCGAGCACATTCAAAAATATTATCAGTAATTAAAGGCATTGACATATTGTATTTCTATTTACTTTACGTTCAACACAATTATTTTTCAAGTTTAATAAAAATCTTGATTTTAATTTCTACAATTTTTCATTTTTTTTCCTAGAGTACGGTGATATACATCCCACAGAAACAATGAACACAAAAAATGTATGTTGGTCTTCAGCTCTTACCAATGAATAGCACATACTTAATCAAGCTGAACTTATATGCCAATCAGTAGCACATACTTAATCAGGTTGAACTTATCTACTTATCAACATAACATATTTAATTAGGTTGAACTTATCAAATTCGAGATGCACCACCAACTTAATGCATAGTCGTATCTCTCCTAACTTATTACTTCAAGTATGACTTCGTATGTACCAGTCACGAACAAGAAATTATTAGTTAATGCATGTCTTCGTATTAACAAGTCACGAACAAGAAATACTACCCGACCAAGTTAAATACAGGAATACACCCCTAATACACTTGGCCGACACTAATAATTTACTTCATATATGGCTTCATCTTTCACAATTCAGTAGCAATATGTAAAACATCGTATACAACTCAAATAGTTACAAATAAGTTTTACCTGACTAAGCTAAATGTAGGAAGACATGTAAACATTCCTAACCATTGGAATACATATATATTCCTTATACACTTGGTCACCACAAATAATTCATGCCAAACTTGAATTAATGAAACTATTTATAGTTTCATCTAAGTGCATTATTAGAATCTATGGCCTTACAATCACAATTTAATAATTCATTATTAAATAATAACTCAGTTGACTGATTGATTAATTAATCATAAGTTAACAATGCAAACGTATGAATTTTTATTCAAATACTAATTGTATTACATTCAAGATCAAATGAATAATAAAATAGAGAAAAGCTATTACACTGGACGTTTTCCTTGAGCTTTGAAAGTTGGTTTCACTCTCTTCATACCAACAGGAGGATCATCCATAGAATAAGGTAAGTTGATAAAGTTGAAATCTCTCAGCATTCTCCTATTACTGTTGACTTTGTTTTCTTCAGAGCTTTAAGTTCCTCTACTAGCATAGCATTCTCAACCTCTAAGAAAAAAATCTCCTTTATCAGCACCACTGG
Organism: Sambucus nigra; assembly: GCA_949130495.1. Classification (NCBI taxonomy): domain Eukaryota; kingdom Viridiplantae; phylum Streptophyta; class Magnoliopsida; order Dipsacales; family Adoxaceae; genus Sambucus; species Sambucus nigra. Next base: position 177,235,987 of record OX422218.1, on the reverse strand, counting down.
CAGATCACTTTTTCAAGATGTCCAACTCATTTATGAGCTTATTATTTTCCTCCTCGAGAAGTTTGGCTATCTAATTGGCTTCATCCACTTCTCGGCTCAACAGGAACTCTTTTCCTTCTGTACATAGAGGCAAATTATTCTAACTTCTTTTTAAAGCCCAGACTTTGCTCAATGCTTTATATTTAGCCTCATAGTTGGCATGGAGTGAAGCCAAGGTAAACTTGTGATCTTTTTGTAGATCTTCAATCATTTCATAATAACTAGCATTATTTGCCACAACTCTGTCTACCAAACAATGTATATAAATGTATAATTCTTTTATTTGGTCAGATATATCTGGGCCAACTAAGTCGATTAAGTATTTTTCGGATAGAGGAACATGGACAACTTCCAAAAGATTTTTACGCTGCCTGAGTAGGTCAAATTCAGCAAAAAATATGGTCTTCTTCCTAGCATCAAATTGAAAATTGGAAATGTAATTGTACAAGTATGACTACTGAGAAAACATAATGCAAAGTAAGAGATTTCATTCAACTAAGCACGAAGGCATAAATATGATAAATAAAACACATTTAGCCAAAAAGAGAAACATTTTCATTAATAATCAAAAGGTGTTACACACTACTAATCCTATTACAAAGCAGATGAGAAAAAATAAAAATAAAGGAGTTAAATCTTCTCCTTGTCCTGAACATTTCTCCCAGAGGTTTGGTCGACAACAGGGGAAACTTCCTCAATGGTCATTAAAGTAGACCCAACAGGTTGAAGGGAGGAGTCCCTAGACCCTTCAACATCATCAAAATATTCCTCCAAATTTAGAGGAGAGACTATGTCATGCCTCAAGAACAATTTTGAGTCCTCTACAGTGCCAACCTCTTTGAAAACCTCCGAATAGACATCCTTGAAGTATTTTTTCCTGACGAACTCAATGTGGAAAGAAGCAGCCAAAAATGCCTTGTCCCAGCTTTTATTGAAGGAATAATCTTTTATTTTCTTATTATTGGCCTTCTCTACAACCACCTCAGAGGACAAACCAACAACTTTCGCCTTGACAGACTTCAAGAGATCTTGATTTTCCACCAATTTATCTTCGGCCATCTTGGTATTATTTTTAGCAACTATCAAACTGCTCTCAGCAGTTACCAGTTTTCCCTCAGCAAGGGTGACTCTATCAATAGCCTTCTTTACCTTGGCATCTCATGTCTTCTACTTAGAATCCAACAACTAGATTAAATCCCCAATAGATTGCCTTAGACCCTCAAGGGGATCCTTAATATCTAAAACGAATTTGATCATCCTCATCCAACATTTGACTGAAATTTATCAAAAATTGCATAAAGGACAACATCTGATTACAAGGAGTTCTAGGAGAAAAATAAGATATCAAGGGCAAGTAATAGAGGAGAAATAATTATTATAGATCAATTTTGGCAAGTATTTTTACCAACTTTAATCTTGGTAAAAGGGTAAGAGTTCCTCTATCAGTAGAGCGGGTACCAATCTTGATTAACTTCCTAGCCACACCCGGATGAGTAATAACTGAGGAGGACCTTGCAATAATCAAATTCTCTCGAACCTTCTCGACCAACTCTTGGTCAGCATAACTCTTCTCCACCTGCTTCTCAGAAAGACCTTTTATTATCCTCGTGAATTAAGGCACAACAATATCAAATTCCTCGGAGGTGATGACTTGAGGAACCTTCTCTTTCTCAGAAACATTGGATGCTTTTTCTGGATTCTTAGCATCACCAGCCTTTACAGTCTTCTCGATAGCTCTCTTAGAAGTAGGAGACAAAGCTCCAGTCATCAGATTAAGAATTTTTCTTTTTCCCATACTAGCAAGTGGAGAAGTTGGAATAGTAGATATATCCAACTCAAAAGAGGAAGAATTCCTAAATTCCTTCTCAACACTAGTAGATTCCTCAGCCGAAGAAGTAAGAACTAGCTCCTCATCAAAATTTATGGGGATAAAATTACAAAAGTGGTGGGCCTAGCAACAAAATAGGTAATTGAACTCTTGTACTGCATTAAGTACAAGGAAAATCTAGAGTATTCCTCTCCAATCCTCCGGTGAATATTCTAAAGTAATTTCAACTCATGAATGTTGACTTCCCCTTCTTTGGGACACTTCTATTTTCTCTCAATTGTTCAAAACAAGAAACAATACAAGAAAACGTTAAGTCAGCATATTATCAGACAACTGGTTAGCGAAAAAGAGAGGAATACTGTAATTAAATTCAACAACCTATGCCATGTCCCACTTGGGGAAACCTGGTCCCATCAAATACCTCTCCTCTTTGAAGAGGAGCATGTTACTAATTCTTCGCAATATCTCCACAGTCAAAATAATATTTGTTGGAGTCTGAAAAATTTACAAGTAGGGCCCTATTGGGAAACCTAGTATTCATGTAGTAAGTATTGTCACAGGTACTCCATTTGTAACAAAACATCAGCTCAGGGATGCCAATGTGTGTTCCATATATCTAATTAAGCCTATGTATCTCATTCACAACTCTCCAAGTGTTAGGGGTTACTCTAGCAGGAACGACATCGAAATACTGACAAAACTCTAGACAAAAATGATTGGGGGAAAGTGAAACTACACTCAGCAATGAACAAAGAGGGGATCCGGTGACCCTCTGGCAGTGACAATACCTCAATAGGAGGTACTGGCATTTCTAACTCTACCAAGTCAGGAATGTTCCATTCCCACCTAAATTCATCTAAAAAATCCCCATGAACTATGTAAACTATGGCTACAGTAAAGAAGGAAATAAATAAAAATGAAAGAGAAGAAGAAAGCTTACAGAAAAATGGTGACAAAAGCAAAGGTAGAATGCAAAGGAAAGCTCAAAGATAGAGAACTTGGAGAAGAAGGAGAGTTTGGAAGCATGGAAATGTTGTGGTGTGAAAAAATGGCAAACTCTCATCTCTTATAGCTTACCTGGGAAATCGTGTAAGATATAATTACTTGTATCGACGATTGATGTTCTGACGGCGTCACAGTTATGAAAGTGCAAAAATACCAATATACCCTTTGCTAGTTCGCTAATTTTCAAATTCTTTACAAAAATACCACTATAAAATCAAAACATGGAAACTTTTCACAAGTCCAACACGTCGGCATGCGTCGACTAACTTTGAAGAAAATATACTCTATCTTTTCAATAAAAGCATCAAGAATGAAGTATTAGGGGATTCTTTTGATACCAAAAATTATCCACCTACGTGGACCAATAAGAAATGGACACTTCTCTCCTTATGTGGCAGAAATCCTAGTCAGCAGTAACTTAACCAACTCTAAAGATAGTTGCTCAGCAGGCATGCCAACCAACAGAAGAATGCAGACCATCAAAGTAAATAAAAGGTCACCACATGGGAGCAACAACCAAGGGTCATTTCACATATGGTATAGATAATCAATAATTACATTCATTATATAAAGGTGCAAATGCTTGAATATATAAAGGCATTCCATCCATTGATCTCTGGGTCACTATAAATACATTGTATCCCTTTCACAAAAGGCATGATATAACGGATTCTAGGATATTCTTCTTAACGAGAGTACCTAACTTTATTTAATCACTCAAATCAATATAATAACAGTGAACGTAGGCTTTCTTACACAACCAAACCACTTTAAAAACTCTTTGTCTTTTATTTGCTTATCTTATTACAATATCATATTTTATCTCGGATTAAGAAATTGGATCAAGTCCATTTTTTTACATCAACACTTTTAATTCTCTTTCAACTTTAGAAGCGTTAATATCTTTCCACATTACCAAGTTACACACTCTAACTTTTCCATGTTTACCCAGTAACACTTTATAAATACACTTATCAATATTACCCAAGCACACATTTCTTTACTTCTTCATTCAAGAAACACATTCACACTTAAGACTACTTTTATAAGAAATATCGTTTCTTTTTATTTAACTTGTATTATTTTAACTTCACACACATCATATCTTTTAGTCCCAATTTTACACATTTTGAAGACTAAATTTTACATTTATTATCTCATGTTTAAACCCAACAAAACCTTATCCAAACTTGTTTATACATTTAATATCCAAATACTACAAGTTTATATGCATGAGAAGATGGAGTTTAAACCCAAAAATCCTATTATTTGGTTTAAACATATTTATCATCGTGGAAAATCATTATACTTGCAAATATATATTTATAGGGCACAAAGACATTATTATTTCTTCAATCCTCAACAAATGTCTATTATTTTATAAAACCTTCATTGTTGCAAGAATTTTGAAATATTTTCATTCCACCAATCTTTCCAACAAAATCACTATATTTACAGACATTTTATTTCATAAAATGTTTAACACCAATATTTCTAGAAATTCCCATTTTCAATATTCCAAAGCCTTGAAATATTTACTTACTCTCTAATTTTAAGAAGATGTCATTTCCAATAATTTACATAAATTGCAAACATTTTATTTCATAAAATGTTTTTCATTAACATTTCTAGAAAATACAATGTTTTCACAAAACACCCACTTTTACTATTTCAAAATGTTGAAATAAAGATCCATTTCTTATTTTTAGTAAAACTAATTGTGGCCATCCTGATCGAGATTGAGCGCCCGGGGCATGGATTTTAAAAGATCTCGCCCCCCCTTTTTAGGAGAGCTTTGGCCATCGTCGGTGTGTGGGTTAATTTATAGAGATGGAGTTGCGAGCCTATTTTGCAAAAAATAGGCAAAAGAACATGTTGCCGCCTCGAGAGAGAGGCATTAAAGAAAAACTGATGCATATAAACCAATAGTTCAAAGTTTCGGGGCTTAGTTACGGAATAAGAAGGTGTTAGGCACCCATCCCTCCCTTTAGGTCTCTCATGGGCTAGTGTTATTGGTTTCCATTATTTCTCTATGAAGTGTGTGCGTGTATATATAATGGAAATCATAATCGTTTAACTCATACCATGGGAAAGGTAAAGTAAGATCATACATAGGAATGTTCCCAAAATAACATATATAGAAAATACGATTTGTGCGTTTATCGCGATATTGATCGTTATTATGAAACAACAATATGTGTTGGATGAAACGCTAATAAGGATAACATGTATATTAATGAAAAAATGTAATGAAATGAGGAATTTAGGGAAATGGGAGGACTTAGAGAAATTGATAAATTAGAAAATTGAGAATGTTGGAAAATTGGAAAATTGGACTCGAGTCTCGGGGTTTAATCCGATACGCCTACATAGCCTATAAAGGGATCAAAGCCCACATAGTTCTAATGAGACATGGGGGTAGGGTTTATCCCATAGATTCGAACGGAATTTTATTATTTGTGTGTGTGTAGAAAAATATGTTTTAGTTTTGAAAAAGTGTGATAGACAATCCCGTTCAGAATTTATGGGTGTAGCCCTCTTTTTGTTTGTTTGGGGGATTTTTATATAAAATTAGGTATGTGAAATATACTAATAAAAATGCAAATATTAATGTGTATGAACTAAAGTAAAAACTAAATTATGAATCTAATGAAATTTATGCAAAAACAAGGAATTTAAAGAGAGAGTGAAGGAATTGGACCTTCTTTGAAACTTGATCTTTGATCTTGGATGAACTCCCTTGAATGTGAGATGAATTTTGGATGAGGGAGAATGTTATTTAATAAATTGGGTATGAAAGTGATAGGAATGCAAACTTCAATGGAGCTTCACATGGAGGAACTTCGTTGATTTCGAGAGAATGTTGCTGATATCACTGGTGTTAATGGATCTAAGGTGTTAGTGTGCTTGGTAGTGAGGTCAAGCCATTATTTTATAGGGTTAGGGGTTTTTGATTTGCACAACCCTTGTCTTGCCTATTAGCAGGTGACCATAGACACACTAATCGATATGCAGGGATCTGGACCTACCAATTGACAGTCTCTTACAGATTTTTCTAGAAAATTGGTTGTAGAACGTAATTCATTGATCCGAATCATGCACGGGTCATATTATTAAAAATTTAATTTAGAGACCATTAACAGTCCTTTGGACCACTCCCAGGTTGGGGAATTAACTTTGGGACAAATTTGGCTCAGAAGCGCACATTGGTCCTTTGGAAGGGAGATCGTCGGACGAAAACAAACCGTTCGTCCGTATGGTAAGTTAGAATTACACCCAGGATGGACCATTGGAAAGATTAGGATATTTACTTAGACATTCCAAAGAGTTTTTCTTAGTTCAGAAAGTCAACCTTGGTCAATCGGGCCCGGAAGCACCCGATGACCTCTCAAAGTAAAACAGATCATTCGTCCGTACCGCAAGTCAGAATTATGTACAGGGAAGACCGTTGGAAAGGGTATTCAGTCCCCTTCGAAGATTCATTCACTCTCATTTGAGCTGAAGAGTTGACTTAGCTCAAAATGGAGCTCATGAGTGGTTGGTGGCCTTCGGATCAATTTTTGAGGGAAAATTGATCGTTCATCTGAATAATTATTCCATTTCATGCATGAGATGGATCGTTAGAAATGGGTTTCAATACCATTTGAAGATTCAAAGATATTTTTCTCTAAAGATGAAGTTGGTTGGGGTCAAATCGGGGCCCGGTAGAGCTCGATGGCCTCTAGATAGGTACTCAGAGTGCGACCTAGGGTTTGTAGTAAAATGGGGAGGTGGTAATGACCTAAAGAGAGACTTGGGGTCTTATAATGCTGTGTCTACAGATCCCCTCGATGAGTGAGCTTGGAATAAGTGAAAGTCATCGAATAGACACCACATGATGTTTTTAGAAAGAGGTCAATTTTACGGACCTAAGGGACAAGGATGACCCATTTAGAGGGTCGAGGTCGATTCTGAGGACCTAAGGGTATACTGGGGATGGATGATTATGAGGACCTAAGAGGGGGTGACAACCGAGGTCAAAGATAGGGAGTGACCAATTATGTAGGTCGAGGTCAACTCTGAGGACCTAAGTTGTAGCGACCAATTCTGCAAGTCAAAGCCGACTCTGAGGGCTTATGTTAGAGATGACTGATTCTCAGGGTCGAAGCCAATTCTATGGGCTTATGTACAAGTGACCAATTCTACGGGTCGAAGCCAATTATGAGGGCATAAGATAGAAGTGACAAATTCTACGGGTAAAACCAATTCTGCGGGCTTAAGATAGGGGTGACCAATTCTGCGGGTCAAAGCCAATTCTGAGGGATTAAGTAGAAGCAACCAATTACGTGGGTCAAAGAAAATTCTGAGGGCTTAAGTAGAAGAGACCAACTCAGAGGGTCGAAGCCAATTCTAAGGGCTTAAGTAGAAACAACCAATTATGCGGGTCGAAACCAATTCTGAGGGCTTAAGTAGAAGCGACCAATTCTGAGGGTCGAAGCCAATTCTAAGGGCTTAAGTAGAACAACCAATTATACGGGTTAAAGACAATTCTTAGGGATTAAGCAGAAGTGACCAATTCTATGGGTCAAAGCTAATTCTAAGGGCTTAAGTAGAAATGACCAACTCTGCCGGTCGAAGCCAATTCTGCTGGTCGAAGCCAATTCTGAGGGCTTAAGTAGAAACGACCAATTCTGTTGGTCGAAGCCAATTCTGAGGGTTTCAGTATAAGCAACTAATTATAAAGGTCAAAGCCAATTCTGAGGGCTTAAGTAGAAGCGACCAATTATGCAGGCCGAAGCCAGTTATGTGGGCTTAATAGAAGGTTGACCACTTCTGAGGGTCAAAGCCAATTCTGAGGGGTTAAGTATAAGTGACCAATTCTACAGGTCAATGCCAATTTTGAGGGCTTAAGTAGAGACAACCAATTCAGTTGGTCGAAGACAATTCTGAGGGCTTAAGTAGAGGATACCAATTATGTAGATCTAAGACAATTCTGCAAGATTAATAGAAGGGTGACCAATTCTGAGGGTCAAAGCTAATTCTGAGGGCTTAAGTAGAGGCGCCCAATTATGTGTATTGAAGCCAATTTCGTGGGCCTAATAGAAGGGTGACCAATTATGAGGGTTAAATTTTTCTTTGGGAACTTTGGAGACTCCACTTGGGAAATGTATCTTGTAGTTACTTTGGGGATTTAGGGAATCATTTGATCTTACGTTCCGCTGGGGAAGAGGGAATAATCTGAGGGTTGGATGTTTCTCAGCTGGTGAATTTTTTAATTTTATGGTGTCCTTTAGAGACATTGATGGGAGACCTGAAATTGATTTCAGGAATTCTTCTAGGGAGATAAGAGTTCTTCCAGGGAAATGAGTGTGGTAAAAATGTTTTTCTTGGTAAAAAGGGTTCTAAAATCCAATTGGAAAATTTCGGATATTTTTGGGATTTTTTGGCATTTTTTAGAATTTTTTGGGAATTTTGGTATGAAATTTTAAAGTGGGTGTCGACCGAAATGGTTATAAGGGTGTCGACCGACAGTGGAACGATATGTTGGGGTACCTCGAGAAAGTAGAGGGACAATACTGATTGGTGGGTGGTAGGGAGATGCCGATCGGCATGCCCCTTAACATCCTATAAAAAGGGTGCGGGTTATCCTTATTTTTCACAGCTTTAAAACTTGCCTTCTTCTACAAGTTGTTTTAGCGTTCCAAAGTCAAAGATTGCTGAGTTCTCGAGTAGCGCAACACACATGGCGTGGCTTGATGCTGATAATTGGGCGGGCTTGGAATGGAGGTCTAGCGTGCCGCTTGCTTTGGGCAGCAAAAACTCGTTTGACTCATTCGAGCTAGTGGCGGATGATCGAACTCTCTTGTGCGAGACTTGGCATCATCTCTCTTCTAGGGCAGTGAACGCTAGCGGTAATGTAAGTATTAATGAATTTTGGTATTCTCTTCTTTTTTCTTGGCAGGATTTCTTTATTTCTTAAACTTGACATGAGTTTTTGCTTTTTACAGTCTGATATTTCTATATCGACTATGCGTGCTCGAGGGATGATGGGGATTAAGGATGCTTCGGAGCACCTCTCGTCTGTGGTGCGTTAGATGGTGTCATCAGTCGATTTTGGGAGATTGGCATATTCTCTGTATGAGATGCCTCATTTTACAACTATTTTATGTGCTATAGGGGGAGAGGTGCTCGACAACACACAAAATAACAGTCTAAAATGTGACAACGTACAAGGGCAATCTGATTTAAAAACTCAACCAACGTCGTTCGAATGACTTACCTATGTCCTTTAAATGACTTATGCTATGTCATTTGATATATGGGTCATGCGACCCTTTGCGCGATCTACTCATGTAAACCAATAGACCCTTCTAACATCATGTGTACCGTCGTTCGAATGACATCCTATGTTGTTTGAACAACCCTATTTCTTTTTCTTTTTTATTTTTCTCCAACTTTTCACCCATAATTCTTCCATATTTATATTTAACTCCTCTTCCATTATAATCAGTATACAATTTAATTAATTTATTGGGGAGGGATATTACAAGGTCAATGAGAATTCAAAATCCAAATTCTATGTATGCTAATGCATCCACAGTAGAGAAAATTGTAAAATAACCCTAGACGTTTGAAGAAGCATCGCAGAGTTCTGAGTGTATTAAATCTATGAAAGAATAAATAACCATGCTAGTGCAAAATCGGACATGGGATCATGAGATAAAGACAAGAGATGTGAAACCCATATCCTATAAATGGGTTTACAAGATAAAGTGGCATCATGATGGATCAATTACGAGATACAAGGATCATCTGGCGCCTTAGGGTTCTCTCAGAAGTAAAGACTAGATTATAAGGAAACTTTTAGTCCGATGGAAAAGCTTACAATTGTACAATTCTTTCTTGTATTTACAGAAATCAATGATTGGAACATGTCGCAGATGGATGTGAAGAATGCTTTTCTTTATGTGGAGTTGTATTGGGAGAACTACATGATTCAACCAATAGGATTTAGGAACAAAATTCATCCCAAGTTCGTGTGTAAACTGCAAAAGTTACTCTATGGATTAAAGCAAAAACTAAGGGTGTGGTATAGTAAAATTGCTGAATTTATTACTCAAAGTGGATATTCGTTAACAACTACAGAGTCGAGCTTATTCATCAAATCCAATAGAGGAGCGATATATATTGTGCTAGTATATTTGGATGATTTAATCATCACTAATAATTATGAGATATAAATTCACCAAACAAAAGAGAATTTGTCAGTTCTCTTTCATATGAAAGAGCTTGGCAACTTAAGAACTTTCTGGAGATAGAGGTTGATCGCAAACAATAAGGGGAATTTTTTATTAAATTAAATATGCACAATATTTGTTATAGAAGTTAGAGATGCTTGAGTGCATGACGATCTCAATGCTGATGGAACCAAATGTCAAGATGTGTGCACATGGAGGCAAAGACTTGGAAGATGCAACGATGTATAAAAAATATTAGGTAGCCTAATCTACTCGGCCTTAACTTGACCTAACATTTATTATAAAAATTGGTATTATGAGTTAGTATATAAAAATCCAAAGAAGACTAATTTTAAAGAAGTTAGGATAATAATGAGCTATTTGAATAGTACACTTTACTATGGTATTTTGTCAAAGGAAGGTGACAACTTCAGTTATTTAGTTATTGTGATGATAACTATGTAGTAGATCATGACACTGGGAGACTAACTACTGGGCATGTGTTTACACTTCGTTTAGGATCGATTTCTTGGTGTAGCAAGAGGCATCTGATTGTATTATTATCAACTATTGAAGCAGAGTACCGATCTACAATAATAGTAGCTCATGAGAGTGCATGAATCATACAGCTGATGAACAATTTACATTAACTAGTAGATTATGCGATTCCGTTATACTGTAACAACCAATCGGTAGTTTGTTTAGCAGAAAACCTAGTTATTCATCCAAGAATTAATCATATATAGACAAATGATCAAGATGTGGACTTGTTCACAAAAAGATTAAGTACTAGCAAGTTGGAAAATATTTATTGTCAACACAATGTGGCGCAAAAACTTAGAGCCGATGTTAGGGGTGCTGTTAAGAATCAACATCTACCATTAAACCCAATGTAGTCCCATAAAATCTTACTAAATTAGGTGAAGTAAGTGGAGAAATTAGTGGAAGTTAGGTTGCATATTTAGCAACTTTGATGGATAAAATTATTTTTTATTATAATATTTAAATGGTTTTTATTAAATTATTCAACAAAAATATGATGTATTGATTGTATTTCATTTACTATAAGTATCTCCCTTCACTAATGGTTGTAACCATCTAAAAACAGTACAAGTACTAAACACTCAAGAATGAGAGCGTAATTGTGAATTATTCCAATCTTAGGGATTTCTTCTTCGAAGAAGGAGAGCATTTTAGCCGAGTTCAGGGATCCGATCACATTTATTGCTTCTTCTGGCATGGTTCAAGGATGAACCATGGGTCTTCTGCATAGCTTGATCAAGGCATTCTGGTGTAGCTGGGAACACATAAAGAGACCCCACAGAGTGATGTTATCTGGGGTTTTCTTCAATTGATCGAGGATCTAGCTCTCCTCAAGGGTCATTTCAGGCATACAAAGATTCTCAACACCTTTTCTTTTGTTCATCTCAGATGGTGGCTGGTTTGGAACTTGGTAATGCCTACATAACCTGTTCATATGGTTCACAGAAGAGGGGAAAAGAATAAATCCAATATCCTCATCTATCTCGGGTTGTTCAACCACCTTTTTGATTTCTCTTAGTAGCTCCATAAATGATATCATTCCAGATATACTGACTATAGGGCGAGTCTTTTCTGGACTTTGCTTTTCATCTGAATCATCAAATTCAACCGCCCTATCCGGTGGAGATGGGATCATCCTTCCATGAAAAGTCCATGCATTATAAAACCTCAACATATTCTTCATATATCTCCTCCAATTCGGTGGGGAGATGTATAAGTGAAGGGACCAGGCACCGTTGTAGTTTCAAAACATGAATTAGCTTGGATATAATATAAATATCATTGGTCTGTCGAAACAAGTCCGTCATGATCTGGACGATATCATCTAGAATGACTTCATCGGTTAGTACCACCTATTTATTTGACTTTCGGGTCCATTTTTGAGCTTCCAAGAACAACGCACTAAATATCTGGGAGTTGATGGTCATTTCTAAGGGTAATTTCAGCCCAAACTCTAGGACTTGTTTCAACACTTTTAATAATTCCATGTATTTCCCTCTAGAATGGGTATGAATAGCATTGCATGCTCTAGTAAGAAGTGACCTAGCTTGATCGACAAAATAGGTAGGATATAGGAGAACGTATGGACAAACTTAGAGAGGTTTAGGAGAGTATATGGGTATGATGGGTGATTTACTTGGTACGATCTCGGTGGATGGGTTAAATTCTAGGTCTTCTTCTAGAAAGATGGAATTTTTAGGATTTAAGAGTGGATTTTTGATAATGTTTGGTTTATGATCGACTGGTGGGGCGATGACACCCCAATCAATCAGACCTTGGATCAAATTTTAATGGTGGAAACACTAGTCGGTGGTATGGCCAACAATTTGATGAAAGTCACACCGGGCATCTGGTTTGAAATTTTTGGGAAGTGGGTTTGGTAATGGACGAGGGTCCAAAGGCTTGATGAAATTTTGACTTAAAAGGGCCTGGTAAATTTTGGATAGGGGAGCGTAAAGCTCGATGTATTCCTTCTTAACTGGGTTAGGATGGATTTCTGAACCATGAAGTGGAAGGCTAAGAGATATTATTAATGGTGGAGATTATGATACTGACAGCTTTTTCATACTTTCTGGGAGTGAATTTTCCAGATGCTTTCTTCGGTTCAACTTCTGTCTTGGCAAGACCTTCTTTAATTTTTACTCCTACTTCTCGGAGACCTAAAAATGATGGTAGTATTATCCTCCCACGTCGCTCGGACATGGGGTAAAAAAATCTTCCTCATAATGCTGACTTACTCCTCTTCGGATGGCCGGTTGGTCATGGTGGCTGCTTTCTCTCTCCACCTTGCTACGAAATTATTGATTAATTCCCTAGGGTTCTGTTTGAGCAACTTTAAATCATGGCGGGTGACTTCCAACTCTTCATTGTACTTGTATTGTGACATGAACTCACAGTAAAGATCTGCTTAACTATAGATTCTGGGCTAAAGGTTGTCAATCTTGGCAGTGAGTTGGGATAGAATCATCATCAAACATGGATGCACATTCGGTACTTGGTCAGCGTTCTCCATGGAAAGAAGATGAAGGTGAATTTTGAACTCGAAGGAATTAGAGAGGGAATTGATGGAGCCTCCGGGCGGTTTGATGGAAAACCAAAGCCAATAGGGAGCCAGGCCAAGGGTCGAGTATGCCATTGGTCTGAGAAGGAGAAAAGTTCGCATTTTATTTTTGAAAGATAAAAGGGAAAACTGTTATTTTTGAAAAGGAAGGAAAATGTTTTGGGCATTTTTTTAAAAGAGGGGGACAAAATGTTTTTGGGTAAATGAGAGGAAAAATATTTTGGGTATAAGAAAGGAATAAATGCCTTTGGTATTTTTTATAAAAGAGGGAAACTATTTTTGACACTTTTGGTAAAGAAAGAGGAAAAAAAGAGAGATATGTTTCACTTAGATTATTATCATGTTTATTATCTTCCTACTTTTATTAGATTTACCTAAATGCAAAAAAGAAATGCCGGACTCGATCCGAGCCTGGGAAAATTGGGTCTGAAAAATATGTAAAAAATATCGTTGAACTTGTTACCAGGCTCATGGGTAGGGTCCCATTTTACAAAAAATGAAATCACGCCAAAATTTGGGCGGCATGCCGACCCGTCACTTCGGCAGAGTTTCGAGTAAAAACTGACAAAGTAAATATGAGTGTCCTAGGTTTGACATGTATATGAGGGTATTCAGTTGTTGGGTTAATTGGAAGGGTTCACCCCTTTGGAATAACTTCCACGATACACATCTTGATTTTGAGGGAAATACGTGTGTGAGTGAATTCTGTATACTCGACGTACATGAATGAGTTCCCTACGATATACCTCCTGTCATGACTTCAGTCAAGCGGTACGATTCGAGGGTAATAATTTGTTATACGTCGAAGGCACTTGGCCAATGGAAGGTGAGAGTCACATCTCTTAGGCTAACTGCGACCTGCCAGTCCAATGCCCATCGTGAAATGACCCCTAGTTATAGGAAAAAAATTAGTCAATACCCATGCTCTTTGGTGACGTATTGTGAAAATGCATGATTCTTAATTAATATATTATGGAATGAGTATCTTTATCCGTCATGATGATCACTAAGTGGGGGATAATGTACAAGTATAAAAAGTAAATCTAACATGGAGATTATACTAAGCATGGATATGTGGGAGTGAGTGATGTGTGAATATCTACAAGTGAGTGTGTGGTAGTGAACCTAAGCATGGATCAAATACAAGTGGTGTGTGACAAGTGTGAGTGACCATGGATATATATAAGTGTGATAAGTGGATGTGTGTGTTAGTGACACTAAATCATGGATATTCTAAGTGGTGTGTGAAACATGTAGATATAAGTGATCCTAGGGTGCATGTAGTGTGAAGTGTACACGGAGAATATCTACAAGTGTGTGAGTGAGTAGTGATATAAGCATGAAGTATATATGGGAAAGAATAATAGAGGGAAAAAAAGGAATATACTGGTAGTTTCATACGTAAACAAACAGAAAAATAAAACACCCATGCAAATAGAGTTTAGCCCTCTTATGAAAAATTGGTCCCTAGCATAGTCGACACTGTGGCCATCCCGATTTCACGTGTCCCTCCCTCTCTCTCCTTCTCCTTTTTCCCATGAACGAGGGTTGGGGAAAGAAAAAGGGGAATGAAAAGGTCTCTCACCCTCTTTCGATCTGGGAACGCTTCGGTATTCATCGTTGCGGGGTAAATGTAAAGAGATGGAGTCGTCATCCTATTTTGCACAAAAAAGACAAAAGAACATGTTGCCAACTCGATAGAGAGGCATCAAAGACAAACTACATTTCTTCCTCGAGAGAGTGGCATCGAAGGGTTCGGGGGCTAAGTTATAGAATGGGAAGGTGTTAAGCACCCATCCCGCCCTTTCGATCTCTCATGGGCTTGTGTTATTATTTTGCTATATTTCTCTATGAAGTGTGTGCGTGTATATATAATGGAGATCAGAGTCGCCCAACTCATAGCATGGAAGAGATAAAGTGAGTTCATGCATAGGAATGCTCCCAAAACAATATATAAAAAATACGATTTATGAGTTTATCGCAATATTAATTGTCATGGTGAAACGATAATATGTGTTGGATATGACGCTAACTAATATTACAAAGATAATATGTATAATAATGCAAGAATGTGATAAATGGGGAAATGGGGGATTTGGAAAAATTGGAAATCAGACTCGAATCTCGGATTTTAATTCGAAATGCCTATGTAGCCTATAAAGGCATCAAAGTCCACGTAGTTCGCATGTGACATAGAGGTGGGGTTTATCCCATAGATACGAATAGGATTTTATTATAGGTGTGTGTAGAAAATGTGTTTTGGTTTTACAAAGGTGTGATGGATAATCCCGTTCGGAATTTATGGGCCTAACCCTCTTTTATTTGTTTTGGATTTTTTTATAGAAAATAAAGTATGCGCAATATACCAAAAAAATATAAGATGTTAATGTGTATGAACTAAAGTAAGAACTAGATTACGAATTTAATGTATTTAATGAAAAAATAAGAAATTTAAAGTGACAGGGAAGAATTTGAACCTTCTTTAATGCTTGATCTTTGAACTTGGACGAACTCCCTTGAATGTGATATGAAGGTTGGATGACAGAGAATGAGATTTTTCTAAACTGGGTATGAAAAGGATGGGAATATAATCTTGAATGTAATCTCAGATAAAGAAACTTTACTCATTTCGAGAGAATGTTATTGAGATTACTGATGCTGATGGATTTGAGGTGTGCTTTGGGAGTGAGTTCATGCCATCTATTTATAGGTAAAGGGTGGTTCTGATAAACATATCCCTATCCCTAGCAATCGATATGTAACCCTTGGCTCACTGCCGATAGGTAGGGAAATGAAGTTGTCAATCGGTAGTCTCGTGTACATTTTTTTGAAAAATGGTCGGAAAACACATTCCATTGATCCAAATTGCGCATGGGGCATAACATTAGAAAGGTAATTAAGAGACCTTAAATAATCCTTTGGATTTCTCTCGGGTCTGTGAGTTGACATTGGATCAAAAGTGGCTCAAAAGAACCGTCGGTCCATTGAACGGGAGATCCTCAGAAGAAAATGGATCGTTCGTCCGAACGGTAATTTAGAATTGCGAACGAGGTGGATTTTTGGAAAGGTTAGCCGATGTAATTCAACATTACAAAGATATTCCCTCTGTTAGGATTGTTGACCTTGGTCAATGGCGATCCGAAAGCACACCCGTCGGAGTAAAACGGATCGTTCATCTGCACTGTAAGTCAGAATTATGCACGGGGCGGACCATTTCAGTGACCTTAGTAGATTCATTCAGTCTCATTCAAGATGAAGAGTTTGCCTTGACCAAACGGAGCCCAGGAGCGCCCGGTGGCCTCTAGATAAGTTTTTGGGAGAAAATGGATCAATCGTCTGAACGATTATGCCATTTTATGCAAGGGAAGAATCGGTTGAAAGGGGTTTCAGTGCCCTTCAAAGATTTAAAGATCTTTCACTCTGACGATGAGGTTGATTGGGGTTAAATCGGGGCCTGGGAGCCCCTGATGGCCTCTAGATCGATTTTTGATAGTAAAATGATCCTTTCGTCCGAACCGTTATGCCATTTCATGCACGGGGTAGACCATTGGAAAGGGGTTTCAGAGATCTTTCACTCTGATAATGGAGTTGACTAAAGTCATACGGGGCTTGGGAGCGCCTGCTGGCCTCTAGATTGGTACTCTGAGTGTGACCTAGGGTTTGTAGTGTAATGGAGATGTGCTAGGGACCTAAAGAGAGACTTAGGGGGGCCTAGAATATGGTGTCTACAATATCCATTATGAATGGTGAAATTAGTGGGAGTTCAATATCATGAATATGGTTATAAAGGAAGGGAGGGTACTTATCCCATTACCGGTAACTTTATTCAATACTTGTTCCTTTAATTATTAGATTACTTAAGCAATAAAAACAAATAAATGACCAACCACTAAATCTCTGTATTTTCACTGCAAGATAAGTGTAGATTAAATCATAAGGAATCATATTAAGAAGATCCAAAAATGGAGTCTATTACTTTAAATGATTATGTGGTGTATCTATATGAATATAAATTTGGCATAAGGATAAATAAATATTTGGTTTTGTTTTCAAAAATCATAAGAAGTAAACTTACTAGACTACGAGATTTCATTTAATTACATTAAATTGATTATAAAGAGGTCATCAAGACTAAACACGATGTTAATTGTAGTTAAATGAATCAAGTTAAATTGTAGTTAAATATTTTATGTGAAAAAGGTTATAAATGAACCTTCTCACCTTTTCCAAGGACGTCACTTTTTTTAAGGATGTGAAATTCTTGTGAGGTGAGTAACTCATTATGATGAGAGTTACATTTAGTGTATGTGAAAACTATTTTACACATATTATAAAGATATGATTGCATAAAATCGTTATGATGAGAGTCACATTTACTCCTTATGATGAGAGTTACATTTAGTGTATGTGAAAACTATTTTACAAATGTTATAAAGATATGACTGTATAAACTTAAATAATTTTTCCCACCTATGGTATTTTTAGAAGTAATACCATTATATTTTCTAATCATTGTATATTCGATTTATACAACTTATGATCAGTTGGAGTAAGTTTATATATTCAATTTATTATAAAGTAGAGAAACAAAATGCTACATGAATTTTTAATATGTAATGGATGAAGGTATGAGATACTAAAAGATTATATGCTCACATTAAAGTTGACTATTCATTTTTGGGCGATCAATTATTACAACTCAGATTTACTAGTTTATGGACAGTATGAAGTTCACTTTTATCCACTTATCTTCATCTTGGTTTAGCGACCAATGTAATGAAGGAGTAAAACACAATCCATTGACTATTATAGAAATCCAAATCTGTAGCATGCTTTGATGCTACAACTTATTAATTATGGCAACGCAACTTAAATTATGGGACTTGGAGTTGTTGACAATATTGTCAAGCCGCTGAAATATTATGATACTATCATTGCAATCTTCTTTATTAAGATACATTAGGCATTATGTGAGTAACTAAGCACTTTGAATGTAAATACCTTTTAAAGAAGAAAGTCTTAAACGAGTGCCATTTAACACATTTTACAAGTGTTAACATGGAAAATCCACATGATTGGTCTCTCATGAAAGATATTAATGAAGCATGGTTAAGATACGAGTCTTAAGTATAGATGATATATTCTTGATATGGTAGAATTTTTAGTGCTTATTTTGATGATACCATATAATATCATACAATGTTTCAGAATCATTTATTTCTGTCGTTATTCTGCAAATGCATGTGAATGAAAGAATGTGATAGAATAGTCTTTGACAAAGACATCATGGGACCATTATTGAATAACCCTATTTATAGACCATATTGGATGAGTTGTTAATGTTGTGGTACATGGAAGCGGTCATGCTCTTGAATTAGTATGTGAGCGTCGTGACTCGCATTAATGAGTTATTTAATTAAGGTGTTTATCGAAAACCATTTAAGGATGACTCAAATATTATTTCTCACTTTATGATAATTATAGATAAAGTGGTAGACTGTTAGAATTATTTTAAATAATTCCTCATTACGTGCTCCATAATTGTATTAATACTAAGAGTTATTTTGGTTAATGAAAGGGTACTACAAAAGGACTCTTAGGCATCTACCTTGATAGACGATTGATATTAAGTGACTGTTGGAGATTTAGGTATTGTCCCTGCTTATAAATAAGTGACTGATCTCCATCATTCAGGTATTTAAAAAACCACAATGAAATTACAATAAAGGGAGAGAAATCTAAATGCTTAAGGAGTGTAAATTTTGAAATAGTATTTTGACCATATATGGAGATCTAACCGTTGAAATTGTTGTATGTTCTTTTGATATAAAAGATGAAGCCATGTTTCGAAATTCAGCCCAATCAAACATTGTTAGTGTTAAATACTCTATCAATTTATCCAGTTATGACATAATGAAGGTATGTTTTTTTATTTCAATTTTATGCTCCACATAATGATGATATGTGATTATCATGAAGATCTATGATCTCTTTATTAAGAACAATTATCTGTGAAAATTTAATCGATGATGTATCAATTATTAATATTATGGTGTTCTTAAAAATAGTTTTACGTGACATGTTTTCTAGACTGAACCAGAGAGAGAGAGAGAGAGAGAGAGAGAAAGATGGCTTAGTATACTTATAAAAAGTTTAGTTATACCTTTAAGGTAATGGGGTTTTAATATTTTGTAAAGTACCTAGTGAAATCGACGGGAGCTTCCATTTGAGTCCATTGGCTATTATCCACCAATACAATTTTTGGGGATTTAGGGTCCTCATTTATTAATATATATACCTTATAATTTAATGTATATACAAATATAACACGTATATATTACAAAGATTTATTTATACAATATAAATTCAACTTCCAAATTACAAATTTTTCAAAATAAATTTTACGTAAAATTCAATTTACTTTAGTGGTGTATACAATATTTTTTTCACAATAATTTTTTATTTATTTATAAACAAATAGGAGAAAAACATCTCCTAATTAAATGTATTAATTAGTGGAAACTTGGGTATTCATTAGTGGTGTCCTTAATCCAAAAAAATATGTAAGGGTCTGATTCGTTGGACTATTTTGCAATGGCAAATGCATTTTACACACAAGTTTACTCACATTTGTATTGTTTGCTATGCTTTTTTGCACAGGGAAATCTTTGCCAAAAAAAAAGCTCACGAGATCTAAAATTTCCAACAATTGGTGGGTTTATTTGCTTTCCTATTTGTATTGGAAAATTTTACCTAGAAAAAACGGGTGTATTATTAGTTCTCCTCACTTCTCCATTGACTTGTGGTTTATATGGAATGTTTATTGTTTTTATAAATGTTGAAATGCTAATCTGGGCATACATTGTATCTAGTGTTATATTGGATAAAAATAAATGAAAAGTGTATAAATAAGAAATATATTAAAGTCAAAACATATTTTTTTTTAAACTATTGTTTTTTAAATGATGTTATGTTTTATAAAAAATCGTAAAAAATAAAGTTTTAAAAAATATAGTTTATTATAAAATGATGTCCACTTTTTTGTTTAGTATAATTAATGTTAGTTTTTTTTGACAAAACGTCTGTTTTTTATATAATAACGATTTTTTTTATTAACATCCAATTTATTAAAAAAATAACTAGTTTTTATAAATAACATAGTGTTTGTTTTAAATAGAAAAGTCTGATTCTATGATTTTATATTTTTAGAATATTAACATTTTTAATTTTTCGGCATAATAGGATTCTTTTCATATTCAAAGTATTATGTTTTTATTTTTATGTTCACAATATTACGTTTTTAGAAATTAAAAATAGATTTTCGACCAAAATATTATGTTTGCTCAACTCATAATTGCATAGAGGGTGTTTTGGTGATTGGGCATAAATATTGTGTATTTATCCCCTTAATTGAGAAGTTGTTATCACCCCGTGTGACACAAAATCCATTGATTTCTTTCAGAATTAGTGCTACTAACCTTTCCTATTCAGTGCATCAAGTTTTGTGTTTTTCTCATACATTTTGCAGGAAATTCATTCAAGAGAAGAAAGGAGAAAACTCAAAGTCAAGAAAGAAATATGGAAAGCAAGAGAAGGAAAGTTGAAATTTTGTAATTTTTTACTCAGAACTGGACCCGAACTCCCTGAAGAAGTTGAAGTTCTTGATATCATGAGCACACATGAAGAAACTGTGTCCAACTCCAAGCTACGAGTGAAAAGTTATGAAGGTTTGAAGTTGGGAAGAAATCATGGAAAAAGAGGCAAAAAGTGAAGAAAAGACTTAGAAAAAATTTCATGTTCGAAAGCTCTTGGCAAAATGGGAAAATCGAACCTGTTAGCCCCAGTAAAGCATAGATATCTGAAACGGTTCGGCGGGCCGAAAATCTATTTTTTTTTTTTTATTTCGCAAATAGTGTTGTGCATGGATGAATGACTAAATAAGACGTGTTATATTCATTTATTTTAGATAGCAGATGGGGGAGACTTAGTTTTAGAGGAGTTTTAGAGAGCTTATGTACCCAAGAACTCTAGGGTTTCACTTTCTTCAACAAATATTCATGTTCTAAGCTATTAATTCAAGGTTTTCTAATATACATTTTTCGTTAGATTTAACATATCCGGCTAAGTTTTTAAGGGTTGGGTTGCATGAACCCCACCCGATGTAATTCATCAACATGGGAAATAGAATTTCGAATTAAAATCTTAGATGAATCGTGTTGCGTAACTCTTGTACCATCGTAGAACTTTTGATCTCGTTTGCCCTAGGTAACCGGGATGCTTATGAATGCGACGCGTGTGGTAGCTAATGCGACACCGCTTTACTCATCCTTTGCTTACATACTGTGCGTTCTACGATCCCTCATATGTGTAATACTTGGGAGTACTAAAGACCAGGTTCATTTAAAATTCTAATTCCAAATCTAGTATCCTACGAAGTGAATTACTAGGGTGTGGGGGAGTTTAACCCGACCTATTGTTCTCATTTCGTATTTAACTTGTAAAACCATTTGTCAATAGCCTTCAATTTAATTAGTGTAATTACATTTCATTCATTCTAGTTTATTAGTTCATATTTCAAATTTGCACTTAGTTGTAGCTATTTCGTTTATCCAAATCACCTTTTCCTTCTTTTTAGAGTCAAGGCTAGGTTAACCTTATCTTTCCAACGTCGTCATGATTTCATTCGTGCTGTTTACCTAAGGATTGATACCCGACTTATCGGATTATTAATTGAGCGACAAGCTTGCACTTGAGACTAAATAGCACGCAGACTAGACACATTTCTGGTCGCGTCAAGTTTTTGGTGCCATTGTTGGGGAATCTAGGTAGACTTAGGTTAGATCTAGTCAATTTAGAACTTTGGCCAAAAATAAAAAATAAAAAAAATTAAAATTTTCATCTGTCAAAAGCCTTTAATTCAAAATCCTAAACATACTCAGACTCCTCACAATACTCCAATCAGAATCCATGAAAACCTGATTGTTGAGTATAACTCTGAAAGCCCCCAAACACCTCGTGTTCCATAGTTCTAGGTTCCACTTCCTACTCCTGAGCACTCCATAGGTAGTTATACCCTAAGTCAATCCTCGAGTCACACATATAGGACACCGAGTCATTTAAAGAGAGCGTGAGCGCGATGTTTGACGCAGTGAGTTTCGATACCAGAGAGGGAGATCTACCCTATCTTCCCATGAAAGACTTACTCTTTTCTGAGCGGACTGTCACCCCTGGTTGCATTTTACTTATATATGATGCCGATCAGTTCCACTTTCACAATGGGATGATACAGATTCTCCCTACGTTTCACAACATGGATTCGGAGAAACCTTGCATGCATATTCGTGAGTTCTAAGAGGCGTGTGACACATTCAGTGATCAATCTTGCACGCAGGATACCATTCTCCTAAAGCTTTTTCCTTTTTCCTTAAAGGATAAAGCTAAGACCCGGCTATGGTCTCTACCCCCGAACTCTGTCCCTTCCTAGAGAGATATGCAAACCAAGTTTATCTCAAAATTTTATCCACAGCACAAGACCAACTCTGCCAAAACTCAAATCCAAGGTTTTCGACAACACGATAATGAGTCCTTTGACAGATGTTGGGAACGTTTCCAAGAGTTAGTAAGCGCATGCCCCCATCATGGTTTTTACAAACACCTAGTGATATCTTTCTTCCATAATGGATTGACAATAGCTTCCAAATAGCTTGTGCAAACAATATGTGAAAGACCCTTTTGGGATTTAAACTCCTGCGATGTCGAGGCCCATTTTAAGTATGTCACAGAGACTAATCAAGCATGGGATACATCTGATCCTAATACCCTAGACAACCATCAATCGTTCTAACTACATCCGGTCTATACCATTTGGATAACATTCGATTAATTTCAGAGAGATATGAAAGAGTGGTTTGATGGCCGGTTGAGAGATATTTTCGGGTCTAGCCGTGGGTCGAAAGAAAAAGTGTGTGCTATATGTGAGGCGAGCCATTCCACAAAATCATGCCCGGAGATTTTCTCCTACAAGGTCATGCACACCGAGAAGGTGGATACTAAGGAGGATTCAAGGGAAATTTTAACACCCCGCATGGGAACTCGTACAACCCTTCGTGGAGAAACCATCTTGGTTTTAACTATGGACAACCACAAGCTGCAACAAACCCACATTCATAGGTTGTCCCACCTCCTCAATTTCAGCAAGCACTACCTCCTCCAACTCTGTACATTACTCCACTACAGAGGAATCTCGAGGATACAATAAACCAATTCAAAAATTCTCAAAGTGCAAACAATGCTAGATATGAACGCATGTTCGCCGATAAAAATGCAAACATCTCCAAGTTACAATCCTCGTTGAGTATCCAAGAGAAGGGAAAGTTTCCTGCCCAGGGCCAAAAACCTCCCCAAGGTTAAAATAGTGCTAGATCCACATCCACCGAGCATGAGGAGCAGCTGTAACCACTCTTCGTAGTGGGAGAGTTGTTGATTTATCACCTCCTCTACACGACACTTCGAAAGACAAGGAGAATTTGCCAGACACGAAAGAGGCCGAAGATATATCCTTGAAAGAGAGTGACAAAATAAACACTAGTGAGCCCGAGGTACTTATAAAGACACCCTCCACTGCCCCATTTCCTCAAATATTGGTTCCTTCTTGGAAAGGGACCATAAGTGATGAAGTGCTAGAAGTACTTAAGAACGTGAAATTGAACTTACCTTTCCTCGATGCAGTAAGGAAAATTCCAGCCTATACAAAAGTCATAAGAGACTTATTGACTATCAAGAGGAGGATAAAGGTAAAGAAAAACGTGCTCCTAGCACAAAACATAAGCTCAATACTTCTTAACAATCTCCCACCTAAATATAAAGATCCCGGTGCACCCACCATTTCTTGCACCATTGGAGAGAATAAGTTCGAAAAGGCCTTACTCGATTTAAGGGGAAGAGTCAATATCCGCCCCTATTCAATTTATAGGAAACTTCATTTGGGCGATCTTAAGCCCATAAGGATCACTCTCCAATTAGCGTACCGAACCGTAAAGATACCGAGGGGTATAGTTGAGGACATGATAGTCCAAGTGGACACTTTCTACTTCCCAGTCGATTTTGTAATTTGGGACATGGATCCCTCCTTCGCCTAAAAAAATCATGTTCCCTCATTCTTGGGTGCCCATTCTCAGGTACGTCTACCACATTGATCAATACTAGGAATGGGTATATGCAACTCACTTTTGGGAATATGACTTTAGAAACAAACATCTTCAGCATAGCCTAATAAGCAGGGGAAGAAGATGATCTTCACGTGGTGAGCTTAATTGAGGATATCGTAGAAGAACACATTGAGGAAAATTATTGTGTAGATGCCTTAAAAGCTTGCCTAGTGTCTAGTTACGAGAGCGAGGGAGCCTACACAGAGTTTGAGAGGGAGATAGATGAGTTAAGAGGCTTACTCGATGAGAGAGCGTCGGACGAGGACACGAGAGATGTTAATTGGGTTTCTCAATTCGAAGAGTTACCGGTGAGGTAGGCATGCATGGATCCCTCTAGCGACACATTCCTGACTCTCAAATTGAAGAAACTACCCTCTAACGTTAAATATGCTTTCCTAGGAGAATATGAGACAATTCCTGTTATTGTCTCCTCTAGCCTAGATGAAGAGAAGGAGGGTAAACTATTAAAAATTCTGAGGATGCACTAATGTGCTTTTGGTTGGTGTATATCTGATCTAAAAGGGATAAGACCTATGCTTTGCACCCATAAGATTCACCTCGAGGAGGATGTTAAGCCCTCGAGAGAAATGCAGAGACGACTAAACCCCACAATAAAAGATTTGGTGATGACTGAAATTATAAAATTATTGAATGTCGATATTGTTTACCCAATCTCGGATAGCAAGTGGGTGAGCCCCATTTAAGTCATCCCAAAAAATTCGGGTATTACAGTGATTGAAAATGCCAAGGGAGAGCTAATTCCCCAACGTACCACTACTAGTCGGCGCATTTGCATTGATTACCAAAAACTCAATACGAGAACTAGGAAAGACCATTTTCCATTGCCATTTATCGATCAAATGCTTGAAAAATTAGCGGGGAAACTTTATTATTGCTTCCTAGATGGTTATTCTGAATATAACCAGATTGAGGTAGATGTACTTGATCAAGATAAGACAACCTTCACTTGCCCCTTTGGATTATTTGCCTACAAACGTATGCCATTAGGCTTGTGTAATGCACCAGTGACCTTTCAAAGGTGCCTGTTGAGCTTATTCAGTGACATGGTTGAGAGAGGGCTAGAGGTGTTTATGGATGACTTTAGTGTTTTTGGCACCTCTTTCGATCTATCTCTAGCCAATCTTAAGAAAGTACTAGGCCGATGTGTGGAAAAGAACTTAGCGCTGAATTGGGAGAGATTCCATTTCATGGTAACTAAGGGTATAGTTCTTGGCCACATCATGTCATCCAAAAGGATCGAAGTTGATCGAGCAAAAATAGATGTCATAGTTGACCTACTCCCACCTAAATCGCTAAAAGACGTGCGCTCCTTCTTAGGCCACACAGGGTTTTATAGAAGGTTCATTAAGGACTTTAGCGTCATCGCTAGACCTTTAAGCAACCTTCTTATGAAGGACATCCCATTCGAGTGGACTGAAGCATGCCAAAGTGCTTTTGAAAAATTAAAACACATGCTTGTGTCCTCTCCCATCATGAAAACTCTGGATTTGTCCTTACCATTCGAGCTCATGTGTGATGCTAGCGATTATGCGATAGGCGCTATTTTGAGCCAAAGAAAAGACAACAAGGCTCATGTCATTTACTATGCTAGCCGGACCATAACTCAACTACGCAACCAAGGAGAAGGAATTGGTAGCAGTAGTTTTTGCTATTGATAAGTTTCGTTCCTATGTTATCAGTTCCCCCATCACTTGTGTCACTGACCAAGCGGCATTAAAATATCTCCTTGCAAACAAAGACGCAAAGCCACGCCTCATAAGCTGGATCCTACTCCTACAAGAGTTCAATATCTCCATTAAAGATAAAAAATGAGTAGAAAACGTCATTGCCGATCACTTATCGCGGCGTTCGCCTGACGTACCTAGTGATACTACACCCATAGAAGAGTATTTTTCGGATGAGAAATAATTTGCCACCTCTTCTTTGCCCTGGTTTACAGATATAGTGAACTATCTCGTCACGGGAGTCGTCCCTCCCGATTGGATTCTACAAGATAAGAAGAGGTTCATCACTTGGTCGCGCATGTTTTTCTATGATGATCCATTCCTTTTTAAATATTGCGCCGACCAAATCATCTAACGATGCGTACCGAATGATGAAATTCTGAAAGTCATCCAATTATGTCATTCGAAAGCATGTCGAGGCCACTTTTTCATGAAAAAGACAGCCACTAAAATTCTCCAAAGCAGTTTGTATTGGCCCACAATGTTCGGGGATGTAAACAATTATGGAAAATCTTGCGACAGGTGTCAACGGATGGGGGCAATTACCCAACGAGACATGATGCCATTAACCCTAATTCTCATCATTGAGGTTTTCGACTGTTGGGCTATTGACTTCATGGGCCCTTTTCCCCCGTCCTTTGGATACCTATACATCCTAGTTGCGGTAGACTATGTTTCTAAGTGGGTGGAAGCTATAGCTACCAAGACTAATGACAATAAAGTGGTGATAAAGTTCCTGCATGAACACATACTTTCTCGCTTCGGTGCACCTAATGTGATAATCAGTGATAATAGCACGTACTTTTGTAATAAACCATTTGAGAAACTTATGAAAAAAGTATGGTGTCATTCACAAGGTTGGAACGACATATCAACCACAAACGAATGGGCATGCCGAATTTGCGAATCGTGAAATTAAACACATACTAGAGAAGACCACCAATCCTGATCGGAAAGATTAGTCCCTTCGACTGAACGATTCGCTATGGGAAACCCGTACCGCATACAAAAACCAACTCGGAATGTCCCTATTCCTCTTCGTGTATGGAAAACCTTGCCATATGCCCATTGAGTTGGATCACAAAGCATATTGGGCAATTAAGAGGGTAAATTATGATATGGACAAAGCCGATGAAGCCGGTGAAGCCCGTAAGCTTCAACTGAATGAGTTAGAGGAGATACGCAATGATGCGTATGAGAATCCCAAGATTTCAAAATAACTGATGAAACTCGAGCATGATAAAATTATTCGACGGAAAGAGTTTTAATCGGGACAAAAGGTACTCCTCTATAACTCCCGGCTTCATCTATTTATGGGTAAATTGCGGTCCCGTTGGACTGGCTCATTCGTTGTTAGAACCACATTTCCCCATGGAGCAGTAGAATTGGAAGATCCAGGGGGAAACAAGTTCAAAGTCAATGGATAGCGCCTAAATCCATATGTTGAGGCGTATGTAGAAGAGATCGACACCATTTGGTTGTCGGACCCCGTTTATGGGGTAGAGTGAGCTAAATTCAAGAGGTCGTCGCACCCCCGATGCGTATGGGGTGAATCTTATGTATAGTAGGTTTGTATATGTTAGGTTAGTTAGAACTGGTTAGGGTCCGAGTCGATTCCGAGGAGAAACACAAACGTACATTTTAGAAGAACTCCATGCGAGGAAAGGTGAGTTTTTGTTTTTTTGTAAGGTCAAGTGCTGATAGGAGTGTTTTGAATTTTTTTGGAAAAATGGGATTTTCGGAGTTCCAACACTTAGTTTTTTTTTTTGGGGGGGGGGTGTCAAACTTATGGGTGTGCTGGAAATCCGAACTGATTTACCCTTTTCCTTACTATCAGGGCCGAACCGGTTCACCCCTAGGATTGATTAAAAGATTAATTTATCCGAACCGATTCTCCCCAAGACCGAACCAGTTCGCCCAATCACGTGTAGAAATTGGCAGTCCCAATAGCCATCTTCGCCCCTTTCCAATACATTCCCTTTGTCCCATACACCCCCCCAACCTTTCCCTCCAAATCTTTCTCCCCCTTTTCCCTCCAAATTCTTCCCTCCAATTCCCCCCATCCCACCTATAAATACACACCCTTTACGCCCATTTCCTTCACACCTCCATATCCATCTCTCTCACACCTCTATACTCTCCAATAATCCTATCTCCCCATTCACCCACTCCAATGGCCAATGACGAATTACCCATCAAATATGATTCCATCGAACTCCTTCATGACGGCGATCATGGCTTTCGCTCACTAAAAGAAATCCGATGGGTGGAGGATTTTTTCTCATGTTCTCGCACTGTCCACATTGAGCGTGCCATAAATTGGGAGGGCCTTCCCCAAGCCAAGAACGCCCTTTTTCATCGCCAACGATGGCGTCAATTTTTAGCCAATCCCAATAAGGACGTGTGGATGGAAAAGGTACGGGCTTTTTACGGTACTCTCGTTCACACTTCTAAAAATGCATATCAAGTTTACGTGGATGGGGTACCCATCCCATTTTCTCTCTCCATGGTCGCGCAAATCATGGGCGCCGACAATGTTCCATTTCCACCCAACTTTAACTATCCTACTTATGGAAACCCAATCCCGAAACCCCAATGCATCCACCGCATATCACCCAACCAAATTTGGGACCGCGACACTTTCGCGATTGGCAACCTAGATGAAACCACTCAGTTCGCTTTTATTATCACTTGTGGGGATATTATCCAAACCTCCAATAATTCCTCCATTCGTATCCGCCATGGAAATTTCCTCTACCACCTCCTTGGAAACTTGAGTACCATCAATGTCTCACGCATCTTTTACTAGGAAATCATCGCTGCTGCCATGGATAAAAAAGGTAAAACGACTCTACCATATGCCCGGTTCATCACCTCACTCCTAAAGATCGTCAGAATTGAACCACCGGCATCACAACCCCGTCTTCCTAAGCTTATTGGACCGGAGTCCATCACTCGAAGTGTGCGTCAAATGGAGGTTGTGTGTCCACCATCGGTGGTCGAAGATGTTGAAATGGGGGATGAGGAGGAAGAGTACAACTAGGAGGATGATCCCGACTATGATCCGGAAGGGGACGACATCAATGGGCGGATAGCTCGACTCGAGGGGCGATTTGATTGGTTCGTGAACGACTACCGTCGCGATACCTCTATGATTATCCGCCTCGAAGAGGAATTATTATCGTGCCCCGACTTAATTAAGTTAAACTCATCCTTGTTAATTAGCGATAAATTTCCTTAAACAATAAACAATGCTTTAATTTAAATCTCTAAGGAAAAATAACATGAGATTTTCTTTCCAAAGGTATGTGTAGATGAAAACATAACTACATTTACATGTAGTACTTATAGGAATTACACATACCTTTGAAAAAAAAATCTCATGCTATTTTTCCTTAGATATTTAAATTAAAGCATTATTTATTGTTTAAGGCAATTTATCGCTAATTAACAAGGATGAGTTTAACTTAATTAAGTCGGGGCACGACAATTATATTGGTTGAAAGTGGCCCCCAATGTCTCTCTCCCCACCTATTTTTATGATCCATATGGCCCCAATTCTCCTGGCCCATCCAACCCACCCACCCCTTAGGTTGCTTGATTTGTGTTGGTTATATAATGGTTTTCTTCTTTCCATTGTCCACAGATCTATATGGTTGCTTTATCTATAAATGGAAATCGGTTTGTTTCAATCGTGTGTTTTGTGCTTTCTTTCCATTTTTGCATTTTTGTACATTGATTACTTGAGTGTTCCTCTCCTTACTTTAATTTTTATTTTGTCGTCTATTTTGCCTTGGGACGGGTCAAATGCCTAAGTTAGGGGGTTACCACTGCGCTTTTATATATCACAAGGTCCAAAAATGTTCTTAAAACATATATATTCAAAAATATTTTTCTTCAAAATAAATAAAAATTAGAGTTTAAACTTTTCGAAAATATCACCTTCATTTTATTTAAAGTCTCGAATTTAAAAAAATCAAACACACAAAGCCAAAAGTGACTACGGATGGAAATTGAGCGTGAATTGATGACTTAATGAATAAAAGTGGAGATTAACAAACCTAGTGAGATTTCGAGCCTATCATTTTTTGTGAGTTTATAAATCAATCCGAGTTAATTGTTAACTAAAAGTTCATTTTAGTAGCCAGAATAAGTCGCCATGATCTCAATTCCTTTACCTTGATCGATTATGAGAAATGGAATGTTGTTTTAAAAATGCGCTAAATAAATCTCTAAATTTAATTCCCCTCGAGGCGCATATGGTAACGCAATTAGTGATTCAGTAATGAAGTAGGCCCTCGTTTGATACCCAAATATATTGGCCAGAAAAAAAAATTGTGAAAATTTTATCCCTTTTTGCCACCCAAATTGAGCCAAATAAATTTTTTTCAAGTTCGTTTGATAACCTGAAAAACTAATTAGCCCGGAATTGTGAAAATCGAATATTTATCAAATAAAGTCTGAAAAGTACATAAGAAGGGGTAAGAAAAAAAATAGAAGAATGCTCAACAAAAATAGCAAGAAAAAGAAAAAGAAGAAAAAAAATAGAAAAAGTAGAGAAAATGAGCAATAGCACGAAAAAAGCACAAATGGACGTCATAAATGAATTTTTCAATTCTGACCTTCCTAATCATTCCCATTTTTTCCAATACACCTTTAACTCGAAAAAGTCCTAACTGAGTTCGAATTGCGAAATTGATTACCGCGTGGAGAGCTAAGATACAAAAAGATAATATGAGAGATTTAATGTGTGCATTAGAGATAATATTTCTAGTTTCCCAATAATCGTAATCCGTTGACGAGATCCCTCCACCTTAAATAATCCATTGACGAGATTAAAGGTGTTTATTAGAGATAATATTTCTCTCGGTGTGCGTGATTTGTGGAAATCTAAGGTTTTAATTTTGGCTTCACACATACTCGAAAAATTGAGACTTTCGAATACAAAGTTATGGTGACTATTTTTTGAAAAGATTAAGTTATACAATTTTTGTGGATTTTGAATTTCTTTGAGTCAACAAGGAATTTTGTGGGTATATTCACTGCAAACCCTCATGAGACACAACTCGTCCTACTAGGGTAACCTAGGGGTTTAAAGGCTAATTGCATACGCTAAATGCAATCACTTGCCTGCGAAAGTGGTATTCTATCCATGTCCCGTGTTGGTTAGTTATGTACACATGCTTAAATTATTTTACATTGCTCGAGATGACCAAAGTTCTAAGTTAGGGGGGTTTAATTAGGCATAAATATTGTGTATTTATCCCCTTAATTGAGAAGTTTTTATCACCCCGTGTAACGTAAAATCCATTGATTTCTTTCATAATTAGTTCTACGAAACTTTTCTATGCAGTGCATCGAGTTTTGTGTTTTTCTCGTAGATTTTGCAGGAAATTCATTCAAGAGAAGAAAGGAGAAAACTCAAAGTCAAAAAAGAAAGATGAAAAGCAAGAGAAGGAAAGTTGAGGGAAATTTCATAATTTTGCACTTAGAACTGGACCCAAACTCCCATGAAGAAGTTGAAGTTCTAGATATCATGAGCGCATAGGAAGAAACGGTGTCCAAATCCAAGCTATGAGTGAAAAGTTATGAAGATTTGAAGTTGGGAAGAAATCAAGGAAAAAGAAGAAAAGACTTGGAAAAAATTTCATGTTCGAATGTTCCTGGAAAAACTGGAAAAGCGAACCCGTTCGCCCTAGTAAAGCGTAGATATCCGAACCGGTTCGACGGGCCGAAATTCTAATTTTTTTTTTATTTCACAAATAGAGTTGTGCAAGGATGAATGACTAAATAAGATGTGATACATTCAGTTATTTTAGATAGAAGACGAGGGAGACTTAGTTTTAAAGGAGTTTTAGAGAGCTCTTGCACCCAAGAACTCTAGGGTTTCACTTTCTTCAATAAATATTCAAGTTCTAAGCTATTAATTCAAGGTTTTCTTCTTCAAAAGTTTGTCTCTTTCGTCTCTATTCTTTCAAGTTAATTTCTCTTTGCATGCTTTTAGTATTTCTTGATATTCCAATCAATTTTTCGATTTATAAGTTAGTTTTCTTCATGATTATGAATCCATATATATTAGATTTTAATTTTTCATTAGATTCAACATGTCCGACTAAGTTTTTAAGGGTTGGAGTGCATGAACCCCACTCGATGTAATTCATCAGCATGGGAAATAGAATTTTGAATTAAAATCTTAGATGAATCGTGTTGCGTAACTATTGTAACCGTCGTAGAACTTTTGATCTCGTTTGCCCTAATTAACCGGGATGCTTAAGAATGCGACATGCATGGTAGCTAATGCGACACCGCTTTACGTATCATTTGCTTACATAATGTGCGGGCTACGATCCCTCATATGTGTAATACTTGGGAGTACTAATGATTGGGTTCATTTAAAATTCTAATTCCGAATCTAGTATCCTACGAAGTGAATCACTAGGGTGTGGGGGAGTGTAACCCGACCTATTGTTCTCATTTCGTATTTAACCCGTGAAACCATTTGTCATTAGCCTTCCATTTATTTAGTGTAATTGCATTTCATTCATTCTAGTTTTAGTAGTTCACAATTCTCAAATTTGCACTTAGTTGTAGTTATTTCGTTTATCCAAATGACATTTTCCTTCTTTTTAGAGTCAAAGCTAGGTTACCCTTATCTTTCCAACATCGTCACGATTTCGTTCGTCCTGTTTCCTAAGGATCGATACCTGACTTATCAGATTATTACTTGAGTGACAGGCTTGCACTTGAGCCTAAATAGTATGCACACTAGACACATTTGTGGTCGTGTAAAGTTTTTTTGGGCGTTAAGGTCCTCATTTATTAGTATATATACCTTATAATTTAATGTATATACAAATATAACATGTATAAATTACAAAGATTTATTTATACAATATAAATTCAACTTCCAAATTACAAATATTTCAAAATAAATTTTACATAAAATTCAATTTACACTAGTGGTGTACACAATATTTTTTTTCGTGATAATTTTTTATATATTTATAAACAAATATGAGAAAAAGAATCTCCTAATTTAATGTATTAATCAGTGAAAACTTGGGTATACACTAGTGGTGTCCTCAATACCAAAACATATGTAATGGTACGTTTCGTTGGACTATTTTTCTATGGCAAATGCGTTTTACACACAAGTTTACTCCCATTTGTATTGTTTGCTAAAGCTTTTTTTAACGGGGCAATCTTTGCCGAAAAATGCTCACGAGATCAAAATTTGCCAACAATTGGTGGGTTTATTTGCTTTCCTATTTGTATTGGAAAATTTTGCCTAGAAAAAAATGGGTGTATCACTAGTTCTCTTCACTTCTCCATTGAGTGGTGGTTTATGTGGAATGTTTAATGCTTTTATAAATGTTGAAATTCTAATCGGGGCATAAATTGTATCTAGTGTTATAGTGGATAAAAATAAATGAAAAGTGTATAAATGAGAAATATTTAAAGTCAAAACATAGTTTTTTTTTTTAAACTATTATTTTTTTTAATAATGTTATTGTTGATGTAAAAAACTAGATTTTATCTAATTAATCAATCACAGCTAAAAATGAATAAACAAGACAAAGGATTTTTAAAGTGGTTCAGCCTTATGAAAATGGCCTACGTCCACTATTTTGTATTGTTGACTATTTGCCTTGAATCTCGATAGTAGGTTTACCAAGAGATCAAAAGTCCCCCTTCTTATGAGGAAGTTACAATGTATTTATAGACTTGAGGCTGTACATATGAAAGGATAATGTCATGTTATCTAGTAGACATATACATCTATATGATAATAATGCACATTTAATGCGTAGTTGCCTTTTGGTTTTCTTGATTTGGATACTCTACATGCTAAGTAGCTTGGACCGCTTGAGTTACTCGGTATGCTAAAGTTGCTCGGAGAGCCTGAGTAGCTCGGTGACAGTATGCTATTCGTTGAAAGTATTTGTATTCGCCATGTAAGTTGACACATGTCTTCATGTGATTGGTCCATGTCGACAGACTAAATTTGGTATCAACAAAAGCCCCCAATATTTCACAGGCGAGTGTGGAACATTTTGCTTGAAAACTGCTTAGATTACTGGTCTTCATGAATTTTACAAAAAATTTCATTGTACATAATTCCTTTTTGAGCGCATAATATCAGGCTTCATAAATATTTTGAATTTTCACGATCCCTTCAATATTTGTGCATTTTTCTTCTTTTAACCATCGGGAATGCAATCGTCTTCCCTCGTAATCATTGTTTTTCTCTATTCCCGAGGTAAATTATTTAAGTGCGATAGAAATCCTATCGTCTTTCACTTTTCAAATCTGTATCTATGAACTCCTCATTTTCTCTCTACCTTATGCCTTCGTTCTTTTTATTGTTCATTGTCAATTGATCTCTCTTTCTTCTGTAAGATTTTCTTCCCTTTTCTTTATTTACTTTAAGCACCATGGTTTATCTTGTTGAATCGTTAGATAAATTTCATTTCGAGTTTTCAATCCCTTTGTGGATGAGGTAGAAGAAAAATTAAAGTCTGCCGAAGAGCTCCTTAGAGAAAGGACTTCCTCAGAGAGAGCAAAAAGGAAAGTTGTTGTTAAAAAATCTTTTAGTGATGGTTGGGACAAGGGTTGGAATAAGGTCCTGGCTATTATGTCTTCTCAAATGGAGTATGCCAGTGTTAAGTATTTTAGGGATGGATGGATAGCATCTTTGAAAAAATTGAAGGTTTTTGAAAATTCTGAGTTGTTCTAGGAGCATACTCATGGTCCTCCTCCCTCTCTTGGAGAAGAAGAAGAAGAAGATGAAGCTGCATCAGATGAGTCTTCCATGATGATAGGAGAGAAGGTCCCTGTTATTGCTATTGTCCAACCCTCTGAGAAAGTCCAACAAACTAGCACATCTGTCGAGTAACTGCCTTTGCTCTCCGAGCAAGCAACCCCTTCATCCAAACAGTCGAAAGAAGTCGTAGGAAATAAGGAGAAGGTGTAGAGTTATTCGGGTCTTTTTATTTCATTGTTTTCTTGGATGTAACCCTGAAATGTTTTTTCCTTTATCGTGATGAATAAAACATGAACTTTTGTTATTCGTGTGGAATTTCTCTTTTACTTGCTCTGCTCGTATCATTGTTGATTTTTTTTTTCATTTTCTCTTTGCTAGTTTGTGGCCAGGATGGAACTTTTATCAGCTAATGATACAGAGTTGATGAAGAAGTGCAATGATTATTTCAAAGCTGGTTATGCAGACCTTAATGAGGCCCAAATAATTAACATCCTCGAATCAGGTACTTCTGAACGACCAGTTGATGCTTACCAGTACTTGAAGTGCCTACTTAATCGTGCTGTAGCCAACAATGTGGGTTATTACGAAATGATTGAAGATCTTCAAGGAATGATCGAGGAACTTCAATAGCAGTACAAAGAATCCAGCAAACTCCTACATGAGGGTTACGAGCTAAAATACCAACGAATGAATTCTGATCGGGGATATGACAAGTACATATCAGCCCATGAGAAAAAGGAAAGTGTGTTGAATCTTGAGATCGAAGAGCATAAACATATTGCCAAGCTGCTAGAGCAAGAGAATATCGCGTTGCAAGAAGAAATTAAACAGCTCAAATCTGCTGCCTCCTCTTCTTCGGGAGCCTTGGTCCCAATTAATTATGATGGTTTCTCCTTTTTAGAAATATAAAATGCTAACTTACGGGATGAGTTAGAGACTTTGAAATGAGAAGGACCTTCCACACCTGCTCGTGGCAGAATAAGATCTTCTTCTCGTGGATGAGCAAGGGCTGGTCGGGTTACTATTAATGAGACAATAACTTAATTGGCCTTATAAAATCAAGCCGTTCAATTGATGGCGAAGAATCATGCTTTGGCAGAAATGTCTAAGAAGATCCAGAGTTTCACTGACCAACTCTCAAATCAGAGTTCTACTCTGGAAAGTAAAGAAATTCTGGTAAAAAAGCTCCACGAGAAACTTGAGAGATTGACTTATCAATTTCACAAGCAGCCCAGGGAATTTTGGATGGCTGGGTATAATGAAGCTCTGTATCATCTTGATGCTCGTTTGCAGCAGTCGAATAATGGAGGATATAAACAGGGGTGGTTGAATGCCCTATGTGTTCTAAAACTGGAGCCGGATCATTTCTTGTGGGATTATTATGAACCTAGAGTTCTTGATTTACATGTGCCTCCCTTCAAACTTGAACTTAGTTGGATTCCATCCCGTGCTATTCCTCGGATTTTGATCTCCAAGTATCTCGGTGATTATAGTCTACATTCAAACTTTGAGATATCTCGTCCAGAGCACTTGCTTGATAGACCATACATAATTAATGTCAGAATGCTGCGAGATATGAACTTTATAAACTCCCCTTATGCATTAGATGATCCTCCAGCTGGGGTAGAACCTGTTTTAAAAGCAGAGGGAAAGAAACCCATAGAATAGGATATTTTTATGTAATGAATGAAACTTCATATCATGTGTAATCTCCTTGATTTCAATAAAGAAATGTTTAGTTTCTTTTACAATTTCATTTTCTTGGAAATATTTTGTAGAATGTCCCTGTTATTCGTTGGTGAATATATATATATATATATATATATATATATCCTGTTTTGTTTTTAGATAATGGAACTTGTCCCATTTGTTGTCTGATTATAGTGACTTGTCACTCTTTGGGTCTAAGCTATGGAATGATTTTCATCCCATGTCCCTGCTTAGTTGTATTAATCTCGTCCGGATTACCTTGTTGCCTAGACAGTGGATGCCCTGGGAGGTCATCCATCTTTTTGCCTAGTTTGGTACCAACCAACCGGGGTTGGTGGTCATCGAATTATCGACCAATCGGAGTTGGTGGTTATTAAATTACCGACCAACCAGAGTTGGTGGTTAATGAATTACCGACCAACCGGAGTTGGTGGTTATTGAATTACCGACCAACCGGAGTTGGTGGTTAATGAATTTCCAACCAATCGGAGTTGGTGGTTATTGAATTACCGTCCAATCGGAGTTGGTGGTTAATGAATTTTCGACCAACTGGAGTTGGTGGTTATTGAATTACCGACCAACCAGAGTTGGTGGTTAATGCTCTAAATCATAGTTGGTGTGTAGTGTGTAGCACTAATATTTTGAAAAAAATTCAACAAAGGAGGAAATATGGGCGAAACATCACTTTATTCATATTGAAAGAACTGTGTCATATATGGAATTTAATTACTAATAGTACTTGCGCAAATGCTCTACATTCCATGCGTTCTTGAATTCTTCTCCCTATAATGTTTTAATTCTATATGTCCCAGGATGAACAACTTCAGTTACTCTGTAAGGTCCATGCCAGTTGGCCTCCAGTTTGTTATGCTTTTGGATCACTTTCTTCAGCACATAATCCCCCTCTTTGAGATCGCAATTCTTCACTCTTTTGTTATAGAACAAGGTTGTTCGTTGTTGGTAAGCTGCATTCCTGATTGCTGCTTCTTCCCTAACTTCTTCGAGCATATCCAGGTCTAATCGTCTCATCAAGTCGCTTACAGGATAATTGAAATTAAGCACCCTATGTGTGGGTAGACCCAATTCAGTAGGTATGACAGCCTCACTCCCAAATGTCAACATGTATGGAGATTCCCTAGTTTTTGTTCGTGGTGTAGTGCGATAAGCCCAAAATATAGAGTGTAACTCGTTAATCTAATTTCCCTTTGCATCATCCAGTCATTTTTTCAAACCATTCAATAGGGCTATGTTCATCACTTCAGTTTTCCCCTTGCTCTGGGGATGGCCTGGCGCGGAGTGGATCTTCAGTACATTGGATTGATGATAATATGCAATGAATTCCTCGTTGTCAAATTGGGTTCCATGTTCAGTAATGAATGCGTGCGGGAGACCATATATGCAAATAATACTCTTCCAAATAAATTGATAGACCTTGTCATATGTCATATCAATGAGAGGTTCAGCTTCCACCAATTTGGTAAAATAATCCACAGCAACTACGAGGTATTTGAATCTTCCTTTGGTCGTCGGAAGTGGCCCAACCAAGTCTATTCCCCACATGACGAATGGCCAAGGGAACGTGATGGGTGTTAACAATGCTTGGGCAGTTCTTCGGGTGGAAGAGAAACATTGGCATTTATTGCACTTCTTAGCATAAGTTGCACAATTAGCTCTCATCGTCGTCCAGTAATATCCATGTGTTGTTATTCTCTATAAAAGCATCCAACCTGTTACATGGGCTACATAAGACCCTTCGTGAACCTCTTCGATCAAGTCTTTCACTTCGTAGGTATGGACACATCTTTGTAGTCCAGCTATAACTCATCTTCTATATAGAATTCCACTGGTCAATACGTAACGAGCAGCTTTAAACTTCAGTTTCTTGGCTGCGAGTTTATCAGGTGGCACAATCCCTTCTTCGATAAAATCCCTGATGGGATCCATCCAGGATGGTCCCAAATCCAGGGAGATAAAGTTCATCATCAAGTCTTTGTCTACACTCTGATCTATAAGGATGTCTATTGGGATTGTTCTTCATATCTGAGTGGGGGTTGCTGATGCCAGCCGAGTTAGGGCGTTGGATCTTTCATTCTCTAATCTCGGTATTCTGATCAATCGAACTGCGGTAAAAGTTGAGACAACCTCCATAGCTTTTGCATGATACTTGACCATTAATTCTCTCTTCGTTGCATACACTCCGAGAATTTAATTTACAATTAATTGTGAATCACTGAATACAACCTGCTTTCCCTATTTAGACCCACAATTATAGCCTCATATTCAGCTTCATTATTGGAAGATTTAAACTGAAAACGTAGAGCATACTATATATCAATCTCATCAGGACTATTTAAAATAATTCTCGCCCCACTGCCTGTGGCACACGAAGAACCATCCACATACAAATTCCATACAGGTACTCATTATCAAATTCTTGGTCAGACAGAGTTCCTCGATGGAATATTTGATGCTTCCTTTTATCTTCCCCCGACAC
This sequence comes from Sambucus nigra, assembly GCA_949130495.1. NCBI lineage: Eukaryota > Viridiplantae > Streptophyta > Magnoliopsida > Dipsacales > Adoxaceae > Sambucus > Sambucus nigra. Next base: position 177,196,875 of record OX422218.1, on the reverse strand, counting down.
TTCTCGCTGCTCATTGATTACTTTTTCTTGATCGTCCATGGATGGAAGTTGGTCGGGTGTTAAATTCGATGATCCCATAACACCCGCGGGTTGGTCTATATTAAACTCCTGCTCTTCGAAGGTATCAGAGTGAGTAAACTCTGCGATAAAATCCGCTACGACCTGTCCCTTAAGTGACGACCTATGTTCATAAACTACGTCATATTCACCAAGTTCTACCGCTCAGTACATCAATCTTCCTGATTTCTCCGGTTTATGCCGAGCTTATCTTAATGGCATATCAGTAAACACTATTATAGTATGGTCTTAGAAGTATGGCCTCATCCTTCTGTTGACTTTGATCAGTGCTAGTGATAATTTCTCCAGTCTTGGATATCTGATCTCTGCTCCTCAGAAATCCTTGCTAGTGTAATAGACTGGTTTCTGCACCCTGGCCTCCATTCTTATCAATGCCGAGCTAACTGCATTCTTTGAAACTATCAGATACAAGTATAGTCTTTCTCGCATCACTGGTCTAGATAACAATGGAGGCGTCCCCAAATATTTCTTCAATTCTTGAAAGGCCTCCTCGCATTCATCATTCCACTCAAAAGTTTTTCGAAGTGTTTTGAATAATGGGAGGCATCTTTCTGTTGCTCGTGAGACAAATATGTTAAGTGCTGCAACTCGCCCTATGAGACTTTGCACCTCCTTCTTAGTAGTTGGAGATCGTAGCTCCAATAGGGCCTTGATCTTTTTAGAGTTCGCCTCGATACCTCGTTGGTTAACAATCCGAGAAACATACCTTCTCATACTCCAAATATGTATTTGGTGGGATTCAACTTCATTTGATATTTTTCTAATTGATCAAAAGTCTGACCTAGGTCAACCAAATGATTAGCATCTTTCTTGCTTTTTGTCATCATGTCGTCGACATAAATCTCCATGTTATGACTGATTTGCTCTATAAAAACCTTATTCATCAGCCTCTGATATGTTGCACCAACATTTTTAAGTCCGAAAGGCATGACATTATAGCAGTACGTTCCCATTGGGGTGATAAAAGAGGTACTTTCCTTGTCCTCAGGTTTCATTTTAATCTGGATGTAACCAGAGTAAGCATCCATGAAACTCAACAATTCATGCCCCGAGGTAACATCCACCACCTGATCGATTCGGGGCAAAGGAAAATGATCCTTTAGGCAGGCTTTATTAAGATCAGTGAAGTCCACACACATCCTCCACTTATTATTTTTCTTCTTTACCATCACAATATTCGCTAGCCAATCAGGATACTTGACCTCCTCAATAAAAAAGGCTTTCTGTAGTTTCTCTACCTCTTCCTGTATGGCTTGATTCTTTTCAGGACTGAACACTCTTCTTCGCTTCTTCACTCGTTTGATTTACTTGTTCACGTTGAGCTCGTGACATAGGAAACTCGGGTCTATCCCTGGCATGTCTTCATGACTCCATGTAAAAGTTTGTTTTCTGCCCCTTAGAAATGCTACCAGTTCTTGTTTTAATGATACATCCAACGATGCACCAATTTGGGTTGTTCGTTTTGGGTGTTCGTCATCTAGAGTGATATTTTCAGTAGCTTCCATGACCTGGCCTTTCACGAGCTGAGACTCATATCTAGGGTCTAATGTTTCAATCTCTGCATCTTCTGCTTCATCCACTTGGTACATAGTAGTCTTCTTCCTGGATTCTTCACGTTCCTCCTGTTCGACAGATGAATAGTAGCATTCCCGAGCTACTTTCTGGTCGCCTTTCACAACTCTCACTCTAAAGTTGGTTGGGAATTTTAAGCATTGATGCAGAGTAGATGGTACTGCCTCAAACTTCTTCAGACCTACCCTTCCCATGATGATGTTGTAGGCTGATTGGATGTTTTTATCCATCACAAAAAAGCATACTATTTCTGTTCGACAAGCAGACCATGTACCAATAAGCATATCCAACTTGATCATCCCAAGTGGAAAAACCTTTTCGCCAGTAAAATCGAGGAGGGGCCTATAATATGGCTCCAACTAGGCTAACTTCAAATTCAAACTGTCGAAGCACGGGTAGAACATGATGTCTGCCGAGTTACCATTGTCTACCAGTACCCGTGAAATCACCACTTCCTTCATTCTCATCTTGATCACCAATGGGTCATCATGAGGATATAGTACACCTGCCAGGTCATTTTTAGAAAAACCGATGACCAGTTTATCCCTATCACCTTCCTCGGGCGATCATCTTCAGCCAAGTTTATTCACTATATGTACGATCAAGCTTGGGCCTCATTGACGTAAGATTTTCTCTCCGCAGTCAGATCTCCACCTCCTGCATCTCCACCTGTAATGGCATTACATTCAAATGACCCAAAATGGATTGAAAATACCTCGCATTCTGGATGTCTTGGTCTTTTGGGGAGAACGGGGTCATCTTCTGGATCATCTTTGTGATCTCTCTTCTTGTCTTCTTTTGCTCGGCGAGGAGACTTAGATCTTTGACTTCCTCGATCGCTGGTCTTTCCACCATTTTAGCGATTAACATACTTAGCCAATTTTCCTCGCCTGATGAGTGCTTCAATTTCATTATGGAGATCTATGCAACATTTGGTCGTATGACCATGGTCTTTGTGGATCTGCCTTCATTTACCCTGGCCAGGCTAACTCCTCGTTGTTCTTAATTTCCTCCAGAATGTGATTTATGTCTACCTTCAAGGGAGTATAATTTCCATATATCCTCATCTGCTCCAGCACTTGCTTACCTTTCAACTGCTTGTTTCCACCAATGTTCTTCTGATCCTTCTTCTCGGTTTTACTAGTCTCAACCTTGGTCTCCTTGGTGTCTGTATTCTTCTTCGCATTCATGGCTTCCTCAGCGTTCATGATCTTTGCTACCTTTGCCATCAGCTCTGCCATGGTCCTAGGCGGATCTTTAGCCAAAGTATAGTACAACTTATCTAGTAATAGTCCACTCATCAGAGCAGTAATTGCTATTTTCTCCTCGTAATCAATTACCTCAAGTTTCTCGTTATTTAAACAAGTAATGTAGTCCCTGGTACTTTCTTCTAGACTCTGTCTTACACTCAATAAGTGTGCTACTCGTTTAACTGGTTTTGCTCCAAAATAGAAATTCCCTTTAAAAAGCTCTGCCAGTTGAAGGAAAGTCGCAATCTTTCCCTGAGGAAGATTGTTGTACCATATTTGAGCCGACCCAGTGAGAGTTTCCGAAAATGCCCTGCATCTCATCTCGTCTGGAACCGCATAGATATCGACAACAGCTTGGTATTATTCTATATGGAGGACAGGATCAGTTTTTCCATCATATTTATGTGTCACCATAGGATCTTTGAATTTTGATGGCGTGGGAAAATCCACGATTGCCTGTACGAATGGTGTCCCTTGTACAAAAGTTCTTTGTAGGGGATTCTTGGCCTTAACCATTTCCCCTAACCGGTTTTCCAACCTTTGAATAGAGCCTTTCCATGCATCGTTTCCCACCTCGGACCTATTTGTTCGAGCGACTGATCGCTTTGAGTTTTCCTCTTGGGACCTTTCATTACGGGTTATTGGGCATGATTGGGCAGAGTCTTCCCTTAGGTCGGATGGTCGTTGAGATTTCCTCGACGCAATCCTAGGAGGACTTCTATTCCTCTTAGGGCCCAAATGATCAAAAGGAGAGACTCTACTCAGCCTTTCTAGAGCACTAGTCCTTTCTGGAGTGAGAGTGACATTTTGTTGAGAATCTATAGCTCGTACTGATGAGGTTCGGCCTGGTTGATACGAAGGATCATTAGATCTCTCAGTACGATATGAGTCAGTACGTCTAGATTGAGAGACCTTTGGGAATAGCGTTCGTCTAGTTCTGGAAGATGGTAAATGGGTATTTCTCTGAACACTTCATTGTCCTGATTGGGCCGGCACTCCACCTTGAACAGTTTGTATAAGTTGATGCATAGTTTCTTGCATGGCCGTTTGGCCTTGGGATAAATTAGCCATTATGCCAACCAGATCTTAAATATTTAGGGGAGTAGAAAGGTTTCGAGGGACCCCAGTGTTTCAATTACTGGATTTCGAATTCTCAACCATAGATGATGAGTTGTTTTGGTGAAAAACGCTACGTATAGTCATTTCCCACAGACGGCGCCAATTTGTTGATGTAAAAAACTAGATTATATCTAACTTATCAATCACAGATAATAATGAATAAACAAGACAAAGGATTTTTAATGTGGTTCAGCCTTATGAAAATGGCTTACGTCCACTGTTTTGTATTGCTGACTGTTTGCCTTGAATCTTGATAGTAGGTTTACCAAGAGATCAAAAGTCTCCCTTCTTATGAGGAAGTTACAATGTATTTATAGCCTTGAGGTTGTACATATGAAAGGATAATGTGTTGTTATCTAGTAGACATATACATTTGTACGATAATAATGCACATTTAATGCGCAATTACCTTTTGGTTTTCTTGATTTGGATGCTCTAAGTTGCTCTGGATGCTAAAGTTGCTTGGAGCGCCTGAGTAGCTCGGTGACAGTATGCTATTCGTTGAAAGTATTTGTATTCGCCACGTAGGTTGACACGTGTCTTCATGTGACTGCTCCACGTCGGCAGACTAAATTTGGTATCAACAGTTATGTTTTATAAAAAATTGTTAAAAACAAAGTTTAGAAAAATATAGTTTATTATAAAAGTTTTGTCCAGATTTTATTAAAAAAAATGATGTCCAATTTTTTTGTTTAGTACAACTAATGTCAACTTCTTCTTTTTTTTGACAAAACATCCACTTTTTAAATAATAACAATTTTTTTTATTAACATTCAATTTGTTAAAAAAATAATTAGTTTTTATAAATAACATAATGTTTGTTTTAAATAAAAAACTCTGATTTTTATGATTTTATATTTTTAGAATATTAACATTTTTAATTTTTCCCCATAATAGGATTTTTTTTATATTCAAAATATTATGTTTTTATTTTTATGTTCACAATATTACATTTTTAAAAATTAAAAATAGATTTTTGGCTAAAATATTATGTTTGCTCAACTCATATTTGCATAGAGTATTTTGGTCATTTAATATTTAAATGTTAAAACGGATGTGGGGGAGAAGGTAGATTGCTTGGGAATAGTTAGTCCTTATAGTTTTTGAGTCGTTTATCTTTTTATCAACACTTTCGTTGATAAATATACAAATGCCAAAATACATTTCGTCCCATGATGGGACAACCGTAAATTGGTGTTAATTATTTTTTGTTATATATATTTTATATGTAACGCACATGTGTTCCTTTTTACCGCGACCTTGTTCTCTTAATTATTTGTTTGAATCAGTTTGTTCCAGTTAATTTTTTTAATAGTTTTTCATTGTTGTCCTTTTATTATCTCCCTATTTGTTAATGATGTAAAATATTAATCTTTTGTTATTATTTGCAATATTTATTTTTATTATTGTGCATTCATCTAATTTGAATACTTTCATCATCCAACACTAACTACAACAACTTCAAGAAACGTCCGCCCATACTTGTATCCAATTATATTTGCGTCCAAAATTACAAATTACAATGTTAATCCTGGAAAAAAAATAGTAAGAAATATGCAAAATATATTATAGCACATAAGTGGGCGAACTACAAAATAACTCAAATTATATTGGCAAAATTTTCATTTATCACGACGAATTTTAGCCAACAAATAATATGTGTAGAAAAATAAATGTAAATAAGTGCATTGTAGTAGGCAAAGTGTATCTATTAAACAGAAAAAGATAATAAATAAAGCTTATCAAACGCCACGAAATCATCTTTTATCAATTTGCGACACTTAAACCAAGCGAACCCTAAATAGAAATAACGGACTTACACGTTAAAGACAAAAAAAGGGTCACGCGTGAATAAATTTATCTGGGCTGAATTTCACGTATAATGGGCTGTTTTGTTCAAAATATGGTAGATGGAGAATTCAAATCCCGCCCTCTACATAGGACTGGACATCTATGCATGAGTATAGCAAGAAAGCCTGCCTTTTGAATTGAAAATGGTACCAGTTTTCTCCTCCTGACCAGTTCAATATTGAATTTATGAAGTGGTCAAAAGTCGAAACGCTTTTGTGAGATGAAAATTCTGAAAATTTCAAGTCATACCAGTTAATAACTTGATCCATATAGATACCCCTCCCCTTACTTATTCTGCACTGCACACCTAAACTTTCTCAACATGAAATCCCAGAGCATTGTATTAGCCATTATAGCAGTAGTTTTCGTACTAACCATCAAACGAAATGGAGCTTGTAGGGTCCTAAACGGACACGAAGAAGAGTGGGTGAAGAAACCAAATGTAATAATAATACTACAATCTCTTCAGAAGGGTCCAGTTCGACCTCCCGGAAATGACTGCACCCGCATTCCTGGACAAGGTGGTAACCATTGCACAAATAGCATTAGCCAAAAGGGCTTTGCTGGTCAAACTCCTCCTTCCCCTGCATACCCTAGGCTCATGGTTCCGTCGGGCGTCGCTAGCAAAATCAGATAAAACTCGCTCTATGTTGTAATATATTACCAGACCGACATATTTTATCTTCATCTTACACTTTCTCTCCAATAACTTTTTAACAATCTGACAATACCTTACAATAAAAAAAATAAATATATGTAACTAGTACAGGAGCAAACCGTACTCCATTTATCTATTTTTTTTATTTATTTTTTAAATCGGGTCCTAATTCTTTGCCATTAAATTGGTTGTATGTGTTTCAAATAAATAGGGAATCAAGATTGCATTGTTTGTGTATACTAATTTCCCCGATTATATTATTCTTTTCTTATATGTTATTTAGTTAAACATGTGTTTAAAGCCCTGTTACATTTATATGTTTCACAAAGGGAAAACTGTATACTTGAATTTGGTACTTCAATTTAAACTCCCATTATGTCATTGGTTATTAAGACACAACTTTTATTTTGTTAGTTAAAAGTCCTTAATTTTGTTACCCCTTATAGAAAAAAATTAAAATCTACCTTTTACGAAAAATATTAGGACATTTACTTTATAAGTTAGAACTCAACTCGGTGGAACTGTGGTCATTGCACTACAAAAGAAGAAGAAACTTACAATGTCAAAAAAAATATATACAAGACAATCACGGCCGGCTCTGAAATCTTAGGGGTCCTAGGCGAACAATTAATATTGGACCCTTTATATTAATTTTTTTAAAAAAGAAAATGTGTCCTTCTCGCATTTTTCGATGCAAAACTATCAATTAAATCATCAAAATTTATTGTTGTTGACAAATCTTCTTCATTTGATAACATGGCTAATCCATTGTTTTTGTCTTCAATTTGTTTTGATGTTTCTTCTTCAATTTGTTTTTGTTTTTGTTTTTGTTTTTGTTTTTTCTTTTTTCGTGACCGGAGGAATTTTTCTAGTAGACATTCACACAACAACAAGTGTAACTTGTAAAAATAAAAATTAATCACAAAAGCACAAGATTCTCAACAATATTGACAAACAATATTAAAGAAAAATGCTAAAGAGGAACAATAGAACCTGATTTATAACCAATTTGAGAGCAATCTCAAATTGTAAATTGTAAATGCCCAAATAATAAATTGGAATCTACAAAAAAAAAACACAACACAAATATTAGTAGTAAAACAAACAAATTTATATAGTGGGAATGTAACAAAGCAATGAATAATATATACTTAAACAAACAAGCTTCAACCAATCTTCAATCAAGCCCTAACTTTCTGAAATTGAAGAAATTGAAACCCTAGATTTTTATCCTTTATTTTGATGAGGTTAGTTCAAGAAAAAAAGGGAGGGAGGGGAGGGTTTTGGGGGGGGTAAGATAGGATTGATTCTTGCTTTGGTTAGTAGAGAAAGAGAGTAGTGTGAGAGATAAAAGAAGAAAGGAAGAGAAAAAGAGGGAGAGAAGAAAGTGAGTGAGAGAAATGGGAGAGTTAGAGTTAGAATAGAATAAGTAGATGGGTTGGGTTGGGTTGTATTTTTAATTGGGTAGGGTTATGATGGTGGGTTTTATTGTGTGGGTTTATTTTTTAGTGTGTGTGTGTGGGGGGGGGGGGGGGGGGGTTATTATGTTGTTGTTGGGTTTAGTGTATGAGTTTATTTTAAATAAAATAAATTTATTTGGGGAGGCCTTTTTTTAAGTGATAACTCTAATTTTTTTCATAACCTATTTTTTTGGGGGGGGGCCTTTTTTTTTACAACTAATTTTTTTAAACCTATTTTTTTCCCCAATTAGGCCTAGGCGGCAGCCTAACCCGCCTATTCCTAGAGCCGGCCCTGAGGACATTTTAATTTTTATCCTCCAACTATAAGACTACATTATGTCGCCCTACCACCGGTGTTTGTCGCTAACCACCACACCACAATCTCAAATTTTGAAGTTTTATTACATTTTTGAATTTGAAGTATCCAAAATTTTGAGATTGCAAAGTCAGTTTCGTATTGGCAAAATAAACTTCCATAACTGCAAAATAAAATTGACACAATTTTTATATGCCAAAAATATCTATAAATTGGAGAGTGGACACACCCCTTTTATAAAAATAAAACAAAATGTACTTACAAATTACATAATAGGAAACATATTCTATAATAGTAGGAAAATAACTCAAAGAAATCGATGGATTCACATACCAAAAGGTTGTGGTTACGTTCATAATCATAATATATTGTCACTTTTGCTGAAGCTCGTACTTGAAAATAAAAGTTCATGGTTTCAAAATAGATGTTTTGAGGCTTATTGCACTGATCTCTCCCAAATACATACCATCCATGTGAATCCATGTGAATCTGAGAAAAATCACCAACGATTGAGACATGTTTGATTCTTATGGCAATGGCATCGCCTCCAGCCCCCTCAAACTTTTGGGAATTTCATATTTTAACCCTATAGTTTTAAATTTTTATGAAAAAATTACATTTTTATGGTGTTGGCCCCCACAAGGTAGATATATATTGTTTGGCCCCCTCTTTCTCAAATTTCTGGATCCGCCATAGCCACTTGTGGTGGTTTGACATCGACCTTCCCTTGATGTTAACATTACAAAAATCCTACATTGTTAGCATGGTTACGATGGAGCTTGATGATAATTCTCGATCAAAATCCCAAGAGCTAGGCAATGAGGGAGTGACAACTACGACTGATTTTTTTTTAACATTTTACTTTTATTCAGAAGCAACATAAGCTTGTTGAAAGATCAATGTGGTATTGTTGCTTCTTCCTTAATTCAGATAACTTTGCCATTTTTTTTTCTTCATTTTCGGCATATGTTGGGGGATTTAAATAAAACTCATCGTGTTATTATTCCTAAAAATGAAAGACCTTATAGAGTTTCTCATTTTAGACCCATTAATTAATGTAATGTTGCATATAAAATTATCTTTGTTATTATTGTTCAAAAAATGAGACCAATTATTGCCAAGTTAGTGTCTACTTTACAAAAGGCTTTTATAAAGGGCAGACATATTCATGATAATTTTCTTATGACTAATGAGATGCTTCAAACTATGAGGTGTTTTAAGACTAAAATTGGAGTTTTATCTTTTGAGTTTGACAGATCCAAATCTTATGGTCAAATTGAATGGCCCTTTACTAGGAGAGTTCTTCAAAAACATAGTTTTCCTTTGTCTAGGATTAATTGTATTACTACTAATAGTTTTAGTACTCTTTTTAATTATGGTATATATTCCTCTTTTATACTTTCTCACAGCCTCTGCCAAGGTGATCCCTTATCATCTTATTTATTTGCTGTAGCTACGACTACGCTCGTTTGAACTTTTTCAGTTGAAGAAAAAAAAGCACATTAACCCTTTTAGTGTTTTCAAATATGAGATACCTATACTTGCGCTTGCGTTTGCGTTTGCTAATGTGTGGACACCCCTATCCTTAGCCAAAGTCTATATTTCACAAAACCGGTAGAGGGGAATCACACAAGGTCCAATACACAAAACCCCCAACTTTAGGGAAATTTCCAAGAACTCATTAAAGTGCAAGGTCGTAAATATTCAAAATTATAACCAATGCCCCAAATGCTGAAAATAACCCAGGGTCAACTTATTTTATGGCGAGGTTAAATTCCCCTTTGGTCGTGTTGTTGAATCCTCCATTGGATCGCACGATTAAAAATCCACACGTCATCGCTGCATATCTTTAAAATTGATGAAGTGATACATTTTCCTTTTACGCCTTTTCCACAATATTCGATCTTATTACCAGTTGGCCCAAATATTTAATCGCACAATTAAAAAGGCTTTTAACTGCATGGTTAAATAGCAAATTTTGACTGCTATAAAAGGGGACCCGCCCCATTGGGAAAAGAACCCCAAACCCAACATTGATTCGATTGTCTAACACTTTTCATCCTGGAGTATCCGAGAACCTCGAGTCCTATATGAAATTCTAAGTGAAGTTATGACATTAAGAAAACTCACGTCTTCTAACAAAGAGAGGTGTACATCTGCTCGCATCTCGTAAATACTAGAATTTCCAAATAACGCTATGTCCAACAATATAACCTCAAAGGGGAGATTTGTCATGACCCCGACCCAAAATAGTAGTAGGAAACGAGTGTCTTAATATGCCTCCAGGGCAACAAATATTCCGACTGAAATTGTTTCTTTAAATAAATGCAATGAAAATACATTCACATGGTCATGAATCGTAAACTTGAAAATGAAGGAATTACGTCATCAGAGCTTTCTAAAAGAAAACTTCATGTACATTAAAAGTATCAACGCGTTACAACTTAAGACATAACTTAAAACTTATTACAAGAAAGCCAAACATACTCTATATGATAAAATAAATATTTTATTTAAAGTGACAAAATGAGCTCTAAAAGATGAATTTTTATACAATCCTTTTATGTTCGCTCCGCGAGCCTACTTATTTTCCGAAAAATGATTATTTATGCAACATCAGCTAAAAGCAGAGTGAGATTCAATCTCCAGACATTCCAGGATTTTTCACAAAATGGATACCTATTCAATTTAGAAAAAAATGCATAGACACAGAGATAGGAATTTGCAATAATATATATAAAGTAACTGACATCATATATTTTCATAATAAATAGTGCGGAACAAAATAGATAACTCAATTGAGCAATATGTCAATTATTCAATTTTATTTTAATAGCCATATACGCTATAATATCCAGACATATAGATAGTGTCACCAATTATTTCCACCAGGTAACATCACAGACAGAAAATCATGATCTCTGGAACAACGCCTTGTTTAAGGCACACCAGCGATAAACAAGTTGGGAAGGTACCACCCAAATATTTTCACTCGGTAGTCAATGCCAACATAGTAAGAGAGTTTCCAAAGGCCGAAGCAATAATTTTAAAATTCAAATCAGATGTATATATCGAGAGATATACACATATAACAAACGACGGAATCATCGGTATCAGATGTATTTTGAGAATAAAATCATTTCACAATATATATATATATATATATATATATATATATATATAGTTTGCATAATATAATATATCAAAATACGCAAGGAATGCCATAGAGTACTCACCTAAAATGGAGGTTCGAAATTACAGATATAGAGTCTTCGGTCACACGTTAATCTTAAGATGAAAAGAACTTCTTCTTAGATTTTCCCACGCTTTCTCTCAGTATTTACAAAGGAATCGGTGTGAATTCAAATGTTCCTAAAGTCCGTATTTATCATTTTCCAAAGATATCACAGCGATGACATGCGTCTAGGTGACCAAGCTTTTAGAACAACGAGTCAGCATCGACGTGTCGCGTAACATAGGGGTCTTCTAGTCTTATTTTACCAAACATTGATATGTGTTTTTAACTTTAGCTATATCGACGACACATGTAAGCGCGAGGTATCAATTAAGGGTAAAATGGTCATTTTACAAATGAAGGGTATTTTTGTAATTTCACACTATATATTTTCAATATTTCTTAGAGGTCCTTGAAAATATTTTTTTTATCAAAAGGTCCCCTTTCTTTTTCATATTATCCCTGAAACTTTCTTAATTAAAATCAAGTCACTAAAGTTTCATAAAATTACATTTTCTACCCCAAAACTTATCATTTAGCTTAGGATGTGCCATAAAACTTTAATTTGACCCATTATACAGTTGATTCTTCAAATTTAAAAATGGGCTTTCTCATATTAAGAATCCAGAAAATCACATATGTAATAATACAACATTGATCTAATATTAAGTGAGACGAAATTGTAAAAATAAGCTATATATGAACATATAAACGTGGGGTCATTACATCATACTCTCCTTATAAAAAGTTTGGTCCCCAAACTTGACTTATATTAATTTTCGAACATGTATGGATAGTGTTCCTTTATTTCATCTTCCCGCTCCCATGTTTCTTCTTCAACATAATGATTACGCCATAATACTTTGACCACCGAAATCACCTTGGTTCATAATGTTTGATCTTTATGGTCCCAAATTTCAACTAGAAGTTCAATGTTGGTCAAATCGTATCTAACTTGAAGAGATCCGTGACATAAGATATGTGTTGGATTTGAGACGTATGTCTTCATTATTGAAACATGAAATACATTGGGCACACTAGAAAGTTCAAGGAGTCAGGCTATTCTATACTCAACAACTCATATCCTTTTAAGGATTTTAAAAGGTTCTATGTATCTTGGGCTCAACGGATATTTCTTCCTAAATCGGATTACTCCCTTTGCTAGCAATACTCGTAATGGCACATAATGTCCTTTTTGGAATTCTAGTCGGCGGCGTCGATTGTCAACATAGCTCTTTTGACGACTTTGAGCGATTTGAAGTCCGTCTTTGTATCAATTACACTTTCTCTGTTGTGATCTGATTCAATTATTTTCCCAACAATTTTCTTTCTCCAACTTCTACCTAAAATGTAGGGAAATGACACCTTTTACGATAGAGTGCCTCATACGAAGCCATTTGAATACTTGATTGATAAATATTATTATATGCAAACTCCACTAATGGTAAATGATCATCCCAAACCCCCTTCAAATCAAGTACACATTCCCTACGCATATCCTCTATGGTTTGGATGCTTTTCTGAGATTGTCCATCCGCTTGAGGATGAAAAGTGGTGCTAAAATTCAATATTGTTCCCATGGCTGTTTGTAGGCTTTTCTAAAAGCGAGACACGAATCTAGGGTCACGATATAAAACAATTGAAATAGAGGTCCCATGAACCCTAATAATTTTCCACACATATAATTTAGCTAACTTTTCTAAAGAATGAGTAATTTAATGGAAATAAAATGAGCAGATTTAGTTAACATATCAATAATTACCCAAATAGAATTATTATCGTTTGAACTCCTTAGTAAAATTGTCACAAAATCCATAGTAATATGTTTCAATTTCCAGTCAGGGCTTGGTAGGGGTTATAATAATCCTGATGGTTTCTGATGTTCATGTTTTACTTGTTGAAAAAACCAAACACTGAGATACAAATTCCTCTATCTCCCTTTTCCTGTTATTCCACCAAAACACTTCTCGAAGATCCCTTTACATCTTTGTACATCCGGGATGAAATGTGAATCTCGAGTAATGACTTTCCTCCAAAATTTGCCTTTTCGTTTGGACATTATGTGGAACACACACTCTATTTTCTAACCTCAATATATTATCTCGTATCACAAATTCGATTATATTTCCTGCAATAAATTCTTCTCTAATCTTCTTGGGTTGTGGGTTATTTACTTCTGTAATTTTGATCCTTTCCATTAACAATACTTGTACTTGTAAATTAGTGATTATTCCTCCTTTGCTATAAATATGTACTTCTATTTCCATACTTCTTGAATCCTTCAACAGAGATTCCTGGCTTGTAATAAGGCATGCTAAATTTGGGGTAGACTTCCTACTCAAAGTGTGAGCTACTATATTAGCTTTCCCCGGGTGATAATGAATTTTTAAATCGTAATCCTTCATTAATTCTAACCACCTCCTTTGTCTCATATGTAGTTCAATATGAGTAAATATATATTTCAAACTCTTATGATCGGTATAAATCTCACATGTCTCATTATACAATTAATGACTCTAAATATTTTGGGTAAAAATTATAGCAGCTAATTCTAGGTCATGGGTTCGATTATTTTTCTCATAGGTTTTAACTGTCTCGAGGCATAAGCAACTACTTTTCCATTTTGTGTAAGTACACATCCCAAACCATTTTTAAAAGAATCACTCTAAATCACAATTCCCCCTCTCCCTGAAGGAATAGTCAAAATTGGGGCAGTTAGTGTGACACCCCGACTAATTAAGTACCAGATTGCTACTCCTTTATTTAAATTAATGTAAAATGTCAAGTTGGTTCGGTTCATAGCATCACTATCGAAAACATTTAATTAATTACTAACCACCTAATATTTAAAATAGTGAAGTGCCAAATTTTAATAAATTAATTTACCATCAACTAAGTAATCTAAATCATCATCCAACAATCACATAAGGTAATCAACGCAATGAAATAACTAATGTTTGGAGTAAACACTCCGTTAAAGTAGCACCAATGTAAATAAACCAAATACAATAGTCTGAATAAATAAAATCCGAAGACTGAAATAAAATGAAAGTCTAAAACTATTGTCTCTGAATAAGAATGGGAGACATGCCCTAACTGGAATAAATGACCCAAAGGAAGTAAGGATACATGTGGAGGCATCTAATAATGAGAGCCTGTAACTTCCACCGCAGCCACGACACATCAATGGAATGGAACTCCTATGCTTGGCGTCCCTGTGGCTGGGCACCTAAAATGTTTTTACAAAAAAAAAAAATAGATTTGGAAGCAAACAGGTCAGAGCCCGAGGTGAAAATAGTTTAAAATATAGCAAGTGTTTAATTTCATTAAATAATAAATATTATGCACATGTTAGTTACGTGCTCTCACATGAGTTCCTCACCCCTCAATTAATGTGCACACCTAACGTATACCCTTAACCCATCCTAGTTATGCCACTAACTAACTAGTCCGTACTAACTCCCGTCTTCACAATATAATATAGGGTGTCTATTCTTATTACCCAAATATGTCATACGTATAACTCACATTTACATTAATCAAATTACTTAGCTCAATTGTTGTATAAATTCTCACATTTTTAACCCATTTAAATATCTCACTAATTCACATCTACCAAGCAACAGTGAATGAGTCACAAGTACATATATATATCAATCTCATTATATATATATATATATATATATATATATATATATATATATATATATATATATATATATATATATATATATATATATATATATATATATGGAACCCCTAGGCTAAGATGCAGTGCACACATACTCTGTTATCGAATCCTGGTACAATTCGTACATAAGGATCATGTGTTCCGAATCGCTCAGGAACCGTTTTAATTAAAAATCACATATTGGAGGCAAACATAGTTCACATACCCATGGGTCACGCAAATACCTACGCTTCCATGGTCAGTTGACTTATCAACTCACCAATAAGTCATTCACAGTCCTATGTCCTTAAGGTATCAATCTAAATCCCCTCGAAGGCACACAAAGATAAGATGGCCCTTTTTCGAAAATCAACGTCTTGTGATAGCAAGCATGGTAGGTATATCATACACACAATAATCCATATACCAAGCATTCACACAACATAGGTAATCATCATATTACTATATGCATATTCCATCCTTATACCATAAGTCTTATACGTACGCAATTATCATTCCATTTATTTCCCATAATACGTTTAGCCGATAACTCTCTCGTCGGATAATTTCGAGTGCTAAAACCTAACCCAAAAGGTACTAAGTCTCCCACTTGTCCCTAGGGTTCATTCAGTAATTTAAGGTCCCTATTTCTTCCTCTAACCTAAAGTTATCACTTATATAAATAGAATTCATGTACTTGCAACTTCTAATAGTATTTCACTCGTCGGGCACTCATAAGTTTAGCACTAAATCCCAAATTAATTCTAATATGTTCCGGGCTTCAAATACACCCCTACCGATCTTCCTTAAGTCTCAATGTGCTCATCTAATCCCCACCAATAAATTTCAAGAGTCAAAATTGATTAAATCCTAAAAGGGAAAAATATCACAAGTGTAGGTGGAGTCGATCGATCGACTCAAGGATATCGATCGACCGATCGACCTATGAATGTCGATCGATCGAGCAGTTACAAGCCAGATTTTCTGCGTTTTCAGTCCTAGTTTTATCTCCAATTTTCATTACATGATCCCAATTCCTAAAGTAAATGTTCCAAATGTTATATCAACCTAAAGTCAAGGTTTTTAACGTTCCGGAATCATCAGATCATCACAAGAATCACATATAAATCGATATATTAATCAAAGTCTCATGTTTAACCCTAGTGTAGTTTCTTTCAATTCAAGATATCCAAATACTCAATTTTACTCCGGGATTTCTATCACTAAAGTTCTGATTTAAGTCTCTATTATTACCAGAATTTAACTACATGCAAAACCTACCCATATTCGAGATTTACTCATCCCAATTTATGAAATTAACAATTTTTCTCTCCAATTCTAAACTAAATGGGTAATATATTTTCTGAATCATAACAAGTTAAATCACTTGCCTGGAAAATAGAGGTTCTGATCCTTTGGAGCAGATGGTATGGAAGTTATCTCCTCTTCCCAATTTAACCGGTGGTGGTGATGGTGGTGCAAGGGGTCCAAGGATGGTGGTTCTTGTTTGGAAACTTCCTTCTCTTCCTCTCTAATGGCCGTTGGTGATTTTTGGTTGTGAAAACCCTAGGGTCCCTAAGTGTTGGCTGATATTATCATTCTAAAATTCGTGGGTTACTATTTCTCAAAAAGTCAAAATGACTAAAATACCCTCCCGGGTTGCTGATTAGGCCTAAAATGCCTCGGGACCCAAATATACCCCCGGTTAATATTTTCTGACTATCTCAACCCTTCTGGACACGTTGACACGTTCAAAATGACCATACGAATGATATAAAAATAATTTACTTTTAAATTCATTAAATTGGTTCCTGACACAACTAACACGAGCATCCCAACTTAATTTTTGAAATTGTCATTTTTATAACTCACGACAATATTAACAAATTCAAGAATCATATATTACCGTATTCACTTAGTAATATTCAACATTAATATCATAATCAAATACTAACTCTCGTCTCACTAGCATTTTAATCCAGTTTAATTTCTAATTATTTATCCCATTTAATTTAATTCAATTAATCCCAATAAATGAAATCAATAAAAATATGGGGTATTACAGTTACTAATTGATCCTTAAGTTCTCTAAAATTATTCTCAATTTCCTCAGACCATTCATATTTCACCTTCTTTTGAGTTAATCTAGATAGAGGTTTGGCAATACTAGAAAATCCTTCAATGAATCTTTGATAATAATCAGCTAATCCAAGAAAACTACAAATCTTTGTAACATTAGTTGGTCTAGGCCAATCTAGTATAGTCTCGATCTTTTGAGGGTAAACCGATACTCCCGTTGTAGAAAAAATTTAAATCTACCGTTTAGGAAAATTCATAAACAAAATATTAGGACTTTTACTTTATAAGACCTCCCATCATCAGACCTCAACTCGGTGGAACTGTGGTCTTTACAAGACATTTTCATTTTTGTACCCCCACTATTAGACCACATTATGTCGCTCTACCACCGGTGTTTGTCGCTAACCACCACACTACAAAGTAAAATTCGTATTTTTTTATTACATTTTAGAATTTGAACACTGCAAAAAAAGTTATTTTTAAGACCGTATTTTTTGCGACAGATAAAATATAGTCTTTAAGACATATTTTTTTCGAAGGATAGAATTAGCCGTCTCAAAAACTATTATTTTTTTTGACTGTTAATTTTTTTCGTTTAAAAAACTATTATTTTTTCAAACTACTAATTATAGTCGTCTAAAAAAAGGTCACTTTTTAACACAGTTAATTATTCCCGTCTTATAAAGTCAACCAAATGAGACGGTAAAATTTATAGTCCCAAAAGATGTAACAAAAAAGACGTCTAACAAAAATAACTTTCCCCTACTAAAATTTTTTCTCCCACTCTAAACACTTAACCTCCACTCAAAAAAATAATTAGCTGGCCAAAAAATTCAATTGGCCAAAATTACAGAGCCCTACCTGAACCCCAATATCCGTCGCGCTAACCTCAACACTCTTCTCCTCCGGCCCCGGCATTCTTCTCTTACGGCCTTGGAATTCTCCTCCACCATTCTCTCTAATCCGGTCTCCTCCTCTGCCATTCTCTCTCTTTAATGCTCTAAAGATAATGTTCATACCCTTTGTAATTCTTTAACATTTTAGCATAATCAGTGGGTTCTTTAGATTAAGGTGTGGAGAATTATTTTTTTTTTATGTAGAAGCCTGCGTTTTTTGGATGGAAAGTTTTTTTGTTTCTTCTTAAATATGGCAGAGGCCAAAACGCATCAATTTTTTTTTTAATATGGAAACAACATATATATATATGGGACGGTGCCTATCCCCTAAATCTAATTGGGGTTTATATGGGGTTAATACACCTTATTAAATAGGTAATTGGGTTAATCCTAGTCCACCTTATTATCAAATAGGGTATGGGTATGGAGTTAATCCTAAGATTTGATTTTTTTTTTAAGTTTTAGTGTATTTTTCTAAGAGTCTTGCTATCAGTCCGTAGTAAGTCCGCCAAAATCAAATCTTAGGATTAACTCCGTACTCATACCATATTTGATTTTGAGACGACTAAAATTTGAGTCTATAATTAGGTATATTTAGTGTCTCAAATGAACAATGGATCCTTTCAATTCAAGATCTAATTAGGTATATTTAGTTTTGATTTTTTTTGTGTGTCTTAATGTTTAGATTTGGTTTGCTGATTTGGTTTGTTGATTTGTTTTTAAGGTATTAGGTGAAACATTTGTTTTAAATCTTACTCCATTGTATTTTGCAAATTATTTTTTTTTGTTATAGGTTGATTTTTCATAGTTTAGCATGTATGACCCATCATAATGGGTTGTTTATATTTTATTTTTGAATTCACCTCTGTAAGTGATATTGATTGTATTTGTATTTTGTAATTGGAAAAGAGAAAAACAATTAAATTATTTTAGTATTGGTGAATCATTTGTTATACGACCATTAAATATATTCTTACTATTCAAATATTATATAAAATAAGGATAGTACACAAATTAGTATTAGAAAATTTCAAATTGAACAGTATATTTAACTTTATTTTGTGAGTTATAGTTCGAGCATGTAGATTATGGTAGTTTGTGCAAAAACCTATTTGTTTTTCATATTTGGCTCCATCCCTGAACATTAATGGGTATTTGATAGGGAGCTACTGGTTTCGTGACCGCTTTTCATTCATTTTGAAATATTTTATCAAAGCCCGAACATTCAATTTACAACATTCAATTGATACGGGTCAGAGGTAATTCTAATTCTTTATTTATGATCTATATCATTAGTTTTTGTAAGTATGATTTTTAGTGGTGATGTCAAGTTGAGGGTGAGCCAATTGAGAACCTCAATGGATTTTAGTGGTTATAGGAGGTTTTGGGTAAGCCAATTGAAAACCTGGATTGCCAATTGGTTGTTGAGTATGTTTTTATATTAATATAAGATAATATTTGTTTACTAGTTTGTGTAAATTTTAGTTAGATTATTGATATGCTTGTTCATAATTGATTATCTAATTCAACGGGGCGATTTTTGGCAGGGACCCACCCCCCACCTACCCTTAATGGGGGGAATTTGGTGTAAATAAATAGGTCGTGCCGGGTTTGAAATAAAAAAAAACGTTGGGTTTGGGGGAGGGCAGGTTTTGTGTGTAAAAACCCCGAACCAACCCCATTTAAGGGTATTATTACAATATTCTAGTTAAATATATGCATATTAGTTTGTTAGTTTGGCATAATAATAAATCAGTGCATACTCTTAGTTAGAGGACTTCAATTTTTTATTAGTTTGTCATAAAAAAACATGAAATCCATTAAAACACATGAATAAAATAAGTTAGAAAATATCATAAGAATGTTTTGGGGTGGGTTCGGGGCCCTCGCCCGTTTTTTAAACGGGTTTGGGTTGGGGGCGGGGTAAGTGGGTTTGGGGATCTTCTCTAGTGTTTGGCCTCTGACAATCCTTGACAATCCTTGATAGTTGGACTTTATTATCACTTAGGGTGATTTTGTATATAATATCACTGTTAACAAGTACACAACTCTCCTATCATTTTAGATTGTGCTAAAATTGAAGTTCTTTAATCTATGTTCACTGGTCTACTTTGTAATGGCCAAGTGTTTAACACTTTTAGGTGTCTGACTAGCCAACTTTTCTTTAAAGGGAAGGTAGAGTTTCTTTTTGGAGTGAAATTGACCTCGTTATACTTCTTTTGATCTATAAGGGGCCTTTTCACATCTAAAGGTTCATCTTCACAAGGTTTGGTCGCATTTGGATTTATTTTTTTATTTTATAGGAAGGTCTGTGCACCTCCTCTTCTAAAACTTTACTTATTCTTGTATTATATGGAAAGTGTCAGTACGCGGCTCCTCCGTTAAGCTATAAAATAGGCACAACGTTTGTCGTGAGACCTTCTCTGTTGAGCTTTATTCTAGCGATCTCGTTTGGCGAGTAGTATTAACACCGACAATTGAAATTGAAGTTGTCCTTGTCTATGTTGGATTTTATTTCAATTGTCACCGTTGTCTTTGTTAGCGTATTGTTGGCTTCTAAATCTGTCACTGTTGGATCTTTTAAATCGAATTATTCTAAAAATTATATTTTTGTCTTGCATGCTCTTCCAATTGGAGCTGTTTACCCTAGGCTCTCTCTCCCAGCATCATGTTTGTTGTAACTTACAAATTTGTTGAAACTAGTTGGGGGAATCAATCAAGTCAAGAGAGATTCTTTCCTTGATGATGGACTGCTTGGGATGTGCATTTGCGCTTCATGAGAGGCTACCTACCTAGGATATTCTTAGGTCTCTTCTGCCTAGGTCTTATTAGTGTGTTGTGGAATGTGATGTTTTAGGCTTGGCCACTCTTCATGGGACCGAGGTGAGGTTTTTTCTCACGGTTCTCTTCATGTACTTGACAAGACCGCAAATGTCTCCTTTCACATGTCTCAAATCACACGTCTCTACTAGATTATATGAATATGAACTATTTAACTCCTCTCAAATCACATGTCTCTGATCTTATAGTTGATAATGTTTGGAAGTTACCTGATTGTTTCATTCATTATTTTCCTCATCTCTATGATTTGGATTTGTGGTATTGTCTACTAAGCAATACCTCTACAAAAAATGGGATTTTCTTACGATTCTTCTCTCATTAGGGTAATGTATGATGTATCTCATGTCTTTGACTTATATGGAAGAAATTTTCATACCAAGCATACTATAGCACTTTTAAGAACTTATAGGATCAATTGTTGCAATATCATAGTTAGCTACCTGTTTTGTTAATATATATCCTCCAAATCTATTAAGACCTAGAGTTAAATCCTCATTAAGCTCAGACATATCTTTATAGAGTTTATCTTTAGTAGCAAATTTCTCTATGAATTTATTAGTTTCAGCATACTCAAAAGGAGGAATACTATTAGTTATATTCACATTAGTCAAATGGTAGTTAAAGGTTAGCTGGTCCATCAATAATTTCAAAATGTGGTTGTTAATTTCATGATAATCTTCCAACAAAGTGACATTCTGATCTTTAATGTTGTTGATCACCAACCTCTGATGTTTAGCCTTGACACTATCATGAATATATTTTGTGTTTACATGACCCAATTTCAACCAATTTATATATGATTTTATCCTCCAGTATATTTCTACCAGGTTTGAAGTTGCCATCAATTTTGTTCTTCCTTGGTTATGAGCAATTCTATTTGATTCATTTTTGTCCTGCCCATAAGAACCATTAAATCCCATTTCATAAAGAGAGAAACTAATTATACAATCATTGAAATCTGAAACTCCTCTTAAGTCTATATCATTACCCCCTACTCTTTCCAATACATTCGTGACTATATTAAAACCTCCCACTACAGGCAATAACATCCCACAACTCCACTCTTTATAGCGTAGTGCACTTAGCATAAATTACATTCACACCTATTTTGACAGAATTTTGAGGATGATTAAAGGCTAAGAGCATATTTTGACCACAATCTGTAAGCACCTCATAATTTAGACCAAACCTCCGCAATCACCAGATTGTATTATTGGAATTAAAACAACTACCATCAAATTGGATGATCCTCATGAGATCATCTATTTTGAATTATCAATAATTGGTTCTAAAATTGCTAAAAATGAGAGATTATAAGACTTGCACATTCTTTTTAATATCCTTTCGGTAGACTTGTCGCCCATCCCACTTGCATTCCTGAACTAATCATTTAGAGATTGAATTAAGAACTTTAATGGAAACTTTTCTGGCTCATCTGGTACACCTCTTCTTGGCAGCTAAACCTTTATCTTTTTTGTTACTGACTTTGCTTCCCTTCTCAAATGGTTCTTCTAATATAAGCATATTTTGCCTCTTTAATATCTGTTCTTTGGATTTTTGGTAAGCTACCATTTTATTTGATAATAAATGAGAAAAATTAACTAATTCTTCCATTTATAGGCTTTCTTCGTGACTGGATCCTCATTGTCAGAATAATGACCTCTATTGCCTCTCTTCTTACCCTTTACCTTTGAGTCTTGGTTAGAGTCTTAGACATTGTGCCTCTCCATTTCTTCGTCAATCCTATTTATATTCCCTGCCTGTTTAATCAGCTACTGATCACGAGTCATATCTTCCGTATCTGCTCTTCATTCCCCTTATTCCAAATCTTGGCATTCTTCTATTGGACCTATCTCAGAGTTTCTTTTCTCTTTTGAACACACCAGTTCTTGATCATCTTGGATATTACTTTTTGTCAAAACTTTATTGTTAGTTTGATCTTGATTACTTAAATCTACTATGATAGTTCTTTCTTCTTCTTGAGCCATAGTCTCTAAAATCTTCTCATCTTTCTTCTGATGCTTCTTCTTATTTATGAGATTAGCCTGTCTATTGATGGTTACAATGATTGCTAGGTTGAATTACATCATGAAGTCCCAAATTAATTATCTATTTAAAATTTAAAATTAAACACACTATTCTTAATTGATGGTTATAATGTTTTTTCATTGTCGCACACTGACTTCTAAATATTATGAGCAATACTGGCTTCGAAACAGTTAAAAATTATAGGCATTATAAATGACTTAAGTAGAATATATGTTGTATTTAAACGACATTAAATACTATTTTCTTGAGGGCATTATCAATAAACATTATTAAGAACTTAAAATTCAAAGAAAACTCATTTCTAATCGTCGACCGACCATCAAAATAGTTTGTAACGACTTACCATAAAGTGGGAAATATAGGAGGAATAATTCCTGATGCCATTAACGACTCAAAGATATTCTCATACTTTTTTGTACGATCCAAGACATCATCTATCATAATAAGATATGCCTCACTATCAGCCTCACGAGTCCTAGTTTCTGCCTCGTAAGCCGCCTCCAGAGATGGATTTGTCTTTGGACCAGTTGCTAATTTCTATTATCTATAAGAGTGAGTTATGGCGAACGTGATGGAGTTTTCTTTGGACCATGTCCAACTTCGTTGATATATTTCGATTTCTTTCCAAGAACTTGTCCTGCTATTTCATCTACACTCATCTTAGTATCGTCCTTCAAAGTGGACAAAGTCTTTAAATGCATCATCTCATTATCCAAGTTTCATTTCTTAGTACAGTTTTAATCAAAATAAATTGATAAAATATTGAGTTGGACGACGTGCAGGGGTTCATACAAATACACGTGGCACTCTTATATTCTCAGCTTTGGTGGAAGTTCACCCATTTTAGTTTCTAGAATAGGTTTTTGTATACAACTCAATTCTATCAGGCTCTTCCCTAGTCTCCAGATTACGCTGCATGTGCAATAATTAAGTAAAATTAGTTAAAAGTAAAATCTTAAATACATTATAATTAAGTAGAAAATTTAATGCCAAGAGATGACGTTATGCAATGTATGTCCTCGAGCCTTTATTGTGAGTAATAATCTTCTTAGACCGGCTATTTTCATTTATCTTACATCAATCCTGCATTAAATTTCACAATATGAAAACATATTTTGATTTTTTTAACGTAAACAGGTGTATGAAATATTAAAAGTACTGTTAACCTCGTATTTCTCATCCTCAAACAAATCACACAATTCATTCCAATTCTCTCGAGTCACATTTTAGGGTGATTTTGGCATTCTTCCTCATTTAAAAATATGCCTTTTAAACTTGATATGAATTCTATACCACCAATGCTTACTTCTGCATGACAATAAGTCCTCACAATTCTCCTTCACATAATTTTCAGTCAAATCCATTTGAAAGTTTGACTGTTAACCCAAAATATCAATCAAGATGGAATTTTCAAAAGCTACTCCCAAAATATGATTGAATTTTATCCAAAAATAAGAATTTTTAGAAGCTAAAATATGGTTTGTATACACATTAGATATAACTAAATGTATATGGAAGTAGAGTTAACACATTTTCAAAATCATGTAGTGTCATATAAGAGGCAATATCTTCTAACCACTTCTTGCAACATTAGTACACAAAAATACATAATTAGATGATACTTCAAAAATGATCATCAAGTAAAATTCATTACATAAATACTCAATTCAGTCTAACGTGGTTGAGCTATTGATGAAAACATCTCATTTTTGTTAGAACCATTTATCAATAAAATGTGAACAAAATCTCATTATGTCATGGACTTCATGAATGTTGATTGATTGCCAATATCATAAAGTAAATAAATTTTTTTTATGCATATACGTCACATGTGTTTTCCAATATTAGTTCTCAATCTACAAATTCGAAGTTTCATTCACATTCCTCTTCAAATACTGAGAGATAAGACTAACTTTTATGCTTCATATGATGTAAATTATGTATATATAAGCAACTATAACAAAAATCAATGTAAAGAATTATCTCCAATAATAACACAAAGGAGCAAACTAGAGACTCTCAATGTTTTTAGTTTCCTTTCACTTTTAAGGGTATTTAAGATCCGCCTGAACATCAGAATCAACAATACACTATTTTTCTTGTCCTATTGAAAAATACCATCGCTAAAAAATAATTAGCCTAAGTTACTATGATAATGATATAGTTTAGAGATAATTATATTTAAGTCCCATTAGTCCGATCAACATATATATAAGTCCTATTGACTTTTCAACAATCATATAGGTCATATTCCAACTTTTTAGGGAGTTTTTTTTCACAATTTTACCCTTTTTAAAACCAATCATCCATAACTTTCTTTAGGAAGTTACATAAATGGTTTGACTTTTTTTTAATCTTAAAATGATCATAACTTTTAATTCATAAATTCGTTTTTCACAAAATTACTATTTTTAAAATCTGCTCGACGAGATCTATCAAACAAGATCCATGAAGCATATAAAACTTCAAAGAAAAAAATTACACAAACAGTAAACTTTACTGTATGCACTTGAATATGAAATAGTTTTATATATTTGACATTTTCACTAACAGACAGTAACATTTATATATATATATATATACACACACTAGGGTATGCCTGTGCCTGAAGGCACGATGCAAATTTTTGAAAGTGTACATCGTTAATTGGACCATATGTCGCATTTACATACATACAAACACGGTACTTATGTACATACATACACCGTGGTTCGAACCTATTACGTTAAAAACATTTTTTTACAACACCATCTAAATATTTTAAGTCCTAAAGTATTTTTACAACACCATCTAAATATTTTAGAAATTTTGGGCAAAGTGCCATTTGTTTATAGGACTATCCCTTTTTTAAAAAACTAAAAATAAT
Source organism: Sambucus nigra (assembly GCA_949130495.1). Classification (NCBI taxonomy): domain Eukaryota; kingdom Viridiplantae; phylum Streptophyta; class Magnoliopsida; order Dipsacales; family Adoxaceae; genus Sambucus; species Sambucus nigra. The sequence continues at coordinate 177,170,935 of OX422218.1, read as the reverse complement.
CCCAACAACAATAATTGTCCATCTTGGACCTATTATAAACATCATCCATAATTACAAATATATAAATAATATCATAAAACTTGAACATATAAACAAATTCAAATCAAGAATCCCATAATTTGTAGGCAATGCCACCAAAAACGACGAAAATTTTCAAAGTATGGAATCCCAGAACGACGAAAATTTTCAACGTACGTAATTGCATAACGGAAAAAATTTCGTTCCCCAACAAAATAAATTGTAATTTAAAAAAATTAGTCATAATTTCCAAAGTCGTGCGCATTCCTGAAGGCACGATGACAATTCTCGTGTTGTCAAGTCATAAAAAATTTGTATTAGAGTATAATTTTCTAAAATATCAATCGTGGTCAATTTTTCTGAAGGACGGATATTCTTTTCAAAATTACGATGTAAATGCCAAACTATTAGTTGTCAAGATTGAAGGTAAGTTCAAACCCCTAATGGAATGAGTATGTTCATTTCTGAAAGCCTTGATAGAATCTACAACATTCATCCACCATAAAAGCTCATCAATACTATGTTATATAATAAATATGAACTTACATTCTAAATCATGCCATAAAATTAACATTCACAAATGCCTCAACATAATAATATACATAATTCAAGGTCCATCTCAATGGTAGACATTAAAAGGAAATTTACATATCCTTTGACATTTCAATAAACAAAATGTTAGGCAAATGCAAATCACCAATGAAAACATCAAAATAGATGAGCTATCCATGTTACCAACCATCAACTAACTAAATGAACACATAAATAAAACATTTTGAAACTGCGTGATTTATTGCCAATGGACGATGCAAGTGCAAACTTTTGATATATACAACATATTATACAAAAGATAATTCAAAATTTCAAAAGTAATCCTTTACTTAAAACACTACCATAAAAAACTTGTATCTAAGCTTAAATACTTCTTAAAACACTTACATACTTGGCACACTGCTACCTCCCCTTCTATATCATTGTTTACCTCACCAGGGCCCACTATATTCATGTGTAGTGAAACGTGCTTTGGTGGACCATTGAGGCTAACACTCTTCGCCTTCTTCTTTGAATGCTTCTCGAACTTCTTAGCCTTGCTGGCATTTTAAATTTGAGCAAACACTATCTATACCTCAAAACAAAGACAACCATTAGTAAGTAAATATCTTGCATTATAAATTTGATCAACCACATATCCATGAGAGTACACAATCTCGTGTTGATGTAGAAATTAAAATGAAGAGATTTTATAAGTCACGGGTGTCAAATACTATACAATAGGGAATCGTTGTTTCCCTCGTAACTTGACAAAGATTTGGTATGGGACTGGCTGCTGCTACATTCCTCTTAGCAAATGCATTGGAAAATCTACTCAATACTTAAACTAACCTCAAGTGCAGAATAAATAAATATGAAAATAAAATTTACATATATAGGAATGTCAAAAAGTAATCCATTTAAGACTACCTGGGAGGTGTCATGAAAGTCCAGACCTTCTCGAAATTTTTCTTGGTTGGATTAATGGATGATCATGCTGTGATTGCCGTTTTCCCAAGGTTGAGTTAGTGAGTGCAGTTTCTTCAACCAAGAACAAAAGCAATCGAGATGTAAAACTACATAATACACATAAGATATTACATAATGTTGAAACTTTAGAATATCCAAAATTCACCAGGAAAAAAGTGTAGTGGTCATACTAAATGCAAAAATTATACCATATATAGATTTAAAATATAGAACTAAAGTTTAGCATGTTTCCTATTAATCAATGTTTTCTTACAGGTGTGACAACCAGCCTACTAAAATAATAGGTGGCCATCCCAATACTTTAATAATCACAGGAATCATAGATGGTCCATTCTCAGCATCACTGTAGATTAAAATAAAAGTTCGAGATAATCACCAATCATTTTAGAAAACGAACTGTCAAATTTAAAAATTTAGTAAGTAAAAGAAAAACACTTAGACAATCCCATTTGCAAAAACAATGGATATCAAAAATCGATGAATAAAGGATGACAATGTAATAAACAATCACCGAATAAGATATCGGTGAACAGACCAATACAAATAGTAACACCGAGTATTACAATTCAAATATTACACTATAATAAATGAGTGCAACACTTGGGCAACACGCCCGAATAAATTAACTGAACATAACTAGAGTACAATGGGTAGAGACGTCTAAAAAAAATAACCTACAACATCCGCAATATGTTATAGCTCCATGACAACCGGAATGGAAATGTAACAACGGGTGTCCATGCGGTAGAGCACCTGTACGACAAGGAGTATATGCAAAAACATAGAAATATAGACTGGTCAGGGCCCGGTTTGATATGTTTCCCATGTGACTAAAATGCATGACAATTAAGTGCGTAATTCTCTCGCAGTTAAAATAATATTTCTCACCTCTCAGTCTAAAAGCAACCTAGCGCAATATCAATGATGATCTAGTTAACACAAGTACTACGGGATAACTTCTCCCCATTCTCAACACTATGTCCTATTCATTCGTGGGGTGTCTCGCAAAGCGAAATCCAAACAAGAAACCCCCCCAATACACTACTACTAGGCAAGGTCGATCATCGAGATCCATTAGACCCTAAGTACAATATTGATGTATTTATTCATATTATTTAATTTCCCTTAACATAGTTCTAAAGGCTGAACTTCTCCCCAGTCTCAACACTATGCCAAGTTCGTGCGTAGGGTGTCTCGCAAAGCAAAATCCAAACAAGGAACCCCCCCGATACACTACTACTAGGCAAGGTCAATCGTCGAGATACATTAAACCCTCAGGACAGAAATAATATATACATAAATGGGAAATCATCTACAGCTACTCAAGGAAACATAAATAAATCCATTCACCATCTAAAAGCATAAGTCATAATTCTTTCTTTAGGAATATATATAAATGGTAAAACACTTTATCAAATGTTTACCAATCAATTTCATTTCATAACTTTCTTTACCAATTTTATTTCCTTTCTTCCATCCAGGGAAAATACATATTTTAAAGCAAGTTTTATTAGCATAAAAGTGCTTTACCTTTCCATTTCGTAACTTTTCATTTTCCTTCTTCCATCCGGAAAATATATATAATTTAGAGCAAGTTTTATTATCATAAAAATTATTTAACCTTTCATATCATATCATCCATTTTCCTTCTTCTATCCGGAAAATGTATTTAACATCCCATTTCCCTTCTTCCATTCGGGAAATGTAAATTAATGCCATTTCATTATCATAAAATTCTTTAATACCAATAATGTCCCACATTAATGAACATAGTTATATATCATATTATATAAGGCGTTCTAAGGCCGCCCCTCCGAGTTTCACCACTGGGCGTGCCCCTAAATGACCATCATCTTCCAGGGCCTATTAATTACGACACCTGGGCACCTACAACGCAAGACGTCAGGAAGCGTACATATGCCCGCGAGCTAGTCATAACCACAACCGGAATTACCTAACCATCGCACAAACATACCATAAACGCTCATATGGCCTAGGACTATATCCACCCTGCATTCACTAGCCATGGGGCTTCACCTCACGTGAGAACGCCCCTTATGATGTCATTTAGAGAGGGTGTGTATCCATAAATTAACATTTGTGAAAAACATAACTTTTTCCTTTTGAAAACATTCACTTTTACATTCTCAAAAATTCATTTGTACTTATTTATTTAGTACCACATTTTAGAGTATGCATTTCTTATTCATTAAGTCATATTTTATTAATGACCTAAGACCCGAAGTGCCATTAACCTCAAACTAGTCTCCAAAAGTTCATACAATTTCATGAACCATCAAAATGAGTATCCCTCAAGGAGTATCTCCCCAAAGTCTCAACATTAACATTTTATCTCCGATGCATTTTTCGGTTAATCTCTATAACATACGGACATTAACCTAAAAAACTAGCCCTCGGGGTAAGCCTACTTATCCCATTAAATCCTAGGACATTAGTCTACCCAAAACCACCCTCTAGTACTCCCCATTACTTCCCAAAGGATGGTCCCTAAACCTTGTACCTTAAAGAAAAAGGGATATAAATCAAACTAGGAAAAATCCCACAAAAACAGGGCAACCGAATCGATTCGCCCTTGCGAATCGATTCGCCAAAAATCCGAATCGATTCGATGAGTAAAACTTGACTTTGTGAAATAGCCAAATTGATTCGGTCCCAACCCGAATCAATTCGGTTTGCGCAGACCTGTAACCTTCCCCTTATCCGAATCGATTCGTCCCTAGGGCCGAATCGATTCGATCCTGCAGAATGGCCCAGTTTGGGCTACGGGTTGTATAAACCCTAAAATCCAAAATACCCCAAATCTTTGATATCTCCCAACATCAACAACAACAATTTATATCTAATCACTTCTACTCAAATACTAACTAATAATTTCTCCTCAAATCAAATTAAAACAAAGATTTAAGGGTGTAAACACCAAAAATACCCAAAACCCATAAATGGTTTATATCTCCAAAAACCTAACCATACATAAAATTTATCACATTAAATCAATATCTAGAAAGTAAGAAACTTACCTCGGGTTCGTAGTCTCGGATCCTCTTCCGGTGGTTACGATTTCCGGCCTCAAATCTTCCATTTTCTCTCTTTTTCTCCATTTCTCCCAACTCTCTCTTCTCTTTCTCTATCCTTTGGCTTCTAACACAAATGAAGAAAAAAAAGGGGTGGGGGAACTTGAACAGATCTTAAAACACAAATGCCCTCTTTTAATTTCTAATACACCATTAAAATGACTCGTATCCACTTAATTGAGTCATAACGCGTCAAAAGTGCCTGAAACCCAAAAATACAACTTGGCACATATTTCGACTATCTAGACTATTCTAAAAACAACCGCAACCCCTATTTTGGCATTCGGAATAACGTGAACTATTTTTATGTTACAACTTCATTTTATTTCATTAATTATACTCCAATTTATTTATGAGTCATAACCGTCGTTTTACATATAACGACGCAATATATCACAATATAATGCTATTTACCTTCTCATAACGGTTAATAGACAAAACATAGTAAATATTATCCCTAAATCTCACGGGAAATAATATTTACTCCAACTTCCCCTATTTCATAAAATTATCCCATCAGGCAAGATAATATAAAATAGTCGCTCAAACGCCTGGGTTGTTACATACTCCCCCCTTAGAAGGGAATTTTGCCCTCAAAATTCAGGCGTACCCCATAATCATACAAGTGTAAACTATACCAACTATCGTTCTATCATTCTTATCAAACCCCTTGGCAGTGCGGCATCCACATTGGACTCGGACTAAGGTCATCATTATTCAATCTCAGTCTACATTCTTCGTGCTCTAACATAGCACCAAACCGTTCCTCTTGAACTATCGATCCTACCTTTCAACTTCGGAAGGAGATACCTACACACCTGGGCACAAATTGCCTTTCTTCCCGAATTACGTTACACCCTTGCCAGGGAATAACTACACTAGGAAACACATACGACACCATACATATAGGAAAACGATTCGAACTATCGTACAAAAATTCAATCCAGAAAAGCTACTACTCCCATCATTCTTCTTCCCACCACTAGTCTCTTCACACTAATAGGGGAATTGGTCAATCACAAACATGAACGCTCTTACTATAGCATCCCCTCAGTGAAGCTCGTTCTTCTTGGCATTCTATGCCTCAACTAATCTTTCCGATGGTTTTTCTACTCGACGCATCTACTACTCCCATTCGCATTTCCTTAGCGGAAGGAAATATCCAATTGAAAAGACAAAATTCCTGCCCAGGAAGTAGTGCCTCTATTCTTTTAAGGCGAATACTACCTCTACAAACTCTAGATCAAGCGGGGGATAATACTTCTCACAAAATTTAAGTTTGTGAGACGCATAAACAATGGGTCCATGCTCCGTATTAATACTTCCCATTCCTGGCAAAGACTTGTTCATTAAATCCACTCTCGATCTTAACAACACGAGTGCAGGAGTAAAAGTCAACTCATACTTCAACTCCTCCGAAGATAGGTTATCAATGTAACACTCTATCTAAGAAAGTCCCCACCATCTATGGCCTACTGTTCCGAATCACTCGAGATCCCATACTTCCTCGTTCTAGGGACCCAAACCTTCTTAGAGTTAACCCACAAACCTATTATGGTCAACTCCCTACCGCCTTCCTAAAACCGCATTACATGACCTAAAGGCCTTACGTCCTAATAATCCTAAAATCAATCTATCTATCGTAATCTAGGCGTATACGTATTATCCTAATTATATACCTAGTGTCCAAGACCTTTCCCAACTTCCGACATTCGCTCAATTTTATGCGTGGGACGTCTCGCCGAGGCGAAATCCAAATAAGGAACCCTCCCGTTACACTACTACCTCGCATCGTCGGTCGTCGAGAAGTAACGGTCTAAGACACATGATCGGGATCGCTGAAATTCCTAACTCATAACTTTACTAATGAACTTCTACTCCTAAGTCTTACCATCTCAATTAACTGAAAATTTAACAAATCTTGCATTCACTTTCTGTAAAATTCCACCAACACTTTATCCCGAAATACACGCATACATCTTTTATAGATGGCTTTCTCATTAAGGCATAACCATAAGTCTCAATTCGACTTCCATATCTTAGTCTTCCCCACATCGAACAGAGGAAAAACTATTACAGTACTCATATATCGCACATCAACTTAGCCCCTTAATCACTCATTTACGTGATTCTCGTCTACCTTCCAACCCAACACTAACAGCAAAAAAGAAAAGGAAGAAAAGAAAGAAAATACAACATCTCTCCACTCCCAACGCCGTTAAGATTCATGCGTGGAGCGTCTCACAAAAGAGAAATCCAAAGAAGGAACCCCTCCAGTGTATTACTACTTAACTTTGTTGGCCGTGGAGATAAGGCAACATCATACACAAGCAAAGCAAACAAACAATCAAACAAAAACAAACAAAGAAAATAAAACAAGTAATGAAAACTACCTACATACCATAAACCATCTCTATAAAGTCTCAATCATATATCTAGGTGAGATATTATAGAACAACTAACTCCTCTCTAGAACTAGAAATAGGATAGCCTTGCTATTTATTCGCTTGCTATCACACCAATCAAATCGAGAATATCTCTACTCGTATAATATATATAATACAAGTAGCACATACCAAACATATCATCACTCACCTCATAATAAGTGAAAGAAAAATATAGAACTTCCCTATCACGAAAATCATATAGATACATTCACTATAATAATATCAAAACTGCCACAAACTCGATTTACACACCGGAATCTAGGGTAAATACAATACTACTCCATCTTATCATAAGGAATGCTCCACCCTCAACTATGGTGGAAATTCCCGCCAACATACTTACCAATCTCCTTGGCCACTACCAATGGTTCCCCGAAACATATTCTAGTCTCATCTGAACCAATCTACTTCCATATATAGCTACCCTAGCGATTACTCGCATAGTTCCCTTAATTTCCTTAGCAAAGAGAACATCCTACAGGCCTCCCCGACCTTAGTTCAATGAGTCTTCCCCGAGTGGATGTCCACCGATGGGGTCTCACGAACACCACTTCTCCTGAAACGTTAGCAACACTTACTTGTGAGCCTATCATTTCCACTGAAGGGCTCTCTCTCTTCCTTATAACATCCTTATTTCGGTGCACAGTTTCTTAACCATAACACCCTTTATTCACTGTCGGCCTCTAACCGAACCTTGAGTGAATACTTGAGAATTTACTTTCTCATCCTTCCTGACATCCTAGAGAAACTCGCTATTGAAAACATCTAACGGGTTTCTCTATGATCAAAACTTATTGCTCCACCAAACTATGGTGACTACCATTTCCGCCACTTCAACCTTACTCCAATTGGGTGAAAGATTTTCCTCCAATATTCGCACCTGGGCAATTCTATACCCCTCTCTAAGACAAAACTCTCGGGCCTTATACTTCCACCGAATGAGGTTACACTTCCTCCAATCTGACCGAACTTCAACATGTGGTCCTCGTCAAGGACCTCTCATCTTCAAAACAACGTCGCTTGGAGTCCCAAGCTTAGTACCACCCTCTACCAGCAGTGGCACTTGAAAAACTATACCTACTGTACTTGTTAGTAAAGGTAGCGATATAAGATAACGCTACGGAGGGAGAGACCTCCAAAGCGGCCCTTATCTGCGACTATAACTTACAACTCTTTGTAATCCCATCTCGTGATGCCTTCGCAACAGCCTCACTTCAAATACTACACTATAATAAATGAGTGCAACACTTGGGCAACACGCCCGAATAAATAAACTGAACGTAACTAGAGTACAATGGGTAGAGGCGTCTAAAACAAATAACCTACAACATCCTCAATATGCTGTAGCTCCATGACAACCGGAATGGAAATGTAAATATGGGTGTCCATGTAGTAGAGCACCTGTACGGCAAGGAGTATATTCAAAAACATATAAATATAGACGGGTTTGGGCCCGGTTTGATATTATTCCCATGTGACTAAAATGCATGACAATTTAGTGCGTAATTCTCTTGCAGTTAACAATAATATTTCTCACCTCTCAGTCTAAAATCAACCTAGTGCAATATCAATGATGATCTAGTTAACCCAAGTACTACGGGCTAACTTCTCTCCATTCTCAACACTAAGACCTATTCGTGCGTGGGGTGTCTCGCAAAGCGAAATCCAAACAAGGAACCCCCCCAATACACTACTACTAGGCAAGGTCGATCATCGAGATCCATTAGACCCTAAGTACAATATTGATGTATTTATTCATAATATTTAATTTCCCTTAACATAGTTCTAAAGGCTGAACTTCTCCCCAGTCTCAACACTATGCCAAGTTCGTGTGTGGGGTGTCTCGCAAAGCAAAATCCAAACAAGGAACCCCCCCGATACACTATTACTAGGCAAGGTCGATCGTCGAGATACATTAAACCCTCAGGACAGAACTAATATATACATAAATGGGAAATCATCTACAGCTACTCAAGGAAACATAAATAAATCCATTCACCATCTAAAAGCATAATTCCTAATTCTTTCTTTAGGAATATATATAAATGGTAAAACACTTTATCAAATGTTTACCAATCAATTTCATTTCATAACTTTCTTTACCAATTTTATTTCCTTTCTTACATCCAGGAAAAATACATATTTTAAAGCAAGTTTTATTAGCATAAAATTACTTTACCTTTCCATTTCGTAACTTTTCATTTTCCTTCTTCCATCTGGAAAATTTATATAATTTAAAGCAAGTTTTGTTATCATAAAAATGCTTTAAGCTTTCATATCATATCATCCATTTTCCTTCTTCCATCCAAAAAATTTATTTAACATCCCATTTCCCTTCTTCCATCCGGGAAATGTAAATTAAAGACATTTCATTATCATAAAATGCATTAATACTAATAATGTCCCACATTATTGAACATAGTTATATATCATATTATATAACGCGTTTTAAGACTACCCCTCCTAGTTTCCCCACTAGGTGCACCCCTAAATGACCATCATCTTCGAGGGCCTATCAATTACGACACCTGGGCACCTACAACGCAAGACGTCGGGAAGTGGCTATATGCCTACAGGCTAGTCATAACCACACCCGGAATTACCTAACCATTGCAGAAACATACCATAAACGCTCATATGGCCTAGGACTATATCCACCCTACATTCACTAGCCAGGGGGCTTCACCTGACGCGTGAACGTCCCTTATGATGTCATTTAGAGAGGGTGTGTATCCATAAATTAACATTTATGAAAAACATAACTTTTTCCTTTTGAAAACATTCATTTTTACATTCTCAAAAATCATTTGTACTTATTTATTTAGTACCACATTTTAGAGTATGCATTTCTTATTCATTAAGTCATATTTTATTAATGACCTAAGACCCGAAGTGCCATTAACCTCAAACTAGTCTCCAAAATTTCATACAATTTCATGAACCATCAAAGTGAGTCTCCCTCAAGGAGTATCTTCCAAAAGTCTGAACATTAACATTTTATCTCCAATGCATTTTTCGATTAATCTCCTATAACATACGGACATTAACCTAAAAAACTAGCCCTCGGGGTAAGCCTAATTGTCCTATTAAATCCTAGGACATTAGTCTACCCAAAACCACCCTCTAGTACTCCCCATTACTTCCCAAAGGATGGTCCCTAAACCTTGTACCTAAAATAAAAAGGGCTAGAAATCAAACTAGGAAAAATCCCACAAAAACAGGGCAACCGAATCGATTCGCCCTTGCGAATCGATTCACCAAAAAGCCGAATCGATTCGATGAGTAAAACTTAACTTTGTGAAATATCCGAATCGATTCGGTACCAACTTGAATCGATTCGGTTTGCGCAAACCTGTAACCTTCGCCTTATCCGAATCGATTCGCCCCTTGGGCAGAATCCATTCGGTCTTGCAGAATGGCCCAGTTTGGGCTATGGGTTGTATAAACCCTACAATACCAAATACCCCAAATCTTTGATTTCTCCCAACATCAACAACAACAATTTATATCAAATCACTTCTACACAATTACTAACTAATAATTTCTCCTCGAATCAAATTAAAACAAAGATTTAAGGGTGTAAACACAAAAAATACCCAAAACCCATAAATGGTTTATATCTCCGAAAACCGTACCATACATGAAATTTATCACATTAAATCAATATCTAGCAAGTAAGAAACTTGACTCGGGTTTGTAGTCTCGGATCCTCTTCCGGTGGCAATGATTTTCGGCCTCAAATCTTCCATTTTCTCTCTTTTTCTCCATTTCTCCCAACTCTCTCTTCTCTCTCTCTCTCTCTCTCTCTCTCTCTCTCTCTCTCTCTCTCTCTCTCCTTTGGCTTCTAACACAAATGAAGAAAGAAAAGGGATGGGGGAACTTAAACGGATCTTAAAACACAAATTCCCTCTTTTAATTGCTAATACACCATAAAAATGACTCGTATCCACTTAATTGAGTCATAACGCGTCAAAAGTGCCCGAAACCTAAAAATACAACTTGGCACATATTTCGACTATCTAGACTATTCTAAAAACAACCGCAACCCCTATTTTGGCATTCAGAATAACGTGAACTATTTTTATGATCCAACTTCATTTTATTTCATTAATTATATACCAATAATTTATGAGTCATAACCGTCGTTTTACATATAACGACGCAATATATCACAATATAATGCTATTTACCTTCTCATAACGGTAAATAGACAAAACATAGTAAATATTATCCCTAAATCTCACGAGAAATAATATTTACTCCAACTTCCCCTATTTCATAAAATCAGCCCATCAGGCAAGTGTGACACCCCGACTAATTATATACCGGGTAGCTACTCCTTTATTAAATTAATTCAAAATGACAAGTTGGTTCAGTTAATAGCATCACTGTCAAAAACATTTTAATAATTACTAACCACCTAGTATTTAAAAAGTAAGTGCCAAATTTTAAGTTAAGTCTCATTAACATGCAGTAATGAAATAACCAACATAATCCATTCACTATACGAAGTAATGAAATAACCAACAATAATAATAATAATCCGGAGGAAAACTCCTCACAACAATACCAACAAATGGTAATGATTCTACAAGTCTGAATCCTAAATAATTACATGCCAAAAGTCTAAATAACTGAAATAAATGTAAAGTCTCTAAAAGAAATGGGCGACATGCCCTACAACTGATAACTGATAAATATCGAGTCAAGATCGACGAAGCGTCTACAAGAAAAGTCATGTAACTTCCACAAACATCTACAGCTCGTCAACTGAATGAGAATCCTATGCATGGTGTCCTTGTGGCTGGGCACCTAAAATGGTTTTTACAAAAATAGATTTGAAAGAAAATGGGTCAGAGCCCGAAAGTGGAAAACATTTTGAAAACAGCAAGTGTTTTAATAACATTAAAACATTAAATGCAAAATACATGTTAGGACGTGCACTCACATGAAATTCTCACCTCTCGACTACATGTGCACTCCTAATGTACATTACCCATCTAAATGACATTAATAACTAACCGAGCCGTAATAAGTTCTAACCCTTACTACTCGATTCCCATATTACATTCTAACGTTACCAAAGGATAGAGGGCTTTACTTAAACTCAGATTCTCAATATGTAATATATTTCACAATCGGTTAGCCCGTTATGTTTTCTCAAAACAATACTATAATTTTATTCACAAAATTTACATGAAGGTTCCCATTAATTACGTGCATATTATTCGCATCATAAATATACAATACAAGCACCCCGAGGCTAGCTGCGGTGCACACATACTCTGCTATCCACCCCGGTACATCACGTACATAAGGATCACATATTCCGAATCTCTCAGGAATAGTTCACAGATAACAACATCACAAATAATGGAGGCGAACACAGTCACATCACATGGGTTACGCACATACCTGCGCTCCCACGATTAGCAGACTTATTAACATCCCAATAAGTCCTTCTCTGACCTATGCTCATCGAGGTAACCAGTCTAAATCCGGGCAACACAAGGATTTGAGGGCCCTAAGCGAACGTGAACCTCCTGTGATAGCAAGTATGGTAGGTATGTCATACACATAAAATCAATTACATATATACTAAGTATGCACACGTCTTAGTAATTACCATAATATATTGGTACATATCTCTTCTCGTACTGACATATAATACTACACCATTTATATATTCCCGGTTAATATAATTAATTAGGCTGGCAATAGCTCACATCGTACTAGATGCTCACGTACTACTTCACATTTTACCTTAGGTTCAATTACACTTCTAGGTTTGACTCCTCATAATATCCCAAACATCTCAAATATATCAATTACTTATCAAGGAAAGGCTATCTCTACCTATACACAAGGTTACAGGGCACTCGGGATCAAAACAGGCTAAAAAGCCTAAACTGTCAACTCGTTCGAAGTCTCGTTCGAACGAGGCTGTTTGAACGAGACTTCATTCTTCTAACGAGATCTCGTTCGAACGTAGTGGGCTTTCTAACGAGATCTCGTTCGAACGAACTTCACCCTCGTTAGAAGTCAATGGTCAACTCATTAGAAGCTCGTTCGAACGACCTGGGCAGGTCTTCTAACGAGTGGCCAGTTTCAAGCCCAGATTTTTCTTAACTCGTTTTTCAAACTTTTCTTCCTCTCTAATCCCCTCTAAACCTCAATTCAACACTTGTTCAAGGTTCCTAATCATTCTTAAACATACTAGATCATATATTAACACGTTTTGTGGGTTTAATTCAACCTTAATATCATCCAATCATCAATTCTCTACGCTTTTCCCCAATCTCAAGAACATGAACCCTAGAAATTTTTATGTTCATTAATGGGCATGATTAATCCGTTTTTGTTTCATCCAAATATGTAATATCATCAAATAAATTACCTACCCACATTTCTACATGCAATTCTTCATCAAAATACTAGTTTTAAATTCTAATTTAATGGGTTTTCATAAATCTCCCAACAACAATAAAATTTTATAAATTCCTATGCATGGAAGAAGCATTCTTTGCAAGAAAACGAAATTAAATCACTTGCCTTCTATGAATCTCTGAATTTGATGACGAATCTCTGAAGTGTTCTCTCTCTCCTCTGCAGAATCCTTCTATCTCTCTCAACAAGCTTTCTTCTCCAAGTAACAATGGTGGCTAGGGCTGTGTGGTTTAGGAACTCTTTCAATAACCTCCGTAACCTATTTGGGTATTAGTGGGCTTAGTGGGTTAATGCCTAATCAGATATTAATTCCCAATTTTCGTAGCTTTTAATTCCTCAAAATTCAAAATTACCAAACTACCCTTATACGTTGCCGGTATGGCCTAAAAATGCCCCGGGACCCAAACCAAACCCCCGGCTAGTGTTTTATGACTATTTCGACCCTTCCGGACGCATTGGCGCAATCAAATCGACCATACGGATAATGGAAATAAAATTCACTTTTTAATTATCATAATTATATACCATGACGCGACTGTCACACGCATCTCAACAAAATTTCCAAATTACCGTATTTCAATCTCACGACAAATTTCATAATTCAATATTCATATATAATCATATATGCACATATAATCAAATACCAACTCTCATCTCGCTAGTATTTTAACCCAGATTAATTTCCAATTAATACGCATTTAATTTAATTAATCCCATAAAATAAATATCACAAAAATACGGGGTATTACATACTTCCCCCCTAATAACTGAATTTCGTCCCGAAATTCGGAACTAGAAAGTACATGGTAAGAACAACTCTGGATAACGTTCGTGCATCTCATCCTCGCGCTCCCATGTGGACTCCTCGACATTATGATGTCGCCACTGAACACACACTAATGGAACGATCTTTGACCGCAGTTTCCACTCACTTCGGTCCAAAATAGCAATCGGCCCCTCCTCGTAGGAGCTATCAGGCTGGAGATCGATGTCCTCCAAAGCGATGTGAGAATGAGCCAAATCATCTCTAAGATATTTCCTTAGCGAGGAAATATGAAACACATCGTGAATCCGATGTAATTGCTCCGGTAATCCAAGCCTATACGCAACCGGTCCAATCCGCTCAATAATAGGAAATGGTCCCACATATCTTGGTGCCAACTTCCCATTCTTCCCGAAACGCATAATCCCCTTCATAGGAGATACTCTGAGCAAAACCTGGTCCCCCACTTGAAACTCTCTGAAGAACCTCTTCGCATCAGCATAGCTCTTTTGCCGATCCTGAGCTACCCAAATGCGACTCCGAATCAATTCTATCCTCGCCGAAGTATCCTGAATCACTTCCGGCCCAAGTAGTTTGTTGTCCCCCACCTCCAACCAACATGCTGGGGAACGACAAGGTCTACCGTACAACGCCTCAAATGGAGCATTGCCAATGGTGAACTGATAGGAGTTGTTGTAAGCAAACTCCACTAGTGGAAGATACTTCTCCCATCCACCCCCAAAATCAATGATACTCATACGTAGCATGTCCTCCAACATCTGGTTTGTACGCTTCGTTTGCCCATCAGTCTGCGGGTGAAATGCCGTACTCAACCACAATTCCGTGCCCATGGCCTCCTGAAAACTCTCCCAAAACCGTGAAACAAATATCTTGTCTCGGTCAGACACGATACTTAGGGGCACACCGTGAAGTCTCACTATCTCTGCAATAAAGAGCTGGGCATACTGTCCCGCAGTGTAGTCTGTCCTTACGGGTAGGAAATGAGCGACTTTTGTCAACCTGTCCATAATTACCCAAATGGAGTCGTGACCTCTCTGTGACGTAGGCAACCCCGTGATAAAGTCCATGGATATGCTCTCCCACATCCACATCGGGACCTCCAATGACTGTAGTAGTCCTGCCGGTCTCTGATGATCCAGTTTTACTAGCTGATAAGTGGCGTATTTGGAAACAAACTCGGAAATATCTCTCTTCATCCCGCTCCACCAATATGTCATCTCATGTCTTGGTACCTTTTGTCCCCACCGGGATGTACCACGAATCGTGAGCCGTGCGACTCTGCCATCACCTCGTGCCGCAATTCCTCCCCTTCTGGGACTACCAATCTCCCATTGAAGTGCAATCCCCCGTCTGAGCTAACGGTATAGGATTCAGCTCCCTCTGCTAGGAATCGAACTATCAACTCCTGATAGAACGAGTCATCTGCTTCTGCCTTTACCACTTTCGTGACAATCTGCGGCGTAACAGTCATTACCGACATGAATGATCGGGCCACTGCATCCTAGTGTCCCAATTCTTTCCACTTGGCCTTCCACACCTCTGCCACTTCATCTGCTGGTCTACAGCTCAACGCGTATGCCACCACATTAGCCTTTCCCGGGTGATACTGGATATCAAACTGATAATCCTTCACAAACTCAAGCCACCTTCGCTGCCGCATATTCAACTCCTTCTGCGTGAATAGGTACTGTAGGGACCTGTGGTATGTGAACAATCAAAACTTTTCCCTCAAAAGGTAATGTCTCAAAATACGAAGGGGGAAAACAACTGCCTCCAACTCCAAGTCATGAGTGGGGTAATTCTTCTCGTGAGGCTTTAGCTTACAGGAAGCATAAGCTATGGCCTAACTCTCCTGCTGCAATACACCTCCAAGTCCTTGTAAGGAAGCATCGGTGTAAACCAAATACTCAACTCCTGGTCTCGGCAATGCTAACACAGGTGCTAAGGTCAACTTATCCTTCAATTCATCGAATGCCAACTGACAGGTATCACTCTAGATGAATGGCACACCCTTACGAGTCAGATGTGTCAAAGGACCTACTATCTTAGAGAAACCCCGAATAAACCTCCTGTAGTATCCTGCTAGACCCAAGAAACTACGAATCTCCGTTGGTGTTGTGGGCTGTCCCCACTCCCTCACCGCGGATACCTTCCCCGGATCAACAGATATTCCCCATTCGGAAATAATATGTCCCAAAAACAGGACCTCCTTCAGCCAAAACCCGCATTTCTCATATTTTGCATACAACTCGTTTTGACGTAGTGTCTGCAAAACTTTCCTCAAATGCTTGGCATGCTCCTCCCCTGTCTGGGAGTAAACCAGAATATCATCGATGAAGTCAATGACAAACTGATCTAGGAAATCCCTAAACACTCTGTTCATCAAGTCCATAAACACTCCTGGAGCGTTGGTCAAACCAAAAGGCATAACCCGAAACTCGTAAGAACCATATCTCGACAAGAACGCAGTCTTTGAGACATCCTCCTCCCTGATACGCAACTGATGGTATCCCGATCTCAAATCAATCTTTCAGAAGAAAGAAGCTCCTCTCAACTGGTCGAATAAGTCATCGATTCGAGGCAACGAATACTTATTCCGTATTGTGACCTTATTCAACTCTAGGTAGTCCACACACAATCTCAGTGAACCATCTCTTTTCTTCACGAACAACACAGGGGCACCCCACGGTGAATTACTCCTCCGAATAAACCCCTAACCCAACAACTGCTCAATATGATCCCGTAACTCCCTCATCTCAGCTGGAGCCATACGGTACGGTGCGCGTGCTATAGGTCTCGTACCTGGAAATAAGTCTATAACAAAGTCTATCTCTCGACTAGGGGGTAGGCCTGGTATCTCCTGAAACACATCAGAATACTCCCTGACAACTGGGATCGAATCTAAAGGAATCACAACCTCCTTAGAGGTATCCTCCTCTAGGTAATACAAATGAGCGGTCGAGCCTCCCTTTGGGCGAGGCATCGCCACTACAAACATCTCTTGCCCCGGAATGGCAAAAAAAATGCTCCCACCGAAGCAGTCAATCATGGCTCTATAATCAGCGAGCCAATCTATACCGATAATCACATCGTGAACATGCATATCTAATACCAACATATCTGCAGGTAACACCAGACTACCAATCTCTACCCCCACTCCCTGGCATATAAAGAAAATAAGTGACCCACTCCCCAATGGTGAGTCTACACACGTCACTGTGCTCTCTGCTATGGCTAAAAATCCTAAGGCTTTCACAAAATGTGTAGCTATAAAGCAATGTGTTGCCCCCGTATCAAACAAAACCCGACCCATAGTACCATGGATAGGAAACATACCCTCAATAGCGGGTGGTGCCTGCGGAGCTGCTGCCTGGTGGACGTTATAGACACGTCCATACTATAACTGTCCCTGCTGCACAGGAATTGCTGGAATGGCTGGAAGAGCTGGCACCTGGGCTGGAGCTGGGAGGGCTGGTGGAAAAAGTGGCCTCTGTGGCTCATGTGGAGCACCCTGCTGCTGCTGCGGGGCCCTGCCCCTATCAGGATAGTCCTGGCATTTATGGCCAGTCTTGCCACAAACAAAACACTTCCCCGGGAAGTTCCCCCCTCGGTCCCTACTGCCCTCGGCCCTGGTGGCCGTTACCATTCCTCCACTGGCCCTGCTGAAACTGACCTACTGGTTCTGATGGCCGTTCGGACCCTGATGGCCCTGCCGAAAACCTCCCTGTCCGTGCCTAAAATTTCCTGACCTGAACCTCTTGTGATCCCCCTGCTGAGTACCCTGATCACCCTGCCTCTGCCCCTGAACAGATTTTGCCCCACTGACACCATTTCCTCCAGTCCTGCCCTGATGGCTAAACTCTCATGATCATTTTCCCTCAGCCATGTGAAAGCGGTGACCCTGGAAATGGAGCAATGCAGCGTTAACCACATCAGAATAAGTGGCTAACGAGAGGTTCCCTAACAAGTGCTGACGAATCCTCCATGTCAATCCATCCGTGAATTTCTGTATCTTCTTCTCCTCCGTCGGTATCTCATCCGGAACAATGTTCAGAAGATCAGTAAATTCGGCCTCATACTCGGCCACAGTCTTACCCTCTTGCTTGAGGCTCATCAACTTTCTTCTCATTTCCGTGTGAACAACCGACGGAAAGTACTTGCGGTCAAACCGCACCCAGAATTCCTGAATAATGAGAGTATCCCTCTCCTCTACGGTGGTAATAGACTCCCACCACTGCACTGCTGACCCCACTAGCTTAAAAGTAGCTATTATCTACTTCTGGACATCTGTACACTCATACATCCTCTGGTGTCGCTGGATGTCCTTCCTCCACTGACTCAAAACTACCACATCGGAGCTACCTGCGAACTCCGAAGGGTGTGCTTTCTGAAAAGCATCACGTACACGTTCCCAAGCAGACGGGAATGCATGAGCCTGAATTGGCGCGGCTATCGGCGCCTGAGGTGGTGCCTGCTGAACTACAGCTAGTGCGGCATTTACCGCCTGAGCCACAATGGCTGCAACCTCGGCGGCATTCATCGTGCCCTGAGCTGGTGCGGGCTGTGGTTCTGGCGTCGCATCCCTGGGAACCCTTCGTGCACGTCGTGGAGGCATCTGAAATAAGAATGAAATTTATAAGTTCGTAGTTATAAACTTAAAATAGCTGAAGAACTTAGCATACACACAAGAATACAACAGTCCTAAAATATAGGGCTCTACATCAAAGAAAGCTCAGCGGAAACATAATAAGCCGTTCAGATCCTAAAGGACACTAGAACCTGATGCTCTGATACCACCTATGACACCCCGACTAATTAAATACCGGGTAGCTACTCCTTTATTAAATTAATTCAAAATGCCAAGTTGGTTCAGTCTGTCGAAAACATTTTAATAATTACTAACCACCTAGTATTTAAAAAGTAAGTGCCAAATTTTAAGTTAAGTCTGATTAACATGCAGTAATGAAATAACCAACATAATCCATTCACCATACGAAGTAATGAAATAACCAACAATAATAATAATAATCCGGAGGAAAAATCCTCACAACAATCCCAACAAATGGTAATGATTGTACAAGTCTGAATCCTGAATAATTACATGCTAAAAGTCTGAATAACTGAAATAAATGTAAAGTCTCTAAAAGAAATGGGCGACATGCCCTACAACTGATAACTGATAAATATCGAGTCAAGATCGATGAAGCGTCCACAAGGAAAGTCCTGTAACTTCCACAAACAGCTACAGCTCGTCACCTGAATGAGAATCCTATGCATGGTGTCCTTGTGGCTGGGCACCTAAAATGGTTTTTACAAAAATAGATTTGAAAGCAAATGGGTCAGAGCCCGAAAGTGGAAAACATTTTGAAAACAGCAAGTGTTTTAATAACATTAAAACATTAAATTCAAAATAAATGTTAGGACGTGCACTCACATGAAATTCTCACCTCTCGACTACATGTGCACTCCTAACGTACATTACCCATCTAAATGACATTCATAACTAACCGAGCCGTAATAAGTTCTAACCCTTACTACTCGATTCCCATATTACATTCTAACGTTACCAAAGAATAGAGGGCTTTACTTAAACTCAGATTCTCAATATGTAATATATTTCACAATTGGTCAGCCCGTTGTGTTTTCTTAAAACAATACTATAATTTTATTCACAAAATTTACATGAAGGTTCCCATTAATTACGTGTATATTATTCGCATCATAAATATACAATACAAGCACCCCGAGGCTAGCTGCGGTGCACACATACTCTGCTATCCATCCCGGTACATCATGTAAATAAGGATCACATATTCCGAATCTCTCAGGAATAGTTCACAGATAACAACATCACAAATAATGGAGGCGAACACAGTCACATCACATGGGTCACGCACATACATGCGCTCCCACGATCAGTAGACTTATTAACATCCCAATAAGTCCTTCTCTGACCTATGCTCATCGAGGTAACCAGTCTAAATCCGGGAAACACAAGGATTAGAGGTACCTAAGCGAACGCGAACCTCCCGTGATAGCAAGTATGGTAGGTATGTCATACACATAAAATCAATTACATATATACTAAGTATGCACACGTCTTAGTAATTACCATAATATATTGGTACATATCTCTTCTCGTACTGACATATAATACTACACCATTTATATATTCCCGGTTAATATAATTAATTAGGCCGTCAATAGCTCACATCGTACTAGACGCTCACGTACTACTTCACATTTTCCCTTAGGTTCAACTACACTTCTAGGTTTGACTCCTCATAATATCCCAAACATCCCAAATATATCAATTACTTATCAAGGAAAGGCTATCTCTACCTATACACAAGGTTACAGGGCACTCGGGATCAAAACAGGCTAAAAAGCCTAAACTGTCAACTCGTTCGAAGTCTCGTTCGAACGAGGCTGTTCGAACGAGACTTCGTTCTTCTAACGAGATCTCGTTCGAACAAAGTGGGATTTCTAACGAGATCTCGTTCGAACGATCTTATCAAATGAACTTCACCCTCATTAGAAGTCAATGGTCAACTCATTAGAAGCTCGTTCGAACGAGCTCGTTCGAACGACCTGGGCAGGTCTTCTAACGAGTGGCCAGTTTCAAGCCCAGATTTTTCTTAACTCGTTTTTCAAACTTTTCTTCCTCTCTAATCCACTCTAAAACTCAATTCAACACTTGTTCAAGGTTCCTAATCATTCTTAAACATACTAGATCATATATTAACACGTTTTGTGGGTTTAATTCAACCTAAATATCATCCAATCATCAATTCTCTACACTTTTCCCCAATCTCAAGAACATGAACCCTAGAAATTTCTATGTTCATTAATTGGCATGATTAATCCATTTTTGTTTCATCCAAATATGTAATATCATAAGATAAATTACCTACCCACATTTCTACATGCAATTCTTCATCAAAATACTAGTTTCAAATTCCAATTTAATGGGTTTTCATAAATCTCCCAACAACAATAAAATTTTATAAATTCCTACGCATGGAAGAAGCATTCTTTGCAAGAAAACGAAATTAAATCACTTGCCTTCTATGAATCTCTGAATTTGATGACGAATCTCTGAAGTGTTCTCTCTCTCCTCTGCAGAATCCTTATATCCCTCTAATCAAGCTTTCTTCTCCAAGTAACAATGGTGGCTAGGGCTTTGTGGTTTAGGAACTCTTTCAATAACCTCCGTAGCCTATTTGGGTATTAGTGGGCTTAGTGGGTTAATGCCTAATCAGATATTAATTCCCAATTTTCGTAGCTTTTAATTCCTCAAAATTCAAAATTACCAAACTACCCTTATACGTTGTCGGTATGGCCTAAAAATGCCCTGGGACCCAAACCAAACCCCCAGCTAGTGTTTTCTGACTATTTCAACCCTTCCGGAAGCGTTGGCGCACTCAAAATGACCATACGAATAATGGAAATAAAATTCACTTTTTAATTATGATAATTATATACCATGACGCGACTGTCACACGCGTCTCAACAAAATTTCCAAATTGCCGTATTTCAATCTCACGACAAATTTCATAATTCAATATTCATATATAATCATATATGCACATATAATCAAATACCAACTCGAATCTCGCTAGTATTTTAACCTGGATTAATTTCCAATTAATACGCATATAATTTAATTAATCCCATAAAATAAATATCACAAAAATACGGGGTATTACAGCAAGATAATATAAAATAGCCGCTCAAAAGCCTGGGTTATTACAACAAGATAATACCACATGGATTAAGGTTGAGAATAATGCTATAAACCATTTTTTAGCTTGGAGTTTTTTAGTATACGCTACTTCTTAATGAGCTAAGGCTCCTCTTTAAAAGAGGAATTATGTTTCAACTTAAATGTTTCCTCATATTCATCAGATGTTTCTGGTTGCTTTCGAATGAAGGATTGGTAGTCTTCATCTCAAATTCATCTTTGCCATATAGGAGGGATAATCTGATAACACATCAAACAAAGAATTAGAATTAAAAACAGTATATTTATATTAAAAATTGTATATCGTAAGTTCATTATTTGTCTAAACATCTAGCAATATATTTATATTAATTGAAATGCAATGTGGAGATGTAAAATCGTTGTTAAGGGCTGCAGAGAATGATCTATTTTTCCTCCACGTTATGTTGCCCTGTGCCTTTAACAAAATTCGATAATCCTATGGCTCATCATTGCAAGTCATGCCTTCGTACCCCCTGTATATGAATTAATTTGGAATTACTAAAAAACACTAAAAAGCTTACTGTAATCAATTACAAATAGTAAATATCTACATATTCAATTGGTTCTATGGTGTGTGAAAGTGTGCGTTCAAACTATATGTTTATCGTAAAGAATTCAATTGGTTCTCTAATAATGCATGTGTATAGTTAGTTTGCCATTGAAATTTTATAATGGATTTCACATATTTAGACCATATTACCACAGAAGAAAAAATTACCACATAAGAAAAAATTCCAATGACAAACTCTGATGAAGACCATATTTAGAATGATCAGAGAAAACAAAAGCATCACATGACCATCTGGTGTTCTTACGCACATAATCAGTACCAAAACTAAATTAAGTGAAAATCCAAGATCATGAAATTTAATGAAAAATGCAAACCGGAACTTATTCCTCATTTTATCTTGAACTTCTAAAACATAAGTGCACATAATCAAAAAATGGTATAAAGTGAGTTTTAAAGTATGGAAGCATATAGCATTACAAAAAAAAACATGAAACTATAATCCAAAATACATCTAACTGAGAGTATAATGAAGTTAGCTGGCAAAGATTGTCCCATTTCTCCTTCAGAGATGCAACTTTAGCACTCAATATAATGTGGCTTTGCCTGGATCATAAACATTATTGTTGCTGATTGGAGCTGCCATATTGGATATATCCTATTGAGGTAGTAAAGAATATAAGAATAGTGGTGTTAATATAGCAAAGTTGTAGAAAACACCCCTGAATGTTTTTCTTAGTAATATTTTCAGGGAAATTTGAGGGGGAGCCTCCTCGCACACCCAAGGCCCTTAGTAGATCCGCCCCTGATGTTGGGCCTGCATAAAAAAGTAAGAATCAAGTCATTAGTGAAGTTGAAAAATCACCATAAAGTAAATTCAAGGTCAGCTACTTGCCTACAATCATCTTGCCAGCGAGTAACCCAAGCTCAACCAGAGCAGATCTGCTACCCCCGACAACTGTTTTTCATTAAATGTCTGCCTTCGATTGGTATATATCGATGTGATGAACCAAATTAATGATCCCATCATAATTAGGTGTAACCACTAGAGGCTTGAATTTGGCTGAAGTTGGATGACTTACGATCCTGGCCACAAAGGGAAAGCCTTCATTATATGCCATCTGCAAGGGGTCTCGTCTCTTCAAGATATCACCTATCTTATAATCCAATCGTTGTATAGAGTCATTCAAAGATCTATTATCCACTACATCCTCGGCCACATTCTTTTTGGCTCCCTCTCTGCCATTTGGCTAAATTGAAGCTTATCTGCGAACCGTTCTCTGTCGGTTGTTTACCTCTATTTTCTCCTCGTGGTAAAAGGAAGTTTCTTAGATCATTCAGTGCTAGGACAAGCCTATCAAAGTTCGATCCCTTCTCAACCTGTATAGGGCTGATGATTTTGACCTACACTCTCATCTCGGCCTTCCATTATGTCCTCATCTAGGTTGAATCGGTCTTATAGTGCCACCTGTGATGTGGTTGGTATCCCAATAGCTTATATCATCCTTATCATCATCATTGGGGCACCATTGACTGGGCCTCCCCAGACATAAATGCCTAAGGTTGTTCATGTCTCTGCGCCATTGCTGATGAGGGAGATCCTTGTGTGGGTCCTGGGGTGGTCCCCTGGCCTCCAAATATTGGCATTCTTCCCTTGTTGTCGGAGTTATCATATTATCTCCATCGAGAGTGATCACGTTTTAGTTGAGGGTAACAAAATGTTACATCATCAACTACTAGCTGGACACTAGGGAACGGAGAGCTGTTGCTACTTAGGCCATTTAAAACTGAGGAGGTTGGCTAGTATCGGGTCCACCACCCCCTAGTGGTGGTGTAAATTCTAATGCCATGTTTTAAACCTAATGGACGAGATGTAACAGAAGAGTAAAAGCTTAGAATCTCAACAAGATATTTTTTAATGGTGAAACAACTCCACAAGAGGGGAGGACCAGTTGACCACCAGAGACTCCGGTGAGTACAAGCTAGAGATGGGAAGAAATGGTAATTCTCATTCCCACAGTCAACACCAAACTGATGATGCTGGAATTAGCACCACCAGGTCAATATGATGAATAAACTCATAATAGTACAATAATGGAAGAAATACAATAGAAATATAGTAATATAACAGTAGAGGGATTTGAGGAGAAGAGGAAGAACACTAGAATTTAAGTGGTTCGATCGGAGCCTATGTCCACTGTGTGTGTGAGTGAAATCCACTAACAAATATGGCTCTAATGTTCGGGTTAGAACACTCAAGTTTTTTCTCTCTCTTATGGATACAAATGAATAGATTTTTTTTAGGATTTTGATCAAAAGATCCTCTACAATGAAGAAGATGAGATGTATTTATAGTGCCTTGGGGGTGTATTGCATCCCCAAGCATGCAATAAGCATTCTAGCCAATGAGGAGGAGCCAGTTGTCTTCGTCACATGTATGTCATGATGATAAAATATTCCCTCATGTGAGAGTATGATCTGGGTATAGTAGTTTTAGTTCACGCGTGTCACACATCCATGCACACATCTCCATGTGTCTCCCAATGCACGCGCTTTGTCAGTAAAATGACCCCGACCGACCACATTGGCCGAGGTTAAACTTGTAGATCTATGAACCACTGAAGAGTTGACACTTGTAATGTTGATTAACCTCGACCTATGCTCGTTGACCTGGGTGAGGCTGAGGATAAGAGGGATCAATCTCCTAAAATAGTTCAGATAACCCGTCTTGGACTGTTATCCAAGGCTGAGGCTGAGGAGTCCTAGCTGAGCCTGATTAGACCGATTTGCAACATCCGACTTCTCGATAGTTGGTGAAGGTCGGCTATGGATAAGGCTGTATGATCATGAGGACGAGGTCACACCTGGCATATCACTTGACATCATAAGAAATTATCAAAGTCTACTTGGGAGTGTCTATCACTTGTACTAATAACTCATTAGCTAATCCTTAACACATATCTCCAACTCATTATCAGTACGGATTCACATGCATGTCCACAACTATAACACGAGATCAAACTCATCATGGAGTATAACTTAACCTTATTGAACACTCAGCTATGAAAACTAACTTGTCTCACTACATAACAATCACACTCATTTGCTAGATCATATGCTATCACCACTATAAAACGTTTGGTAGGATACGGGGCCTCGGGTACTACCTATAAAACTTTGGGCCAATAATTTTTATGCCACAATAGATCCTATTCCTCAATACCACTTCATTTTTCTAAAACCATAATTCAATACCACCATTTCTAACACTAATTCCCAAGGACTATATAGATTTGTTCTTAAATTACCATGAATCAACATGATTATCTAATCCCACATCTTAATCAAATGGCCCAGGCATTCTAATTCCATATAATTATTTATTCACAAGTAACGCTACTTAGTTACTTAATCCCATAGATGAAACCATAAGCATACCTACTAAGATACAGCTAAAAACATTAGGATTTTCTAATCATCAAACTTCCACATGATATATCTCACACAAAGCTAAGGTGCCACCACCTAACGGCCTACACCAAAACTCGGTCATAGCTAGCTAATACTACTAGAACAAAGGCAGTGGAATATAATGGCTACTAACTTAGTTGATCACCAACTCAATGAGAATGGCACAACATGCTCAAGACCTTGAATTTACCATCAAGGTACAAATCAAAACCATCACTAGGGAAGCGTGATCGGATACAACTAACAACGATGCCGAAAGATCCACGACCGACCTCACCACCCGAAAGGAACATGATCCTAAAGCTCTGATACCAAGTTGTAACTCCCCGTCCCGGATTTAAAGGTTGATGATGGACTAATTCGATCTGCACGTTAATTTTAAAATGCAATGAAACAGCCTAAATAATGTTCTTAATCGAGTCTTATTATTATTTAACGTTACACTTATTAGCATTCGAATTCAATTTACAATCACTGCATGACATGACTGATGGGAAGTTCCCCAAGGCTATGTAAATAGAGATACTAACGTAAATGCAAGTAAATACTTATCTGTATAACACGCTAAAAATACAAAATTACATGCAACCTGCCGTAACAAAAGGAGGGACGGAGCTAAATGCTCAGTGGGAACTATACAAATGCAGTACAGAAACGAACGGTAGAAAAGAATACTCACATGCTACACTACAGGCATGTGAAAGTATGTATGTATCCACATATATCCCTTTGAAAACACATATCCCAATGTATTAAATTGTTTTATTCCAAAAACATCATTTAACCTGTTTATTTTCCTTATCTTTAAAAAAAATCCTATGTATCATTATGTTTAAAAACTAGCATTCCTTTCCATTTACGCACACGGTTAAATAATTAGCAATGGTTGGGAAGATCTTTCATTTACTTTCAAACATTTATTAACTCACGCTAGAGTTACTTAACCATGTTTTAGGACTTCCATTCAATGCATGCACACACTGTGTTTAAAAAAATACTCATTTTCCTTTGAAAGCCTCATATAGCACACTCTTGTGTTTATTATGATTCAAACCTCATTAGGTAGCTTAAACATTATTAAGTCATCTTATTTAACCACCCCATATTACCACATAAACATTAAACTTTTAATGTGTTATTCTTGCATTAATAAATCAGTACCATTCATGTATGCCTCTTTCATGAATATCCAATTCATCACTTAGCATTTTCTTTAGGGATTCCTCCGACACACACACACACGTCACAACACGCACACCCACGGTTTCACGGAATTTCACCACCCGACATCAAACGCTAAGTAACCTGTAGTTGGTTTGGGGTCTTTCACGATTAGGGACAGCATAGCCCTTCTTAATTATTTTACCTGGCGTCATCCAATATTATTAGATTGCCAATGTGTTCGACATTTTTCATATTGTCCACATTAATTTTCCTTTTTTGGGCCAAAGCCAAAGCCTTGGACTTAACCGTCCATTTTCCCACTATTCATTTAGGAAAAATCATTATATTCCATTAAAGTCCTTATTTCCACACATTGGACATTACACTGAAAATCATTTCCATTTGATGACTCATTTTATTCTTTCTACATATGTGGCAAAACACTCTTTAACATTTTTGTTTCCTGAAAATGTTACACTTGAAGTAAATTGCCAATTTGCCCAATTTACATCAAAATACGTAACTTTGCTTTTGTTTTCGAGTGTTATTTACAAAAGCACCGTTTTTAAGCTTCAAACTTAACGTGTGGGGATTTTAGTCTCTATGACACCTTGTCAACTTCTCACTTTGTCAAAAATCACATTTTTGCGCTTTATTTCCTTTAATACATAAAATCACGCTTTTCACATATTAGAGTCTACACATTTATTTATTAGTTTTAACATTAAAACCCCATTTTAATCAACATTTACACATTTGACACTTTACATTCACGACAAGAAGAAATACATTTCACAACACAAAAAATATGTCGCGAAATGTATTAATTATTTCGCAAAAGACATTTCATGACATACGACCGCCTGTCGCCCCTGTGTGGCGGAGTCCCCGTCTGGGAATGTATTCGGCAACATACAATATCTATGTGGCGGAATGAATTTACCAATCGCGACAGGCTACATGTCGCGAAATGTATGTATTTATAAAAATATATATTAACATTTATTTTTTATATTATATAATACCTCACATTTAGCGACATAATGGCATGTCGCGAAATGTCATCCTTTAGGTGACATGCCACGCATGTCGCGAAATGTCATATTTTAGGCGACATGCTATACATGTCGCAGAATGTCTTCTTTTAGGCGACATGATATCCATGTCGCGGAATGTCATCTATTAGGTAACGTACTGTATGCCGCTAAATGTCCTTTATAGTGCCACTAAAAGTCATTATTCAGAGTATGATTTGATTTTCAGCAACACCCATGCTATGTCGCTAAAAGAGTTTTTTTTTATTAAATAATTTCAAAATAATAATGCAAGATGCGTATATATAAATTTTTGTCATGATATAACCTATATGAATGTGCATCCGTATCAATTTATCATCCAAACTATCACACAAAATGACACCATATTCAATTCTACAATTATTCATTAAAAGACAATTCATTCCATTAAAATAAATATATGATTAAAACAAATTTTCAAAATAGCAGCAAATGCAAAAATAAAACGCATTTCGCGAGAAACTTTAAGTCATCCAATCAACTAGCCCAACGAAATCCATCATCGATTTGTGATAGGAAACAAGTAAACACGTGCTAACCATAATTGGATTACATAATATGAAAAAAAATCTAATTTTATCATAAGTGTGTTTCTTTTTGTTATTTTTTATAGTCGTTTTACATTTTCGCTCCCCGAGGCTCAATTTTCAAATTCGGGTATGTTTGAGTTAATCAATTTAGAACACTTCATAATTTCAGAAAAATTCGACAGAGTTACATTTGTTTATTCATGAAATCCAACGTGTTTTAAAATTTAAAATTAACTCAGTGACAACAAAATCCATAAATAAACAACCAACAAATCCTGTTCATAAATAACATAAATAATCTCATAAATAACTCGATCGATATAAAGGTTAACCAAATGCCTGTTGATAGTTTAAAAAATAGTCCCACGTGTCTTGCACAACCCAATAATGGTCTTAATTTAGTATCGTATGTGATTTTTCACGCTCCATCCCCAATTCTCAAGATGTTTCCTAAACATATTATTTGAGTTAATCAATTTAGAACACTCAATAATTTAAAAAAAAAATTGGCAAAGTTTACTTTGTTCATTCAAGAAATCCTACCTATTTTGACATTTAAGTAAACTCAACAACATTAATAAAAGCCATAAACGAATAATCAACAACTCCCTTCCAACGATTTAACATAAATAAGATCATAAATAACTCAATCGATATAAAGTTTCACCCGTTGGAAGCCCTTTTTGGTTTTCACCCACTAACGATATGTTTTCAGCCTAAGTCTAGATTTTTGTAAATTATCATCCCATTCATAGAATGGAAGTAAGTTCTTACGTGTTATCTTCCTCTCGTGCGAGGTGTCCGTACCTCTTATGGACCCGCTTGGGGGTTGTTTTGGATTTTCACGCTCTAACGACATGTTTTAAGCCTAAGTCTAGATTTTTCAAATTATCATCGTATTCTCAACTCGAGAGTCCAGTGACTACTTGATAAGTTCCTACTTGTTACATTGGTCCCGTGGGAGGTGTTCGTGCATATTACGGGGACGTTTGGAGCTATTTTGGATTTTCACCCTCCAATAACATGTTCTTAATCCCAGGTCTGGATTTTTTCAAATTATCATCGTATTCTCAAATCGAGAGTCTCGTGACTACGCGATCCATTCCTACGTGTTATGTTTATCTCCTGCAAGATGTTCCTGCATCTTATGGGCCTGTTTGGGAGTTGTTTTGGGTTTTCATTCTCTAACGACATGTTTTAATCCTATGTCTAGTTTTTTACAAATTATCATTGCATTCACAAACCGAGAGTCCCGTGAACACGCGGTCAATCCCTACGTGTTACGTGGCTCTTAGGTGAGGTGTTCGTGCCTCTTACGGGGCCGTTTGGGGATTGTTTTTGGTTTTCACCATCTGACGGCATATTTTTAAGCCTAAGTCTATATTTTGTAAATTATCATCATTTTTGCAAACCCGAAGTCACGTGACTACGTGTTAAGTTCCTACGTGATACATTACTCTTATTCGAGGTGTTTGTGCCTCTTATGGTCCCGTTTGGGCGTTGTTTTGGGTTTTCACCCTCTAACGACATATTTTAAGCCTAAGTCTAGATTTTGCAAATTATCATCATACTCTTAACCCCGGAGTCTAGTGACTACACAGTAATTTCCTACGTGTTACGTTGGTCCCGTGGGAGGTGTTCGTGCATCTTACGGGGTCGTTAAGAGCAATTTTGGATTTACACCCTCTAACAACATGTTTTCAAGCCTAAGTCTAGATGTTAGCAAATTATCTTCGCATTCTCAAATCGGGTGTCGCATCAATACATGGTCAGTCCCTACGTGTTATGTTGGTCATGTGCGAGGTGTTTGTGCCTTTTACGGGACCGTTTTTTTTGGGGGGTTTAAGCCTATAATGTCTAAATTTTTACAAATTTTCATTATATTAAAAAATTAGGAGTCCTCTGACTACGCGATAAGTTCCTTTGAGTTACAATGGTCTCGTGCGAGGTGTTCGTGCTTCTTACGGGGACATTTGAGCATTATTTTGGGTTTTCACCCTCAAACGGCATGTTTAAGCCTAAGTCTAGATTTTACAAATTATCATCGTACTCTCAACCCCGGGGTACAATGACTATGCAGTAATTTCCTACGTGTTACATTGGTCCCGTGGGAGTGTTCGTGCATCTTAAGGAGCCGTTTGGAGTTGTTTTGGATTTTCACCCTCTAACTGCATGTTTTAAGCTTATGTCCGAATTTTTTCAAATTATCGTTGTATTCTTAACCTGGGAATCTCATGACTACTCGATAAATTCCTACATATTACGTTGGTCCTGTGGGACGTGTTCGTGCCACTTATGGGGCCGTTTGGAGATGTTTTGGATTTTCACCCTCTAACAACATGTTTTTACGCCTAAGTCTAGATTTTTGCAAATTATCATTGTATTCTTAAATCGAGAGTCCCATGACTATACGACAAGTTCCTACATGTTACATTGGTCTCATGCGAGGTGTTCGTTCTTGTTACGAGGCCGTTTGGGCTTCATTTGGGTTTCTCACCCTCTAGCAACATGTTTTAAGCTAAATTCTATTTTTTTGTCAATTGTCATCGCATTCTCAAATCGAGAGACTGTGAATACGCTTTCCATCCCTATGTGTTATGATGGTCTCCTGCGAGGTGTTCGTACCTCTTACGGGGCTGTTTTGGGGTTGTTTTGGATTTTCACCCTCTGACAGCATGTTTTTAAGCCTAGGTCTAGATTTGTTCAAATTATCGTCGTATTCAAAAACCGGAAGTCCCGTGACTATGTAAGGACATAAATTTCCAATTGAGTCCCCGCATTGTTTTGACTTAATTCCATGAACAAAACTGTGTATGTAATATGTCATAGGGAGAATTTTATTTTGTTACGATCCCACTCGGTCTATGACGTATTGAAGAAATTGAAGACGTTGTGACAAAGCTTCAAATAATTAATCATGTCGAAGTTTAATTGGTGCAAGTTTAATTGTCTTCAAATTTCATTTCATTCCGAGATCACTCAGGTATGAATGTGTATAATTAATGGTGCTCGAATTATTTTTATAAAAGATAGGGATGTATTTTTATAAAGAAAAATGTTTTAAAAGTATTTAAAGGTTTAAAATACGTTTTATGATGATAAGCTCGTAAAAGAGTTTGACATTTTTGGATCTCTAATTGGAAGAGACGTTTTAAACAAAAAGTCAAAAAGTCAAACTTTCGCACTGTCGTTCAAACGACATCCAATCTCATTCGAACGAGATAGGGATGTCGCTCGAATGAGTTCCTCAAGTCGTTTGAACAACATGTTTTTTGAGGTGGCATTTAAATCCTATTTAAACTGTGTTTTCATCATAGTTTTATCGGTGTGCTTTCTAGAAAATAGTTTTACGAACCAGAACCTTGTTTGCACATGTTTTCTAAGGTTTAAAAGTCTTAAACACATCCTTAGAGTTTGCAAAGATCCGAGTTTTCATTCTTACATGTTTACGTGATCTTGCTGCACCAAAATTGTTTGTTCTACACATTGAACATCAAAGGGTTTTGCGTTGAATAAGCGACGGACATCGTGTTCGACATCGTAGACGTATCAAAGCCATATCGGTGGACAGCGAGACATACGTGGATGCGTGTGTTGTGGACAGGTATCGTGGAAGACGGAATTTTTGCGTGGGCACTATTAAAGAACGGTTGAAGATCAGAAGGAGCGTCAAGAATCGTGGGGATCGAGTTTTAGTGTAAGGCTAATCTATCTTTGTAAAACCATTGTTTATAGTGATTGTCTGTCTTGAGCCGTCCGAGGTTATTTTCCCGTTTTGGATTTTTTCCTCATACATCCGGTGTTGTGAGTATTCTTTACTTTACTTTACTTGATTTAATCACTAGATGCATGTTTAGGATTAATCAAGATAAAATTGGTTTAAAGTAAGAATTGGGTTTTTCACAACTTGGTTTGGTGCATAATTCAAAGTTGGATCTTTTTCGGAGAAAAATTGGTTTTGTTTGAAACACACATATTGGGCACTCTTCAGACTATGCGATAAGTTCCTACATGTTACGTTGGTCTCGTGCAAGATGTTTGTACCTCTTACGGGCCAGTTTGAGCGTTATTTTGGGTTTTCACCCTCTAACGGAATGTTTTAAGCCTAAGTCTAGATTTTTGCAAATTATCATCACACTCTCAAATCGAGAGACCCGTGAATATGCGGTCAGTCTTTATGTGTTACGTTGGTCTCGTACGAGGTGTTGGTGCCTCTTACAGGGCCGTTTGGGTGTTCACCCTCTAACGACATGTTTTTAAGCCTGAGTTTAGATTTTTGTGAATTATCATCGTATTCGCAAACCAGGAGTCCCATAACTATGTGGTAAGTTCTTACGTGTTACGTTGGCCCTGTGAAAGGTGTCCGTGGTTCTTAGGGGTCCATTTGGGGGTTGTTTTGGGTTTTCACCCACTAACGGCATGTTTTTAAGCCTAAGTCCAGATTTTTATAAATTATCGTCGTATTCTCAAACCGGGATCCCCCTGACTACGCAGTAAGTTCCTATGTGTTACATTGGCCTCAACCGAAGTGCTCGTTCCTGTTACGGGACCGTTTGGGTGTTGTTTTGGGTTTTCATCCTCTAACAGCATGTTTTACCCCTAAGTCTAGATTTTTGCTAATTAGCGTCGTATTCTCAACTCGGGAGTCCCATGACTACGTGGTAAATTTATACGTGTTACGTTGGTCCCATGGGAGGTGTTCGTGCATTTTACGGGGACGTTTAGGGTTTGTTTTTTGTTTTCACCCTATAACAACATGTTTTAAGCCTAAGTCTAGATTTTTATAAATTATCGTTGTATTCTCAACCTAGGACTCCCGTGACTACTCAATGAATTCCTACGTATTACGTTGGTCCTATGGGAGGTGCCCGTGCCTCTTATAGGGCCATTTGGAGTTGTTTTGGATTTTCACACTGTAACGACATGTTTTAAACCTAAGTCTATATTTTTACAAATTATTTTCGTATTCTCAAATCGAGAATCCCATGACTATGTGATCAGTTCCTACGTGTTACGTAGGTCATGTGGGAGATATTTTTACATCTTACGGGGTGATTTGGGTGTTGTTATGGGTTTTCACCCTCTAATGACATGTTTTAAGCCTAAGTCTAGATGTTTGCAAATTATAGTCACATTCTCAAACTGGGAGCCCTGTGAATACGCGACCAGTCCCTATATGTTACGTTAGTCTCGTGCGAGGTGTTTGTGCCTCTTATGGGGCCATTTCGGGGTTGT
The DNA here is from genome assembly GCA_949130495.1 of Sambucus nigra. NCBI lineage: Eukaryota > Viridiplantae > Streptophyta > Magnoliopsida > Dipsacales > Adoxaceae > Sambucus > Sambucus nigra. Next base: position 177,136,877 of record OX422218.1, on the reverse strand, counting down.
TTCGTTTTTCACCCTCTGGTGGCATGGTTTTAAGCCTAAGTCTAAATTTTTGTAAATTATCATCATATTAGCAAATCGGGAGTCTCGTGACTATGTGGTAAGTTCCTATGTGTTACGTTGGTCTCGTGGGAGGTGTTCGTGCATCTTACGTGGATGTTTGGGTGTGGTTTTAGGATTTCACCCTCTAGTGGAATGTTTTAAGTTTAGTTATATATTTTTTCAAATTATCATCGCATTCTCAAACCGGGAGTCCCGTGAATACGCAGTCAGTCCCTACGTGTTACGTTGGTCCCTTGCGAGGTGTTAGTGCTTCTTACGGGCTGTTTGGAGGTTATTTTGGGTATTAAACTTCTAACGGCATGTTTTAAGCCTCACTCTAGATTTTTGAAAATTATCGATGTATTTGCAAATCGAGAGACCAGTAAATACGCGGTAAGTTCCTACGTGTTACATTGGTTTCGTGTGAGGTGTTCGTGCATCATACGGGTCCGTTTGAGCGTTGTTTTGGGTTTGCACCCTCTAACACCATGTTTTAAGTACAAGTCTAGATTTTTCAAATTATGATTATATTCTCAAGTCGAGAGTCCCATGATTACGCGTTAAGTCCCTACGTGTTTCGTTGGTCCCGTGGGAGGTGTTCGTGCATCGTACGGGGCCGTTTGGAACTGTTTTGGATTTTCACTCTCTAATGGCAAGTTTTTAGCCTAAGTCTAGATATTTGCAAATTATCCTTGAATTCTCAACCTGGGACTCCCATGAGTACTCAATCAATTCCTACTTGTTACGTTGGTCTTGTGGAAGGTGTCCATGCCTCTTGTGGGGCCGTTTGGAGATGTTTTGGATTTTCACCCTCTAATGGCATGTTTTTACGCCTAAGTATAGAGTTTTAGAAATTATCATCATATTCTCTAACCGGGAGCCCTGTGACTACCCAATAAGTTCCTACGTGTTACATCGGTCTTGTACAAGGTGTTCGTGCATCTTCCGGGGTCAGTTGGGGTTTGTTTTTTATTTTTTGTGTTCACCCTCTAACGGCATGTTTTAACCCTAAGTCTATATTTTTGCAAATTATCGTTGTATTCTTAACCTAGGACTCTCGTGACAACTCAATCAATTCCTACGTGTTATGTTGGTCTTGTGGGAGGTGTTCGTGCCTCTTACGGGGCTGTTTGGAGTTGTTTTTTATTTTCACCCTCTAACGACATGTTTTTAAGCCTAAGCTTAGATTTTTGCAAATTATCATATTATTCTCAAATCGGGAGACCCGTGACTACGCGATAAGTTCTTGCGGGTTACCTTGGTCTTGCGCGAGGTGTTCGTTCTTGTTACGGTGCCGTCTAGGCGTTGTTTGGGGTTTTCACCCTCTAATGGTATGTTTTAAGTCTAAGCCTAGATTTTTGAAAATTATCATTGTATTCTCAACCTAGGACTCCCATGACTACTCAATCAATTCCTACATGTTATGTTGCTCCTATGGGAGGTGTTCGTGCCTCTTACGGGGCCGTTTGGAGGTGGTTTGGATTTTCACCCTGTAACGGCATGTTTTTAAGCCTAAGTCTAGATATTTTCAAATTATCATTGTATTCTCAAACTCGGATCCCCGTGACTATGCGGTAAGTTCCTATGTGTTACATTGGTCTCTTACGAGGTATTCGTGCCTGTTGTAGGGCCATTTGGGAGTTATTTGGGTTTTCACTCTCTAATGGCATGTATTAAGACAAAGTCAAGATTTTTGCAATTTTTTTTCGTATTCCCATACCAGGAGTCCCGTGACTACGCGGTAACTCCATTCATGTTACGTTGGTCCAATGGGAATTGTTCGTGGATCTTACGGGGTCGTTTGGAGCTGTTTGGGGTTTTTACCCTCTAATGGCATGTTTTAAGCTGAAGTCTTGATTCTTGCAAATTATCACCGTATTCTCAAATCGGGAGTCCCGTGACTACACGATAAGTCCCTTCGTGTTAGGTCTCGTGGGAGGTGCTTGTGGATGTTATGGGGCTTTTTGGAGCTATTTTGGATTTTCACCCTCTAACGGCATCTTTTAAGTCTGAGTTTTTACAAATTATCATCGTATTCTAAAATCGGGAATCCCGTGACTACGTAATTTGTTCCTACATGTTACGTAGGTCCTGTGAGAGATGTTCTTGCATCTTACGGGGAGATTTCGACATTGTTTTTGGTTTTCACCCTCTAACAACATGTTTTAAGCGTATGTCTAGATTTTTGCAAATTATCATCGCATTCTCAAATCGGGAGACTTGCGAATATGCCATCAGTCCCTGTTACACTGGTCTTATGCGAGATGTTCGTGCCTCTTACGGGGCCTTTTTGGGTTTGTTTTGTATTTTCACCCTCTGACGGCATATTTTTAAACCCAAGTCTATATTTTTGCAAACTATCATCGTATTAGCAAACCTGGAGTCCCGTGACTACGCGATAAGTTCCTACGTGTTACGTTGGTCTCGTGTGAGATGTTCGTGCCTCTTATGGGGAAGTTTGACCAGTATTTTGGGTTTTCACCCTCTAATGGCATGTTTTATGCCTAAGTCTAGATTTTTGAAAATTATCATCGCATTTTCAAATCGAGGATCTCGTGAATACGCGATCAATCCCTACCTGTTACGTTGGTCTCGTGCGAGGTGTTAGTGCCTCTTACGGGGCCGTTAGGGGGTTGTTTTGGGTTTTCACCCTATAACGGTATGTTTTTTAGACTAAGTCTACATTTTTATAAATTATCATTGTATTCGCAAACTAGGAGTCCCGTAACCACGCAGTAAGTTCTTACGTGTTACGTTGGTCCTATAGGAGGTGTCCCTGCCTCTTACAGGTTCGTTTGGGGGATATTTTTGGTTGTCACCCTCTAGCAACATGTTTTTAAGCCTAACTCTAGAATTTTACAAATTATAGTCGTATTCTCAAAACGGGATCCCCGTGACTATGCGGTAAGTTCCTATGTGTTACATTGGTCTCGAGCAAGGTGTTTGTGCCTGCTACTAGCCATTTGGGCCTTGTTTTGGGGCTTCACCCTCTAACGACATGTTTTAACCCTAGTCTAGATTTTGGTGAATTATCATCATATTCTCAACTCAGGACTCCCATGACTACACGATAAGTTCCTACAAGTTACGTTGGTCCCATGGGAGGTGTTCATGCATCTTACGGAGCCATTTGGGGTGTGTTTTTTATTTTCACCCTCTAACGACATGTTTTATGCCTAACTCTAGATTTTTACAAATTATCATTGTATTCTCAACCTTGGACTCCCGTGACTATTCAATCAATTCCTACGTGTTACCTTGGTCCTGTGGGAGGTGTCCGTGCCTCTTACGGGGTAGTTTGGAGTTGTTTTGGATTTTCACCCTGTAAAGGCACATTTTTCGGCGTAAGTCTAGATTTTTACACATTATCGTTGTATTCTCAAACCGAGAGCCCCGTGACTACAAGGTAAGTTCCTACATGTTACATTGGTCTTGTGCGAGGTGTTCGTGAATGTTACAGGGTTGATTGGTCATGGAATATTTTAAGCCAAAGTCTATATTTTTGTAAATTATCATCGTATTCTCAAATCGGGAGTCCCGTGACTACGCAATAACTACCTTCGTGTTACGTTGGTTCTGTGGGAGGCCGTTTGGAGCTTTTTTGGAGTTTTACCCTCTAATGGCATGTTTTAAGCCTATGTCTAGATTTTTGCAAATTATTATCGTACTCTCAAATCAGGAATCCCATAACTATGCGATCAGTTCCTACGTGTTACATAGGTTATGTGGGAGATGTTCTTGCATCTTAGGGGGTGGTTTGGGTGTTGTTTTGGGTTTTCACCCTCTGACGGCATGTTTTACGCGTAAGTCTTGATTTTTGCAAATTATCTTTGTATTCCCAAACCGAGAGCCCCGTGAATAAACGATCAGTCCCTACATATTGCCTTGGTCTCATGCGAGGTGTCCCTACATCTTACGAGGCGGTTTGGTGGTTGTTTTGGGTTCTCACCCTTTGACGGCATGGTTTTAAGCCTAAGTCTAATTTTTTTCCAAATTATCATCGTATTCAAAAATTGGGAGTCCCGTGACTACACAGTGAGTTCCTACGTGTTACGTTGGTCTTGTGGGAGGTGTCCTTGCATCTTACGAGACGGTTTAGGTGTTGTTTTAGGTTTTCATCCTCTAACGCCATGTTTTAAGCCTAAGTCTATATTTTTGTAAATTATCATCGCAATCTCAAATCGAGAGTCCCGTGAATAGGCGATCAGTCCCTACGTGTTACGTTGGTCCCGTGCGAGGTGTTATTGCCTCTTACGAAGCCGTTTGGGGGTTATTTTAGGTTTTCACCCTCTAACGGCATGTTTTAAGCCTAACTCTATATTTTTATAAATAATCATCATATTCACAAACCGGGAGTCCCCTAATTACGTGATAAGTTCCTACGTGTTACAATGGTCTCGTACGAGGCATTCGTGTATCTTACGGGGTTGTTTGAGCATTGTTTTGGGTTTTATCCCTCTCACGGCATGTTTTAAGCATATGTCAATATTTTTGCAAATTATCGTCGTATTCTCAAACCGAGAGTCCCGTGACTACGCGATAAATTCCTACGTGTTTCGTTGATCCCGTGGGAGGTGTTCGTGCATCTTACGGGGTCATTTGGAGCTGTTTTGGATTTTCACCCTCTAAGGGAAAGTTTTTAGCCTAAGTCTATATTTTTGTAAATTACCATTGTATTCTCAATCTAGGAGTCCCGTGACTATGCAATTAATTCCTATGTGTTACCGTTGTCCCGTGGGAGTGTTCGTGCCTTTTATTGGTCCGTTTGGGGGTTATTTTGGGTTTTCACCTTCTAATGGCACGTTTTTAAGCCTAAGCCTAGATTTTTATAAATTATCATCATATTCTCAAATCGGGATCCCCATGACTACACGATAAGTTCCTACGTGCTACATTGGTCTCGAGTGAGCTATTCGTGCCTATTATGAGTCCATTTGGGCATTGTTTTGGGTTTTCACCCTCTGACGACATGTTTTAACGCTAAGTGTAAATTTTTGAAAATTATCATTGTATCCTCAACCTAGGAGTCCCATGATTACACGGTAAGTTCCTACATGTTATGTTGGTCCCGTAAGAGGTCTTTGTGCATCTTACGGGGCCGTTTGAGGTCTATTTTTATTTTCACCCTCTAGAAATAAGTTTTTAGCCTAAGTCTGGATTTTTGCAAATTATCATTGTATTCTCAACCTAGGACTCTCGTGAGTACTCAATCAATTCCTGCGTCTTACGTTGGTCCTTTGCGAGATGTTCGTGCCTCTTATGGGGCCGTTTGGAGCTATTTTGGATTTTCACTCTCTAACGCCTTATTTTTCAGCCTAAGTCTAGATTTTTGCAAATTATCATCATATTCTCAAATCGGGAGCCCCGTGACTAGGAGGTAAGTTCCTACACATTACATTGGTCTTGTGCAACGTGTTCGTGAATGTTACGGGGCCATTTGGGCGTTGTTTGTGGTTTTCGCCCTCTAATAGCATATTTTAAGCAAAAAACTAGATTTTTGCAAATTATCATCGTATTCTCAAATCGTGAGTCCCGTGACAACGCGATAAGTCCCTTTGTGTTATGTGTGTTCTCTGGGAGGTGTTACTAGATCTTACGGGGCCATTTGGAGCTGTATTGGATTTTTACCCCCTAATAGCATGTTTTAAGCCTAAGTCTAGATTTTCGCAAATTATTATCGTATTCTTAAACCGAGAATCCCGTGACTATGTGATCAGTTCCTACGTGTTACGTAGGTCACGCGGAAGATGTTCTTGCATCTTATGTGGCAGTTTGGGTGTTGTTTTGGGTCTTAACCCTGTAACAGTATGTTTTAAGCCTAAGTCTAGATTTTTGTAAATTGTCTTCGTATTCCCAAATCGGGAGCCCCGTGAATAAGCGATCAGTCCCTACGTGTTACGTTGGTCTCATGTGAGGTGTTCGTACCTCTTACGAGGCCGTTTGTAGGTTGTTTTGGGTTTTCACCCTTTGATGGCATGGTTTGAAGCCTAATTTGAAATTTTTGCAAATTATCATCGTATTCAGAAACCGAGAGTTCCATGACTACACGATAAGTTTCTACGTATTACATAGATCTCGTGGGAGTTGTTTGTGCATCTTACAGGGCAGTTTGGGTGTTATTTTTGGTTTTCACCCTCTAACGACATGTTTTAAGCCTAAGTCTATATATTTGCAAATTATCATTGCATTCTCAAATCACGAGACCCTGAATATGCGATTAGTCCCCACATGTTACGTTGGTCCCGTACGAGGTGTTAGTGCCTCTTATGGGGTCATTTGGGGGTTGTTTGGTGTTTTCACCCTCTAATGGAATTGTCATATTATCAAACTGAGAGTCTCATTATTACGCGATAAATTCCTACGTGTTTTGTTGGTCCCGTGGGAGGTGTTCGTGCATTTTATGGGGCCGTTTGGGGTTATTTTCGATTTTCACCCTCTAAGGGAAAGTTTTTAGCCTAAGTCTAGATTTTTGCAAATTGTTGTTGTATTCTCAACCTGGTAGTCCCGTGACTACGCAATCAATTCCTATGTGTTACCTGTGTCCTGTGGGAGGTGTCCATGCCTCTTACGGGTCCGTTTGAAGGATATTTTGGGTTTTTACCTTCTAACGGTATGTTTTTAAGCCTGAGTCTAGATTTTTATAAACTATCATCGTATTCTAAAATCGAGATCCCCGTGACTACACGATAAGTTCCTATGTGTTACATTTGTCTCGAGCGAGGTGTATGTGCCTGTTATGGGGCCGTTTGGGTGTGGTTTTGGGGTTTCATCCTCTAACTGCATGTTTTAACCCTAAGTCTATCTTTTCATAAATTATCATTGTATCCTCAACTCGGGAGTCCCGTAACTACACGGTAAGTTTCTATATTTTACGTTGGTCTCGTAGGAGGTGTTCGTGCATCTTACGAGGCCGTTTGGGGTCTGTGTTTTATTTTCACCCTTTAACGACATGTTTTAGGCCTAAGTCTATATTTTTGGAAATTATGATCGCATTCTCAAATCGGTAGTCCTGTTAATACATGGTCAGTTCCTACGTGTTACGATGTTCCCGTCGGAGGTGTTGGTGCCTCTTACGGGGACGTTTGGGTGTTGTTTTAGGTTTTCACCATCTAACGACATGTTTTTAAGCATAAGTCTAGATTTTTGAAAATTATTATTGTATTCTCAAATCGGGAGTCCCGTGACTACAAGGTCAGTAACTACGTGTTACGTTGTTCTCGTGTGAGGTGTTTATTTCTCTTATGAGGTCATTTTCGAGGTTATTTTGGGTTTTCATCCCCTAATGACACGTTTGAAGAATAAGTTTAGATTTTTGCAAATTATCAATGTATTCTATAATCGGGAGTCTTGTGACTACTCTATCAGTTCCTACATGTTACATTGGTTTCATGCGAGGTGTTCGTGCCTCTTACGGGGATGGTTCGGAGTTTCTCCCTTTAAAGATGTGCTTTTAAGCATACGTCTAGATTTTTGCAAATTGTCATCGTATTCTCAAAATGGGAGTCTCGTGACTACGCGATCAGTTCCAGCGTGTTATGTTGGTCTCATAGGATGTGTTCATGCCTTTTACGGGACCATTTGGGGTTTATTTTAGGTTTTCACCATCTAATTGCATGTTTTATGCATAAGTCTAAATATTTTCAAATTATCATCGTATTCTAAAATCGAGAGTCCCGTGACTACGCGGGCAGTTCCTACTTGTTACACTTATTCTGTGCAAGGTGTTTGTGCATCTTAAAGGCCCATTTGGGGGTTATTTTGGGGTTTCCCCCTTTAAAGACGTGTTTTTAAGCGTAAGTCTAATTTTTTGCAAATTATAGTCATGTTCTAAAACTGGGAGTCCCCTGACTACGCGATCAGTTCCTACGAGTTACATGGGTCTCGTACGAGGTGTTCGTGCCTCGTACGTGGTTTTTTGGAGGCTATTTTAGGTGTTCACCCACTAAGAGCATGTTTAAAGGGCAAGTCTAACTTTTTTCAAATTATCATCATATTGTCAAATCGGGAGTTCCCTGATTAAGCGATTAGTTCCTATGGGTTACATTGGTTCCGTGCGAGGTGTTTTATGCCTCTTACGGGACCGTTTGGGGGTTATTTTGGGTTTTCACCCTCTAACGGTACGTATTAAGCCTAAGTCTAGATTTTTGCAAATTTTCGTCGTATTCCCAAACGAATTCCTATGACTACGCAGTCAACTCCTACCTATTATGTTGGTCTAGTGCAAGGTGTTCATGCATCTTATGGGGCCGCTTGCGAGTTGTTTTGGATTTTCTCCCTCTAATGGCACACCTTTTTAGCCTAAGTTCAGATTTTTACAAATTATCGTCATATTTTCAAACAAGGAGGCCCATGATTACGCGGTTACATTGGTCCCATCCGACGTGTTATGCTTCTTACAAGAGCTTTTGGGGGTTGTTTTGGATTTCCATCATCTACCGACTTGTTTTAAGCCTAAGTCTAGATTTTTGCAAGTTGTCATATTATTCTTAAACCCAGAGTCTCGTGTTTACACAATCAGTTCCTACGAGTTACATTGATCCCGTGCGAGGTGTACGTGCATAGTACGGAGTCGTTTGGGGCTGTTTAGTGTTTGCTCCCTTTAAATGCGTCTTTTAAAGCCTAAGTCTTGATTTTAGAAAATTATCATTGTATTCTCAAACCGAAACTCCCATGACTACCAGGTTAGTTCCTACGAGTTACATTGTTCCCGTGCGAGGTGTTAGTGCCTCTTATGGGGTCATTTGGGGGTTGTTTGGGGTTTTCACCCTCTAATGGAATTGTCATATTATCAAACTGAGAGTCCCGTGACTACGCGATAAATTCCTACGTGTTTTGTTGGTCCCGTGGGAGGAGTTCGTGCATTTTATGGGGCCGTTTGGGGTTATTTTCGATTTTCACCCTCTAAGGGCAAGTTTTTAGCCGAAGTCTAGATTTTTGCAAATTGTTGTTGTATTCTCAACCTGGTAGTCCCGTGACTACGCAATCAATTCCTATGTGTTACCTGTGTCCTGTGGGAGGTGTCCATGCCTCTTACGGGTCCGTTTGAAGGATATTTTGGGTTTTTACCTTCTAACGGTATGTTTTTAAGCCTGAGTCTAGATTTTTATAAACTATCATCGTATTCTAAAATCGAGATCCCCGTGACTACACGATAAGTTCCTACGTGTTACATTTGTCTCGGGCGAGGTGTATGTGCCTATTATGGGGCCGTTTGGGTGTGGTTTTGGGTTTTCATCGTCTAACTGCATGTTTTAACCCTAAGTCTATCTTTTCATAAATTATCATTGTATCCTCAACTCAGGAGTCCCGTAACTACACGGTAAGTTTCTATATTTTACGTTGGTCTCGTAGGAGGTGTTTGTGCATCTTACGAGGCCGTTTGGGGTCTGTGTTTTGTTTTCACCCTTTAACGACATGTTTTAGGCCTAAGTCTATATTTTTGGAAATTATCATCGCATTCTCAAATCGGTAGTCCTGTTAATACATGGTCAGTTCCTACGTGTTACGATGTTCCCGTCGGAGGTGTTGGTGCCTCTTACGGGGACGTTTGGGTGTTGTTTTAGGTTTTCACCATCTAACGACATGTTTTTAAGCATAAGTCTAGATTTTTGAAAATTATTGTTGTATTCTCAAATCGGGAGTCCCGTGACTACATGGTCAGTAACTACGTGTTACATTGTTCTCGTGTGAGGTGTTTATTTCTCTTACGAGGTCATTTTCGAGGTTATTTTGGGTTTTCATCCCCTAATGACACGTTTGAAGAATAAGTTTAGATTTTTGCAAATTATCAACGTATTCTATAATCGGGAGTCTTGTGACTACTCGATCAGTTCCTACATGTTACATTGGTTTCATGCGAGGTGTTCGTGCCTCTTACGGGGCTGGTTCGGAGTTTCTCCCTTTAAAGATGTGCTTTTAAGCATACGTCTAGATTTTTGCAAATTGTCATCGTATTCTCAAAATGGGAGTCTCGTGACTACGCGATCGGTTCCAGCGTGTTATGTTGGTCCCATAGGATGTGTTCATGCCTTTTACGGGACCATTTGGGGTTTGTTTTAGGTTTTCACCATCTAATTGCATGTTTTATGCATAAGTCTATATATTTTCAAATTATCATCGTATTCTAAAATCGAGAGTCCCGTGACTACGCGGGCAGTTCCTACTTGTTACACTGATTCTGTGCAAGGTGTTTGTGCATCTTAAAGGCCCATTTGGGGGTTATTTTGGGGTTTCCCCCTTTAAAGATGTGTTTTTAAGCGTAAGTCTAATTTTTTGCAAATTATAGTCATGTTCTAAAACTGGGAGTCCCCTGACTACGCGGTCAGTTCCTACGAGTTACATGGGTCTCGTACGAGGTGTTCGTGCCTCGTACGGGGTTTTTTGGAGGCTATTTTAGGTGTTCACCCACTAAGAGCATGTTTCAAGGGTAAGTCTAACTTTTTTCAAATTATCATCATATTGTCAAATCGGGAGTCCCCTGATTAAGCGATTAGTTCCTATGGGTTACATTGGTTCCGTGCGAGGTGTTTTATGCCTCTTACGGGACCGTTTGGGGGTTATTTTGGGTTTTCACCCTCTAACGGTACGTTTTAAGCCTAAGTCTAGATTTTTGCAAATTTTCGTCGTATTCTCAAACGAATTCCTATGACTACGCAGTCAACTCCTACCTATTATGTTGGTCTAGTGCAAGGTGTTCATGCATCTTATGGGGCCGCTTGCGAGTTGTTTTGGATTTTCTCCCTCTAATGGCACACTTTTTTAGCCTAAGTTCAGATTTTTACAAATTATCGTCGTATTTTCAAACAAGAAGGCCCATGATTACGCGGTTACATTGGTCCCGTCCGACGTGTTTATGCTTCTTACAAGAGCTTTTGGGGGTTGTTTTGGATTTCCATCATCTACCGACTTGTTTTAAGCCTAAGTCTAGATTTTTGCAAGTTATCATATTATTCTTAAACCCAGAGTCTCATATTTACACAATCAGTTCCTACGAGTTACATTGATCCCGTGCGAGGTGTACGTGCATAGTACGGAGTCGTTTGGGGCTGTTTAGTGTTTGCTCCCTTTAAATGCGTCTTTTAAAGCCTAAGTCTTGATTTTAGAAAATTATCATTGTATTCTCAAACCGAAACTCCCATGACTACCAGGTTAGTTCCTACGAGTTACATTGTTCCCGTGCGAGGTGTTCGTGCCTCTTACGGGGCCGTTTGGGGGTTGTTTCAGTTTTGTCCCTATAACATCATGTTTTAAGCTTAAATCTAGATTTTTACAAATTATCATCGTATTCTCAAACTGAGAGTCCCGTGACTAGGCGTCCAGTTCCTACGTGTTACATTGGTCCCATACAAGGTGTTCGTTCCTCTTACAGGGTTGTTTGGGAACTATTTTGGATTTTCACCCTCTAACGACATGTTTTTAATAAATATAGAACGTTTATTAATTTTAGAAAATTTCGACAGAGTTTCCTTTATTTATTAATTAAATCTAACCTGTTTTAACATTTTAAATAAACTCAACAACAACAGCAAATTCCGCAACCAAACCATCAACAAATCCCCTCCACTAATTTAAATATATGAACTCATAAACTAATCCATTTTATGTTTGGCTACTTCCATGCAATTTTGCTCTTTAGCGCTGCAATTTTTAAAGAGAAATGGAGAATTTAAGACTAACCAGATTTAATTTGCATTTTGATAGCCACCCGATGAACTCTCGCCGACATAACATCTCAAAAGTGTCCCGTTTTACTCCAACAATGTCATCAAATTCTCAAATCTTCTATTCAGAGTTGCGTTTAGTTCTTTAAGAGACGATATCTTATCTTTCAATTTTCTTATCTCTTCATTATGAACTAGTATTATACTATGATTGTTGAAGTGTCAAATGGATTTAGACCGACACCGAATCCTCTCAAATATCTTTATTTCTTCCCAAGCACCTCAATTGCTATCTCCTCATGTGATATCTGAACTGTGTTAAGCTCCTTCAATCTCGCATCTAGCTTTAGAAACTCATCCTACCATTTTTAAAAAAGTTATATATATATATATATATATATATATATAAGGTAAAATGTTTTTTTCATTAAACTAATGTTAGGTAATGAAATAATATTAAGAGAAGAAGACTTACCAAAAAGGATAAAAGGAGGAAAGAACTAAAACATACATGTGTCTCCTTGCACTTATCATTCATCCAATCATCATTTCTCTTACTCCAATGAGATGTCTTGAAGAATTCCACGGTGCCAGGTTTCATGCTAGTTTCATGCTCCTAAATTCAAAATTATTGCATGTAAGAATATAATCATACTAGTTGATGATGCGTGTGAAACATGTCTAATATGCACAATGTCAAGAATATTATTGTGACACATAAATTAAAATCAAAATTAGTAAGGGTAAAATCAATTTGATATTTATATAATAATTTAGAAATTAATAAATGCATCACCTGGATTGACATCGCGGCTACAAATGATTGTGATCTGCATGCATGATTCGAAGGCGTATGCGCACAAGCTTTTTTGTTTTGGTGTGAGTGATCCTTAAAACATAAATATGAAAGGTTATACCAATCAAAATTTGTAAATACTGTGATGGTAATACGGTATTCACATTGAAGAAAAAATATAAAAATTGTGTGTTAAAGGTTATCAATCATAAATAGTAAAAGTTACCAAAAAAGCCTTATCAGTCCAAATGACATCAATCATGTGATCCCAATACTCTAGCTTAACCCCTGGATATGGTTTGATTTTGGGATCAACTCCATCCTCCACTAACTGTGAATAATGTGGACGCATCTTGCTCTTTCAATCACAGTATCTGCTCTAACACTTCCTATTAATGGAAAATCTAACACTCTTGTCATTATCATAATCCTCGGTATCAAACTTATCTTGTAATAGTCTTATAGATCCTTAATAAATATAATCTGAACATGATATTAAATGAATTTATAATTATATGTAAAAATACCTGGACTCTCTAAATTATTGACTCCTTTATTGAGGGATCGATTTCATCCCAACAAGAGACGTCTTGAAGTGGGACGACATTTCTGATATCTATGCCAAGTTGTTGTGCAAATGTAAGAGAATGTAATACCACTAATGCTCCATCAGTAGGTGGGACCTCAACTTTAAGCTTCTCATATCGGCGCACAACATTCTCCGTCATTTTTCCTAGAGTAGGCCCCCTTACAGGTTTCTTGGTAAGAGCAGAGAACAAAATTTCAATCGAGTGAACATATTATAAATATTAACAACATTAAATTAAGTGAACATGTTTTAAATATCATTACCTAAGATGCTAGAAACAAAGTGTACGGGTCTAGACACTTAAAACGAAGTATTAAATGCCATGGGGATATTGCTACCCTAATTGCCAGTGTAGAAGAATGCAAAGAGGTACCAAACGCCGTAGGTGTTACAACCGCCTCAACTGTGGGTGTGGGAGAATGTGACGATGTATCAAACATCACATGGAATGCATTCGCCCTATCTATGGGTGTGGAAGAATGATGTGATCTTCTAACACGGAACATGAATGAAACCTAAAAAATATTATATAATAAATCATTAGTGATATCATTCATAATAACTACCAAGAGTATGTGTTTTTAGAGTTTAACTTCAATATTAGAGATAAAAACAAATTTAAAATGCATTTTCTAACATAAGATACCTCTATTTGAGGATCAATGCACTCATTACGGGCATCATCTCCGGCACACAAACTATGCTCTTCCCCGTCGTCGAAAGGTATATACTCATCATCGTACTCACTCACATTTGTTGTTTTTTTCTTACCCGAGGTCGCCCGCTTGTTCTTCTCAAACACACTCCTTAAAGAATCTTCCAAAGACACCCCAAGGGCAGTCACTCTCATTTTATTGTTTGCAATATTATTCAGTCTCTATTTATCATATGCTAACACCATATGGGTCATATATCCAGGTTTGACCCATAATTTTGTTTGGGGGGGGGGGGGGGGGATTTTTGCAACTACTAAAACAAAAGTGAAATAAACATGCTTTATAAATTAAAAACATAGCCAATTAATAAATTATTTAACTACGATTAATTATTTTACTACATTATTATTCAGACTAAAACACTTAAAAGGCCATTTAAAATACTATTCAATAATGTGATGCTATATCCTGATAACGATGATTAAAGATCGGATTACAAGATACCATTTTAATAGAAGATTACCCTTATTCCAAATAGCATATTCAAAAAAGCTAATTTCAAATAACATATTTACACAAACTAAACCTACATATTGTTCTCAAATGTCAAGAGTTGTGATTAATTAATGTAATGCTAATGAGAACAAGTATGTTTAGATTTTTTTCTTAAAATAAATCTTACCTAAGCTTATACTCTGTATACTATGCCAAACTAAGGTTACCTAAGATTGTACTAAACAAACCACTGCTCAAAGATTGTGATAACATTACACACTCAATTTTAAATGAACAACCAATTTTGAGCGGACTCACTAATTTAGACTAAATAAACAGTTCTAATAAAAACTATACAATTTATTTTATGATTTTAATTGAAACGAATAGCACAAAAATTTTAAATCAAACAAACACTAAACGTTTACAGCTATCGAACAATTCCAAAACTAAAATTAAACTCCAACAAAAATCCGGGCCATGAGTGTGTTAGGGAAAGATTACATTAAAATAATTTAGAGGGTTTCTTCCAAAAACTGCATAGTTTGGGGGATTTTTGCACTTTCCCCTAATTTTTATATTAAATGATTCATAATTTCATAAAGATATGCATAATATAAATATGAAAATTCTCAGTTCAACTAGTGACCAAAAAATAAAATCTCAGATTGAGAAGATAAAATCTTCACACAGTAATATAACATAAAAAGAACTCAAGTACATCCATAAATTTTCACATATTCACATATTCACCTATTCATGGCAACCCTCTAAATTATTTTAATATAAGCCCCAATAAAAAAGTAAAGAGAGACATATTCACACTAAAAATACCTTGATTCAGGAGTTTGTGCTGATTTCGTTTCTGTCCAAACAGCGACAGGGGTTTTGGCCGAAAAGAGGGCCGAAGAGTTATGGGTATAGGTTTTGAAATGGGAGGTTGGGTTTAGACTGGCCAGAGTTGGTCAGAATTTGGCAACAAGTTGGTTCAAAATTGGTGGATTTTCTCGAGTATAGGATAGATCCGGGTGGATTAGGGATGGCTGTGACACCCCGCCTAATAAAATACCGGGCGATCACTCCTCTATTAAATTAAATCAAGGTAAACAGTTGGTTCATTCTCAGCATCACTGTCGATAAAAATAATTTTCCAATTTAAATCCCTAATTAATTAAGCTAAGTGTCAAAACCATTTTCATACATACTTTCCAAATTATATTTAAAGAAAAATATTTATTTTATTAACAACATTCAATAAGTAAGAATCACACCACATTAAATATCTACAACATAGTCCAACTAATTTAAAACATTCGTCAATCGAATGTCAACATGCGAAATATAAAGTAACACAATTCAAACTGAATAAATCCCATAGCGACAATAAGAGAAATAACTAGAAATACAAATGTCCCAATAACAATGAAATAATGGAAAGGGCGACACATGCCCAATAAATGAGAATGCTAGAAGTGGAGTCAATAAAGGAAGCTGTCTACGCAAGTGATCTGCAACTCCCACCTAAGCTGCAGCTCGTTCCTTTCAAGAGATCCTAAGAAAGACGCCCCTGTGGTAGGGCACCTGAAATATATACATATATATACAAGAGAGAGAGAGAGAAAAATGGGTCAGAGCCCGAAAGTGTGTTTGATTTAAAATACGTTTAGCAAGTATTTAAATTGATACAGGCTAATGCAACAACATATTAGAGCGACACTCTCTTGAGAAATTCTCACCTCTCTTCTAATGTGAACGCCTATCGTACTAACCATCCCAACGGGTTATCTTATCATTTATCGCACAAATCTTCCCAATGATTTAACTTATCTTAGAATACTCGTAAGATTCAATATTTAACGATTCCATTTCGAAAAGGGTATTTCAATTAGAAATCAAAGTTCTCCATTTTAACTTTATAAAACCAATAAAGTTTTCCAGTGTCATATTATACTTTCTTAAAACAAGTATTTACCATTTGAGTCATCAACCATGTCCTACGTATCAAATCACAGTAGGCAGTTTCAAATTCCAAATCTCATATATATATTAACTACTCGAATAATATATATAAAATAACAGCACCCAAAATAAAACTATGGTGCGTGCATACTCTACTATCCAAAACCCCATATCACTAATTTTAAGGGGAATACAATCGGAATCACTCTCAAATTGTATTAACAAAATACACAACAAAATTGAGGCGAAGAATAGATTCCAAGTCTCTAAGAGGATGGCACATGCCTGGGTCTCTTAGGATCGTCTGAACTATCACGTCGCTAGCCTGTACCAAGGACATCTATCTTCTAGGGTACAAGTCAATATCCCCCATAAAGGTCCCATCGAGATAAGACTGTCCCAGGGCGGTAACCCCAGGGATAGCAAGTAGCGTGGGCATGACTTTCACATGTATATAATATATGCACACACAATCATATAAATATACCACTTTTATCATATTAATGTAGGTTCTCTCGTCACCCATAATTACAACATTTATCCTTCATTCCACATTATTAGTATTACGTATAAGGTTTCATCTCTAACCTTAACTTGAAGGGTTTTCTCACTTATTTCGTGACACTCGTGGACTCTATTCTCCCAAGTAGAAATTTCAGTAGGTGTCAAATTTACGTTTCATCGTAACTCTCTTACGCGCCTCACACTTTAATATATCAATTTACTAACCCTAAAGTAAACATCCCATAAATACCATTCTTGTCGAATATTAATGATCCCTACATTTATTTATACGCCCTACTGGTCCTCTATGTCTCCCAAATCATTATACTAAGAATGCCCAAGAATTATATCACGACAATTCTATTTTCAAATCATTTACAAAGGGAAATAAGAGTCTGCCAGGAGGGGTCGATCGATCGAGGTTTGGGGCTCGATCGATCGAACCTTCGATCGATCGAAGCTCTAGGCTCGATCGATCGATCAAGCAGGTATTTCGATTTTCTGCAGAATTGAAGTTACGGGTTCTACCAATTTTCTTCATCCAAATACATGTTTCCCAACCCCAAACGTCCAAGAATTCTACTACTAACATTATAACAGTATACCAGATGTTTCTAACGTAAGGCATGTACATATTCATCATTTAAACATGGAATTTCCACCCAAAATTACATCTAATTATCAAGAACCCTAGAATTTTCTTAAACAGTTTTCTAACAAATCTTTCTCCAGAATTTCTTTCTTATAATCATCAAAATTTCATGGTTAATTTCCTCTACATGGCAAGGGTTTCCAGAATCATCATAATAACCAATACTACATGGATTTTCCTATCACAAATTGGGTTTTTTTCTACATAATTCATCCCTAATCATTCCTAAACTAATATGAAGATTGGACCAACGAAAATAGCAAGTTAAACACTTGCCTGGTATTTCTGGTATTCTGATTAAGGCTGATTTTGGTGTGGTTGCGTTCCTCTTCTCGCGATCTACGCGTTGGTGGTGGCGGCGGTGCAAACCGGTGACTTTTTGGCCTTGATTTGCCTTGAGAGCTTTCCCTCTCTTCTCCAATGGCCGTACTAGGGTTCTGAATATTCTAACACTAAATGGCTAACCAAAATGGCTGATATAGGTTGCTGAATTTCGTGGGTTTAATTACCCAAATATGTAAAATGACTAAAATGCCCTCCCGTGGTACTAATTAGGCCTAAAAACGCCCCGAGACCCAAACTACACCCCCGGGTACACTTTTTTGACTATCTTGACCCTTTCGGACGCGTTGGCACACTCAAAACGACCATACAAACAACTTATAAAATATTCACTTTTTATTTAACCAAATTTAGTCCCGACGCGACACGGGCACATCCCGATTCAAATTTCCAAAATTGTCATTTTATTCACTCGTGACATTCAATATAATTAATACCATATATTACTTTGCTTATTAGTAATATTCAACAAATTTCCCATAATTTCTAACTCTCGTCACGTTAATAATTATAACATTATTAATTTCCGGATATTTATTAAATAATTCATTCACATTAAATTTAATAAATCCCTAAATTAATATAGCATAAAAATACGGGGTATTACATACTTCCCCCCTAATAACGGAATTTCGTCCTGAAATTCAGAAAATAAGGCATACCTATTAAAAACAACTCTGGATATCTCTCGCGTATATCTGCCTCGCGCTCCCAAGTGGATTCCTCCACATTATGATGTTCCCACTAGACCCGCATAAGCCTTCGACCTCAATCTCCTCTCACTATAGTCTAGGATAGCCACCGGTCTCTCCTCGTAAGAGCTATCAGGATGTAAGTCGATCTCATCTATCGCAATGTGAGTATGGGCCATATCATCCCGAAGATATCGTCTCAATGACGAGATGTGGAATACATCGTGGATGCGATGTAAATACTCTGGCAGTCCCAACCTGTATGCAATCGGCCCAATCCTCTCGATGATGGGAAATGGACTCACGTACCTCCGAGCCAACTTCCGCTTCTTCCCGAACCTCATCACTCCCTTCATATGAGATACACACAATAACACTTGGTCCCCCACACTAAACTCCCGAAAGAACCATTTCGCATCGGCGTAGCTTTTATGCCTGTCCTGGGCTATCCGAATACGACTCCTGATCATCTCAATCCTCGCGGAGGTCGCATGAATCACTTCTGGTCCTAGCAACTTGTTATCCCCGACTTCGACCCAACAAGCCGGGGAACGACAAGGTCTGCCATACAAAGCCTCAAATGGAGCCATGCCAATCGTGAACTGATACGAGTTATTATAAGCAAACTCTACCAGTGGGAGATCTGGCTCCCAACCTCCTCCAAAATCGATAACACACATGCATAGCATATCCTCTAACATTTAATTAGTACGCTATGTCTGTCCATCTGTTTGTGGGTGGTAAGCTGAACTCAACCTCAACTCAGTACCCATAGCCTCCTGAAAGCTTTCCCAAAAACGTGACACGAAAATATTGTCCCTATCTGACACAATATTCAGGGGCACCCCTTGTAATCTGACGATCTCGGCAATAAATAGCTGAGCATACTGACCCGTGGTATAATCTGTCCTCACCGGCAGAAAATGAGCCACCTTGGTCAAACGGTCTACAATCACCCAGATAGAATCGTGTCCCCGTTGTGATGTAGGTAACCCTGTAATAAAGTCCATGGAAATACTCTCCCACTTCCACGCAGGTACTTCCAATGGCTGAAGCAATACTGACGGTTTCTGATGGTTTACCTTCACCAGCTGGCAGGTAGAACACTTGGACACGAACTCAACAATGTCCTTTTTCATCCCACTCCACCAGTATTGCCTCCTCATATCTTGGTACATCTTATCGCCTCCCAGATGTACTGCAAATCGGGACCCATGAGAATGAGTCATCACTGCATGACGTAATTCTGGTCCTTCTGGAACCACCAATCTCCCATTAAACCGCAAACCTCCATCATAACTAACAGAATAGGACTCGGCACCCTCATCTAGAAGTCTCACAATCTGCTCCTGGCAAAACGGGTCTGTGGTCTGTGCCTGTATTACCCTCATAACAATCTCGGGTGTGACTGACATCACGGATATGAAAGAATGGGCTACTGCGTCCTGGTGGCCTAACTCCTTCCACTTTGCGTTCCAGACGTCTGCTACTTCGTCTACCGGTCTACGTCTCAACGCATCAGCAACTACGTTGGCCTTTCCCGGATGATACTGTATATCGAACTGGTAGTCCTTCACAAACTCTAGCCATCTGCGCTGACGCATATTCAGCTCTCGCTGAGTGAATAGGTACTGCAACGACTTGTGGTCTGTGAGCAAACGGAATTTCTCTCCCAACAAATAGTGCCTCCATATCCTCAATGCAAAGATGACCGCTGCTAAGTCCAGGTCGTGGGTGGGGTAATTCTTCTCATGTGGCTTAAGCTTGCGGGAGGCAAAAGCTATAGCCTTCTCCTCCTGCTGAAGTACTCCCCCAAGTCCCCGTAAGGACGCATCGGTGTAAACCAGGTACTCCATACCCGGCTGCGGTAGTGCAAGGACTGGCGCTGAAGTAAGCTTGTCTTTCAGCTTGTCGAAATCCAACTGACAAGCGTTATCCCAAGCATATGGTATTCCCTTACGAGTCAGATTGGTCAATGGACCCGCTATTTTGGAGAATCCCCGAATGAATCTCCTGTAGTAACCAGCTAACCCCAAGAAACTACGCACTTCCGTCGGTGTCGTGGGCTGTCCCCACTCCCTCACCGCTGATACTTTACTCGGGTCAACTGCTATCCCCTGCTCAGAAACAACATGCCCCAAGAACTGTACCTCTCGCAACCAGAATCCGCACTTCTTGTACTTAGCATACAACTGATGCTCTCGTAGAGTCTGAAGAACCTGCCTCAAGTACTCAGCATGCTCCTACTCGGAGTGTGAATATATCAAAATGTCATCTATAAAAATGATGACAAGCTGATCTATAAACTCTCCGAATACTCGGTTCATCAAGTCCATGAAAATGGCTGGAGCATTTGTGAGTCCGAACGGCATCACCTTGAACTCAGAGGACCCATATCTCGATAAGAAGGCAGTCTTTGAAACATCCTTCTCTCTAATACGCAACTGATGGTACCCCGACCTCAGATCTATCTTCGAAAATAAAGTTTCTCCCCTCAAGTGGTCGAACAGATCATCGATTCGAGGCAACAGATACTTATTCCAAATCGTGACCTTGTTCAGCTCCCGGTAGTCAACACACAATCTCAGTGAACCATCTCTCATCTTCACAAACAAACTGGAGCACCTCAAGGTGAGGTACTCTTACGAATGAAGCCCTAACCTAACAGCTGCTCTATCTGATCTCGTAGCTCTCGCATCTCTTCCAGAGCCATACGGTACGGTGCGCGTGCTATAGGTCTCGTATTTTGGCAATAAATCTATAACAAAGTCTATCTCTCGACTGGGGGTAGGCCGGGTATTTCCTGAAACACATTAGAATACTCCCTGACAACTGGGATCGAGTCTAACGGGATTTTAACCTCATTAGAGGTATTCTCCTCTATTTAATATAAATGAGCGGTCGAACCTCTCTCTGGGCGAGGCATCGCCACTACAAACATATCTTGCCCCGGAAGCAATCAATCATGGCTCTATAAGCTGCGAGCCAATCCGTAACAATAATCACATCATGCTCGTGCATGTCTAAAACTAACATGTCTGCAGGTAATACCAAGCTACCAATCTCTACCCCCACTCCTCGGCATATAAAGAAGAGTGAACCATTCCCCAGTGGTGAGTCTACCTACGTTACAGTGCTCTTTACTGTGGTTAATAACCCTAAGGTCTTCACAAAATATGTAGCTATAAAACAATGCGTTGTCCTAGTAATAAACAAAATTCGATCCAAAGTTTCATGTATATAAAGCATACCCCAAATCGCGGGTGGTGCCTGTGGGGCGGCTGCCTGGTGAACATTATAGATATGTCTGTAGTGTAACTGCCCCTGCTGCACTGGATCTAAGGGAAAGGTTAGTAGGCCTAGTACCTGCGTTGGTGCTGGGAGAGCGATTGGGAAAAGTGGCCCCTGTGGATCATTACAAGCACCCTGCTGTTGTGGGGCCCTATCTCTCTCTGGGCAATCCTTGCGCCTATGGACGTGCTTACCACACCCAAAACATCGGCCTCCGAAGTAACTCCCCCTCCGACCCTGCTGCTGTCGGAGTTGGCCTTGCCGACTTGAAACTTTATTCCTCTTTCGAAACTGCTTCACTTTGCCACTTTGTTGACCAGAACTGACTTGATCTTGGGTAGTTTGTTGTCGCAATTTCGATGTCTTCGCACATTTGTCAACTTTAGTCACATGCATTTGGTTAACCTTTCTAGGTCTTTTGCCTCCTTTAAGTTGTAGGCTGCGTTCTTGGTATTGTAAAACGGCAGTGGTAACTGCTTGTGCCACGATACCTGCTAACTCGGCGGTAGATACTTTCTCTGGGGATACCTGAGTTATGAGTCGATCTTGCTCGTTGACTCCCTTAACCGTTTTAGCTAGTTCTTCTTGACGGTCCATCTGGAAATTTAAATAAATTCGGATGAGTTCATCATTCAAATAAACAAATCGCAGAAGCACGAATTCCCAATGTATAGAGATGAACACAACATTACTAGTATTTAGGGCTCTATATTAAAGAAGGCAACGCTGATAGCATAATAGGCCGCACAGATCCTAAAGGACACTAGAACCTGATGCTCTGATACCACCTGTGACACCCCGCCTAATAAAATATCGGGTGATCACTCCTTTATTAAATTAAATCAAGGTAAATAGTTGGTTCATTCTCAGCATCACTGTTGATAAAAATAATTTTCCAATTTAACACCCTAATTAATTAAGCTAAGTGTCAAAACCATTTTCATACATACTTTCCAAATTTTATTTAAAGAAAAACATTTAATTTATTAACAACATTCAATAAGTAAGAATCACACCACATTAAATATATGCAACATAGTCCAACTAATTTAAAACATTCGTCAATCGAATGTCAACATGCGAAATATAAAGTAACACAATTCAAACTGAATAAATCCCATAGCGACAATACGAGAAATAACTGGAAATACTAATGTCCCAATAACAATGAAATAATGGAAAGGGCGACACATGCCCAATAAATGAGAATGCTAGAAGTGGAGTCAATAAAGGAAGCCGTCTATGCAAGTGACCTGCAACTCCCACCTAAGATGTAGCTCGTTACTTTCAAGAGATCCTAAGCAAGACGCCCCTGTGGCTGGGCAGCTGAAATATATACATATATATACAAGAGAGAGAGAGAGAAAAACGGGTCAGAACCCGAAAGTGTGTTTGATTTAAAATACGTTTAGCAAGTATTTAAATTGATACAGGCCAATGCAACAACATATTAGAGCGACACTCTCTTGAGAAATTCTCACCTCTCTTCTAATGTGCACGCCTATCGTACTAACCTTCCCAACGGGTTATCTTATCATTTATCACACAAATCATCCCAATGATTTAACTTATCTTAGATTACTTGTAAGATTCAATATTTAACGATTCCATTTCGAAAAGGTTATTTCAATTAGAAATCAAAGTTCTCCATTTTAACTTTATAAAACCAATAAAGTTTTCTAGTGTCATATTATACTTTCTTAAAACAAGTATTTACCATTTGAGTCATCAACCATGTCCTACGTATCAAATCACAGTAGGCAGTTTCAAATTCCAAATCTCATATATATATTAACTACTCAAATAATATATATAAAATAACAGCACCCCAAATAAAACTATGGTGCGTGCATACTCTACTATCCAAAACCCCATATCACTCCTTTTAAGGGGAATACAATCGGAATCACTCTCGAATTGTATTACCAAAATACACAACAAAATTGCGGCGAAGAATAGATTCCAAGTCTCTAAGAGGATGGCACATGCCTGTGTCTCTTAGGACCGTCTGAACTATCAAGTCGATAGCCTGTACCAAGGACATCTATCTTCTAGGGTACAAGTCAATACCCCCCATAAAGGTCCCATCGAGATAAGACTGTCCCAGCGTGGTAACCTCAGGGATAGCAAGTAGCGTGGGCATAATTTTCACATGTATATAATATATGCACACACAATCAGATAAATATACCACTTTTATCATATTAATGTACGTTCTCTCATCACCCATAATTACAACATTTATCCTTAATTCCACATTATTAGTATTACGTATAAGGTTTCATCTCTAACCTTAACTCGAAGGGTTTTCTCACTTATTTCATGACACTCGTGGACTCTATTCTTCCAAGTAGAAATTTCAGTAGGTGTCACATTTATGTTTCATCGTAACTCTCTTACGCGCCTCACACTTTAATATATCAATTTACTAACCCTAAAGTAAATGTCCCATAAATACCATTCTTGTCGAATATTAATGATCCCAACATTTATTTATACGCCTTACTGGTCCTCTATGTCTCCCAAATCATTATACTAAGAATGCCCAAGAATTATATCATGACAATTCGATTTTCAAATAATTTACAAAGGGAAATAAGAGTCTACCAGGAGGGGTCGATCGATCGAGGTTTGGGGCTCGATCGATCGAACCTTCGATCGATCGAAGCTCTAGGCTCGATCGATCGATCAAGCAGGTATTTTGATTTTCTGCAGAATTGCAGTTACGGGTTCTACCAATTTTCTTCATCCAAATACATGTTTTCCAACCCCAAACGTCCAATAATTCTACTACTAACATTATAACAGTATACCAGATGTTTCTAACGTAAGGCATGTACATATTCATCATTTAAACATGGAATTTCCACCCAAAATTACATCTAATTATCAAGAACCCTAGAATTTTCTTAAACAGTTTTCTAACAAATCTTTCTCCAGTATTTCTTTCTTATAATCATCAAAATTTCATGGTTAATTTCCTCTACATGGCAAGGGTTTCCAGAATCATCATAATAACCAATACTACATGGATTTTCCTATCACAAATTGGGTTTTTTTCTACATAATTCATCCCTAATCATTCCTAAACTAATATGAAGATTGGACCAACGAAAATAGCAAGTTAAACACTTGCCTGGTATTTCTGGTATTCTGATTAAGGCTGATTTTGATGTGGTTGCGTTCCTCTTCTCGCGATCTACGCGTTGGTGGTGGCGGCGGTGCAAACCGGTGACTTTTTGGCCTTGATTTGCCTTGAGAGCTTTCCCTCTCTTCTCCAATGGCCGTACTAGGGTTCTGAATATTCTAACACTAAATGGCTAACCAAAATGGCTGATATAGGTTGCTGAATTTCGTGGGTTTAATTACCCAAATATGTAAAATGACTAAAATGCCCTCCCGGGGTACTAATTAGGCCTAAAAACGAACCGAGACCCAAACTACACCCCCGGGTACACTTTTCTGACTATCTCGACCCTTCCAGATGCGTTGGCGCACTCAAAACGACCATACAAACAACTTATAAAATATTCACTTTTTATTTAACCAAATTTAGTCCCAACGCGACACGGGCGCGTCCCTATTCAAATTTCCAAAATTGTCATTTTATTCACCCGTGACATTCAATATAATTAATAACATATATTACTTTGCTCATTAGTAATATTCAACAAATTTCCCATAATTACTAACTCTCATCACGTTAATAATTATAACATTATTAATTTCCGAATATTTATTAAATAATTCATTCACATTAAATTTAATAAATCCCCAAATTAATATAGCATAAAAATACAGGGTATTACAATGGTCTCAGGTAGAACTCGGGTCAAAGGGGTTAACTGGAACTGGGTATAGGGAAGCCGACGGTAGACTTTGACGAGTTGATGCCTATCAGGTAGGAGGTTCATGGTTTCGAATGGGTGAGAGTTTGGTATGGAAGTAGCGGACTGCCCGGTTTGGGTTGAAGTGGGAGAGGGGTTCGGGTTTTGGTCGTGAATGGAGAGAGAGAGGGGTTAATGCCGAAGCAGAGAGAGAGAGAGAGGTGTTGGATCCGGGTGAGTGCGTGAGGGAAGATAGAAGAGATCGGGGGAGAGGAGAGAGAAAAGTTTTTTGGGTGTTTCTTTAGGTTTTTTTTAAGGGGGAGTTTTAGGAAGTTTTTAATGGGAAAATAAATTTTTTGTTGAAAAAAAAAGAGGGATATAAATTTTGAGTTTTTTTAATTAAGTTAAAATACATATCGCGACATGTATATGATGAAGCTGAAAGAGTATACCATTTCGTGACATGATACCCATGTCGCAAAACGTGAATGATGTTTTCGCGACATATAACACATGTCGCCGAAAATATGGGACCAAATGCGTGACATCAATCGGATGTCGCTGAATGTAAATGACATTTAGAGGGAAATGTTAGTAGGGATCCCACCAAAATAACATCTTTTCATGACACAAAAACTATATATGTCGTCAAAAGTATACCTTTTCGCAACACGAAAACACTGATGTCCTCAAAAGATGTCTTGAATTCAGTTTTTTCTTGTAGTGATTTCAAACTTAGTGTTACACACTTTAAGACTTTTGTGTAAAGACCTATTCTAAGTCATTTTATTCACACTTAGTCTTATAAACTTTTATTATTTACATTTTCACCCAAAGTTTGCAAGAAGACTACACTTTCATAAATTTACAATTTTAACCCTAAAACTTAGTTTAACAAACTAAATTGTACACTTTGTACATGAAAATATATTTTCTCATTTCATAATGATTCATCAACATTAAAATCACTATACTAATCTCAAAAAAATATCATATACACACCAAGTGCTCTTCACATCAAAGAAATCATTTATTCATCTTAAAACATGAGTTTAAAACATTTTATTTCATAAAATGTTTGTGTATAGTGGGATGAAAATTATTCATTTTTAAAACCCATTCAATCCCTCATTTTAAGTACCCATATTTAATCAAAATAATAAGAGTTCAACTAATAAACCCATTGATGCATTTTAACCTAAATGTACATATTTCAAGTCCAAAATATGTAAAATAGAAAGCTGAAAATATGATAATTTCAAAACTTATTTCAAGTTTTTTAAAACCTTTCTTTGAAACCCATTTACTCAAGATATCGTAGAAATTAACTAACAAACTCCATGGATTCAAACTATCACAAAACCCACATATATCAAACCTAATATAAGTAATTAACTAGCTGAAATTTATACTCATCAATAGTCTTAAACCAAGGTTAGTAGATCCCACCTAAAAGTCTTCAAATATAGTGGTATAAGTAGAGAAGATGAGCTACTCCACCACCTCCAAATATGGCCTTAAAGGGAGTCAAAAATCTCCTATTTTCAAGTTTTAATGGATGCTCCATTAAGCTCCACCAAATTAATTCTTCAACTTCAAAAATGCCCTCCTTAAATCATCCAACAACTCCAAGAATCACATCTTCTTCAACCCAATAATCTTACTAGGGTTTACTAAGGTGTTATAAGGGGTTTTGAGTTCCTATAATAGTTTTTCTAAGGGGTGTATGGTGGTGTAGAAGTGTAGTGATGGTCTGGGCAGAAAGACATCCCCTACGGGAGCCTTGAGTTAGAGAGAAGGAGGCCCTAAAATCTGATGAGAAGTAATGCACCAAAGACCCACTTATCTATCTTTAAATACTAAAACCATATTAGACCCACTTAATATACATGGTAAGCCCACCAACCATTCTTCAAATGCCCAACACGAAATGGTTAAGATTAGGGGTCTCCAAGATGTTCCCATGTGTCAAGATCAAGGGTCCAAAACCAAGACAACACCTAAAATAATTTTACTACATTTTAGACCTAATATCCAACTAAAACGTATCTATATGATTTTTTCTGGAGACATCGAAGATGAAAAAGTTGCTCAAAATTAAATTTTAAGTCGATTTGATGATTTTCATATTTTTCCGTGCACTTTTATTTTTTAATGAAAATATTATTTTTATTTATTTTTTGACTTTTGACCCTATGGTATTTTTATATGTATTTGTAGGGTCTTATATATATGGTCATTTTATTTTTTTGACCTTACAACGTCCCTAAATAATTTGCGCAAAGTTGAATTTTTGCAGTGTCATCTACCATAAAAAAAAAGTGTTGGATTAACTTTTATTTTATTTTTTGACTTTTCCTCTACACGATATTCTTTCTTGTATTTTTTGGTTTCCAAATAAGTAGTCACGTTATTTTTATTCCTCTCCAATTGTCCTACAAAAATTGCGCAAGTTCACACAAAAATCGAATTATATTAACCATGATCGTGTCTGAATCATTCCTTATCCTTTTTGCGTCAAAGTTAACCAACGAACTTACTAGGACTATTAGAGATTATAAACGCATTCATGCGAACCATGCAATGTGGGAATTTTTTTCTTTACTTACTTTTCGTAATGTCTCACTTTTCGTCCCAAATGGCATAATTCCGTTATATATTTATTCCTCAAATTTTCCATTGAATAACATGCTTCGATTATCTTTAAATCCTTATTTTTTTACTTTTTTTAGGGTGGGGTATTACATTCTTTCCTCCTTAGGAAATTTCGTCCTCAAAATTTATGATAATCAACTGACAAAACACTCATCCAACAATTTAATTCCAATCCTAGGAGTCTTTAAAACCATATTCTAACCCAAATGTTTCGTGCCATTAATTTGATACAACCATGTTGGACCCTAAGGTCTTATTGCCAACTCCCAAGCATGCCTATTATTTCCATCTAAACCATACCTCAAAATAATTGATAATCACCAAATATCATGCTAACACATAAAGAAATCATCATGAATTATCCCGAGCATTGGGATTTACAAACCTACGTTTCGTCAAATGATTTGGATCTTGCCTAGCCTAGGAAGATGCATCCTCAACATCAATAACTAATTACATCAAAGATTTCGAGGCAGCCATTTAGTCCCAATGGTTTATCTGATCAATATCTCCTATAAGACTACTCGTTAAGCTAGAGTCATCCTAGGTACGACATCCCAAATACACATGGTAGACTACATTCTCAATACGCAAATTCCATATAGAGTGCAATACTAGAATTTAATGTTCCATCAAGTTCTAATATTCATATCTTAGAGTCGTGACCTCAAATCCATGAGTATGTTAACCTAAATCTATCATGTACACATGCAAACTACAAGTAACAAATCGCGAGTCCATGCGTATACACCAACCGATGTAAAACAACGGTGCTTCCGAAGAAGAGCATACTCTTGTGTCTTGATGCGTCAGTCTCAACCTGGACTATCCCGCATCACTACTGAGCTTATGCATTGCTACACCAGAATGAAAACCCATAACTAGAATAATAATTTCCCATCAACGAGATTAAAGAAGACACAATAAGATGTAATGGATCAGGTGATTGCCACGCCAAAATGAAATAGTTGAATTCAGGCAACGAACCCTCCCATGCAAAGTAAGAACCACAACGTATGCTCGAAGTCTAAAATTTTTCCGACCTACACATGCATTAATGTCTTAGCCATGGTACGCTCCCTGTATTGAATCAGTAATCATGACTACCCATTTTCAAAGACAACGACCTGGGAACCGATTCACTTGGGAAGCTAAAATGCTAGGCTTCCCTCCTTGAGACTAAGGATACTTTTTTTTACCCTTCATATAAAAAAAAGTTACATTTCTCATTTCTTAATGTTAGTCACTGTCCCACCTACTCAAGTCTCCACAATTCCCACATGTGATTGATAACATTCAAACCTCGAGATCATTCTCATCTAGTGAAGCACAACACTCACATAATTTTTCCTTACAAACCATCGCTACAATCCTTAGTGACATCATATGTGATCCAAAATCATAACTATCGGACTAGTTACAATGACACCTCTATTATTCAAGCACTATCCGCGCCTAATACCTAATGATTCCCCTCACTAAATTCATATTAAGACATACGGGTAGCACACGTAGGTGCTTTTAATAAATCATAACACTCAATTTTGAGTGTTATTTCTAAAGCCATGATGAACATCATCGTGTCCTAAGTCTCCCAAGTGTAAAACGAGCACACATCAACCTATTTTCGATATTATCCACAAGGGTTATATCTTAACACAAGCTCATCAAGAAGCCATGGCGCTAACTCCTAAATATTTCCACAAAATAATATGACTAAATCATACCACAATATCAACAGCGTATGCATCCACACAATAAATTTACTAATGCTCCGTGGAAAGGATACCAATTCAATCATCTCCAACGATCATGCACATTCAATAGTAGGAATGATCACGACAAAATCCTACCAAGTATAACAAACGATCATGGCCGTCAAATTTTTTTGAGGGATAAACACCAACCCAATTACTATGCATTATAGTAACTGTAACTCTATGTCCTTAATATAATAAGAAATTCCTAAAGTTCAAAGAGAGACATCCTTGCTATCGCAATACACGAACCACAATCTAAAGTTCACTAATACTAGGGATTGTATATCACTTGTACTAATAATTCATTAGTCAATCCTTAGCATATATCTCCAATGCATTATAAGTACGGATTCACATGCATGTCCACAACTATAACACGATATCAAACTCATCATGGAGTATAATGTAATACCCCGTACTTTTGGCTATATTTATTTTTGGGATTAATTAATTAAATGCGTAATAATTGGAAATTAATCCGGGTTATAAATACTAACGAGATGCGAGTTGGTATTTGATGATTATGTGCATATATGATTATATATGAATTTGGAATTATGAAATTTTTCGTGAGATTCATATACGGCAATTTGGAAATTTTGTTGAGACGCGTGTGACCGCCGCGTCATGGTATAATATCTTGATTATAAAAGTGAATTTAAAATCTATAATCCGTATGGTCGTTTTGAGTGCGCCAACGCGTCCGGAAGGGTCGAGATAGTCAGAAAACACTAGCCGAGGGTGTAGTTTGGGTTCCGGGGTATTTTTAGGCCATACCGACAACTTAAAGGGTATTTTGGTAATTTTACATTTTGAGGAATTAAAAGTGACGAAAATTGGGAGTTTTAATCTGATGTGGATTTAACCCACTAAACCCACTAACCAACCCATATTAACCCATTAAGCTACGGAGGCTATCATTAGGTTTACAAATTTTCCCAAAGAAAACCCTAGCCACCTTAAGCCACCATTGGAGGAGAAGCTTGGAGAGAGGGAATTCTGCAGAAATCTTCACCAAACCAACACAAAAATCAGAAATCCAATCAAGGCAAGTGTTTTAATCATATTTAAATTCGTAGAATGTTTCTTCCATGTTAGAAAATTGATGAATTACAACTGTTCTTGAAAGATAATGAAAACCCATGTAGTTTGGAGCTTAGAACTTGAAAATATTGAGGAGAATTGCATGTAGAATGATAGGTAGATAATTATTCTCATGATATCTGTGATAGAAAGGAATTAAAACGGATTTTATTGGGTTAATTCATGATTCAAAAAGTTAGGGTTCATTTTCTTGAAATAATTGGGGGAAAAAGTGTAGAGATTTATATTTTGATTGATGTTAGAGAGATTTAATCCTTGAAAACATGTTAGGAGATGACTTGAATATGTTTAGGATGAATTAGAGACCCTAAAACGTTGTTGGGATGAACTTTGGAAGAGATTAGAAGTGATAAAAATGGATGAAAACGAATTGGGGAAAATCTGGGCCGAAACTGGTCAGTCGTTAGAAGCAATCCCCAGGTCGTTCGAACGAGCTCGTTCGAACGAGCTTTTAACGAGTTGACCAGTCTCTTCTAACGAGGGGTAGTTTCGTTCGATATCTCGTTCGAACGAGATATCGTTAGAAGGTACAGTTCGTTTGAACGAACTGGATCTCGTTCGATCAGTCTCGTTCGAACGAGACTTCTAACGAGCTGACAGTTCAAACTCGTTCGAACAGTCTCGTTCGAACGAGACTTCTAACGAGCTGGCAGTTTGGGCTATTTTGAACTGTTTTGATTTTTGGAGTCCCGTAAACTTGTTCGAGGATAGAGTTAACATTCCGATGATGATGTAGTGATAGGTTTGGGACATTTGGGTATTTATGAGAAGGAAATTATATACAAGTGAGTTAAATTAGAAGGACAGTTTGGGTTAAGACGTGAGTGTCTATTACGAAGTGAGAATTAATTAGGGCGCGTATTATTATAAACCGAAAGTGTATAAAGTGTGTGAATTATATATTGGTAGTAGATTTGGAAAAGTATTATAATTAAACTATGGAATTACTAAGACGTGTGTTTACTTAGTATTGGTATATGAATTGTGTGTATGACATACCTACCATACTTGCTATCACGGGAGGTTTACGTTCGCTTAGGACCTTCCAATCCTTGTGTGCCCGGATTTAGATTGGTACCTAGAGGACATAATTCAAGAGAATGACTTGATTGTGAGTTATTGAGTCAGCTGACTATGGAGCGTAGGTATGTGCATGACCATTGATATGTTGAATTATGTTCGCCTCCACTGTTTGTGGTTTGTGTTATCTGAACTATTCCTGAGAGATTCGGAATACGTGATCCTTATGTACGTGATGTACCGGGATGGATAACAGAGTATGTGTGCACCGCAGCTTAGTTCTCGGGGTGCTTATATAGTATATTTATGATGTGAATAATATACACTTAATTAATGAGAACCTTCATGTTAATGATGTGAATATAATTACGGTATTGTTTCGAGAAATATTAAGAGTTAACTGGTAGTTATATATATTGCATATTGAACATCTGAGTTACGTTAAACCACTACTTAATTACGAGCGTTATTATGTTAGGAGAACTGAGTAATAAGGGTAGGACCTATGATAGTCTAGCTAGATATGTTGTCACGTAGCTAGTAGTCTGTATCACTCTAGATGTGTACTTATGTTAGGAGTGCACAATTGGACGAGAGGTGAGAATATAATGTGAGTGCACGTCCTAACATGTACTTTGCATTTAATGTTTTAAATGTTTTTAAAGCACTTGCAGGTTTTTAAAATATAACTCCACATTCGGGCTCTGACCCGTTTGCTTTTCAAATCTCTTTTCTTTGTAAAACCATTTTAGGTGCCCAGCCACAGGGACACCAAGCATAGGATTCTCATTCAGGTGACGAGCTGTAGCTGTTTGTGGAAGCTACAGGGATTTGCTTGTAGACGCTTCTATCTTTTGGATTCCAGAGTCACTATCTATCAGTTGTAGGGCATGTTGCCCATTTCTATTAGAGACATCTTTTACATCAGTTTTCATACTTTAGCATGTATTGTTTCAGTATTCGGTTTATTTATTTCAGTATGGGATTGTAGCGAGGAGTTTTCCTCCAGACTTTATTTACACTATGTGATGGTTATTCGTTTTACTTCAGTATGGTGAATGGTGTTATTTATTTCTTCACTACACTTGTTGCATGTTAATCAGACTTATATTAAAATTTGGCAACTTACTTTTTAAATACTAGGTGGTTAGTAGTAATAAAATGTTTTCTACAGTGATGCTGTTAACTGAGCCAACTTGGCATTTTGAATTAATTTAATAAAGGAGTAGCTACCCGGTATTTAATTAGTCGGGGTGTCACAGGTGGTATCAGAGCATCAGGTTCTAGTGTCCTTTAGGATCTGTACGGCATAGTATGTTTTCTGCTGAGCTTTCTTTGATATAGAGCCCTAAATATTAGGAATATTGTATTCATCTCTCTACTTTGGGAATTTGTACTTCCGCGGTTTGTTTATTTGAATGATGAACTCATCCAAATTTACTTAAATTTTCAGATGGATCGTCAAGAAGAACTAGCTAGAACGGTTGAGGGAATCAACGGGCAAGATCGACTCACACCTCGGGTATCCCTGGAGAGAATACCAACCGCCGAGTTAGCGGGTATCGTGCCACAAGCAGTTACCACTGCAGTTTTACAATACCAAGAACGCAACATACAACTAGAAGGAGGCAAAAGAACTAGAGAGGTTAGCCAAGTGTATGTGAATAAGGCTGACATATGTGCGAGGACCCTGAAAATTCAACTACAGATTGCCCAAGACCGAGTCGGTTCTAATCAACAACGTGGTGCAATGAAGCATTTTCGAAAGGGGAATAAAGTTCCAAGTCTGCAAGGACGACATCGTCAACAGCAGAGTCAGAGGGGGAGTAACTTCAGAGGCTGATGTTTTGTGTGTGGCACGCACGGCCATAGACGCCAGGATTGCCCAGAGGGTGTTAGAGCTCCCCCGCAGCAGGGTGCCCGTAATGATCCACCGGGGCCACTATTTACAATCGCTCTCCCAGCACCAGCTCAGGTACTAGCCCTACCAACCTTTCCAGGAGCTCCAGTGCAACAGGGGCAGAATGGTCAACAACAGTTTCAACAGGGCCAGTAATGCCAGGGCAGAAATGATAACGCTCACCGGGGCCGTGGTCAGCATGGACAGAGAGGAGGAAACTTCCAAGGGAAGTGTTTCAAATGCGATAAGATTGGCCACAAATGTCAGGATTATTCTGATAAGAGCGGAGTACCACCGCAGCAGCAGCAGCAGGGTGCCCGACATGAGCCACAGAGGCCGCCTTTCCCACCTGCTCTTCCAACTCCAGCCCAGGTGCCAGTATTACCAGCTATTCCAGCAGTTCATGTGTAGCAGGGATAATTATAGTATGGACGAGTCTATAACGTCCACCAGGTAGCAGTTCGACAGGCACCGCCCGCGATTGAGGGTACGTTTCCTATCCATGGCACTATGGGTCGGGTATTATTTGATACGGTGCTACACACTGTTTTATAGCTACACACTTCGCGAAAGCTTTAGGATTGTTAACTATGGCAAAGAGCACAATGACGTGCGTCGACTCACCATTTGGGAGTGGGTCACTTATTTTCTTTATATGCCGGGGAGTGGGGGTAGAGATTGGTGGTTTGGTATTACCTGCAGACATGTTGGTATTAGATATGCATGTTCACGATGTGAGTATCGGTATGGACTGGCTCGTAGCTTATAGGGCTATGATTGATTGCTTCAGTGGGAGCATTGTTTTTGCCATTCCGGGGCAAGAGATGTTTGTAGTGGCGATGCCTCGCCCAGAGGGAGGATCGACCGCTCATCTGTATTACATTGAGGAGGAAACCTCTAAGGAGGTAGTGATTCCTTTAGATTCTATCCCAGTAGTCAGGGAGTATTCAGATGTGTTTAAGGAGATACCAGGCTTACCACCCAGTCGAGAGATAGACTTTGTTATAGATTTTGCTACCGGGTACGAGACCTATAGCACACGCACTGTACCGTGTGGCTCCAGCTAAGATGAGGGAGTTACGGGATCAGATAGAGCAGTGGTTAGGCCATGGCTTTATTCGCAGGAGTACCTCACCTTGGGGCGCTCCAGTTTTGTTTGTGAAGAAGAGGGACGGTTCACTGAGATTGTGTGTGGACTACCGAG
Organism: Sambucus nigra; assembly: GCA_949130495.1. Taxonomy (NCBI): domain Eukaryota; kingdom Viridiplantae; phylum Streptophyta; class Magnoliopsida; order Dipsacales; family Adoxaceae; genus Sambucus; species Sambucus nigra. Next base: position 177,101,732 of record OX422218.1, on the reverse strand, counting down.
AGTTGAATAAGGTCACGATACGGAATAAGTATCCGTTGCCTCGAATCGATGACTTATTCGACCAATTGAGAGGAGTCTCTTTCTTCTCGAAGATTGACCTGAGATCGGGATACCATCAGTTGCGTATCAGGGAGGAGGATGTCTCGAAGACCGCATTCTTGTCGAGATATGGTTCTTACGAGTTTCGGGTTATACCTTTCGGTTTGACCAACGATCCAGCTGTGTTTATGGACTTGATGAACAGAGTGTTCAGGGATTTCCTAGATCAGTTTGTCATTGTCTTCATTGATGACATTCTGGTTTACTCCCAGACAGATGAGGAGCACGCCGAGCATTTGAGGCAGGTTTTGCAGACACTTCGTCAGAACGAGTTGTATGCAAAATATGAGAAGTGCGGGTTTTAGCTGAAGGAAGTCCGGTTTTTGGGGCATATTATTTCCGACCGGGGAATATCTGTTGATCCGGGGAAGGTATCCGCGGTGAGGGAGTGGGGACAGCCCACGACACCAACTGAGATTCGTGGTTTCTTGGGTCTAGCAGGATACTACAGGAGGTTTATTCGGGGTTTCTCGGAGATAGCAGGTCCTTTGACACGTCTGACTCGTAAGGGTGTGCCCTACATCTGGAGTGATGCCTATCAGTTGGCATTTGATGAATTGAAGGACAAATTAACCTCAGCACCTGTGTTAGCATTGCCGAGACCGGGAGTTGAGTATTTGGTTTACACCGACGCGTCTTTGCAAGGACTTGGAGGTGTATTGCAGCAGGAGAGACAGGACATAGCTTATACTTCCCATAAGCTTAAGCCTCATGAGAAGAATTACCCCACGCATTATTTGGAGTTGGCAGCAGTGGTATTTGCCCTACGGATTTGGAGGCACTATCTTTTGGGGGAAAAGTTCCAACTATTCACGGACCACAAGTCCCTATAGTACCTGTTTACGCAGAAGGAGCTGAATATGCGGCAGCGTAGGTGGCTTGAGTTTGTGAAAGACTACCAGTTCGACATCCAGTATCACCCAGGTAAGGCTAACGTGGTAGCAGACGCGTTGAGCCGTAGGCCAGCAGATAAGGTGGCAGAGGTGTGGAAAGTAAAGTGGAAGGAATTGGGACACCAGGATGCAGTGGCCCGATCTTTCATGTCTGTGATGACCGTTACACCGCAGATTATCACGAAGGTAATACGGGCACAGGCTAATGACTCTTTCTGTCAGGAGCAGATAGTTCAATTACTAGCAGAGGGAGCCGAGTCCTATACCGTTAGCTCAGACGGGGGATTACGCTTCAATAGGAGATTGGTAGTTCCGGAAGGGGAGGAATTGCGACACGATGTTATGGCAGAGTCGCACGACTCACGGTTCGCGGTACATCCCGAAGGGGACAAAATGTACCAGGACATGAGACGACAGTATTGGTGGAGCGGTATGAAGAGAGATATCGCTGAGTTTGTTTCGAAATGCGACACTTGTCAGCTTGTAAAAGTGGATCATCAGAGATCGGCAAGATTGCTACAACCATTGGAGGTCCCGGTGTGGATGTGGGAGAGCATATCCATGGACTTTATCACGGGGTTGCCTACGTCGCAGAGGGGACACGACTCCGTTTGGGTAATTATGGAGAGGTTGTCCAAGGTCGCTCATTTTTACCCGTAAGGACTGACTACACTACGGGGCAGTGTGCCCAGCTCTTCATTTCAGAGATTGTGAGACTTCACGGTGTGCCCCTAAATAACGTGTCTGACAGAGACAAGATATTTGTTTCGAGGTTTTGGGAGAGTTTCCAGGAGGCCATGGGCACGAAATTGCGGTTGAGTACGAATTATCATCCGCAGACTGATGGGCAGACTGAGCACACAAATCAGATGTTTGAAGACATGCTACGCATGTGCATTATTGACTTCGAAAGTGGATGGGAGCAGTACCTTCCACTGGTGGAGTTTGCTTACAACAACTCCTATCAGTTCACTATTGGCATGGCTCCGTTTGAGGAATTGTACGGTAGGCCTTGTCGTTCCCCATCATGTTGGTTAGAGATGGGGGATAACAAACTGCTTGGGCCGGAAGTGATTCAGGATACTTCGGCCAGGATTGAGTTGATTCGGAGTCGCATTCAGGTAGCTCAAGACATGAAGAAGAGTTATGCTGATGCGAAGAGATTTTTCAGGGAGTTCCAAGTGGGGGACCAGGTTTTGCTCAGGGAATCTCCTATGAAGGGGATTATGCATTTTGGGAAGAAGGGGAAGTTGGCACCAAGGTATGTGGGGCCGTTTCCTATTATCGAGCGGATCAGACCGGTTGCGTATAGACTTGGACTACCGGAGCATTTGCATCGGATTCACGATGTGTTCCATATTTCCTCGCTGAGGAAATATCTTAGAGATAATTTGTCTCATTCTCACATTGCTGTGGAGGACATTGATCTCCAGCCGGATAGCTCCTACGAGGAGGGGCCGATTTCTATTTTGGACCGAAGCGAGAGGAAACTGCGATCAAAGATAGTCCCGTTAGTGCGTGTTCAGTGGCGACATCACAATGTCGAGGAGTCCACATGGGAGCGCGAGGATGAGATGCGCGAACATTATCCAGAGTTATTTTTAACAGGTACTTTCTAGTTTCGAATTTCGGGACGAAATTCAGTTATTAGGGGGGAAGTATGTAATACTCCGTACTTTTGGCTATATTTATTTTTGGGATTAATTAATTAAATGCGTAATAATTGGAAATTAATTCGGGTTATAAATACTAACGAGATGCGAGTTGGTATTTGATGATTATGTGCATATATGATTATATATGAACTTGGAATTATGAAATTTGTCATGAGATTTATATACGGCAATTTGGAAATTTTGTTGAGACGCGTGTGACCGCCGCGTCATGGTATAATATTTTGATTATAAAAGTGAATTTAAAATCTATAATCCGTATGGTCGTTTTGAGTGTGCCAACGCGTCCGGAAGGGTCGAGATAGTCAGAAAACACTAGCTGTGGGTGTAGTTTGGGTTCCGGGGTATTTTTAGGCCATACCGGCAACTTAAAGGGTATTTTGGTAATTTTACATTTTGAGGAATTAAAAGTGACGAAAATTGGGAGTTTTAATCTGATGTGGATTTAACCCACTAAACCCACTAACCAACCCATATTAACCCATTAAGCTACGGAGGCTATCATTAGGTTTACAAATTTTCCCAAAGAAAACCCTAGCCACCTTAAGCCACCATTGGAGGAGAAGCTTGGAGAGAGGGAATTCTGCAGAAATCTTCACCAAACCAACACCAAAATCAGAAATCCAATCAAGGCAAGTGTTTTAATCATATTTAAATTCGTAGAATGTTTCTTCCATGTTAGAAAATTGATGAATTACAACTGTTCTTGAAAGATAATGAAAACCCATGTAGTTTGGAGCTTAGAACTTGAAAATATTGAGGAGAATTGCATGTAGAATGATAGGTAGATAAATATTCTCATGATATCTGTGATAGAAAGGAATTAAAACGGATTTTATTGGGTTAATTCATGATTCAAAAAGTTAGGGTTCATGTTCTTGAAATAATTGGGGGGAAAAGTGTAGAGATTTATATTTTGATTGATGTTAGAGAGATTTAATCCTTGAAAACATGTTAGGAGATGACTTGAATATGTTTAGGATGAATTAGAGACCCTAAAACGTTGCTGGGATGAACTTTGGAAGAGATTAGAAGTGATAAAAATGGATGAAAACGAATTGGGGAAAAATCTGGGCCGAAACTGGTTAGTCGTTAGAAGCAATCCCCAGGTCGTTCGAACGAGCTTCTAACGAGTTGACCAGTCTCTTCTAACGAGGGGTAGTTTCGTTCGATATCTCATTCGAACGAGATATAGTTAGAAGGTATAGTTCGTTCGAACGAACTGGATCTCGTTCGAACAGTCTCGTTCGAACGAGACTTCTAACGAGCTGACAGTTCAAACTCGTTCGAACAGTCTCGTTCGAACGAGACTTCTAACGAGCTGGAAGTTTGGGCTATTTTGAACTGTTTTGATTTTTGGAGTCCCGTAAACTTGTTCGAGGATAGAGTTAATATTCCGATGATGATGTAGTGATAGGTTTGGGACATTTGGGTATTTATGAGAAGGAAATTATATACAAGTGAGTTAAATTAGAAGGACGGTTTGGGTTGAGACGTGAGTGTCTATTACGAAGTGAGAATTAATTAGGGCGCGTATTATTATAAACCGGAAGTGTATAAAGTGTGTGAATTATATATTGGTACTAGATTGAGAAAAGTATTATAATTAAACTACGGAATTACTAAGACGTGTGTTTACTTAGTATTGGTATATGAATTGTGTGTATGACATACCTACCATACTTGCTATCACGGGAGGTTTACGTTCGCTTAGGACCTTCTAATCCTTGTGTGCCCGGATTTAGATTGGTACCTAGAGGACATAATTCAAGAGAATGACTTGATTGTGAGTTACTGAGTCAGCTGACTATGGAGCGTAGGTATGTGCGTGACCATGGATATGTTGAATTATGTTCGCCTCCACTGTTTGTGATTTGTGTTATCTGAACCATTCCTGAGAGATTCGAAATACGTGATCCTTATGTACGTGATGTACCAGGATGGATAGCAGAGTATGTGTGCACCGCAGCTTAGTTCTCGGGGTGCTTATATAGTATATTTATGCTGTGAATAATATACACTTAATTAATGGGAACCTTCATGTTAATCATGTGAATATAATTACGGTATTGTTTCGAGAAATATAACAAGTTAACTGATAGTTATATATATTGCATATTGGACATCTGAGTTATGTTAAACCCCTACTTAATTACGAGCGTTATTATGTTAGGAGAACTGAGTAACAAGGGTAGGACCTATGATAGTCTAGCTAGATATGTTGTCACATAGCTAGTAGTCTGTATCACTCTAGATGGGTACTTACGTTAGGAGTGCACAGTTAGACGAGAGGTGTGAATATCATGTGAGTGCACGTCCTAACATGTACTTTGCATTTAATGTTTTAAATGTTTTTAAAGCACTTGTAGGTTTTTAAAATATAACTCCACATTCGGGCTCTGACCCGTTTGCTTTTCAAATCTCTTTTCTTTGTAAAACCATTTTAGGTGCCCAGCCACAGGGACACCAAGCATAGGATTCTCATTTAGGTGACGAGTTGTAGCTGTTTGTGGAAGCTACAGGGATTTGCTTGTAGACGCTTCTATCTTTTGGATTCCAGAGTCACTATCTATCAGTTGTAGGGCATGTTGCCCATTTCTATTAGAGACATCTTTTACATCAGTTTTCATACTTTAGCATGTATTGTTTTAGTATTCGGTTTATTTATTTCAGTATGGGATTGTAGCGAGGAGTTTTCCTCCATACTTTATTAACACTATGTGACGGTTATTCGTTTTACTTCAGTATGGTGAATGGTGTTATTTATTTCTTCACTACACTTGTTGCATGTTAATCAGACTTATATTAAAATTTGGCAAATTACTCTTTAAATACTAGGTGGTTAGTAATAATAAAATGTTTTCGACAGTGATGCTATTAACTGAGCCAACTTGGCATTTTGAATTAATTTAATAAAGGAGTAGCTACCCGGTATTTAATTAGTTGGGGTGTCACATATAACTTTACCTTATTGAACACTTGGCTATGAAAACTAACTTGTCTCGCTACATATTCATCACACTCATTTGCTAGATCACAAGCTATCACCACTATAAAACTTTTGGTAGGATACGGGGCATCGAGTACTACCTATAAAACTTTGGGCCAATACCTTTTATGACATAAGAAATCCTATTCCTAAATACCACTTCATTTTTATAAAACCATAATTCAATACCACCATTTCTAACGCTAAGTCCTAAGTACTATATAGATTCGTTCTTAAATTGCCATGAATCAACATGATTATCTAAACCCAAATCTTAATCAAGTCACTTAGGCTATCTAATTTTCATAGAATTATTTATTCACAAGTCACGCTACTTAGTCACTTAATCCCATAGATTAAGCCACAATCATACCAGCTAAGATGCAATTGAAATCATTAGGACTTTCTAATCATCAAACTTCCACATGATACATCTCACATGAACCTAAGGTGCCACCACCTAACGACCTACACCAAAACTCGATCCTTTCTAGCTAACATTACCAGAACAAATGCATGGAATAGAATGGCTACTAACTTAGTCGATCACCAACTCAAAAAGAATATCAAAACATGATAAAGAGCTCGACTTTGCCATCAAGGTACAAATCAAAATGGTCATTAGGCAAGCATGACCGTCTCAAACCAACAACGCTGCCGAAAGATCCATTACTAACCTCAGCATGTCACACCCGAAAGTAACATGAACCTAAAGCTCTGATACCAAATTGTAACACCCCGACCCGGATTTAAGGGTTGATAAAGGACTAACCCGATCCGGTTCGCGCGTTAATTGTGAAGTGCAATGAAACACCGTAAATAATGTTCCTAATACAGTTTTATTAATATTTAACATTAAACTTATTAGCATGCGAATTCAATTTACAATCACTACGTGACATGACCAAAGGAAGTGCCCCAAGGTTAAGTAAACAGAGCTACTAACATAAATGCAACTAAATACTTATTCTATAACGTGCTCAAAATACGAAATTACATGCAACCTGCCATAACAAAAGGGGGGAGTGAGCTAAATGCTCAGTGGAAACTATACAAATGCAGTATAAAAATGGACGACAGAAAAGAATGCTGACATGCTACACTACGTGCATGTATGTATCCACATATATACCTTTGAAAATACATATCCCAATGTATTAAACGTTTGATTCCAAAAACATCATTTAACTCATTTATTCTCCTTATTTTTACAAAGAAATCATTTGTATTATTATCTTTCAAAACTAGCATTCCTTCCCATTGACGCACACGGTTAAACAGTTGGGAATTGTTCGGAAAATCTTTCATTTACTTTCAAACGTTAATCACCCAATGTTTATTAACTCACTTCAGAGTTACTTAACTATATTATAGAACTTCCATTCAATGCATGCACACACCGTGTTTAGGAAAATACACATTTTCCTTTCAAAGTCTTATATAACACACGCTTGTGCTTATTATGATTCAAACCTCATTAGATTGCTTAAACATCATAAAGTCATCTTATTTAACCATCCCATATAATCGCATAAACATTAAATTTTTGATGCGTTATTCTTTCATTAATAAATCAATGAATCAATACCACCTATTTATGCCTCTTTAATGAATATTCAATTCACCACCTAGCATTTTCTTTAGGGATTCCTCCGACACTCACACCCGTCACAACACACACACACCCACGGTTTCATGAAATTTCACCACCCACCATCGAGTGCCAAGTAAACTGTAATTGGTTTAGGGTCTTTCACCACTAGGGACAGCATATCCCTACTTAATTATTTAACCCGACGTCGTCCAATATTATTATCTTGCCAAAGTGCTCGACATTTTTCATACGGTCCACATTAATTTGTATTTTTCGGGCCAAAGCCAAAGCCTTGGAATTAACCGTCCATTTTCCCATTATTCATTTAAGAAAAATCATTATATTCCATTAAAGTCCTTTTTTCCACACATGTAGACTTTATAACAAAAATGTTTTCTACTTAAGGACTCATTTCATTTATTCTACAAACGTGGCAAAATACTCTTTAACATGTTTGTCTCTTGAAAATGTTACACTTTAAGTAAATTTCAAATTTACACAATTTATATCCAAATACATAACTTCACTTTTGTTTTCAAGTGTTATTTACAAAAACACCATTTTTAAGCTTCAAACTTTACGCGTGGTCATTTTAGTCTCTATGACACTTTTTTAACTTCTCACTTTTTCGAAAATAAAATTTTCGCACATTATTTCCTTTAATACATAAAATCATGCATTTCACATATTAGAGTTTACACATTTATTTATGAATTTTAACATTAAAAACTACATTTTAGTCAATATTTACACATTTGACACTTGACATTTCAAACTTGGTGTTACACACTTTAATTATGACTTTTTGTATATAGACTCATACTTAGTCATTTTATTCACACTTAGCCTTCTACATTTTTATTATTTATATTTTACCCCAAAGTTTGCAAGAAGAGTACACTTTCACATATTTACACTTTTATCCCCAAAACTTATTTTAACAAACTAAATTGTACACTTTGTAAATGAAAGTCTATTTTCTCATTCATAATGATACATCAACATTAAAATCACTATAGTAGTATCATAAAAATGGAATATACATAGCAAGTGTTCTTCACATCGAAGAAATCATTTATTCACCTTAAAACATGACTTTAAATGATTTTATTTCATTAATGTTGGTGGATAGTGGGCTGAAAATTATCCATTTTTCAAACCCATTCAATCCTTCATTTTAAGTACCCATTTTTAAACAAAATACTAAGAGTGCAACTAATAAACCCATTGATGCATTTTAGACAAAATCTACATATTTCAAGTCGAAAATATGTAAAATAGCAAGCTAAAAATATGATAATTTTCAAACTTATTTCATGTTAGAAAATCCACTTTAAAACCTTTCTTTGAAATCCATCAACTCATGAAATCATAGAAATCAACTAACAAACTCCATCGACGTAAACTATCACAAAACTCACATATATCAATCTTAATATATGTAATTAACTAGCTGAAATATATACTCATCAATAAACCTAAATGCTGTCTAGTAAATCCCACCTAAAAGTCCTTAAATATGGTGGTAGAAGTAGAGAATATGGATGATTTCCCCGCTTACAAAGGTGACCTTAAAGGGATACACAAAATCTCCTATTTACAAGCTCCAATGGGTGTTCCATCAAGGTCTATGAAATTGCTTCTTCATCCTAAAAAATGCCCTCTTTAAATCCTCCAACAACTCCAAGAATCACATCTTCTTCAACCCAATAATCTTACTAGGGGTTACTAAGGTGGTTATAGCTCCTCTAATGATGTCTCTAGATGGTTTATGGTGGTATATAAGTGTGGTGATGGTCTGGGTAGAAAGACATCCCCCATGGGAGACTTGAGTTAGAGAGAAGGAGGCCCCAAAATCTGATGAGAAGTAATGCACCCAAGACCCACTTCTCTATCTTTAAATACTAAAACCCTATTAGCCCCACTTACTATACATGGTAAACCCATCAACCGTTCTTCAAATGGGAAACACAAAATGGTTAATATCAAGGGTCTCCAAGATGTTGTCATGTGTCAAGATCAAGGGTCCAAAACCTAGACAACACCTAAAATGATTTTACCGCCTTTTAGATAAAAAAATCACCTAAACCGGGTCTAGATGATTTTTTCCAAAGACGTCGAAGAAAAAAATGTTACTCAAAAATTAAATTTTAAGTCGATCTGGAGATTTTCATAACTTTCCAACCACTTTTATTTTTAAGCGAAAAAGTAAATTTTTTTTTTAATTTTTTTTTACTTTTGACATCATGGTATTTTTATATGTATTTTTAGGGTGTTATATATATAGTCATTTTATTTTTTTGAGCTTCCAATAGTCCTAAATAATTCGCGCAAAGTTGCATTTTCACATTGTTGCATACCGTAAAAAAAGTGATAGATTAACATTTTTTTACCTTTCCTCTACAGGGTATTCTTCCTTATATTTTTAGGGCTCCAAATAAGTTGTCACGTTATTTTTATCCCTCTCCAATTATCCCCCCAAAATTGTGCAAGTTCACGTCTTGCGCGACACGTTCTGACGAAAATCACATTATATTAACCATGACCATATCACAATTATTCCTTGTCATTTTCACATCAAACTTTACTAACATACTTACTAGGACTATTAGAGCTTAAGCACGCATCCATGTGAACCATGCAATGTGGGGAATTTTTTTTTCTTTGTTACTTTTTGTTATGTGTCACTTATCGTGTCAATTGGCGTAATTCCTTTATAAATTTATTCCTCAAATTTTCGTTTGAATAGAATACTTCGATTATCTTTAAAAAATTATTTTTTTAGGGCGGGGTATTACGACGAAACTATACAAAACAAATCTTCTTGAGTTTTTCTAATTTATTTTCAAACTAACAACAAAAATACAACTCAAAAGACAAAAAAAATCTTTTTGTATTTTTAAATAAGACCGAACAAATAAAAAAATAAAGTAAAAAATATACACACGATAATTCTAGAACAATTTATATAATGAAGCATAAGCTAGAATATGAGAGATAAGCATACAACTAGAAAAAATCTACCATGAAGAATAGAAGCTAGTGTATGTAAACAAAACGAACACAATCAAACTTTAGATTTAGAAGGTAGGAATCAAGTGCAAGTAAATGAGAATCATAAAGCCTATCATGTAAAGCCTCCAAATCAGATCTCCTCACCCATATGAGAGAAACACGACTCTCTCGGGATTAGGTGACCTTGGTGACTCTATCCTTGGACTTCCTAGGACCATATATAAGATCAAAATGAAAGTTCCTAAGGTTCCCCTTCCGACCACAATGTGTACCAGTAAAAGCACAACGAGAAGTATTACCTCGTGATTGATCTTTTCTAGTGTTCCTAGATGATTCTCTCAAAATTATGGTTTTGGCTTTTTTAGCGGAAGTATTTTTAGTATCGAAGTCAATACCACACATGTCATATTAGATTTGGATGATGCCTAAGATTTTATCTAATTTATCCGACCTACACTCTAAATCAAATTTGACTCGACTTGAGTCTTTTGATTTCTCTTCAAGCTCCACTATTCGAGGCTCAAGTAAACTCCTACTCTCTTCAAACTCAAGAAGCCCTTTATTTATAGCCTCCATTAAGGCTATCACTTTCACCTTCTACTTGATCTAGATTCTCTCAATGAATTCTCTCACGTCCCTAAAGATCAACAATTAAAACACTTTCATTATTAGTTTTGGCACGTTCTCTCATTTTTTTCTTTTAACTTCTAGTTTTCCCTTTTTAATTTCAACGACTTTGTATATAACTCACGAAAGCCTACTTGAAGCTCATTCTCCTCTATATCTTCTTCATTATCACTCTCTTCTACACTCTCTTTACCATCAAACTCATGGGATTCACAAACAATGGCCTTGGAAGTGTCATGTATTAAGTTATCGTCAAAGGAAGACTTTTCACTATTGCTCACATGACTAGCCATGAATGCCGTAAAATTGCTCTCAATGGGGGAATCAGGTCCTACTTCCGGTCACTACCATTAAAGGTGGGATTAAATGAAATAGGTCTCTTGCCCTCCTTTCTTAGTTTAGTAGGTCACTCGAATGACCTATGGACATAACCCTCATAACCATAACATCTATTTGACTCATCCCTATTCAAATCCTCATTATGATTTTTAGGGAATTTCTCAAATTTACTATGCTTAGACTTCTTATAGTCATTTTTAAGTTTCTCTTTATTAATCTTAATAAATTTTCTAAACTTCTTAGCAAACAAATCCATATCTTCCGAGTCAATCTCAAACTCATCCTATGAAACTGATTTTTCTCCTTCCGAACTTTCAATGCTATGCCCTTATCTTTCTTATTCTCATCCTTGGAAGGAAACATGTCAAGTTCATAGGTTTGTAAGTCACCTACAAGACCTTCAAGTTTCATAGAGTCTAAAGTTCCTAAAGAATTTAAAACTCACCTTTGAAATAAATCAATCGGGTAATGACCTCAAAATTTTCTTTACGACATGGTTGTCGGGTATCTTTTCTCCCAAATTAAAACAAGAATTCACAGTATCGAACAATCTCACATAAAACTCATCAAAAGTCTCACTTTCTAACATCTTAATGGTTTCAAATTAAGTGGTGAGGTTTTGGAGTTTTAAAGCTTTAATGACACTTGTACCTTCACGGGTGAGTTGGAGTATATCACATGCCTCCTCAGATGTTTCGCACGTCATAATACGACGAAACTCCTCTAGTGTGATCGCACTAAAAAGAGAATTTAAACCTTGAGAATCAAAGTTTGCTAACTTAAGCTCAATATCACTCCATCTTTCTACAGGTTTAAGTACACGAACCTCTCCTTCTAGACATGTTGGTGGGGACCACCATTTAACTACCGATTACCAAAGCCACTCATCTAACGATTTAAGTTCCAACCTTATACGTGTTTTCCAATATGCGTAGTTAGAACTATCAAAAATGGGAAATTTTGAAGAAGATGTGTTTTCCATATTTAAACTAAAAAATAAACAAACGGATCTTAACACAATCATTTAGCAATTCTGCTCTAATACCACTTGTAAATGCCAAATTCTTAATATAAGATATGCTCTTGATACCACAATTTTTAATTCAAAATTGGGACGGTTCACACAATATTCCAAAATTTTAAAAACTTTCAAGATAAAAAATAAAGTCCTAAAATTTTAATTTCTTCAAAATTAAACTAAACAAGTATTTAAATTTCCACTTAAACAAAAATTAATTCAAGTTCCAACCTGCCGAACAAACCAAGCATGAATATTTCCAAATTGAATTAGTTGATTTGAATTAAACTAAAATTACCCAAATTTATACTAGCACCAATTTACATAAAAGCTATGATTCGAACCATGTTTTATATTGTTAACCTAATCATGCATCTATGTGATTTTTTCAATATAATAAGAAACACATAACTACAAGATCGCAATGTACGAGGAAAACCCACAATGGAAAAAATCTCGGACGACCCAACCAACAAGTCCACTAGGTATGGATTTACACAAGACACGATAAAAGACTTACTTCAACAAATTGACTCCCTTTCAAGCCCTGCCACTTCTTCATTCTTCCACCTTCGACTAATCGATGACGCAGGAGTCCACCTATGTCTCGGAGTCCACTGATGGGGCAAAACTACCTTGAACACACGAAGTCTTCCCCCATATGTACACCACAAGCCAACTGAATGGAATCCTCCATCAAAAACTTTCTCCTTTTTGGGTAGAGATGATTCCCGATGCCAAAATGATGATATTAAACAATATTGGTACTTGGATAAAAGTAAACTATATGGGTATAAATATATTTTTGTGTAAAAATTAAATCATTTGGTTTCACAAAGATAAAGATACTATTTGGTGAAGGATTTTTTCTCTCAAAAGTAATTAGAAATTATGAAAAAGACTCACAAAAAACTTGGGTCCCCACACTATTAAGGTCTGGTAAAAAGAAAGTGGGAAAGCGAGAAGTTAAAAAAACTGACGAAAAACTTCATGAAACTGACTATCGTTCAAACGAGACTACTATGTCGTTAGAACGACTAAGGCATCTCGTTCGAACGACTTTACCAACGAGAAATAGTGATAAAATCAAATGAATCTCGTTCGATCCACTTCATTAGAATGATGTCATTCAAATGACCTTACAAACAAAAAAACATAGGGAAATGACAAAATCTCGTTCGATTGTGTGTTCGAATGACCTGGGAATATCGTTCGAATGAGATCCCAACTTCTTTCAAACGACATCTTGAAAACAAAATATTCTTTCAAAAACCTAAAAAAATTATGTGAAGTTTTAAAAAGTTTTCGAATTACCATGAAACCCTCACCAATGTAGAATAAGAGATCAAGTTGTGGGATAGTGATAGAGCCTCTCACTTTAATTAGGCCATGGGTTTTCGTTATGGGTGGATTTTGGTGTGCCATTTGAGTTTAAATGACGGTAATCGGTTAATCAAAGAGTTGAAGGCGGAGTATAAGAGAAGTGTAGGATAGAGATATCTCAGTTTAGGCCTCCACCAATGATGTCGCACACTGGTTGTCCGTTAGTGAGGCTTCCATGGTGGTCTACATGCCCGTTGAGTTTGATGAAACTTTCCCCATCTCCCTTAATACTCAAACTGAATTTTTACGCTTGTTGAATATTATTCAGGCCCACCTCGAGTCATCAATTTGGTACTTCTTTAATATTTTCTGTGAGGATGGTTGGACCACTCATAGTAGATTCATAGATTCATAGATTCTTGAGACTGAAGACTTCTTTCCCATCTTTGAGGAAGAAAATTATGGGTTCTTTATTAGATATTTCTTCGATATCTTTATTGAGGATAGGTGGCTAACTCAGATGATGGACGAAGAGCGCGAGTAGCTGACTACCTTGCTCAGCGACCTAGACCTCATTAGGATTTAAATTACTTAGAATATATAACTCTTTGTGCATTAAATGATGTTATAAAATAGTTATGTTTTGGGCGATTTGTCTACTAAACATGTGTTGTGTTATTTTCTTACTTCATTGATCTCTTGTTCAGTTATCTTGGGCTCTTCCAACAGACTAGATTTGACTTAGGCAGAGTTAGTTGTTGAGTGAGTATCCCCCCAATCCAATATGCTTTTAGTGTACCATTATACCTTACTTTACCTTCTAGGTTGTGTCGTCACACTTCCTTAGGCCTAAGTGAGGAAAATGCGAGGATACACCTAGTATCAGATATTCTACTCGAGCAGGATTTTTGAGCCAGACAATGTTAGCGACCAACCTGGGCTGGCCATGTTGCCTAAGGGTCCCCTATAGGGCTTCATATATTGCCAGTGGAAAGCTAAGAGGTCATTCATGTTAATTAACGAAGGCCTGAGGAGGGTCATTACGCACCGACCCTACTTTATTAAGTTTCTCGTGATCTTAGTTTTACATGTTAGGAGGGGAGCCTGTAACTTGGAAAGGGTGCATGTATTATAATGTAGTTGAGAAAAACCAAAACTTCATAAAAGGATATTTCCAAACAAATATTATTAATCAGAGATGAATTAAAAATTCAACATTGAGTTCAAAAAGAAAAAAGAAAACTAAAAGTAGAATTTCTTTAAATTTGTTGCATTTGAAGCTCTAGGTATTTCCCTGCCCTCTAGCGTTTCTAAGTGATGGGATCCTTGTAGGTCGTCTTTTATCACCTTGAATGGCCCCTCCTAGTTTGGTCCTAGCTTGACATCCGATGGTTTTACAGCGCTGCCATGAACTTTCCTCATGACGTAGTCCCCAACTTGGAATGCTCTTGGATTGACTCTTTTGTTATAGTGCTTTTCTAGATGTTGCTGGTAGGCTGTTATTTTTACTAGAGATAATTCATTCTATTCCTCAGCTACGTCAAGTGCCGCGAGCAATGTTGCATCGGTTTGTCCTTTGTCGATCAGAGTGGACCTCATGGTAGGGAGGCCAACTTCTAAAGGGATAATTGCCTCCATCCCATATGTAAGTACGAATGATGTCTCTCCAGTTGCTCGCCATGGGGTGGTACCCATGCTCCCTTGGCTCGCTCCAAATGCTTTTTTAATCCATCAATCACTATTTTATTGGAAGCCTCAGCCTTTCCATTGCCTTGAGGGTATGCCACAGAGCTGAAGTAGTGTCTGATCCCATGGTCGCTGTAGAAACTCTGGAAGAGGTCACTCTCAAACTGAGTTTCTTTTTCAGTGATTATAGTCTTGGGGATCCCAAAACGAGTGACGATGTTCCTCCATATGAATATTATCATGTCCGCATCTCTAATGTTCGGTCGTGGCTCATCCTCTACCCATTTGGTGAAGTAGTCCTTTGCAACCAATAAATATTTACGATTATCGACAGCAGTAGGTAGAGGGCCCATGATGTCCATACCCCATTAGTGGAAATGCCATGGTCTAGTAAGTGACTCCAGGTCGCTAGCCAGCTAGTAAACCATAGGTGTGTGAAGTTGGCACTTTTTGCATTTTTTGGCATAGATTCTAGTATCTTTCTATATATATGGCCACTAATACCCTTCTTTCATTGCTCAAAAATCTAACAACCTGCCCCTAATGTGACTCCCACAGATTCACTCATGGAGTTCATGCAGGACTTTCTCTACGTCCTTTAGATGAACGCACTAGAGGTAAGGGTCAGTGAAAGATCTCTTGTATAGCTTACTCTCATAAGATAAGTGAAAGCAAGTAGCTTTGACTCTTATCTGATGAACGGTCTTCTTATTTATTTGAAGTACATCATCCTTCAAATAATCCCTTATGGGGTCCATCTAACTGGGGTTGTCTCAATCTGGAGAACATGCCCCACGCTCGGTAACTTGTTGATCTGGTTGATACTTGGCTTAGCAAGGAAATCAATCTGAATTATCCTCTTCAAGTCAGAGTTGATCGCTGAACTTAAGGATGATAGGGCATCAACATGGTTATTCTATCCTCTGGGAAACTACTGGACTCTGATGTGTTCAAATTTGGCCATCAATTCTTTCACAGTGCCATCCTTTCATCTTTTGCATGGAAATTGCCACTTATCTGGTTGGAGACCAATTGTGAGTCGTCGAACACTTGGAGTCGTTTTGTTCCTACAGTTCATGCCTTTTGTAGGCCCATGATCAGTGTTTCATATTCTACTTCGTTGTTGGAGGCTTCAAATCCAAGCCTGATTCCTTGCTCGAGTACTGCACCTTCAGGGGTAATCACCATGATGCCTACTCCTGCCCCTTTAGAATTAGAGGCCCCATCAACGAATAGTCTTTAGATTCCTGACGCTGGGGGAACTTCACTCTGTTGAATAGTCTAGGGCCAGTTGCAAGGTTATTCTCCTATAAATTCAGCGATGAAATCAACGGGGACTTTCCCTTGGATGGAATTTCTCGACTGGAAATGAATGTCAAATCACCCAAGCTCGACCAACCACTTTGATAGTCTACCTGAAAGGTCTGCTTTTCTCAGGATTTCTTTAAGAGGGTGGGATATAAGTACTATGATGGAGTGGGATTCGAAATAGTGTTTTAATTTCCTTGAAGCTACCACTAGCACAAAGGCGAGATTTTCTAGTGTTAAGTATCGCTGTTTAGAGTCTAAAAGGGTCTTACTATCGTAATAGACTGGGTATTGGATCCTTTTTTCTACATACCAGTGCAGAACTTATAGCATGGATGGATAATTCAAGGTAAAGGTATAAGGAATCATTTTCTTGAGGGATTATGAGGAAAGGGGGTTTGCTGAGGTAATCTTTGATCCCCTCCAATGTCCTCAAGAAATCCTCGTTCCACTCCATATCCTCTCTTTTCTTTAACAGCTGGAAGAACGGTTGGTGATACGGCGGAAATATTGCGTATTTCACCCGTTAACCTACGCGTTATTAGCCCCCTCGGGTATCTTATTCCCTATATTTATGCTCGTTAACCAGACAACCCTCGAATTTCTATGTTAACATGTTTTGCAGGGGTTAATTGAGCTTTTGTAGGTGTTTGGATGCTTAGTGTGAACATCGGATGCCTTTCGCTCGATTTCCGTACACTATCGCAAGCGCAAGGGAATTTTAGTCTTTTAACAGCTTGGGCACCTGGCCCGACATCTACATGGAAGTTGTAGCTCTCCTCTTTATCTTCGCGCGGCCATGAACGGTGGGCGATTCCGATGCATAACGACAAAGTTACGGCGATTTGAGCGACGTTGGATTATATGCCAATGCAGAGGAAATTGCAGGCTGCCCCTGTTTGATCGATTGATCGAGCCTGGGGGTCGATCGATCGAGCCTTATTATTTTTGCCACATTTTCCACTGTCGATCGATCGACCACAGGGGTCGATCGATCGATCCCCTGTTTTTCCCCTGCAAATATTTTCTTCCTTTTATTCCAATTTACTATATAAGTTGGTTTTTGTTGTAATAACACACATATATTCTGATTTAGATAGTTTTAGTTAGGGTTTGGTGTGGAGATTTCATTCCTCTCTTCTTCTTGGATTGACAACCCATGTGGTTTGTATGATTGAACTATTCACTTCCTCTCCATTAATATAGTTTGTTCTTCTTCTTCTTCTTCTTCTTCTTCTTCTTCTTCTTCTTCTTCTCTTGCCTTGTAATTTAGTTTCAATGCTTTCTACCTAGTTTACTTGCTTTAATTCTTGCTTTCTTAGTTTAATTGGCATAATTTAGTTTAACTCACCATGCACCCTTAGATAAATAGGGTCGAGATTTCATTTCCGCCATTTTTGGGCCCCGAGCTCCGAAAACTAGGTTTAGTGCAAAATCGCGTTTAATTGAAACCGCGTGTATTAAATTTGGATTGTTATGCGTTTAACTTTATTTGTCACGCAACTTTAGTGTTTATAGCGACAATCCGAATTTAATCCACGTGCGACCATTTTCCATTAAATGTTTAATCTCGCAACTTTGGGTTAAATTCCTTCTTGTGTGATGTTTATGCTTAATTGATTAAGATCGATTAAATTGCTTTCGAGCCTTAACTCTAGTTAGTAGTTGTTTCGATCCGTTTGGTAGAATGCGATCCCGATCCTCGCTTTCCTTTAATTTATCATTAACTTATTCTTTTCTTTTGTCACCATAACCACCTATCATCTTTTACACTTTTATTCCTGAAGTAATTAAACAATTAACATCTAAAATTCAATAACTCCCTGTGGATTCTCGATACCCGACTTATCGCTCTACTTGCTTGTCAAGTGTAGCTGTAGTTTAGGTTCTTTTGCATGTCGAGCGGGAGCCGAAATCAATGATAGTGTCCCTACACGAAGACTCGGTTTTCCTCACATCAAAATTGGCGCCATTGTCGGGGAGTTTGTTTTAGATAGTAATTGTTTTATTATTTCGTAGTATTTTTCCGTTTGTATTTGTATTCTTTGTTTTAACCTTTTTTGCAGGATTTTCATACTTTGAGTGCTAAGAAACTTTCATTCGCGGTTGCTCACTTTATTTCTTGGTTTCTCCATCTTTCAACAACGAGGTAACCATGTCTTTCTTTTATAGTTATTACGGTTATTCTAATGATTCATACTTTGGGGATAGTTTTCAAGTTTTCCATTTTCAAGATTTTCTTGAAAATGAAAGACTTGAAAACATTTATCGGAATGAAAATCGTTATTGGGAGCTTGAGTTGGATTCATTATTCGAATCCAATGACGATCTTTATTTCATTACTTTCGAAGACGAGTTTCAACCAAATGAGGAGTCCGAGGCTCTTGAGCCGAGGAAGCCTACTTTGGAAGAGACTTTTCTTCTTTACTCCCAAGGTTTGGAAGGCTTAAATGATGCTGGAATGAGACTTGGTTCACTTTGCGATGAGTTGAATTCTTATGCACAAAACAACGAGGAGGTGGAAACTTGTGTTTCACCTCAATTTTTCAAATAATTTCTCATCGAGTGTGAATCTCTCTCCCTCGAAATTCAATCTCCTTCCGACGATGAGTCGATTGAGATTGAATTTGTTTCATCACCATATTCGTTTTCCGTCATCGAACCATTAGAATCACCGGTTGATTCCTATGAGTCGGTAGAAACTTTTAAAATTTCTACACTTTTTGCCGACGAGGACTCTTTACCAAACTTGTTTTCGATGGATGTTATCCCGACGTGTGCACCATCTCCCATTCCCTTTGAAAAACCTTTGGGAGGTGAATCGATTTTTCTTGGACCTCAAGTGTACTTTTCCCCCTTGTTATCCAAATCCCCCATCGTCCGCCTAGAATTTCAAATTGGCGATGGTTCATTTCTTTCACCACCCACATGCCTTCCGTTGTTCAAACGGAATTCCAATTTTTCAGGAGGCATGCATACTCGGGAGGGTCCACCGTTGATCCTCCAAAGTCAAATCGTGTTTTGGATGGACCCTCAAAAATTTCAACTTTTGGTATATAGTTAATTGCACATCCTAAGTGTAGGTTGTATATACTAACTTCTTCATTTTTGTTTTTCTTAATTTTAGCCTAGTGTAATTAGATAATCTCTTTTTCTTTCTTTTTGTATGCTTGGTTCTAACTCTTTTTTAGGTTCAACGGACTTGAATTTGCGGAGAGCAGCGATGGGCCGACTACATATGAGGCCATGGTTCATGGGGTGAGGATTCCATTTAGTATTTCAGACTTAGCGGATTTTATGGATGTTCCTCTCCCTGCGGATCCAGTCAGTTTTCTCGATGGGTCTATCTTCGGCCGTGGGACATTGATAGAGGTCCTTGCATCGGGCGAGCCGTGGAAGAGGGATGCTTTCCGCTCGGCTGCGATGGAGGACTTGCCTAGACTACTACACTACATCAATGTCCATTCCTTCATGGTGACGAACAACTGGTCTGAGGTTCGTCACAAACATGCTGCATTGATTTATACTATGCTGAATGGATTGGGCAGTATCAGCTTGCCCGCTATTTTTCTAGATATGATGTGCGCTACTGCGAAGGAGGTCGCCTAGAGATTTTCCCTTCCTTTTCCTGCCCTTATCAAGAACATATGTATTTCACGCGATTGCCCGGAGATGGACGCAAATCGTAAGCATTTGCCACTCGGGCTTCTCTCTAAAGACAACATCGCAAAAATGCTGAATCGCGAGTGGGGGCAACCGGATTGGAAGAGACAGAGGGCAGAGATGCCTGACTTGCCCGACGATGAGGAGGATGAGATCAGAGAGATGGAGACGGGTGAGGGTTCTCATGCTCCACACACAGAGGATGATGCCTGCTTTGCGGCATACTAGGCCGTGTAGGACCAGCGCTGGAAGGAGACCCAGCTCAGGTGGGCGACTTGGGAGTCCCGCCTGGATCAGCAGCAGGCTCAGCAGGAGAAGTTTCAAGCCGAGCTGCGGCAGGAGTGGGCTTTGCAGAGGCAGTCTAGGGCACAGAGCAGACAGGATTACCGGATGATGCAGCGGATGATGAGAGATCTTTATCTGCAGCGCAGTGATTCCGACTCACCAGTGCCTCCTCATTTTCAGGACCCCTCTGATCCTAGTGGTTCTGGCCACTAGGCTGTTGCTATGCTGGGTTTCATTTTTGTATTCTGGGATCGGATAGTATATTGTACTTTTTATTTTTATTTTTATTTGTATTTGTATTTCTTTTATTTCAGAAGTTGTAATGTATTAAGTAATTTTGTATTGAACTTATGAAATGAGAAATGAAAATGTAGTTTGTGGTTGTTTATTGGATTTTGATGTGTGTGGCCTTCCATTTTATAAAATCAAAAAGTTCACCATCAATTTATCTAGTATTTGCACTTCAGCCCCTCTATATTATTGTGACTTGTGACATTGATTCTCTTGACTTAATACATCGGTACATATTCTTCATATGCTTTGTACTAACTTGTTTTGCAGCTTCATTTGGACTTGTACTTATGGAGATCGCTCCACGTGTGGGTAATATCATTCTTTTCCTAGCTTTGTGTTGTGCTCTTTAATGGACGCATTGGGGACAATGCAACATTTAAGTTAGGGGGTGTAGGATATTTTATCCATTTTGCTGTTTAGTCCTTGGATTTGATTACAATTTAGTTACAAAGCATGTTTTTGTTAAAAATTTGAAATTTTTCAAAAATATTTTCTTTCTTTTTTCTCCTTTATTGGGCATTTTGCCTTGTTTCCGATGATAAATTTTAATAATTGCCCGATCAAATAGACAATTCAACTATGCATGTTCTCGATTTTAGAAGTTATTAGATTTTAGTCCCTAAATCATTGATATTATGAATAACTTCATGAATTAAACTTTATTCGTGAACATATGCACCATTCTTGTTACATTGATTTGGTTTAAGATTTTTATAACTCGGTATGCTTTTGTTGCATTGTATATACTTACACCGAGTGAGATTAGAGACTTATCTTCATTTGTGAGTGTATACACTATTCTTTCTTCTTTGAAAACGTTAAATTCGTCGGTAATCTCTTTATTCTTTCATTGACTGTTCATTAATTGAGTTCATACTTGAAATGTGTTACTTGAGCATGATTTTCATACGTTGTTTTGACTCGACAATTGCGTATACTTTGTGAAATGATCATAGGCCTTCTTTGTTTTATCACCCATATGACCTTGACCTCACCCTTTATATGTTCCCTAGTCAACCCACTTGAGCCTAAATACTAGCCTTTCTTTTCATTACCCAAAATCCCATAACCAACTCCAAATTGGAGTTTTATACCATATATATTACCTTACATACCCTTGTTTGGATTGTTGCTTGGAATTGAATGTTATTATTGTTGTGTGGTTGCAATTTGAGTATGAAATGAGTAAGAAAAGTCAGAAAAAGAAAGTAGTGAAAAAGTTAAGAAAAAGAGAAAGCAAAAAGCAAAAGAAAACAAAAGAAAAAGTGAGAAAAAGGAAGAAAAGAAAAAGAAAGATAAAGTTGTAAATATTGTTTGTAGTGTTTCAATAAGCTTTGATTACTCTCTTGATTGTTATATCTATGCTCGTTTGGACATCTTTGTCCAACTTTTGATATTGCCCACTTTTTACATTATTCCGAGTTTCATCCCCAAACACTTTGAATCTGTATATACATCCCTTTCATTTCGTACCTTAACCTAGCCATACATTACAACCCTATTACAAGTCCTATGTGATCTTAAGTAGATGTAATTCAAATGTTTAAATAGTTTTGATAATCTGTGAAAATGCATTTCGCCTCTTTTAGTGTGCGGTATCCTTTCATTGAGATTACAGTTTTTCAGTTTATATATAGCGTTCTTCTTTTGTGACATATGCGCGGCCTAGTTTCCATTTACATTTACTCCTTATGCCCGCATGTCCCCTGTATTACCTCCGTTTTCATAGTGAATTCATTTGTTGAGCGTAATGCCCATGAGGATTGAATTTATGCATGCTTTGATATTTAGTATCCGAGTTATTTAAGTTTTTCGCCAAATCATACCTTGCATATGCTCACTCCCCTTCCACATGTTAGAGTTTCAATTCATTTAGGTGCATTCGATAATGTTAATAACTACGGACTTCTCATTCGAATTCGTTTGCTATGCTAATAACATGTTGAAATCTTGTTCGCACTGATGAGTTTGTCTTACTTGATTGGGCATATATTGAGGAAACTTTATGATGTTTGTGGGTTCCATCACTGAAAACCCTCACGAGACGACACTCGTCCACTAGGGTAACCTAGGGGTTTAACGGCTTATTGCATACGCTAAATGCAATCGAATCGCCCGTAAAAGTGGCCTTATCTTTTTTATTGATTTTATACCATACTTTTGTACTCTCTCCTGTGTTGGTTTATTAGTTCTTCTTGTTGCATCCTATTTCATTGCTAGGGACTAGCAATGTGTAAGTTAGGGGGTGTGATACGGAGGAAATATTGCGTATTTCACCCGTTAACCTACGCGTTATTAGCCCCCTCGGGTATCTTATTCCCTATATTTATGCTCGTTAACCAGACAACCCTCGGATTTCTATGTTAACATGTTTTGCAGGGGTTAATTGAGCTTTTGTAGGTGTTTGGATGCTTAGTGTGAACATCGGATGCGTTTCGCTCGATTTCCGTACACTATCGCATGCGCAAGGGCACTTTAGTCTTTTGACAGCTTGGGCACCTGGCCCGACATCTACACGGAAGTTGTAGCTCTCCTCACTAGCTTCGCGTGGCCGTAAACGGTGCGTGATTCCGATGCATAACGACAAAGTTACAACGATTTGAGCGACGTTGGATTGTATGCCAATGCAGGGAAAATTGCAGGCTACCCCTGCTTGATCGATCGATCAAGCCTGGGGGTCGATCGATCGAGCCTTATTATTTTTGCCACGTTTTCCACTGTCGATTGATCGACCACAGGGGTCGATCGATCAATCCCCTGTTTTTCCCTTGCAGATGTTTTCTTCCTTTTATTCCAATTTACTATATAAGTTGGTTTTTGTTGTAATAACACACATATATACTTAGACTCGTATATTCTGATTTAGATAGTTTTAGTTAGGGTTTGGTGTGAAGAGTTCATTCCTCTCTTCTTCTTGGATTGACAACCCATGTGGTTTGTATGATTGAACTATTCACTTCCTCTCCATTAATATAGTTTGTTCTTCTTGTTCTTCTTCTTCTTCTCTTGCATTGTAATTTAGTTTCAATGCTTTCTAACTAGTTTACTTGCTTTAATTCTTGCTTTCTTAGTTTAATTAGCATAATTTAGTTTAACTCACCATGCACCCTTAGATAAATAGGGTCGGGATTTCATTTCCGCCATTTTCGGTCCCCGAGCTCCGAAAACTAGGTTTAGTGCAAAATCGCGTTTAATTGAAACCGCGTGTATTAAAGTTGGATTGTTATGCGTTTAACTTTATTTGTCACGCAACTTTAGTGTTTATAGCGACAATCCGAATTTAATCCACGTGCGACCATTTTCCATTAAATGTTTAATCTCGCAACTTTGGGTTAAATTCCTTCTTGTGTGATGTTTATGCTTAATTGATTATGCTCGATTAAATTGCTTTCGAGCCTTAACTCTAGTTAGTAGTTTCTTTGATCCTTTTGGTAGAATGCGATCCCGATCCTCGCTTTCCTTTAATTTATCATTAACTTATTCTTTTCTTTTGTCACCATAACCACCTATCATCTTTTACACTTTTATTCCTGAAGTAATTAAACAATTAACATATAAAATTCAATAACTCCCTGTGGATTCTCGATACCCGACTTACCGCTCTACTTGCTTGTCAAGTGTAGCTGTAGTTTAGGTTCTTTTGCATGTCGAACGGGAGCCGAAATCAACGATAGTGTCCCTACACGAACACTCGGTTTTCCTCGCATCAGTTGGCACCTTTCGAAAGACTTTGAGATGAACCGATTTAGAGCGACGAGCATTCCCGTGAGTTTCTTCACGTCTCTTATGGTTCAGGGGACTTGGACCCTGTTGATTGTGTCGATTTTGTTTGAGTTGGCTTCAATACCTCTCTTGCTGACCAAGTACCAAAGGAATTTTCCTGACTGGACACCGAATGAACACTTACTCACGTTGATCTTCATTCGGTACTTACCGAGGATTTCAAAGGTCCTTGATAAGTCAGAGAGGTGGTCATAATTGAGCTTGCTCTTGATGAGCATGTCATCGATGTAGACCTCCATAGTGCTTCCCATTTGGTCTTTGAACATCTTGGTGACCAATCGTTGGTAAGTTGCCCCTACAATTTTTAGCCCAAATGGAATAACCTTGTGGCAATATAACCCAACTGTGGTTGTAAATGTTGGTTTGTCTTGATTCGGGTCCTGTAGAGGGATCTGGTGATATCCGGGGTATGCGTCCAGGAAGCTCATCCTTTCATGTGCTGTCGTGGAATCCACCAGTTGATTAATCTTTGGGAGGGGGAAGTGCCTTTAGGGCGTGCCTTGTTGAAATCAGTGAAATTGATACAGACTCTCCTTTTTTTTTTCTTTGGGATAACCATTGGGTTGGACAGCCACTTGGGGAACTGGACTTCCTATATGGATCCTGTGTCCAACAGTTTTTCAACTTCGTTTTCCACTGCCTTGGATTTTTCTGGAACGGTTCGGTGAGATTTTAGTTCTACTGGTTTAAAATTTGGGTCAACGTGTAGCCGATGACAAGTGATGTTAGGATCAATCTCGAGCAGCTCGTAAGGATCCCATGCAAAGACATCTAGGTTACTTCTAAATAGGGTGAACAACTCCCTCTTTTCGCGGTCGGTAAGTGAGATTCTAATCAAGAACTTTCTTTCATCCAAGCTGCTACCGGCTGTGACTTCCTCCAAGTCCTTAATGACTTTTTTAAAGGGGAAGATCTTGGTCTCCTCCACTCCTGGTCTCCCATTCCTTAAATTCTATTTAAAGGGCATTAGGCTCTCCCGCTCTTCGTTCTTACTTCTAACATATTCAACCTTCTTCTCTGGTTTGGGACGGATGGCTTCTATAAAGAACTTTCTCTCCATCGCCTGATCTCCATGGATCTCCACCACTCCTCATTCAGTTATACATTTGAGCTTTTGATGGTAGGCAAAAGGTATGGCCTTCCTTGCGTGCAGTCATCCTCTGCCGAGGATTGCTGGGTAGGGCGAATCAATATCGACAATGAGAAATTCGATCATTTTTTAGATGTTTCCTGGAGATGTCTACTTTTCTAGTGAAGCCAACTAGAGGAATGGTGGCTTCCTTTAGGTCGATGACACTTTTAACTTCTTGAATAGGTCGAGATGCATTACTTCGGATGAGCTACCCTGGTCGTCGAGCAATTTTTCAACGTCATAGTTAGCTATCCTGAGTGTAATGATCAGCGCGTCATGATGTGGGGTTCGTAATCCCACTATATCCTCATCTGTGAACACAATATGCTTGTTATAGTCGACATTTTATGTTCACCAATGCTTCCCAGCTTGTGTTTTGGCTTGGATCGATTTGGAAAGCTTGCATTAATGCCGTAAGTTCTTTACTTCCATTCGGACCGTATTTCCTTGAATCTCTTTGAGGTCGGATGTTCCATGAATTACTGCATGTAATACCCCGTGATTTTAATGACTTTTAAAATGGGTTATATTTTAAATTAATGGATTAATTGTATTTTATTATAAATTAATTCATTTGGGTTTTATCCGAATTGTGGATATTTAAATGGACGATTCTGAATATTACTTAAAGATATTTAGGTAATATATGAATATGATGTCATTATTATGACGGTGTGATATAATTTCGGTAATTTGGATTTTTTAGTCAGACGCGGTATGGGACGTGTCGGGACTAATTTATTAAATTAAAAAGGAAATTTATTTTCTATCGACCTTATAGTCATTTCGACTACGTCGTTGTGTCCGCAAGGTTAGAAATAATCAGAAAAGTCTATTTGGATTTTAATTTTGAGTCTCGGGTCATTTGGAAATGAAAAGACAACCCAAAAGGGCATTTTGGTTATTTTTACAAGGGGGATGAATAGTGATTTCGGGTTTTGTCTTATTATAAGTATTTGGAGATTAGTGTATGTAGGTTCATTTCATCTCTTCTACACAAAATTGAAAGGTCATCTTCTTAGAGAGAGTGAAAGGTTGCTTGGAAAGAAAAATAAGTTTGCTTGGGAAGGAGGAGAACCAAAGGTCAAAGGTCACCACCACCATCACCACCTATGTTATTCAACTCCAAAGGATAAGATCTTCATTAGAGGCAAGTGTTTGATATTTACAATTTAAGTTCGTATATTTTCCATGTTAGGATAGTTATAAAAAGAGATGATTTTCATGCTTGAAAGATGAAAGGATATAGTTGTTAATCGATTTTTGGAATCTAAAAATATATAGGAATTAAACTCATGTTGTAGGTAGTTAGTAATCCAATAAATATTCATCAATCTGTGGAAGAAATTCTGAAAATAATTTAGTGTTCTTGAAGATAATATGTTGATAATTTTCTGGAAAAAGAGGTAAAAATGAGTGGAATCAGAAGAGCCAATTTGGAATGTTTAGATCGTCTTTTTGAGTGCATTTGGATGAGATTTAAGAAAAACTCAAAACACATACCTGACTCAATTTTTCGTGTAGAATCCAAATCTGAAGTTGGATTGATGATTTGAATAATTTTTGGATCTGATTTTTCTAAGTATTTAAAATATGAGAATTCATGATGTTGTTTCTTTTAAATGTTGGTTCTTATCTCAAAATTTTTGTAGATCTTCGGTGATTATTAATTGGATATTATGGGACTTAGAGAAGATCAGTAAGCCCTAGTTAAGATTTGAATTAATTTGATTGGGATTTAATTGATTAGAATTATGATAATTAAAGTTAAAGAGATTTCGGTTGCTAGATTCATGTGTTGGATTCTAATCTGTTTGTATGAGGATTAAGGATAGTTCAAGTAAGGGAGATTTAATATAGCACCTGGGTAGCCTTAGGGTTACAATTTAAACATCAAGGAGTGAGTTTAAGCTCATTATTGATTTCGCAAGGGCTGAGTGTAGTACAAGAGCGTAGTGGTATGGCTCCTGGATAGAGATGGGAGTTTAGAACACATTTGGTTGAAAGAGGGTATGAGGTTATTCCGATCGCATACTTGAAGTTAACGAACCTCCTCGATCGACAAAGTTAAGTAGTAGTGTATTGGAGGGGTTCCTTGTTTGGATTTCGCTTTGCGAGACGCTCCGCGCATGTACCTTAACGACGTCGGGAGTGGAGAGATGTTGTAGGATGCGAGGATAATTAAATTATGAAGTAACGATATGACATTTTAATACGTGGGATTTATAGAGATATAATGCTACGTAAGGGAATAATCTAAGGTTAATGTGAGTACCTTGTTGTTAGTATACTATAGGTATGATAATACCTATTTGATTGATTAATGATTGTGTGTATGACATACCTAGCTTACTTGCTATCGGTGGGAGGTTTGCGCGTGAGGGCAGTCATATCCTGATGAATCCATGGGATCTTTGATTTGTCGCTCGAGAACATAGATCTATGAAAGACTTATCGGGGAGTTGATAAGTCCACTGACTATGGGTACGTAGGTATGTGCGTGACCCATGGGTATGAGAACTATGTTCGCCTCCAATGATTGTGTTGTTGTTTATGGTTCGAGGTATCCTCACCGAACCTTTTGTCCCCTTTTCGGCGACCAGCGATATTGGGACATGATAGCAGAGTAATGCATTGCTCCGCAGTTGTGACTCGGGGTGCCGTATTATATATAAATATATATATATAATGGATTAAATAAATGAATGGATATTTATTATGGTTAAATCTATCTACGGTGATAATTTTAGATAACGGTGAATAGAGAAAGATAATTGAATTAAGTTAATGAATGTTTATTGAAAAACTTAATTCATATTAATGAGAAATGATTCATGTTAATGAGAAACGATGAGAAATGTAAATGAATAATAATGTTACGTATGGTATGGGACATACGTGGATTATGATATTGGGATGGAATTATAATATGGAGACTAGAAAAGAGGAACCATTAACTAGGAGGTTAATATGAGACGTTAAGTGTGCACTCTAGTTGAGAGGTGAGAATGGCAAGTGAGAGTTGTGTTTAACATGTACATAATAAAAGATTTATTTCACTTGTTAAATACTTGCTGTTTTAAAAATCATTTACACATTCGGGCTCTGACCCGTTTCCTTGCATATTTTCTTTTCTATTGTCTTCTATTTCAGGTGTCCAGCAGCAGGGACGCCAACCTTAGCGGATTATGACAGGCTATGGATTTATGGAGTTTTGCGTAGACGCCTATCATCATTTGATTCACAGTATTCTCTTAGTAGGGCATGTCGCCCAAAGGATTCAGTTATCTTCTTCTATCGGGGTCAAATACTATGGTATTCGTGTCATTTTAATACATTTGATATTGTTGGGATTACTGTAATGGATTAATACTTTTTGGGAATGTTTATTCCAACTGCATGTAAATTCTTTTGTGTTGTCTAATTGGTTATCAGTGTTGTAGAATAAAATGTGTTTTGTTATTCTTAAACTAGAAATGGATTTTGTTAAATTAAAATTTGAAAAGTTTTTAACACCAGCTTAATTGAGTATTGGGTGAGTTGTATATGTTTTCGACAGTGATGCTAAGAATGAGCCAACTGTATATTCTGTTTTAATTTGGTATGGGACTGGGCACCCGGTATTTAATTAGGCGGGGTGTTACAGGTGGTATCAGAGCATCAGGTTCTAGTGTCCTTTAGGGTCTGTACGACTTACTGTGTTTTCAGCTTAGCGTTCTTTGATATAGAGCCCTATGTTTAGGATTGTTGATTTCTTTGGTAAGATTTCGTATATATCAGTGAATCTTATTTACGTTCGGGAGTGATCGAACAAAGAAGTATGGCAGATGAGGGCCATTGAATGGGTAGCGGAGATCGTACTTAGGAGGTTATGAAGTATGTTGGAGTATGATGACCGTAGTCGAGGTCACCCCTATTATGGAAAATTAAGGAGAGACATCAGTAGAAGTTCCTGAAATGCGGGAATTGTGTGTGTTACCTAACGAAGGCAATATATTCAAAGGCTTGGGCATATAGTGGAGTGTGGTTATCTAGAACTGAAAATTTGGTGTAAAATTTTTCTTGACTCATCGGAGCATAGTTATAATAGTGGGATTCAACAACCACCACCCACGAATGAGGGAATGTTTTCTATATAAGGAATTATGAGGCGTATATTGATTTTTGTAGCGATTAATATTGTGTGGGCTATAAGGATTGCTAAACTTAGCCTCTAGCATCGTTATTTACGTAGAATCACTGAGGGGTGCGACACACCTATATATTACATGTTATCACGTGGGTTTGATTTTTATCATGGGATTACTTACTTTGGTCATGTTTGAGCATGATGTGACTATCGGCATGCATTGACTTGTGGTATACGAGAGCTTATGTACTACTATTAACCAGCATCTTGTCTTCTAGAGAAGAGTAGATGAGTAGACTCTATTTGAAATCATTAAAACCTAATTTTTTTTAAATCGATAAACCTGATATGTTTTTTTTTCGATAAACCAAATTTTTATACACTATTGAATAAGGACCTTAGGAGTTTCGATGACCGACTACTTTAAGAAGTAGTGTATCGGGGTGGTTCCTTCTTTGGATTTCGCTTGCGAGACACCCCACGGATCTAACTAATAACCGTTGGGAGTCGAAATAAGATAGGTCTTTAGGATATGAGTTTATAACCTTTGCTATAATTATGGAAGTGGTACGATAGGGTGTATGGGCGCCCTGGATGATTGGATTGTAGTAGTTTTCAAAATTGTGAACTAGTAAGTACTTGTGACTTCAGGATTTATTTGTTTAATAAGTGAGGATCATTTTTCCCAAACTTTGTCACGAGGACGGTATAGGGAAGAGTGGGTATAATTTAAATTTGATTCAGTTGGAACTATATGGTGAGACTTAGTGTAACATCGATGGGGATTTTCGTTAATGTACTGTATGGGAGGTACTACTTAGATTTCTTGCAATGTGAGATTTATACTCAGAGTTGACCTTATCAGTATGGTTCATTTTTCTGAATTTCGGGACGAAATTCTGTTATAAGGGGGGAAGTATGTAATACCCCGTGATTTTAATGACTTTTAAAATGGGTTATATTTTAAATTAATGGATTAATTGGATTTTATTATAAATTAATTCATTTGGGTTTTATCCGAATTGTGGATATTAAAATGGATGATTTTGAATATTACTTAAAGATATTTAGGTAATATATGAATATGATGTCATTATTATGACAATGTGATATAATTTCGGTAATTTGGATTTTTTAGTCAGATGCGGTATGGGACGTGTCGGGACTAATTTATTAAATTAAAAAGGAAATTTATTTTCTATCGACCTTATAGTCATTTCGACTACGTCGTTGCGTCCGTAAGGTTCGAAATAGTCAGAAAAGTCTATTTGGATATTTATTTTGAGTCTCGGGTCATTTGGAAATGAAAAGACAACCCAAAAGGGCATTTTGGTTATTTTTACAAGGGGGATGAATAGTGATTTCGGGTTTTATCTTATTATAAGTATTTGGAGATTAGTGTATGTAGGTTCATTTCATCTCTTCTACACAAAATTGAAAGGTCATCTTCTTAGAGAGAGTGAAAGGTTGCTTGGAAAGAAAAAGAAGTTTGCTTGGGAAGGAGGAGAAACAAAGGTCAAAGGTCATCACCACCATCACCACCTATGTTATTCAACTCCAAAGGATCAGATCTTCATTAGAGGCAAGTGTTTGATATTTGCAATTTAAGTTCGTATATTGTCCATGTTAGGATAGTTATAAAAAGAGATGATTTTCATGCTTGGAAGATGAAAGGATATAGTTGTTAATGGATTTTTGGGATCTAAAAATATATAGGAATTAAACTCATGTTGTAGGTAGTTAGTAATCCAATAAATATTCATCAATCTGTGGAAGAAATTATGAAAATAATTTAGTGTTCTTGAAGATAATATGTTGATAATTTTCTGGAAAAAGTGGCAAAAACGAGTGGAATGAGAAGTGCCAATTTGGAATGTTTAGATCTTCTTTTTGAGTGCATTTGGATGAGATTTAAGAAAAACTCAAAACACATACCTGACTCAATTTTTCGTGTAGAATCCAAATCTGAAGTCGGATTGATGATTTGAATAATTTTTGGATCTTATTTTTCTGAGTATTTAAAATATGAGAATTCATGATGTTGTTTCTTTTAAACGATGGTTCTTATCTCAAAACTTTTGTAGATCTTCGGTGGTTGTTAATTGGATATTATGGGACTTGGAGAAGATCAGTAAGCCCTAGTTAAGATTTGAATTAATTTGATTGGGATTTAATTGATTAGAATTATGATAATTAAAGTTAAAGAGATTTCGATTGCTAGATTCATGTGTTGGATTCTAATCTGTTTGTATGAGGATTAAGGATCGTTCAAGTAGGGGAGATTTAATATAACACCTGGGTAGCCTTAGGGTTACAATTTAAACATCAAGGAGTGAGTTTAAGCTCATTACTGATTTCGCAAGGGCTGAGTGTAGTACAAGAGCGTAGTGGTATGGCTCCTGGATAGAGATGGGAGTTTAGAACACATTTGGTTGAAAGAGGGGATGAGGTTATTCCGATCGCATACTTGAAGTTAACGAACCTCCTCGATCGACAAAGTTAAGTAGTAGTGTATTGGAGGGGTTCCTTATTTGGATTTCCCTTTGCGAGACGCTCCGCGCATTAACCTTAACGACGTCGGGAGTGGAGATCTGTTATAGGATGCGAGGATAATTAAATTATGAAGTAACGATATGACATTTTAATACGTGGGATTTAAAGAGATATAATGCTACGTAAGGGAATAATCTAAGGTTAATGTGAGTACCTTGTTGTTAGTATACTATAGGTATGATAATACCAATTTGATTGATTAATGATTGTGTGTAGGACATACGTAGCTTACTTGCTATCGGTGGGAGGTTTGCGCGTGAGGGGAGTCATATCCTGATGAATCCATGGGATCTTTGATTTGTCGCTCGAGAACATAGGTCTATGAAAGACTTATCAGGGAGTTGATAAGTCCGCTGACTATAGGTACGTAGGTATGTGCGTGACCCATGGGTATGAGAACTATGTTCGCCTCCAATGATTGTGTTGTTGTTTATGGTTCGAGGTATCCTCACCGAACCTTTTGTCCCCTTTTCGGCAACCAGCGATATTGGGACATGATAGCAGAGTAATGCATTGCACCGCAGCTGTGACTCGGGGTGCCTTATTAAATATATATATATATATATATATATATAATGGATTAACTGAATGAATGGATATTTATTATGGTTAAATCTATCTACGGTGATAATTGTAGATAACGGTGAATAGAGAAAGATAACTGAAATAAGTTAATGAATGTTTATTGAAAAACTTAATTCATATTAATGAGAAATGATTCATGTTAATGAGAAACGATGAGAAATGTAAATGAATAATAATGTGACGTATGGTATGGGACATACGTGGATTATGATATTGGGATGTAATTATAATATGGAGACTAGAAAAGAGGCACCATTAACTAGGAGGTTAATAGGAGGCGTTAAGTGTGCGCTCTAGTTGAGAGGTGAGAATGGAAAGTGAGATTTGGGTCTAACATGTACATAATAAAAGATTTATTTCACTTGTTAAATACTTGCTGTTTTAAAAATCATTTACACATTCGGGCTCTTACCCGTTTCCTTGCATATTTTCTTTTCTATTGTATCTTCTATATCAGGTGTCCAGCAGCAGGGACGCCAACCTTAGAAGATTATGACAGGCTATGGATTTATGGAGTTTTGCGTAGATGCCTATCATCATTTGATTCACACTATTCTCTTAGTAGGTCATGTCGCCCAAAGGATTCAGTTATCTTCTTCTATCGGAGTCAAATACTATGGTATTCGTGTCATTTTAATACATTTGATATTGTTGGGATTACTGTAATGGATTAATACTATTTGGGAATGTTTATTCCAACTGCATTTGAATTCTTTTGTGTTATCTAATTGGTTATCAGTGTTGTAGAATAAAATGTGTTGTGTTATTCTTAAACTAGAAATGGATTTTGTTAAATTAAAATTTGAAAAGTTTGTAACACCAGCTTAATTGAGTATTGGGTGAGTTGTATATGTTTTCGACAGTGATGCTAAGAATGAGCCAACTGTATATACTGTTTTAATTTGGTATGGGACTGGCCACCCTATATTTAATTAGGCGGGGTGTTACACTGCAAACTCATGGCCGACGTCTTCCTCGAGCACATTATCGGGCCTTTGGTAGCCATTGACTGCTACACTCTCTGCCTTTTTTTCCACAAATTTGCTCAAGTGTCCAGCTTTAGCTAGCTCTTTAAGGTGATATTTGAGGGCTTTACAGTGCTTAATTTTGTGCCCTCCCTCTTTGTGGAAAGCACTTCACAGTACGTTATTTCTCTTTGAAGGGTCTCCACCCATTTTTCTGGGCCATTTAATGAATGGTTCGTCCTTGATCTTTGCTAGAATCTTGTAGATCGGTTCTCTGAAAACTGTATTTACTTCTTAAAATGTCTTCGAGGCATCACTCTTATTCCCATTCTTATGTACATTCTTACTTCGTTTTTTCTAACCCTCATTCTTGTCGCTCCCCTTACTGGTGACCTTAGCGCGACCATTTTCTCCTGTACTAAGATGAGTCACATATTCCACTTTGGCATATTTTTCAATACGAGCCCTCAAGTCATCGACGGTTGTGGCCTCTTTCTTAGTGAGGTACTGGTATAAGAGGTAGGAGCTAGGTATGTCAATCTTAAAGGATGCAACGATGACCTGCTCTGAGCAGTCCTCAACCTCGTTGAACAACTCCTAATACCTCTTTGCGTAGTCTCTAAGGCTTTCCTGGGACTTTTTCTTCACTGTCAATAAAGCATCCATCATCTTCGGATGGGAACTCCTGGTAATGAAGCGATTTATAAAGATCTCTACCAAAGACTCAAAGTTCCTGATAGATCTATGGGGGAGTTTTTTTAACCACTTTTGGGCCATGTCATGCAAGCTCGATGGGAAAATTCAGCACATCAATGCGTCCTTGTGGTTCCAATGGGTCATGGCCTTCATGTACTGTCTGACATGATTGATGGGATCAGTTTTCCTATCATAAATATTGAACCTAAGCATGGAGAACTTTTTGGGGGCTTCCTCTTCCTCTATTTCCCTTGAAAAAGGGGACTTCATCTTGGTACAGAGAGCTCACTTGACTAGCTTTCTTGTCGATCTGGCACCTCAAAGTGTTGGGTGTTGGTCCATCTCTCTCCAGACCAAATTTTTTATATCGTCGTTTCCTCAACCGGGGATCTGATAACGACGAGATACTTATTATTTCTATAACTAGTCGTTATCTGATTTGTGTCCCTCAATTCTTTGAGATCCATGTCTTGGGATCCTTCCACAGCTGTGAGATCTGCTCGCCTAAGGGATATGAGTCTGATAATGACGTTGTCGTCTTTGTCTTCGTCTGGTTGAGAATTATTGTTGTAGAATTCATCAATGAGGCCTACCACTCTAAGGCTAGTAGGAAAAGCAATATCCACTATTTCCTTAGATTCTTTCTTGAGTCTTCCATTAAATGGCTCATCAGCCTAGATAATGAGGTCTTCTTTATAGCGTTTCGTGTACCATATGTTTTCACATGTTAACCGTTCCATGATTTTTATCGTCTTTATAGCTTGGGCAATCTAGAGCTTGGAATTATTAACAATTAAGTCTTTAGTCTCATCCTCGGATAGAATCTCCACGTCTTCAAATGAATAATTGAAAAATCTAACAAGTCTAAACCCCTCAACTCTCAATCCTCTGCAAGAACTTGGATCAATCTAGTAGATCCTAGCAAACAGGGGAAGGAAGTCTTCTACCTTCTTGACATACTCATGGATAATTTTTCCAAGAGCAGTAGAGTCTTTCACGGTCTTTATCTGGATGAGTCCAATGAACCCATAGTCTGCTAAGGTGATCTGGGATATGTCTGCCTTTCCAAAAAGATAGATTTTTGTAACATCTTTGAAGAAACCTCTAAACATTAAGGCATCTCCATTAATTTTGGATAATAATATATTAAAATGTTTAATAATGTTATTAACATGTTTTTGATAGTCTTTTGATATTGGAAGATTATTATGACTAAAAGGTATAATCATCTTAGTCTTAAAAGTCTTTTTCTGATAATAAAAATTATCAGCAGGTCTAGTTTTGGAGGATTCTCCAAGAGTCTAAGCATAAGTCTGAGTTTGCGGTCTAGAAATAGAAGTACCACTAATTTGGATAACTGCAAGTCATTGAGTTCTCATGTATCTGGCAATAGCTACCAATTCTTTTTTAAATTATATCCACAGTTTATTCTTCACGTTCCATCATATAGCGTCTATAAAAGTATTTTCATCATCTAAAAATTCTCATCTATATTTGATCAAGTCTGGATATCTTTGACCGGGTCTATATTGGGGGAAATACATCTTCCCAAAGAGTCAATTTTGAGAAACAATCTCATGTCTAGATTTTCCAGGAGGAACTAAGATATCATCACAGTTCTCTAGGATTGGTCTTTCTTGAGAGTCTTCAATATTAGTCTGTCTTTGCGTTACACCAGCATTTGGTCTTACGCGTCTAAGATAGTCTGCCACGTCTTTTTTGTTCAGTCTATTGGTTCCAAAGGAACTCATGCTGTCTAGGTCTTCTATTTGCAACATAAAACATGAAATTATATTAGTGTTAGCAAACATTTTTTCTCTTGATATAATGTTTGGAATGGTATTTTTACTTTCGTTAATATGTATAACAGAGAAGTCATAACCATTAAGCAATTGCTGCCATTTAATAAGTCTATTAGTCCTTGATTTGGACAGGTCTAAATCTCTGAATTTTCCTGCATAAGAAGAGTTAGTATACATAGTAAAATGTTTAGGTCTAAGAAAAAGCATATATTTTTCTATTGCCCTTACTATAGCTAAAACTTATTTTTCATGGGTAGTGTATCTTATTTCTGGATCTGTAAAGGTTCCAGAACTATATCTACAAAGTTTATTTTTCTTCGTCTTATGAGCAATGGCAAAGTATACGGCTCCCCATTGTTTATCAGATGCGTTTATTTCTACGATAAATTGGTCTTCAGCGTTAGGCAGATCAAGTAAAGGGATATTTTTTACTACTTCTTTAATATGTCTTATAACTTCAAAATCATCTTTAGTCCAATAAAAATGATTAGTCTTCTCTTTTCCTTTTAATTTGGCAGTTAAGATTTGTCTTTTTGAAGCCAATTCTTTAATAAAGTCCGCAACACAATTAAGCAATCCTAAAAATGATTGTAATTATTTTCTATTTTTGAGTTAGTATGGAAACTCAAGAATCTTTTTGGTTATGTGTTCAGCTAAGGATATTTTTCCCTTATTAATATGCATTTCCACAAAATCTATTTGAGTCTGAAACAATTGCATTTTCCTTTCGAAAATAACAATTCCATGTTTATCTAATTCTAAAATAATATTTTTAAGATGGTCTACATGCTCTATCTCAGTCTTATTGGCTACAAGAATGTCATCTATGTAAACAAGAAAAAATTCTGAATAAGGTCTAAATATATTATCCATTCTTCTTTGGAATACTTGAGGAGCATTCAAGTATCCAAATGGCATTACTAGCCATTCGTATTTCCCTTGGGGAACACTAAAGGTTGTCTAAGTAATACTGTCTGGAAGCATCTTAATTTTTCAGAAGCCTGATTTGCAATCAAACTTACTGAATATAAATCTATCTTCAATAAAATTGATTAAATTATTCTTATTTGGTATCTTATAAGAATCAAATTGACAATTCTTATTTAGTTGTCTATAATCTATAACCATATGTCTTTTTCCTCTTTTCGTTCAGATTCATTTTGAACATAGAAGGTGAGGATATTGTGTCTACTTTTACTTTCTCTAATAACGCCTAACTGAAGCATTTCATCCATGTCTTTTTTGAATTCTTCCCTGTCTTTTTGTGAATATCCTTTCTTATAGATTCCACCATTAATAGTGGCATCTGGGTTAATAGGGATAATTTCACAATAACTTTGGTCTTTATCCCACTTAGAGATGAGACTTTGTCCTAAAGTAGGCTCTATTAATTACCTAATCTTTT
Source organism: Sambucus nigra (assembly GCA_949130495.1). Classification (NCBI taxonomy): domain Eukaryota; kingdom Viridiplantae; phylum Streptophyta; class Magnoliopsida; order Dipsacales; family Adoxaceae; genus Sambucus; species Sambucus nigra. Next base: position 177,063,876 of record OX422218.1, on the reverse strand, counting down.
CTTTTTCTACTTCTATATCCATTTGCTTATGTTTGGATATAGATTGAACCTGTAATAAGGTGTGCTGGGCTTAATCTAAAATGTCTTATTGTATAAATGCTATCTGCTTATAACACTTTTGGTCTGGAAACTTACATTATTTTTGTAAGGGTTTAGTGATTTCTAGGGATTCTTGTTGATTTTTAGGTCTAGGTCTACCATGCTCAGTTGAAGAACTCTGATGTTTTATGGGTCTATAATTTGGTTTGACCTGCATAAGGTCAAAGGCACTCTTGTGATCTATTAAAGGGGCTTTAATATTAAATTCCGATTTATCACTAATTAATATCGTATCATTATACTGAGTATAAGGATGATATTTATTAATAAAGTATTGTCCTAAAATAATGTTTCCAGTGAAACTATGATGAGGATCCATTATCCAAAATTGATAATTTGCAGTTTTGTTGGTTTAATTTCCTAATTTAAAATAAATAGGAATAGTCTTAAAGTATAAGGTAAATGGTTCTCCATTAGCTACCTTACCATGGATCTCTTTCTTACTATATAGAAAATATTTTTCAGGGAAGGCATTAGCCTTACAAATATTCTGAGAGCGTCATGTATCTATAAAAGCTAAAAGTCTTTTAGGACAGTCTTTATGTTGCACGAATAACTCTACAAAACATGCATGTGGTTTAGTAGATATTTCAAAATTATTCTTTTCTAAAATAGATATTCCTTTCTGAGGTTTATCTATAAAATCTAATTATGTTAGGTCTTATGTACTACTATCGGAGCAGTAGTCTTCTAAGTTATAGGAATTTCCCTTTCCTTTTAAATCTTTATTTTCTTGCAATCTTTTAGCAATATTTCTATCGATATCTTGATAATATATTTTAATATATAGGTCTATTTGAGTGTCATACTGGCTAGTATAAATTGCTCTAAATCTAATTCTCCAACAGTTTTCATGGTAGTGTACTTGACAATTGACACAAACCATAAATAATTATGTTTGTAAGGTCTCATAGCATTCTACACATCTAAATTCTTTCTTGCTACATTTCATTTCAAATGTGAAATAATGTCTTTCATCATAGTAACATCTCGATATATGTGTTAGTAACTCAGGATTACTAACTGTCCATCTTTTCTTTAAAAATGGGATTAATATACATTTATACCAAGCTTATTCAAAGTCTATATATTCATCATCTAAATCTTCTTGATTAGTTTTCATCATATATAAATCTAAAGTATCTTGTGAGTCTTCATACTCATCGGTATCACTATTATTGTCTTCTGAATCATTATCTATATATGCACTATAGATACTAGTATTATCATCATTTTCTATGTCTGATATTTCCATGACATATAGAATGTCTAATTCTTATTGATCTTCAAAGTGTAATATTGTATTAATAATCTTAATACCTTCTTTATCTTTCTTATTAGGGAAGTCTTTAGCAAAGTGTCCTTCTTTACCACAAGTCCAACATTCTGTAAGGGTAGTCTTAGATTGAGCTAATTCTTTTTCCTTCCTATAATTAGGAACCTTCTTATATTTACTAGTATTCTTCTTAAAGTATCATCTTTGGTTAAATATAATTTTCTATGTTTTAGAGTTCTTTTCTCTAAAGGTAGTAGATGGTCTAAATCTATATTTCTTTAGAAATCCTAAAGGTCTAGTCTTAAACTTCCTATGATTCCATTCTAATTTCTTTTGAATTTGTTAGATTCACTTCCATATCCTCATTGGATTGGAGCGATATCTCTTTCGTCTTTGATTGGAGGGATCTTCTTGAAAGTTTATTTTATTAACTTTCCTTGAGTTATATCACGTCTCTTAGATATGATATAATCTTTGGCAAAATTGATTCTTTCACCAAGGGAGTTATTATTAACTCCAGCTACTCCTGGCCAAATCCTATATTCATTAATTAGGATTTGTCCTACGACTGGTATCTTCCTGAAGTATTCATCTTTTAAGGTCTCTCTAAATTCTTTAATTTGGTAATATAACTGCTCATAATTATTGTTATATTCATTGATCTTATCTAGTTTGCAAATGCTAAGGAGGGCTAACTTAGTTTTTGCTAGGTCTTGTTCATTTATTTAAGCTAAATGTTCAGCTGTAATGAATTTTAATGTAAACAATTGAATATATTCTTTCATTGATCCTTCTTCTAGGCTCTCTTTTATTTTCTCAATCTTAGCTAAGGAGTTTTCATCTGTGGCCTTTCTTAAGTTATCTAAATAGTCTTTTGCAATACCTCTAATGGATTACTCAATGTATTTCTTACATGAACTTGCATCCCATTGTTCATTAGATGCAAAACACATATTCATCTGATTACGCCAGTCGTTTAAGTCTTTCTTCCTATCTTGGACATTGTCTAAGTTAAGGTACATCCCAACTTGTTTTATGGCTTGCTTTCCATGGTCTTAACAGGAGTAAAACTCTTGACTTGCCATAATCACTAGTTGGAAAGTTTTTTATATAATCATGTTTGGTCTTTACCAACATATTTGAATAAATGGGAATGTTTATTCCTATTGGTTTACTAAAAATTTTAGGAGCATCTTCAAGCCTACTACTACTCCATATCTCTTGTTTATTAGGTTCTACTTGTGTATATGACATTACTCTTTCTTTTCCTTCTTCCATTAGTCTTAGGTTTCTAAGAAGTTCTTTAGTTTTCTTGGATTCTTTTAGTTTTAATATACGGTCTTGAGTTATCATATTAAATTTATCACTTCTTTTGGATCCTAAAAGAATAACTTCTATTAAGATGTTATTTAAACGTATTCATGTTTAATTATGAGGGATTATGTCCAAAGTTTTAGATTCTAGATTTTTTCCTAACTAAGTCTTTTTGTTCAATTAATCTTCTAGGTCTAATTACTAGGGATTGTCTTAGTAAACTGAAGCTAGTCTTACTACTACATTCTCCTTCTAAAGGATCATTGCTATGGCTTCTCCCATATTCCTAAATCTAACTTCTTCATTTTGGATATCTTTATTGATAATCTTAGGAGGACCAAAATGGATAGTAACATTTCCACTGACATCGTCTTGATTAATAAACAAAGGTTTATTCTGTATAGTCTTAGTTTCTTGAAATTATAGCAATTGCCAAAGGGTCTTAGCTTTTTATTTCATAGGTCCAGTATTCCTAATACTGTAAGTATGATTGTAGTCTGAAACATTGGTTCTAAGTAATATTTATTCATTAAGTCTACCACTAAGAATTTTTTATTGCATTCCTTCATAAGGAAATTGGGAGAACTTCACATAGCTTTGGAATTCTATATTTATATTAACGTCTGGGATAATATAGTCTTCATAGCCACTAGTATATAAGATTAAATTAAAATGTTTGGCTGTGTCTAGGGTTACTGTAAATGCCGGAATGACATTAAAGTATCCTATGTTGTTTAACATTTCTAATTGGGCTATCCCAATAAGGATTTTCTCAAAATCTTTCCATATTTTATCTATTAAACAACATAATACGTTGATATTATTTTGAGGTCTATGTAATCCTTGGATTCTTGCTTGAAAGAGTCCAAAGGTTAGGAATTGTAACTTCCTATTAGTTCCTATAGATCTAAGCCATTATGAGTCAAAAACTCAAAGCTCAGTGTAGGATTTGTCAAAAGCATGATTTTTTTAACGATAAGTCATGTTATAATTAGGAGTCTTAGGGGTGGAACCTTCTTTAAACAAGTCTATGTATCTAATTACTGGAAGTTGTCCATTATGAATGGAATCTTCAATAATCTTTTAGTCAACTTCACCCTATTCTTTCCATTGGAGAGGATTGGTGAAATTTCTCTCCTTCCACCATGTTCTAACATTAGAGGATGAATCCTTAAGTCTTTGGAGCATACAATTACCCTGTCCAATATTTGGGATAGAGTTAACTATCTTACTAGTCTTACTTAATCCATCATTTATGATTCATCTAATTATGGTCTTTCCTTCCTTAGTTTCTATATAAGGAGATTCTTTAAATTTACAGGAGGTTACCTATTTACATTCAAGTCTTTTTTCAATTATTTCTAAAGAGTCTGAATAATCCTTTTGTCTTTTTATCTGCCTAAGGATTTGTTCATTAAATGTCTTATTATCTTTTCTTGCATTATTGTTAATATCTTGCATTATTTTTAACAAGAGAATTAGTGATTTTATTAATAGTCTTTTACCTCGTCTTCTTTTTCTTGTTTATGCACAGATTCGTGTGCCATCCTAGCTTCTATGGTTTCTACAGTTTTTTCTATTTTATCTAAACGAGTTAAAATAAAAGGAGAGTATAATTCTACTTGGGAGGGTTTATTATATATAAACTTAATTCCTTTTATAATTTCTTCATATTTTTCTTCTACGTGGGCCATGTCTAGTCTAAGTTCATTAATAATACTATCCATTTTGGATGGGTTATGGCTTTCCATATTATTAAGATAATTTGCTAAATTTTGTTGGAATTTAACAAAGTCTGTATAGAAGGTGGTTAATCCTTCTGTCTTATATTTTAAATCTAAATGTAAGTTTTTAACAAAACTATTGTTATAGTCTTGGGTAGATGCTATAGATGCAAAAAATAAATTTAATCTTTCTAATATGAGTTTAGTTGCTTTAGTTGCATTTGCAATCTCATTTACATTTATCTTATAATAAAATCTATCATCATTTATCTTTTCTAGAATTCTTTGGTAAAAATCTGCTAAAGTCTGAATCGAGAGATCTCTAGTTACCTCAGTCTAATCAGATCTAACTATCTCCATTAGGTAGATAATTGTCTAATCTAGGAATAAGCTTAGCTTGTTCTTTAGTAAGATTAATTAACTCACTGTCTTGATTTTTAGTTAAAGTCTGAATTTCTAAAATATCTTTATTAAGGACTTATGTATGATTAGTCTTAATATTTATTTCTTATAGAACTTGTACTAGGTCTATTGGGACTTGATTATCTATTTCTAGTAGTCTTTTAGAGATATTTTTTATCTCTGTTTTTAGGGTTTGAGTGTCTTTTATTAATTATCTTAATATAAGGACTATACACTTATTTTGGTCTATTATACTATTTATAGCACTGGCAGTAACTTGTTTAATATCGGTGTGTTTGGCTGGGATGTGATCAGTATGTGAACAACCGTCTATGTGAGAGGTTAAACAACCTTCTGAGTCTAAATCAATTATGAGTATAGGTAGGTAATCTGGGTTGGTTACAAAAATATCTTAGTAAATGCGAGGGATAAATCCCAAGGGCATTAAAGTATTTTTACTATAAGTCGAAAAGGAACGTCTTATGGATTTGATACCAATTTGGGTCTAAACTATAAATCTTTTAACTATATAGTCTTAAAATAAGGTTTTTGTGACACCCCTACTAATTAAATACCGGGTAGCTACTCCTTTATTAAATTAATACAAAATGTCAAGTTGGTACAGTTAACAGCATCACTGTCGAAAACATTTTAATCATTACTAACCACCTAGTATTTAAAAAGTAAGATGTCAAATTTTAAATTAAGTCTGATTAACATACAGTAAAAGAATTATGAAAGAATATCATAACCATACACCATAAAGTCTCAATAAAGTAACCAACAAATAATAATAAGTCCGGAGGAAAACTCCTCACAACAATCCCACCACTGAAATAAATAAAACAGTATATCCTGAATTAATTACATGCCAACAATCTGAATAACTGAAATATGAAATGTCTCTAATAGAAATGGGCGACATGCCCTACAAATGATGAAAACTGAATAGAGTCAAGACCAAAGAAGCGTCTACTAGCAAGGCGCTGTAACTTCCACAAACAGCTACAACTCGTCACCTGAATGGAAATCCTATGCACGGTGTCCTTGTGGCTGGGCACCTAAAAGGTTTTTACAAAAATAGATTTGAAAATAAACGGATCAGAGCCCGAAAGTGGAGAGTATTTTAAAAACAGCAAGTTATTTAATAACATTAAAACAAAGAATGCAAAATACATGTTAGGACGTGCTCTCACATGAAATACTCACCTCTCGACTAATCGTGCACTCCTAACGTACAGTACCCATCTAAGTGGTATTTATATCTAACTAAACCGACATAAGTTCTAACCCACCTACTTGATTCACAATATGAATTCCCAATGTTATCACTTGAATAGATAGCTTTACTTAAACTCGGATTCTCAATTATTAGCATTACCATTTACTGGAAGTTATCCCCTTATTTATCTTCTCAAGGAGTTACTATAAATTATTCTCATAATTAAACAGGACAAGTCTGTTCATTTAACCATATATCATTCACATCATAAATATACAATACAAGCACCCCGAGACTAAGCTGCGGTGCACACATACTCTGCTATCCATCTCGGTACATCACGTACATAAGGATCACGCATTACGAATCTCTCAGGAATCGTTCTCAGATAACAACAATCATAATCAATGGAGGCGAACACAGTCACATCACATGGGTTACGCACATACCTACGCACCCATGATCAGCAGACTTATTAACTTCCCAATAAGTCCTTCTTTGACCTATGTCCTCAAGGTACCAATCTATATCCCCCCCGTAGGCACACAAAGAATAGATGGCCCTAAGCGAACGCAAACCTCCCGTGATAGCAAGTATGGTAGGTATGTCATACACATAAAATCATATACATATACTAAGAATACACACATCTTAGTAATTACCATAAATTATGAGTGGTATACTTCTCATTCTCATACCAACTTATAATGTTACACAATTCTCATATACCCGGTTAATACAAATATTTAAGTCGTCAATAATCCTCACATCGTATATTGTCACTAGCGTCCTAATCCACAAATATCATTTGGTTCACTCCTCAATATATCCCAATTATCCCAATTATACCAAATAGTTAACAAGGGAAGGTTATCTCTACAATTAAATATGGTTACGGGACACTAGAAATCGAATCAGGCCAAAAAAGCCATTCTGTCAACTCGTTAGAATTCTCGTTCGAACGAGGTCGTTCGAACGAGAGTTCGTTCGAACGAACATCCAACTCGTTAGAAGTCAAACTGTCAACTCGTTAGAAGCTCATTCGAACGAGCTCGTTCGAACGACCTCGGCAGGCCTTCTAACGAGGTGATAGTTTCGAGCCCAGAATTCTCCTATTTCATTTTTCCCAATATTCTTCACCTCTAATCTCATCCAAACATCATTCCAACAGTAGTTCAAGGTTTCTAATCATTCCTAAACATACATAAGTCGTATTTTAACATATTTATGGGGTCAATTCATCCTAAACAACACCCAATTATAAAATCTCCTAATTTTTCCCAAACCTTATGAGTATGAACCCTAGAAAATTAAAGTCATCAATATCCATAATTAAATCCATTTTTGTAACATGAAAGATGTATTTCTAACAGTATAATCACCCAAACACAATTCTACGTACAATCTCTTTATCAAAATATGAGTTTCTAATTCCAATTTCATGGGTTTTTGTCATTCTCCAAAAATAATGCAATTATATAAATTTCTACGCATGGAAAAAGCATTCATTGCAAATAACGTAATTAAAACACGTGCCTTGGATTATTCTCTGAATTTGGTGTTGAATGGATGAAGGTTGCTCTCTCCTTTTCTCCCAAGGTTGAAGGTTGATGATGGAGGTTGTGTTTCTCTTTTGGGAACTTCTCCTAACCTCTCCTAAAACTCCCGTTGCCCTCAACTCAGTTAATTTTTGGTAACGAGTTAGTGGGTTAGGAAATTCCTTATTTTAAACTCCCAAAATTCGTTGGTCATAATTCCTAAAATTCCAAAATTACCAAAATACCCTTTTAAGTTGCCGGTATGGCCTAAAAATGGCCCGGGACCCAAACTAAACCCCCGGCTAGTGTTTTCTGACTATTTCGACTCTTCCGGACGCGTTGGAACACTCAAAATGACCATACCGTTGATAAAAATAAAATTCACTTTTTAATTAAAATAGTTATATTCCTGACGCGACTGTCACACGCGTCCTAACAAAATTTCCAAATTGCCGTATTTCTATCTCGCGACAATTTCAATATTTTCAATATTCATATATTGCCATATATACACGTTAAAATCAAATACCAGCTCGCATCTCGCTAGTATTTTATCCATATTAATTCTCAATTAATACACATTTAATTTAATTAATCCCATAAATAAATATCCATAAAAGTACGGGGTATTACAGTTTTAATATAAGACAAGAGGGGGACCATCTAAAGAAAATAACTAAATGTCTTAGGGGACCACGAGGGGACCACTGAGGAAGAGGACAAAGTCCGCACCGAGTGCGCACGGTTTGGTCTGCACTAGAGAATATATATATATATATATATATATATATATATATATATATATATATATATATATATATATATATTGTCATTGATGATGATGGTTTGTGATAATACTGTGTTTGATAGTTTGTAGTTTAGTAGCAATGCATTCAGCAGGGGAGGAGGGGATCTTAAAATTTGATTTTATCAAATGATCCTTTATTTTTGGTAACTAACTACAGTACTCCATCCGCTCCAAATTAATTGTCATGCTTTCCCTTTTAGTCCGTTCAAAATTAATGGTTGTGTTTATAAAAATAATAGATAACACAAGGTCAGATTACAAAGTTGGATGATGTAAAAGTATTTATCATATTTAGGAGGATAAATTTGGAAAGTAAAAACAATTATGAAAATGTTCGACTTTTAAACGATGACTATTAACTTGGGACGAAAGGAGTATTAGGTAAGTGATTAGATATATTTGTATTATTTATACTTTATTCATTAGGACTCTTTGGTCCAACGACACTTAGAGAGGTTGAATTTGACCCTCTGCCTCTTGATTCTCAACATCTTCATCGAAGTCATCATATTGATTGGTACCTTCTTGATAGAATTACCACAGTACGACCTTTTGATGAGGTCATTTTGTGGAGGTTAAAGGGCAAACCAAGTGCACTAGGTTCTCGCAACTGCGGGGTAGTGGGGTTAGATGTACACAGTCTTACCCCTGCATGTGCATAGACACTATTTTTGCGACTCGAACTTGTGACCTCCAGGTCATAGTGGGACAAACTTACCATTTTGTGAAGGTTAAAAATATTTTTTTATCAAGACAATCCCTAGCTGAACCCATCAAATGATCCTAAACATATTAGACCCACTCCCCTAAACCGACCATCTACCACCTACATCACAATGCCACCACCATGAACCCAGCCACTAATTTCGTCCACATAGCCCAACCTCAATTCACCTTGCATCATTGAACCCAAGGCCTTTCCCAACCTTGCAAATTCCCCCTTAAAGAAACCACAATGGTGGTGCTACTATCCAAGAAAATTTATAAGTTCACAGATTTCCATGACTATAATGGTGGGAAGAACAGTGCATAGAAATTCTCTAAAGTTTGAGAACGACTGATGATACAAACTTCATTTGTTCATATCAACTCATACGAACAAATGAAGTTCGTATGAGTGTGAGTTTGAATTAATTTGAGGAAACATTTCTTTCACTCGAACGGATATTATTCATATTGATTCATGCGAACAACATTATAATTATTGACGAAGGAAAAGTTTGATGTGTAAATCTTCCTTTCGAGAGAGCTCATTATTGTAGTTGCTCTTAGCAGGTTAACCAATAGGAATAAAAAAGAGCCAGCGACCTTCATCATCGAGGTGGATTTTGGAGGCAGTCACGGGCAAGAGGATGGCATTGCCTCCATTAGTGGTCGCTATGAGTGAATAAACAACAAGGAGCTATGTAGAAGGACGAGGTGACCTCATCGGAGGTCGAGCCTCCTATGGTTAGTGAATTATAGGTGCTCTTCTTCCTTTGTTATACACAATTAATATTAAGAGAGTTTGAGAGATAAACTTTAAGTTAAGAGGCTGAATTTGGACCTCCGTCTCTCGTTTCTCAACTTCTTTATCAAAGTCATCCTATTGAGTGGTATGTTCTTGATATATTTCCACTCTCGACCTCTTGACGAGATCGTTTGATCATTAAGCTAGTTTAGAGTTTTTTTTTTGTTGAGCCAAGCCCGAGTCGGACCCCATAAACGGTCCTAAACCCGTTAGAACCTAACCCCCAACCCCAATCTTATACTAACTACATTACAACACCAAAGCCACCACTAACTCTGTCCACAAATCCCACCCTCATTTACCTTTCACCTCCGATCGCAAGGCCTTTTTAGACGTCAAAAATACTCCCCCCAGCAGGTCCAACAATATGAACTTAGAAGAGCCAATGCCATTCGTCATCAAAAAGGCTTTTGGAGGAAGCTATGAGAAAGTGGACGGCGTTGCCTCCTTTGAAGATGAGGTATTGATGAACATTAAGGAGCCGTTTATAAGAACGGGGTGATCTCATTAAAGGTCTCTCTTCCTCTAGTTGTTGATAGTGGTACAGGTGGAGTATGAGAAAAAATGGGAATAAGAGTCTCAAATCTGGGTAGCCACTCCTTAAACATCGCCGAAACCCAAAAACGTATAGCGGATGACATTGAAAGATGGATTAAGAATTTTGGCTTCAAACTAATTATTTTTTAAGGAGAATTGGGTTAAAATACTTGGACTTGATCATGGAAGTGTTGTCTTAAACGGGAGTTGGGCTTATCGTGTGTGTTCAAGACCATTTAAGTATATTGCTCACATTATGGATTTTATTGGTCTAACTATGGGAATTAAAACTAAAATTGTTCCAAATTTCACTTTTAATTCCTTTGCCCAAACAAGTGGGCTTGGGATATATTGGGCTTGGAGTTTGGATCACTCCCTGAAGAAAAATTTATTTATTTTTACATTAAATTGTTCGTAAAGATATTTGGAGCAAAATAGTTAAAATAAATTTCAAATTATTTATGGATTTGGCACGGCCTTTTGTAATTTTCCCCGAAAGCTTGTGGATGAGCTTTTCTGAAGGAGGAGAGAGTGATATGATGTATGGCCCAAGAACGGGTGGGTTAAATTGAGCATGATAAGAGGGTGTTTAAAACTTTGAATTATTATTTGTTTTAGGTAACTAATTACTATATATATGTGTGTGTGTGTGTGTGTTATCTATTTTCCTTTTTTTTTCTCTTAATTTTGTACTAGTTTTTAGCCCAAGTCATGTAATGACAATTTAAAGAGGCTCTTATTTTGTAATACTTAATTAATGTTAAAAGATTTTGAGAGAGTTAGCTTTGATTGGAGAGGTTGAATTTGCCTTTGCTACTGTTCTTAAGCTAGGTAGTTATTACGTCACTTAAAATATGAAATAAATGTCACATAAGAGATATTGACAATGAACTCAAAAAATACTTCTCGAATGCAATTACGAATGTGTCTCTTATTTTACATATGATAAAAGTTAATGTATATACATTTGCACTGATGAAGATTGTTATGTACAATGCATAAATTTAAAATGTTTGCCATATAAGAACAACATTGTCTATGGAGACTAAGGCCAACTCCAACTAATGTTTCTATCATACATTTTTTCTATCATAGAAATAGAAAGGGCAGAAATATTGATCCAATGGGATCTCTTATCTGAGAGTGAATCTGATGTGGGTAGTGAGTCATATAGAAATTTTCTAATGTGATTTTTTAGATGTAGAAATCCTTGAGCGGTTGGACAATATGCCGACCTACTAAGGGATGCTAACCAATATATCAATGAAGCCCGATCAACACCAGGAAGACCGGTCAACAATGACAAAAAATACCAATAGATGTATACATAAATGATTGTACATATGTAAATGTCTACGATATAAAGACATTCCATCCTTTGATATTCCAGCACTAAATACATTGTAAACCCTACATCCAAGAGACACGAGAAAAGAGGCAATTGAACAATCCCAAAGCAATACACAACAATGGATGTAGTCTCTTCCCTTAAGCCAAACCACTTTAAAAATCTTTTGTCTCTTTTACTTATATTTATCCGTGATCAATTAACTAGCCTAGTTTAAGTTTTTGCATCAACAAGCATGATCTAGAAAATATTCTTACTATTGGTTATAATAATGTGAGTATGTAAAATTTGTGGGTAAAAATATAAGAGTGATCAATTCTCACCTACATGACTGTATGTCCTTTGTTGTTTATCTGGAATTAGCAGGCCAAAATTATACTACTGTTGAAATAGACCAGGGGTCTAGGATGAAAGGGATTTTTAATTAAAAGCATATATGCTCATTCATTGGGTATGAATCAATTTTTGAAAATTCTTTAGCTGGATTTTGCACATTCTTTAGTAGGATTCATGTGTATCTACTATAGCCTTTTGTGGCCCCTGAGACTTAACCACATAGAAGTTAAATAATAAGACTTACCCCTACATTTGAATCAACCTAATTGTACCTTTTGCATTATTTGTTGCATGAAGGGTTGAGTCTAATTTTTGAAATTCTAGGAGATAAGTCTAATTATGCAATTATCTCAGGGTTAAAGTATATTTATTTTATTAAATGTTTGCAAAGGGGTTTGTTTATTTTCTTTGTTAAGTTCTATTTAATCAATCGTCCATAACATGCACGCACTTAAGCATATCATTGCCAACCCTTGCCTGCTAAGCCTGAATAGTTAAGATCTTGTAACCAGAGTAAATTTGAAATATAGAAGACCCCCTGGGGTTTAAATCAGCAGTACAACTGGTTATAAAAAAATCTAGATAGAAAAGTTGTGCAATGCTGAGTACTTTCCCATATTACTCATTATTTTACTTTTTGTATATTATATATGTTGATGTTTCCAGTATCATATAATTGAATCCTAGGTGATGGAAAAGTCATTGGATCTATTGAGAAAGTTGCTATTGATAAAGAGGAAGTGACTGAGGATGTTGAAAGAGAAGAGAATATCCCTACCAAAGTGACTTACAATATTGTTTTTGTAACTGCTGAAGTATTGCCATATTCAAAGACAGGAGGTTTAGGAGATGTTTGTGGTTCTCTCCCTATAGCACTAGCTGCTCGTGGACATAGTGTCATGGTTGTCTCTCCTAGATATATGCATGGTGGTCCTTCTGATAAAAAAATTCCGATGCAACTGATGTTGACTGCCGAATTAAGGTCTATTGCTCTTGAGGGGTGTGGGACATTGCTTTCTTCCACGAGTAATGGGCAGGTTTTGATTGGGTAAGAAAACATATTAGAGTAAATGACATATATTCCCCCTAAAGTAATAGCAGATCTTTATTTACGCCCTAATATTTTTTTTGTTTTGATTCACCCCTTAAAGTATACAGCCAATTTGAAATACCCATTCCATTAGTTGCCTTTCGAAATTATAACTTCTTTGACTCTCTCTCTCTCTCTCTCTCCATATATATATATATAGTTCACATATATAAATAGGTTGTATTTATACTATATATGTATTACATATTATATATATGTATTATAAATACACACCACACTATGAGAAATTCCCACCATTCTTTCAAACGGAATATGATGGAATGGCTATTTCAAAATGGTTGTTTACTTCATGGGTGAGTCGAGAAAAAAAAAATAGACTAGGGGGTAAATCGAGATCTATTATTATTGTATGGGGGCATATAGGTAATTTAATGGGTCAACTTATTTGTTCCCCCCTTCTCATTTCATTTCTCAACTTGTTTATATTTAATGGGTCATTATGTTAATTTAATTCAAGTATGTAGGTCATGGAATAGTTTTGGCTTCTCCCCCTTTGATGTATTTTTGGACCACCCTTCATACCACCGTCATGGAAATCCGTATGGTGCTAACCAGGTACTATATGTAATATTTATTATGTTATTGTGTCAAACTTAACAAAAAATAGGCTATAATTTATATTGACAATGACAGCTTTATTTTCAGTGTTACCCACCTTTTTGGGTATTACAGTTTCGGTTCACTTTACTCTGTCACGCACGCAGCTTGCGAAGCTCCCTTAGTACTGGAGAGAAATGTGTGCTCCTTGCTAATGACTGTCGTGTAGGATTGGTCCCAGTGTATGTGATTCACTTGCTTCGTACTCTTATTGTTATTGTATATATTTCTTCATTCTATGTTACCACTGTCCATGTTCGCCCTCAATCTCCCAACCCATGTGTTATAAGGGTGGTTGATTCTTAGGATCTTCAGTATGCATACCGTAATGCTTTTACATTAATTTTAGATGTGCTCACATGGCCCTTGAACACACAGGTGCTCAAACAGACATTTTTATAAGAAGATCTATTGCCCAACATAAATTTTGAAAATTTACAAAGATACTAGTATAAAATATAACATTTCTTAAGAAATATGAATGGAATTTTAATAACATTACAGTCCCCTCCCCCTAATTTTTGTTGTTGTTTGTGATTCATTATTGATGATATAACCAGGGGCAGAGCAGACATTGTCGTAATGGGTGGAATTTACTATAAAAAAATCTTAGGGGCCATTTTAACTAGTATATATCTTTAGAAGTTCTTAACAGTTTCCATAATACATTTATTTTACTTGCAAAGTATGGATCTTGCCTTGTTTTGTATTTCAGACTTTTGGCAGCAAAGTATCGCCCTTATGGAGTTTATAAGGATGCTCGAAGTATCCTTGTAATACACATCTAGCATATCAGGTAGATATTGTTTGTGTAAATGATTCTGTTCCTTTTATAGAAATAATGTCATTCAGTTCATATGACTAATATACTCAATAATAACACATTACACACGCAATATGCAACAAAGCTATGTATCAACATAAAATGAAACAAGAAATTCCTTTATCAATATTTCAACCCATTTTCTCATATTCATTTCATAATAAGAAATGCTGCAATAAACTATTCTACTATGGCTAAGAGAGTGCCTATAATTAAGTCATAACACTACCGTAATTGTTCCGTTGGAGAAGTGATATCAATAAAAAGTGAAGTCATTCAATCCTACTCACAGAAAACAAAAAAAGAAAACGAAAATGAAAAGTGATTTAAAGTCTGTACAAGTTGGTCAATTACTTGACATGTAACAGTCCTAAATATACCGTTCTATAGCCAGTACGATATGTGCTTTATAACTATGAGTTGTACGATTTATTATCTCAGATAAACAAGGTCGTAAATCTCTTTAGGAATAGACATTAATCATTATGTTATAAATTTTTCACTTTTTGATGTTTAAGAAGTAAAAAGGTGCAATAATAATCTAGAACAGTTTCTTCTTCTTTTTTTGGGGGGGAGTGGAGCCCGCAGCAACTCACAATAATTTTGGGCTACCTCCCGAGTGGTATGGAGCACTGGAATGGGTGTTTCCCACATGGTAAAGGACCCATGGCCTTGACACTGGTCAAGCTGTTAATGTTCTAAAAGGTGCAATTGTGACATCAGATCGGATACTGACAGTTATCTAGGTTATAGATTTTACATATTCTATACCTTCAAGTGGGGTTCACGAAATGAGTGACTTACATTATATCATCTTTTAGGTCTTTTACAATGTTAATTTATATACAGAGTTACTCTTGGGAGATAAAAATTCCAGAAGGTAGACGAGGTCTACAAGAACTTTTGAGTAGTCATCAGATATTCCTCAATGGTATGTGGTTTACACTCGATAAGGAAGCTAACTTGTGATTATATTATTATAGAAATATATATTAGTGGTGGTGTCAATTATAATTTTCATTTGATTGAGGTCTTAACTTTAAAAGTAATTTTTAGATCTTGACACTAGTATTAGGGTAATTTGCAAGAATAACCTTGGAATTAGGAGTCAATTTTGCTTGTGTACTTGGCGCTTTATTGTTGCAAATTGTTCGAAGTTAACTTTTCGTCTCACTTTCATTACAATGCTTTAGCCATGTCAGGAACTTGAAACAAAATCAAAAGTAATGTCGTTTAAAAATTTCAAATTCGATAACAAACTTATAATTCACACAACTATAAGAACAAAAACCACCTCCATTTTGAGCGTATAATACATACACACTAATCCTGCCTTTAAATTGAATAAATCTAACAAACTCGCTCTCTGAAAAGGTAAAAACGAGCGACACAGTTGAATCGTCGGTGTTTTGAGCGGTGAAGGAAGAACTCAGGTCGATAATATGGGGGTCTTCCCGAAATTGTATATTGCGAGTGTTGTGCCTAACTTGTGTGAAGAAGTTGGTCGGGAATAATTGGAATATTCCTACATGATATTGCCTCCCTCTGGAATTAAAGGAGAGAAATTAAATGTAGAAAATTACCATCATTGATATTTGCTTCTAAAATTAATATCCCCCAAGAAAGTAAAGGGAAAATACAGGAAATAAAGGACTTAATGTTAGTAAACGCAAAGGAATTAAACACATACGCACCCATAATAGTGAAATGAAATTATCTCTCAAACCATATGATTTGCCCTGAAATTTGTTATATTTTTCTTTTAATGTTTTATTAGGAGGTTTCTCTCTTTTAGTTGCTATATTAGGATAGATAATGACATTATATTTTAATGTCTTTAGTGTGCCCTCTTTAGTCAATTTTATACTTTAGGGTTATCTTGGCTAGAAATATACTCATTCCTCTAATTAAGGCCTTTGATCACTCTTTCTAATCACTTTACTTTTGGAGACAGGTGATAATTAGAGATACAAATTAGGAATTTGTCCTCTAAATCCATGTTGTAGTGAAAATTCTTACACTTATATCAAATTGGTGTTAAAATTGTATTCACTTCTGAGGTGGTTGCCAAAGTTGTAGTAGAGCCATGGGTAAGGCTTGGAGGAACTGGCCATAACCACTCCTCTCACTGCCCACGATCAGGGGGCACTGCCCCCACCAAATCCCTCCTTACAGATTTGAAAAATCCTACCTCAAACCTCCCATGTCCACTAAGCACCCAAAAAACAACTCAAAATTCCCCTTAAAACCCTAGACATGGAGTCACCACCCCCTCACCGATGAGTCTCGATGACCAACTCCCTTCTTATCTTTCAACCCACATCCCCTTAAAAGCAAAGTACCCTATCCAAACCTAAGCTATGTTAGTTCCAATTGTCGAGTCACTTACTTAACCTCCGTGGATCTTCTTCAGTCAAATCCATGTCCCACCGACCTCACCCTTTGTCCCTCCGGTGATCAGAGCCTCTCACGAACTGTTTTTTGCCTTTTTTTTGCTGAAAACGTAGGATTGCTCAACTCCATGAACCAATCTTCAACCGTCAGGGATCATTTTCCGTCCCAGACTACAGGTGACCTTCGCCGAACTGTTTTCATTCCTGTTGGAGCTTCGGTCGACAATTGGAGCAAGGAGATAGCATCTTCTCACTTTGGTTTGAAAACTCTTAAGTGCTTCGATAAGCCCTAATGGTAAAGTCCGAACCTTGTCCCCTCTTTTTGAGTAAAAATTGCATCTCCACCCTTACTACTTGCGCCCTTAAAATTTCAAACTACTTATGAAAATAACATTTCGTCCCCAACTTTATCAAAAAATCCTAAAACTAACCCTAAATTATTTGGAAATTATAATCAACCCCCTATTTTCTGAAAAAATTACAAAACAGCTCCTCATCTTTCTTAACCCTCTTATTCTCACCCCATTTTTGTAACACACCCACAAACCCCCTTCGAACTTCCCTCGGACAACCCAACACTTACCCTAGACCCAAATTGGATCCCGTACTTAATCATTTTGGTTCTATCATGTATCGAGAGACTGAGGCATTTTAACCTTGGAGAGTTCTTTCCCATCTTCGAGGGAGAAGAGGTTGGGTTCCTTTTCAAAGATTATTGGATATGTTTGTTAAGGACAGATGGGTGACTAATACTCAATTTAGGGATTTGAATCCGTAATGTGTAGATAACTTCTTCCAGCTATTTAGGAATGAAGAGGATTTTGATGATACGACCATTGTTGGTGGTTTCGAGATTGGTTCATTGTTACAGGATGATGTGGTCCGTTCTGGGTGGTATTTTAGGCATGCTTAGAGGTTGAATTTCAGTACCTAGCATTGAGGTAGTTTGTAGTGGATGACATGGCCCTCGTTACTCTGAGATATTGGTGTATTGATTTCTAGTGTCGTCAGTTGCAGGGCCTCAGTTCATGTTTACTGACCATTGTTGGGATTTTTTTATGAGGGGCCTTCACTTGTCTACTAGCCACTACACAATGCGTTACCGTGGACTTCCCTCCTTAGTTGGGGAGAATGGTGGTGTTGCGTTTCTTAACTATCGATCATCTCTATTATATTAATGCTTGTGGGTGAGATTTTCTTAGATTGGGAGAGGGACGTGTCCCAATATTTATTTTATTTTTGTATTTTTTTCACGCTTTATTAGGTTGTTTTTCTCTTTTAATTTCTATATTAGGATAAAGGGCGATATTATCTTTCAATGTTTTTAGTTAGCGATCTTTAGTCATTTTACACTTTATGGTTATCTTGGCTAGCAAGATACCCATTCCTATGAATAAGGTTTGGCCACTCTTGTAATCACCTTACAAGAGTGGCTATCACATGATCTTATTTATAGGCTCCTAACTAGGTTCTAATTCTAACAAATAACTAATAGATAATCCTAGATAAATAAGATATAAACCTTAAACAAAATCTTATATTAATAATTATCTTTCTAATCAAGATAAAAACCCTAAACAAGTTCTTATACTAATAATTATTTTTCTAATTAATTATCTACTACTATTACCAATTACATCACAATAATCCCATGAGGAAGAGGAGATGAATGGTAAAGTTGGGTAAAAACATGCTTTTGAGTATTGACATCAAGGATGAATTTTAGTTGTTGAAAGCTGCCTTGGTAGGTTGTAAGAAGGGGCAATGGTCATTTAACTATCCGATCTTCTTTTGTGTGAGAATCTAGTGCAATTAGAATTTTAAAACCCCTTCCAAAGGTTAGATGTGAGGGAAAATAATTGTTTTTTTCACCGGGGAAAGGAGGGGGGGTGCCCGTCAATTTTATTTTAATTAAAGTTAACATTTTAATTGAAAAAAGTACGAAGGATTTTTTGGGATGGGTAGTAGCCTGGAGGATAATAAAAATAACCACCTCATAGGGAGGTTCTTAGTTCATAAAGATAAGGGTAAGTTTCAAATTTAACCTTCATATTTGTGGTCATTTTGAATTTTGGACTCATTCTTTTAAAAGTTTTAATGTTAACCCTAAGATTTTTAATTTTGTCAATGTTAACCCTACCTCAAACCTTCGTTAGGAGAGTTGGCGAAAAAGGTGATTAGGTAGCCTATGTATCCAAATTTATCGAGCAATCCAATCAAAGAGTGACACTTTGGCAAAAAAAAATAATTAATAAAAATTAGTTACATAACTAATAAACAATTAAACAATTAACTAGTAAATTGAGTAATTATAATTATGTAATACAAAAATTGATTAACTAAAATCTCTGCACAAGTTAAAAATACCAAATTCACATAGTGATCCTACTTTAACCTCCCCACCCCATTCTCTCCTTCGGCACTCTCTCTCTCTTGGTAAAAGTGGCGAGGTTGGGGGCGGAGGCGGTAGGGTTTTTTAACAAGCGCGTCGTTGGTGCAAGAAAGGTAGTGGTGTTTGGTTTGGTGTAGGTTGGTTTGGGGTGGTGGGAATTCCAAGGGTTTCCAACTGGGGTGTTTGTAAGGTTGGTGGTAGACCTGTCAACGGGTCGGAGTCGGGTCGGGTTTAGGGAGATCTAGGTCCGTGTAATCGGGTCTTCATCGGGTTCGGTTCCGGGTAGGAGTTTTCATCGGGTCTATAATATTGGATCCAAACCCGGATCCGTTCGGGTCTTCGGGTCTCGAGTTTGGGTTTTTTGGTCTCGGGTTCGGGTCCGGGTCTGGACAAATATATACATTTATTTTATATTATCCCTCTGCTTTATTTTTTATTCTTAAATTAAAATAGTTTGTAATGTATTATAGAATATTATTAGTATAAATAAAACATATTTTATTTATCTTTATTATATACATAAATATAGTTTTTTATGTATTACTTGCATGTTATATTGATAAGATATATTTATATATATATATATATATATAAATTTATATTATATGTATATATATTTAAAAAATAACAATGTACAATTCTGGTCGGGTCGAGTCTTGTTAAGATCCAGATCCTACCCGTTTAATAAACGGGTCTTCAAGTATTCGGGTCTTTGGGCCTTGGGTCCAAAAAAATATACTCAGACCTTATTATACAGATCTGGTCTGGGTCGGGTCTGGGTCCAGACCCGACCCATCGACAGGTGTAGTTGGTGGGGTTGATTTTAAGGGGCTACCTTTGTTTTGGTGCAGGATGGGGAGATGGGTTTGATGTAGGTGATTTGAAGAGGAGGTCATGTGTATGGTTGGTGGTTGTGATGGTAGTTGTTGTATGTGTATTTATTTTGTACTTTTAGCAGGTGGTGGTGGTGGAGGTAGTGTGAAAGGTGGGTTGTGTTAAGTGTGGGTGGTGGTAGGTTGAGAGGGGTGGAAGTGCTGGAGAGGCGATGCTTAGTTAATATAATTAATTTCATTTATTACTTAATTGATTTTTTTATCACATGTCACCCATTTAACACTCGTCATCTATTGGGCTCTCTAGTCACCCTTTTAAATCTAGGTTTGATGGAGGGTTAACATTGCCAAAATTAAACCTTAGGGTTAACATGAAAACTTTTAGATGAATGGGTCTAAAATTCAAAATGGCCCAAACATCAGCCTTAGATTTGTAATTAACTCTAGGAAAGAAAAAGGGTCGGGAATTGGGGATCCTATCATTAAAACAAAGCTCTTTTAGGAAGTGGTTGTGGATAGCTTCGAATGAAAAGGATTCACTGTGGTACTCTGTTGTCAAAAGTACCCAGGGTTGAATGAGAATGTGTAAGTGTGTAGGACTCTAAAGTTGTGAAGAGGGAACTTACAAAAGTACTTTTCATTTCATATAGCTTCAACTCTTTTCTCCCTTTTGAATCCTTTGAGGTTAAGAATGGGGAGTTTATTAGATTTTAAGAGAATATGTGGAGAGGGGAAGTTCCCTTTAAATATCGTTTCTAACAGTTGGATAGTCTCTCCTTGGATAAAAATGCAACCATATCCCCTATAGCTTCTTTAAATAATCAGTCGTTACATTGGAACCTTTCCTTCAAAAACAATTTGAAAGATAGTGAACTTGAGTAATATGCTTTCTTTCTAAATTTGTTAGAAGGTTTAGGCTTGCAGTTGGAGTGAGGGATGACAGGAGGTGAAAATTGGATTTTTTTTACTTTGATCACCTACATTCTTTGTCACTTGGTGTGTTGACATCATTTAAGGTTTTAATTTTAATACGGGCTTAGTGTATTCCCTCGAAGTTGTAGATTTTTTCTTGGTTAGTGGCTCATGGGAAAGTGAATACTAATGCAATGATCCTAAAAGAGGACAAAACTCATGCCTATCTTCCAATTGGTATGCTTTACTATAATACAGAGAAACAATTTTAATAAAAATAAATAAATAAATGTAGAAACAGTGATTCTCCTGGTGCACATTTATGATTCCCCGTGTTCCATTTTATTGTGTTTGGGGTTACCAATGTTGTAAAAGATTCTATTATGGAAACTTTTCAGAGTCATACATGTTTTTTTTATTAATTTATTGACTCGAATTCATAATTTCTTAAAGTTACCAATCTAACTCTTCTTTTTTAGGGATCACAAATGGCATCGATATTAATGAATGGAACCCGTGTTCAATTGAACATATTCCTTCCCATTATTTCGTTCCTGACCTATCTGGAAAGGTAGTTAATTCTCATGTTCCAAAATGTTATCTATAAGTGTTGTCCTACAGATCCCCATAGAAAAGTTTTTACTGAAAGTACCACAAAAATCACTTGTCAGTATGGCATTGTGCTTAATAATGATTTTGCACTGTTAAAAAAACAAGGGCAATTTACAATTCGGTCCCTTGGTAATCATTTTTAAACATTTAAGGATAATTTACTATTAGGTCCACTTGTTATGCCACTAGCGTGGACTTCTACAAGAAGAGAATTAGTGGACCTAAGTGTTTAAAATTTGTCAAAATTCCTTTAGGGTCTGTTTGACAACCCAATTCCAAGGCTTGGAATTGGAACTGGAAGGCTAATTTAAACTCTGTGGAATTAAAATTGGCCTTTGAATTCCTTTTCCGTGGCTTGGAATTAGGTTGCCAAACGAACCCTTAGTGTTTAAAATTTGTTTGTGAGGGACCTAAGAGTACTTTCCCACCAAAAAATAATGCATTTGGGGCTGAGAAATTTTGATGGTTCCTTAGCAGCTATGACAACATGCTCAAAATAATAACGGGTGGCCATCCCTATACACATTAAATCATGTATCTTAGACGGCACAGTCTCAACCTCAACTGACAATACTAATAATATAAGGCTAACTACCCGAAATCATTAAAAGTGGATTGTCAAAAAATTTAAAACTTTTTATTTAACAACAACAACAAAACCAATAATGCAATATTAACCAACAATACACATATAACTATGATGAGTAATAAGTACAAACTCCAATAATATGAAGAGTACAATACAATGTACAACAAAATCTCAACAATGAATTACCCGAATAAGCTGTCGGGTCACAGACAATACAAATCTGAGAAATGAAATATGAAAGTGTTCATCTACAACACTTGAATACTAACTCAATATACAAACTGAATCCTAATCTAGATGTACATGATAGGAATCGACTAAAGCAAAAATGCCGTAACATTCCGCTACTGCTACAACTCCACGAATATTGGATGGATAAACATCAAGGGCCTCCTTGCGGAGGAACACCTAAAAAAATACAAAATATAAATGGAGGGAGAAAATATAAACGGGTCAGAGCCCGAGTTAATTTTTTTTATAGCAAGTGTATTAAAATGCATAATAATTATAAATGCATTATTACATGATTTAATGGAATCGAACTCGCCATTAAATCCAACTCACCTCTCAACTAAAGCGCGCACTAAACGTATGCACGGGATCTCCAATGTACGCCCAAATCAAATTAGGCAAATAAAACTAACTAGATCCCAGAATAAATATTTGATTATGCTATCTAACTTATCTCGAAATTTACACTTATCTGCACTCCCATTTAAAACATTTATTTACATTTAATGTGTCATAGTTCTCCTTATAATTGTTCATTTATTGAACATATAAGGTTGCATAATCAACCACATCATCACAATACATCAAAATTCTCATTTACTAGAATTTTATATTCTAGTGATGCCCTTATTTGGCATGTAACCAATATATATAATTATTATATGAGTTATTAGCATCAAGAGTTAAGGACTAAACTCCTCCCGATTGTCAACACGCCACTGCGTTTTGTGCATGGGACGTCTCGCCGAGGCGAAGTCCAAACATGGAACCCCCCCGTTACACTACCCCTGACCGTATCGATCCTCGAGGCTCATTATGCCCTCAATGCATGATGAATGTAACCCAAATTATTTTCCAAATTTTAATTAATTAATTTTCCCAATTCTCAACAGTACACGGCATTTCATGAGTGGGACGTCTCGCCGAAGAGAAATCCAAACAAGGAACCCCCCCCCCCGTCACACTACTCCTGGCACTGTCGATTGTCGGGGTAGGAGATATATATATAAGAATGAGCATTAAGGACTAACTTATCCCCAATTTCCAACATTACACTGCGGTTCGTGCATGGGACGTCTCGCTGAGGCAAAATCCAAACAAGGAACCCCCGATACACTAATCCTGGCAATGTAGGTCGTTGAGGTCCATTATGCTCTTGATACCCAAATACAAGAACAATCAATAACCATCAACCTGAGCTATAACTCGAAGGACGCAGGCTCACATGCTATCGTCTTCCAGCAGCCCATATACGTAGCAAACTGGGGCCACCTGGCGGGGTTCAAAGAGCCCCACCTTGTGATCAACTCACGCACACATCGTCCCGGGAAGCAATCATAGCTCCTAACCGAAAATTTAGAACGTCACATACCCCCGACTTAACACCCTAAAAAAGAATGCATATATATATATATCGCATAATAATCACAATGGACGACTATGACCTGGGGAATATCCACACCCTTCTCATTAAGCCAGGATGCTCACCCTCATCGCACGCAACTTCCCAATGATAGCAAGGAGGGGATATGCTTCACTATATGTAGATATACCAACATATAAGGTATACATACATCATCACATCATAAAGATATACCATCATATAAGGAATACCTGCCACATCATTTTCATTTTCATTATATGCTCTTATGCGCAATAGATTTATATCATTTTTTAGTATATCTCTCTCTTGATACACTAATCATCAATTCTCACACATTTTCCCCACTTAGTATATTCGATACTATTTCTCGCTTGAAGCTCACATGTCGCTTCTATTTTGAATTGTCTCTCAATTGTTTTAAGTTAAGGATATTCTTTATCCTAAAGAACCTCAATTTACATTTCTCATTTGTGTGAGATATCTCCCAATTCAGTCATCGTTATGGATATTTTATATCCATATGCACGTCAATTAGCATTTATAGTTCTCCATCCATAATAGGGTTCAATTCATTTATGAACCTTTAAAGCTATCCCATTTGGGATTGGATCCTAAGATCCATTTTCTCTAAGTTATTTTCATTCTTTGAATATGAAATCATTTTTATTTCCAAATAAAATCCCCAATAAGAGTGGGTTTCCCCACTTAGAAGAATACCAAAATCTCTAATAGGTATTCCTTAAATTTAGTCAATATGACTCCAAAATTTCTTATAAGGGAAACTCTCTAAAAGTCTCCAAAACATACTCCAAATATCTCCTATAGAGGTTCCCAATTGATAACCTCGAACAAAACGGGATGAAATTCTCTTTAGAAAAATAATCCCCTAAAAGCCTTGTTTCCGAATCGATTCGGGCCAATTCCGAACAGATTCGGCCAGGAAGGCGAATCGATTCGGTTCATCATACCTAGGATTATGTCTCAGGCCGAATCGATTCGGCTTGGGTTCGAATCGATTCGGTCACTTAGACCTGGGCACCTGCATATTTCCGAATCGATTTGGTAGGAGGCCGAATCGATTCGGCCCTTTAGATCTCTGGAAAATGGATACTTTTTAGTAAGCCAAAAATTCCAAAATCCATTTTAATCATTTTCTCTCCATTTTTCTTCAACCCAATCAAATATATATCATTAATATGCATCCTATAATACATATAAACTAATTTCTATCTTATACCCAAACGTTAGGTTTTGTTAAACTAAACCTAAAACCCATAATATCAATTCACAAATCATACAATAATTGGTACACAACAATTATTTAGCAAGTTTAATCACTTGCCTCGGGTTCGTAGGGTCTGAATCCTCTTTAAGATCGCGTGGAAGCCGAAAGATTCTCTTTCTCTCTCTTTTCTCCTTCCTTTTCTTCTTCTCTCTTTCTTTCTTTCTATTTATCTTTCTCTCTTTGGAAAATTATTTCTCCCGTAGGCTTAATAAGCCTAAAATCCCAAAGTACACATCTTTAAATGATAATAAACACTTTAAATGACTCGGTAATTCTAGTCAAACGGTCCTAATTTATTTCGGAACCTAAATAGACCCCAAGTACAGTCATTTCGACTTTCTCGACCCTTCCGGAAACAATGGTACCCTCATAATCGCCATTCGAGACACTTCTTAACAACTCCAAATTTTAACCTCAATTGCCAATTTAATAATTCATCAAATAAAATAATATTTATTTCTCCCAAAATAAATAAATATTCGTCTCCAAGACCTCGGGTGGTTACAAACTTCCCCACATACAAAAATTTCGTTCCCAAAATTTAGCTAAGCCTAATTCTCTAAAGCTCAACTAGTTCTACTATACCCATCCTTACTAATCCTATCTCCAAACTTCTAACTTCCCACGACGAGTTCATTTTAATTAACTTTATTTTAAGTCAATATAGAGTTTCATAAAACCAATTTTCACCACTACGGCGACCATACACCCTTTATTTTCGAGTTAGAACTCGTATTTAAACATGATGAGGCTTCATTTTCCTCCAAAATTCCACCACTCCATAATATAAATAATACTAGCATTTAATAGAGTCAAATTTTAATGGTCCAAAGAAATAACTCCTCTCAATTCCTGACATTCGCCACTTTCGTGTGGAGGACGTCTTGCAAAAGAAAAATACAAACAAGGAACCCTCCCAATACACTACTTATGTAGCGATGTTGGGGATTGAGAGTTTGTTGAATCCGGACTAGGGTTTGAAAAAGAATTAATTTTTGTAAAAATCATTTGGAAATGGCCCAAAGGCCGATAAAAAGTTTTATTTTGAAAAACAGTTACGAAAATATTTTGGTTTATGTCTTACAATATGTACATAAAGTGCTTTATGTCCCACACAAGGTCTTTTAATTCATCATACATATAACAATATGTAGCTCACAAAAATTAGCATAATTATGAGCTAAAATTTTCCTGCGTCCCATCAATCCACAATCCAAACTTTTATCCCAAACCACATCTCACATCATTTCAATATATTGCCCTTTTATAAGGCACATCCATATCTGGAATACAATAATTATATTAGTCTATCATGACTATATAAAATAAGTATCTTTATCATTACTACTTATCATACCATATCATTCTTACATCACCACAAGGTTTATAACTCTTTTTGAGCACCTTGTAAAATTATCTATTATTTCAAAAGATAATAACATAAGAGCCTAACCTGCTCAAAATTTCCCTTTAGGGTCATTACATACAAAATAGGGTTATAGCACTACCCTTTCATAATATCTCCTATACAATATTCCCAAAACTTTACATAGTAATTATCCTATTCATATAGGAAAATTAACTTACATCCTTTCATCTCTAGTCCGATCGTCCTTCCTCATCAATGGGCTCCCAAACAAAGTACCTCGGTCTAAAATGACCTCGAATCTATTGTAGGGGTTCCACTTCCAAAATTTCATCAAAACATGGTCCCTTACCTCTTTTAGGACAATCTCTCTTTCTATGACCTATTTCTTTACAAAAGAAACACTTACCCACAAATTCTTTTCGCCCACTCGCATTACCGGCACTCTCTTCGCTGAACTTACTTGATGAACTCGAATCTCCACAGTTCTTACCCTCTTATGAACGAAGGTTATATTCGTGACACTTTAATAGTGCTGCATTTACTACCTCGATGAAGGTCACTAACTTGGGACTCTCTAACAAATGTTGCCGAATTCTCTAATCTAAACTTTGAACAAACTTTGATATACGTTTCTCTTCCGTATTTACCTCATTAGGTACTAATTTCTCCCATCTAGAAAAATCTTCTTCATAGTCTTCCACCACTTTATTACCTTGAAAAATCTCCCTATTCTGAGTCGGGGAATGAAATTACCTTCGATCAAAAAGTTCCCAAAATATTGTTATAGGTAAAGTATCTCTCTCTTCAGATGTGGTGACAAACTCCCACCATTGAAGAGTTGCACCCGATAACTTAAAGGTGGCTAAAAATTATTTCTACACCTCACTACACTCAACCATACGAAGGTGCCTCTGCATACTATTCTTCCATTGACTTGAAGCCATTGCATCAACTCCCCCTGCAAACTCGGGAGGATGCCCCTTACTAAAATCTTCCTTCACTCTGTCCCATAAAGACAATCATAAATGGGATTGGGACGCTAGAGCGACAGATTGCTGCACCATCGTAGAAATGGCAGCAGTTACTGCTTGTGCCACAATATTGGCAACTTCATCTGTAGTCATGTTCCTTTGAGGCATTTGGGGTTGGACTTTGTGAGCCCCTTTATTTGCCCTACTTGAACGACCTCCCTTCAGTGGCATTCGAAACAAGAACAATTGTATCATAACGCCTTTCAAATATTTTCAAATCGCAAAAGAAATATGGACGTAAGAGTGTAATCGTCCTAACACTAAGGCTCTATATCAAGAACGCTTATGGAAGATCGTAGTAACGCACACAGATCCTAAATACACTAGAACCTGAACCTCTGATACCATCTGTGACAACATGCTCAAAATAATAACGGGTGGCCATCCCTATACTACATTAAATCAGGTATCTCAGATGGCACAGTCTCAACATCAACTGACAATACTAATAATATAAGGCTAACTACCCGAAATCATTAACAGTGGATTGTCAAAAATTTTAAAACTTTTTATTTAACAACAACAACAAAACCAATAATGCAATATTAACCAACAATACACATCTAACTATAATGAGTAATAAGTACAAACTCCAATAATATGAAGAGTACAATACAATGTACAACAAAATCTCAATAATGAAATACCCGAATAAGCTGTCGGGTCACAGACAATACAAATCTGAGAAATGAAATATGAAAGTGTTAATCTAAAACACTTGAATACTAACTCAATATACAAACTGAATCCTAATCTAGATGTACAAGATAGGAATCAACTAAAGCAAAAATGCCGCAACAGTCCGCTACTGCTGCAGCTCCACGAATATTGGATGGATAAACATCAAGGGCGTCCTTGCGGAGGAACACCTAAAAAAAATACAATATATACATGGAGGGAGAAAATATAAACGGGTCAGAGCCCGAGTTAATTTTTTTTTATAGCAAGTGTATTAAAATGCATAATAATTATAAATGCATTATTACATGATTTAATGGAATCGAACTCGTCACTAAATCCAACTCACCTCTCAACTAAAGCGGGCAATAAACGTATGCACGTGATCTCTAATGTATGTCCAAATCTAATTAGGCAAATAAAACTAACTAGATCCCAGAATAAATATTTGATTATGCTATCTAACTTATCTCAAAATTTACACTTATCTACACTCCCATTTAAAACATTTCTTTACATTAATGTTTCATATTTCTCCTTATAATTGTTCATTTATTGAACCTATAAGGTTTCATAATCAACCACATCATCACAATACATCAACATTCTCATTTACTAGAATTTTATATTGTAGTGATGCCCTTATTTGGCATGTAACCAATATATATAATTATTATATGAGTTATTAGCAATAAGATTTAAGGGCTAAACTCCTCCCGATTCTCAACACGGCACTGCGTTTCGTGCGTGGGACGTCTCGCCGAGGCGAAATCCAAACAAGGAACCCCCCGTTACACTACTCTTGGCCGTATCGATCCTCGAGGCTCATTATGCCCTCAATGCATGATAATTATTATCCAAATTTTAATTAATAAATATTCCCAATTCTCAACAGTACACGACGTTTCAGACGTGGGACGTCTCGCCGAAGTGAAATCCAAACAAGGAACCCCCCCTCCCCCCCGTTGCACTACTCCTAGCACTGTCGATTGTCGTGGTAGGTGATACATATATATAAGAATGAGCATTAAGGACTAACTTATTCCGAATTTCCAACATTACACTGCGGTTCGTGCATGGGACGTCTCACCGAGATGAAATCCAAACAAGGAACCCTCTCGGTACACTAATCCTGGCAATGTAGGTCATTGAGGTCCATTATGACCTTGATACCCAAGTACAAGAACAATCAATAACCATCCAACCGAGCTATAACTCGAAGGACGCAGGCTCACATGCTATCATCTTCCAGCAACCCATATACGTAGCAAACTGGGACCACCGGTGGGGTTCAACGACCCCCGCCTCGTGATCAACTCACGCACACATCGTCCCAGGAAGCGGTCATAGCTCCTAACCAGCAAGTGAGAAAGTCACATACCCCCGAATTCTCACCCCCAAAAAGAATGCATATATATATCGCATAATAATCACAATGGATGACTATAACCTGGGGAATTTCCACACCCTGATCATTAAGCCAGGATGCTTACCCTTATTGCACGCAACTTACCAATGATAGCAAGGAGGGGGTATGCTTCACTATATGTAGATATACCAACGTATAAGGTATACATACATCATCACATCATAAAGATATACCATCATATAAGGTATACCTGCCACATCATTTTAATTTTCATTATACGCTCTTAGGCGCAATAGATTTATATCGTTGTTTAGTATATCTCTCTCTTGATACACTAATCGTCAATTCTCACACATTTCCCCCACTTGGTATATTCGATACTATTTCTCGCTTGAAGCTCACATGTCGCTTCTATTTTGAATTGTCTCTTAATTTTTTAACTTAAGGATATTCTTTATCCTCAAACACCTCAATTAACATTTATCATTTGTGTGAGATATCTCCCGATTTAGTCATCGTTAAGGATATTTCTATATCCATATGCACGTTAATTAGCATTTATAGTTCTCCATCCATAATAGGGTTCAATTCATTTATGAACCTTTAAAGCTATCCCATTTGGGATTGGATCCTAAGATCCATTTTCCCTAAGTTATTTTCATTCTTTAAATATGAAATCATTTTTATTTCCAAATAAAATCCCCAATAAGAGTGGGTTTCCCCACTTAGAAAAATACCAAAATCTCTAATATGTATTCCTCAAATTTAGTCAATATGACTCCAAAATTTCTTATAAGGGAAACTCTCTAAAAGTTTCCAAAACATACTCCAAATATCTCTTATAGAGGTTCCCAATTGATAACCTCGAACAAAACGGGATGAAATTCTCTTTAGAAAAACAATCCCCCCAAAGCCCTGTTTCTGAATCGATTCGGGCCAATTTCGAATCGATTCGGCCAGGAAGGCGAATCGATTCGGGTCATCAGACCTGGGATTATGTCTCAGGCCGAATCGATTTGGCTTGGGTCCGAATCGATTCGGTCACTCAGAACTGGGCACCTGCATATTTTTGAATCGATTCGATAAGAGGCCGAATCGATTCGGCCCTTCAGATCTCTCGACAATGGCTACTTTATAGTAAGCCAAAAATCCCAAAATCCATTTTAATCATTTTCTCTCCATTTTTCTTCAACCCAATCAAATATATATCATCAATATGCATCCTAGAATACATATAAACTAATTTCTATCTTCAAATCAAAGATCTACATATCAAATCTAAGATTATACCCCAAAGTTAGAAAGTTTATCAAATCCAACAATTATTTAGAAAGTTTAATCACTTGGCTCTGGTTCGTAGGGTTTGAATTCGCCTTGAGATCGCGTGGAAGCCGAAAAATCCTCTTTCTCTCTCTTTTCTCCTTCCTTTTCTTCTTCTTTCTTCTTCTCTCTTTCTCTCTTTGGAGAATTATTTCTCCCATAGGCTTAATAAGCCTAAAATCCCAAAATACACATCTTTAAATGATAATACACACTTTAAATGACTCGGTAACTTTAATTCGAGTCAAATGGTCCGAATTTATTTCGGAACCTAAATAGAGCCCAAGTACAGCCATTTCGACTTTCTCTATCCTTCCGAAAACAATGGTACCCTCAGAATCCCCATTCGAGACACTTTCTAACAACTCCAAATTTTGACCTCAATTACCAATTTAATAATTCTCCAAATAAAATAATATTTATTTCACCCAAAATAAATAAATATTCGTCTCCAAGACCTCTGGTTGTTACAGCAACCACCTAAAAAAAGGAGAGATGCAATTAAACTGCGATTCTTTTTGGCGGAGGGCATGTGACATGCGGTACTCAGATATTTTTTCCCTCTCCTGAATTAGCAAAGGACATTAAGTTAAGTGGTTACTATATATCTGAATTCCGCATTCTAAATTAGTTCATATTTTTATTTTACAGAAAATTAGTATGATAGAGCTCAGTATATGTAATTTCAATTGTTTATTTTTCAGAGCTTCTTTCTTACACAATTTTTTTTTAAATTGCAGGTCGAATGCAAGATTGCTTTGCAAAAGGAATTAGGTCTTCCAGTTATGCCTGATTGTCCATTGGTGAGGAGTGAACTCCTTGTTCTGTAGTGTCTGTATAATTGTAATTACATCTTCCTTTTATTATCGACTTTAATACTTCATATAGATTGGATTTATTCGGAGACTAGACTACCCGAAAGGCATTGATATAATTCTATCAAGCACTCCAGAGGTGTTGCAAGATGATGTCCAATTTTCTAGTGTAATATATTTTTTTAATGCGAATGCACTATTTTTTTTTGGAAATTATAATTTTCCATGAGTTTTATAGTAATACTAAATTAGTGTAAAGATGTGTTCGAATGGTTCCACCCACCCGAAGAAAATATTTCTATGGAAAATGTCCAAATTGTGCATTATTAGATTGTACTTAACAAATATGTTATTCTGAATTTCTCTCTATATAAGGGCCGTCTCAAGTGCGGACCTAAGATGGTGTGGAACACCATGCGGACCAAGTATGCTTTGAAGTTTTTGTTACCAAAGAATCTATTATTGATTTACTCATGATCATTGGTAACAATTTTTTAATTCCCTACACTTTTAACATTATTAACATTTATTTAAAGTCCCATATATAAATAAATTGCTAGCACTAGACAAATAATAGAAATATTACAAAATATTTTGTGCAATTTTTATTTGATTCCTACACAAAAAATAATGCTACTGTAGATATAAAATTGTGTAACATTTTAATATAATACACACAGAAATGCTATGCATATGATATATATATATATATATATATATATATATATATGATTCTTTCTATGCTACTGTAGTACTGTGTATTTTTTATTCAGAACTAATTTGTTATGAAAAACGATGATTTTTTCACTTGGTCCACTTTCTTTCCGATTACCCCTAAGCGAGGTGCTTCCCCGCGCGGCCTTTAAGAACACTGTCAAATACCACAACAGTTATAACTTAACTCGTTCAGAGTGTCATTATTATATCCATTCAACCCATTGTTGCATGTAAGGTAAATATACATCTCCTAACTAAATTGGAGGTAACCTAAATGTGCATTAGGTAACAATAATATAGTAAAATCTTTGCCTGCCATTTCTCGCACATGCTGAAGGTCAGCCTTCGCATTCTGATTGTAAGCCTTGTTCCCATGGCCCGGTACCAGATTCATGCTAGATGCTAGTCACTCTTCCTAACCTCAATCGTCTTAGACGTGATCGATACGATGGTTGAGCCCCTTGTCTCTGGATCGGAAATCATATTTTGTAAAATGATAGATTTAGAGCATTCCCATGGGTAATTTGGACGTTGGTAAGGGGAAATGCAGTATTAGAGAGAAAATAATACTAGCGCGTATATGGTATAAAGCACCAACACTGTGGTGTTTTAAGTCATATTCTCGAGCAAAACTCTGTTTCCCGTTTGAGATTTTGGGTTTGGTTGCATACAATGTCGTTTTGTTCGTTTCCCATGAAATACTGATTTTTGGATGCGAACTTCGCCTACCACGTGCCAACGCCCCATCTATTCAGCATATAACAAAATTACAAAATATCACCTCATAAATAATCACAGATGGTTTATTATTCATTTTTCATAATAATACAAACACCCTGAAGTTTGTCAAGTTCCATCTCACATATTTTGACATACATGTCAAAACCAAAGAGTGCAACAACCTTTAATTATTTAAATTCCTATAAATACTAGTTTAGGTTCAATTCAATATCGTAATATATTCTTATAAAATCCCATTTTAGTGCATTTCAATATCATCTTAAAACTCCATAACACTCATCCCCTCTGTTTGTTTATGATTTAAACCTTTCAAAAACTCCCCTTAACTCTAGCAAATACTAAGTCCACTTTTTTATCTTCAGTGTATCTCATATATTGTTGATAATATTTCTTCCTTCCATCCAATACATTAATTTGAAAAAGTGCAAAATGTTTAGTACGATACGACGCTCGTATTGAAAAAAAGGATGCAAGGCCGAGACACAATGTCGAAAGTGTTATTCAATATGCACCTCTTGTCGGGTATAAAAATTTCACCAAAATTTTTAGGCCAAAAAGCGATGTGGTGAGGTTAAGAAATGAGGGAGAATTAAAGCTAAATCTGCATGGAAATCTCAAATCCGTTAATGAGATATACGTCTAAATTTGTAAAATCGACGAAGTTAAAGAACTCCTTAATTCGAGTAGATGTGATCCTCTATTTATCTTATCTTTGGGTAGCTCCAACATATTTATTCTTCAAGTGACAATATAGCACTGGTCGTTAATGACCCACACGTTTCAATTCCCGGCCTGTGTTGGGACTTGCTCCATACGGTTTTACAATGCTCATCTGTGTTTTTGTGTATTTGTTTCGTATAATTATTCTGAAATAAATCTTGTTTAAAATTTACTATGACTTTAATGCATGATTTAGGAACTTCCTTTAGGTTGGGTAATCATTTACCAACATATAATGATGACGATTGGGCCAACCTTATACAAATTACCATCAAATATTTTTTAGGGATATCGGGTACTTCTTGGAAATCTGGAGGTCTTCATTGTAGTATTTTGAAAATAGTTCTCATGTTTGCTATTGATAAGAATTTATCAATAATAGTTGCCAAAGCATTAGAGTTTTTATTATTCCCAATGAAAAACGTCGCTAATGCCGTTTAACACAAGGTTAAACTGTATAAGCAACTCCGAATGTTTGTTGGAGAAACCCTTTTCTTTTAAAAATAGAATTATAAACAAGATGTGTTTACAAAGAAACTTATGTACGAGAGTAATTAAGATTGTGTAATCAGTTTTTAAAACTAAGGCAGTTTCAAAAATTCAGCACACTTAGAGAATGAGATGAGTAGATGAAGATAATCAACACAAAGATTTTAACGTGGTAAAACCTCTCCCAACAGAGGAAACATCCACGGTGACTTCTAAGTCACAAAAAAAAAGTCCACTAATAACAAAAATCAGTTACAAACAATACAACATGCAAGCACACAAATCAACCTATTCTATGTTTAGGAATATACCCCCTTGGTTCCTTCTAACTTCTGATAAATCTGATTTGTTCATGATGTTCTCCAGTTTGCTAACTTCCTTTGCTTTAGCTTCTTTACGTCGACTCAATGATTTCAGATCTTAAACACAACACTTCCAGTGTAGTAGTGTGTTAAGTGTTGTAAAGTGATTCCTATACACATGCATTGACTCACACACACTTAGATTTACAAACAGTCCTATAAAAATTACATATAAAGTCTATATGCAGTGATTTTAATTTATTTCTTTCTCACAGAACTCAAATCCTTTTGACCTTATAACCCAGATTCAACGGAGATCTTGCTTCAGAAATCAGTCAAGACCTTAATCAATCTCTTTTGAAAACATTTATGAGATTGAAAACCCTCCAAGTGAGAATCCAACAAGGTCAGGACTAAGTTTCGTAAGAAAAGAAACCAGAAAACATTTTAAAAAACCAGATCAGTAAGATTTTCGTAAATCAAGTATAAAAATGCAGATCTAGTGAAAATGTAACATATAGTATGTAGATCTCACGTTTCTATGAAAGAGAAACTAGATCTTCACACAAATGTTTAAGTTGTGTACAAGATCTAAAGATCACGAGGTTACAGCAACACAAGAGCAAACCACTCTCTCTCTCTCTCTCAAACACTCAGGTTGTGTTTGGGTTTGAAAATGCGAAGGTTTGTTTCAGAGAAGGTGAACTGTTTAGGGTTAGGGTTTGGTTAACAGGTTTTTCTTTCTCTCTCTTCTCTATTTTTTTTCTCTCCTCTCTCACTTCTCTCTTCTCTCTTTTTTTCTCTCAGAAAGACGAATGACCAAAACTTTTTTAAGGCTGAGAAGTGAAGGGTATATAGTGCCTGGGGAAGGTTCTGGATGATCGAGGCAAATCAATGGCTGTGATGAAGTCTTGGAAAGTTTGACTTGATCCTATGGTTATAAAACAGCGGTGGATTAAGATGGTTCTGATTGGTTCAAAAGGTTTGCACTGGGATTAACTTAGAACGCATGCAGACCCTTGATAAGGAAAGATCCAACGATAACCAATGCAACTGGCTATCCTCTCACATAACAAACACAAACTAACGCACCAAAAGAATGACAAGTGTTGGCTGGTAAGAGGCTCTCATACGCGCGTCAAACTAATTACAAAACATCACCCTGATGTCTCTAGCGCTTTGAGATCTTACCCAACCAAACATTTCAGTGAAAAATGAAGTTTCCAAAATAGGATTTTAACCCCACAAACTATATTAACCCATTTTATTAATAAAAACTTTTATTCAAAAATGTTTAAAAAAAGTTTAAAACGGTTTAAAATTATTTAAAATTTCCCAAAAAATTATTAAAGCTCCAATTCAAGGGGAATTAAACACACACTCAATTTTAGGCAATATTAACACATGTATGCATTTCTAATTGTGTGTTGTGTGATTCATTTTATACCATCAAGGATCATTGAAGAGGATTAGAGAGATAAGTTCTGAGGCTTTTTGGATTCTAGGATAGACAACCAATTTTGTCAATATTTCTAAATTAGTTGAGCACTTATACAATGTAGACTTAAGCAAGTCAAAGGTATAAGGTGCTTCAATCTCCCCCTTTGGAAATATGAGACAAAATCTCCTTTGAGTTAGCTTAAAACTCGCAGGGAACCAAAAAAAATAAAACCTAGTCTTATACAAAAGATATTATCTACCCAATTCCTAGAAAGTCAAAAATTACATAACTCAACTATTTACAAATTTTTACACTAGAAGCGGTAGATAATCAGTAGAAGAGATTCCTGCAAATATGCACACTAAGATCAAGCAGTTTAGATGAAATGTGAACACAAAGAAACTCATAAAACTCAAATTTCTCCGCCATTTTGTCTCAAATGGATAAAGGGTAAAACTTAAAGTCTTGAGAGTTTAATCAGCGCAAACCATGCCTATAGAATTTCGCAAATACAGAAATCTATTATAATCTAAAGGTTTAGTTAACATGTCTGCAAGTTACAGATCAGTAGGCAGGTAATGAATTTCTAATTCCTTAGTTTCAACAAGTTCGCGAATAAAATGATGCCTTATTTTAATATGTTTAGTTCGCGAGTGTTGAACCGGGTTTTTAGATATGTTAATGGCGCTTTGATTGTCACAATACAATTGTAATTGTTCTTCTTTAATCCCATAATCACTTAACATCTGTTTGATCCATAACAATTGAGCACAGCAACTTCCTGCAGCTATATATTCGGACTCAGCCGTAGATAAAGATGTGCAATTCTGTTTTTTGCTACTCCAACCAACTAAATTATTGCCGACATAGTAACAGGCACCTGATGTACTTTTACTATCATCAGTACAACCGGCCCAATCAGCATCAGTATACCCTATGATGGTGGTACAGGTATCCTTAGTGTACCTAAGTCCAAGGTTAAGAGTGCCTTTTATGTACTTTATTATACGTTTTACACTCAATAAATGGCTCTCTTTAGGGTTATTCTGGTACCGAGCACACAGACATACAACATACATTATGTCTGGTCGTGAGGCAGTTAGGTAGAGTAGGCTACCAATCATACTACGATAGAGTGTGGAATCAACTTACTTTCCAGTTTCATCTTTACATAATTTAACAGTAGTACTCATAGGTGCTTTGGCGACTTTAGCATTATCTAAGCCAAATTTCTTAACAAGGTCTAAGGCATACTTGGTTTGAGATACAAAAAGACCATCTGAATTCTGTTTCACTTGAAATCCTAAGAAGAGTTGTAGCTCCCCCATAAGGGACATGTGAAATTCCTTATGCATACTAGGAGAAAATGATTTAACTTCGGATAAAGAAGTTGACCCGAAAATGATGTCGTCTACATAGACTTGGGCTATAATAATATTATTGTCAAAATGTTTGACAAAGAGAGTCTGGTCATTTCCTCCTCTCTTAAAACCCTTATCCAACAAAAAAATGGAAAGGCGTTCATACCAAGCTCTAGGAGCTTGTTTTAAGCCATACAAAGCCTTTTTTAGACGAAAGACATGGTTAGGGTATTTAGGATCAATGAACCCTTTGGGTTGTTCTACATATGTCTCTTCGGACAGAATCCCATTTAAGAAGGCAGATTTGACATCCATTTGATAAAGTGTGAATTTTAAGTAACACTCTATGGAGAAAAGAAGTCGAACAGATTCAAGATGAGTGACAGGGGCAAAAGTCTCGCTGAAATCTATCCCTTATATTTGAGAGTAGCCTTGAGCAACTAGTCTAGCTTTGTTTCTAAGGATTACCCCATTTTCATCAGATTTGTTCTTAAAAATCCAACGTGTTCCAATAACATTTTTATTTTGAGGCTGAGGTACAAGATACCAGACATCGTGAATGAGAAATTGTAAAAGTTCTTCCTGCATAGCAGAAATCCAGTGTGTGTCATTCAATGCTTCATTAACATTTTTCGGTTCCACAAGGGAGACGAAACATGCGTAATTAGCATAATTTCTTAACTGGGATCTAGTACGAACTGGCTCATTAGGATTACCAACCACGTCGTCAATGGGATGATCTTTAGATACCCAGCCAGGTACTTCTGGATTCTCAATAGGTAATGAGTCATCTATTTCTGGTGAATCAGTTTTGAAATTATTTTCAGATTCAACCACAATAGGTGATTCAGGTATCTTATTTTCGACAATAGTGTCACTTACAATTACATTTATCGATTCCATAAGAGCCTTAGTACGTAGATTGTATATACGATAAGCACGACTGTTTGGAGAGTATCCTAAGAAGATGGCTTTATCACCACGAGTTTCGAATTTAGACAGATGTTATCTATCTTTACAGACATAACACTGACTTCCAAAGGTTCTTAGGTATTTCAGATTAGGCTTCTTACCGTACCACAACTTATAAGGGGTTTGTTTAGAGTTTTTCCTAAGATAGACCCTATTAGTAATGTGACAGGCAATTCTAATGGATTCTTCCCAAAAGTATTTAGGTAGGGATTTGGCATGCAACATGACACGTGCCATCTCTTGAAGAGTTCGGTTTTTCCTTTCAGCAATGCCATTCTGCTGAGGAGTTTTAGGGGCACTAAATTCATGTTTGTAACCGTTATAGTCACAATATTCAACTATTCCTGTGTCTATGAACTCTCCTCCTCTATCACTACGAATGCGATTGACTTGTGTGTCCTTCTCATTTTCAATTCATAATAGAATTTTCAAAAAATTCTAAAACGTGTCAGATTTATGTTTTAAGAAGGCAACCCAAGTGAATCGTGTGAAATCATCAACCATGACAAGGATATAACTGTGTCCATAAAGACTAACAGTTCTAGAGGGACCAATAAGGTCCATATGGATGAGATCTAAAGGTCTAGAGGTGAGGATGTCTTTAACCTTTTTATGCGAAGTCTTCACTATTTTTCCTTCCTGGCAATGACCACAAACAACACTGGAAATAGGTTTAATTTTAGGAATACCTCTAACAATCTCTTGACTAGACAATCTACCAAGGATATCATAACTTAAGTGACCCATACGATTATGCCAGATCTCATTGTCATCCATTCTGACAATGTTACAGGTTTCATAACTTGTCTTGACAGTATAACAATTGTCAGGTGTTCTAAATCCTGTAATAATGCATTCACCTTTATCATTTAGAATTTTACAATTGTTCTTTGAAAAGGTGACAGTATGGTCAGAGTCACAAAATTGTGATATACTTAGGAGGTTGGCTTTAAGGCCTTTAACTAACAGAACATTTTCAAGAACAGGCATTCCTTCTTCTTTTAGGGTTCCTTCACCTATGATCTGAGATGAAACACCATCACCAAAAACTACTTTCCCACCAGCAAATCTGGTTTTGTTTAAAAGTTTGGTTTCATCTCCTGTCATATGTTTGGAGCATCCTGAATCTAAATACTAACCAGATGAAGTGTGTTCAGCTTTTAAGGCAGTGATAACAATGTTACACTTCATTTGTGGTAAAATATCATCTTTTCTAACCCAAATAGCTCTAGTCTTAATTTTGCGTAAGTTTGCTCTCATTTGATAAAATTTTCGAGACACAGCTTTTTGTCGAAAAACATGAGGAGCAGCAAACTGATTGTTGTGAAAAAGTTGAGCTTTTGGTTTAGGAAAGTTTCTGAGAGCCTTTCTCTTAAATGAACTCTTAGTTTTGGTCTTTCTATTTCTGTAGTTAGAGTTCTTATGAGGTTGTCTTGGAAGGACATAATTGTTACGACTTTTCCTAGAATAGTTAAAGTTCATGTAGACAGAAGTGTTGTAAACAGGGGTATTTAAACGCCTAGCATAACAACCTTCAAAGGAATGACCATAAATGTCACAGTAGGAGCAATATTGATTGCTTGAGGGATGAATTTCCTTAGGAAAACTTCTAAAGATAGGTTTGACAGCATTCTGTTCAGAAGTGTTCTTCCTAGGAGGTATGGTCTTATCGGTAGAATCAACTTTTCTGATCAAAGGACATACGTATTTAGTCTTAAGTGCATTGTCAGCTTTAGAAGTACTAGACTCTCCAATGTCTTTCTGTTGTTGTTTTTGATCAAATTCATTTTTAATCAAATGAAAGTCTGGACATGTTTCAATTGGTCTTTTGCCCCCAGACACAAACTTAATAGGTTCAAGTTTAGTAGTTTGTGGTTTGTTCTTAGGGCAAAATCCAATACCGGTTCTATCATCAGAGTTGGTCTTGGAGTCAACAACAAAGTCAGTAAAGCAATTTGAATTGTTTTCAAACTTAGAAAACTTTTTGAAAAAAGTAGATGTCTTTGTTTTTGCTTCCTCCAATTCTAATAATGTTCCCTTATATTTCATTTCCAGAATTTCATTAGTTTTAGTCAACTCTTTTAATTTTTGATCAAAAGTTTCAATTTCAGATTGATGAGTCAGACACTAGTTAGTGTACTCTTCAGCATTCAACTTTACAATAAGACTTAGATCATCTAATTTTTAGTCAGGTCTCTAACAGTCTTCTCCAATCTAGTGCCTTTTTTAAGAGTTTTAGGATACAAGGTATGGATATCTGGGAGGTCATCTATGTCTGAGTCGCTAAGTGAAGTGTGTGTAGTGATCCCTAACGATTCAGTTTTAGTACTCACACACCCATTTGCATCGTCATTATCGAGATCACTTTTACTCACACACACGGAACTAGAACTAGCAACATTTTCAGACAATAAAGCATCTAGGCCAATCAAAGGAGTATTCACACAAGCAAGAGTAGTAGCATCATTATCACACATAGGCATATCATCATTGTAAATGATCTTAGCATAAAAGGACATGCAAGGGTCAAGTACATTAGATGACTCAAGTTCCTCTTCATCAGAGTCACTTGAATCATTCCAAGTTTTACAGACATTGGCTCTATTGTGTGTGTTGGCTTTATTCAGATTAACTCTGCAGTCGTGAGCAATGTGACCTAGTTTCCCACATCTAAAACATTCAATCTTTTTAAGGTCTCTAGTGGGTCTGGAATTTTTATCCTTGGGATGTTTGTCAAGTCCTCTCTCATGAGGTTTGGGATTAGACAGAGTAGGATAATTAGGCTTGCCTTGTTTAGTAGCCTGTTTGTTTCAAAATTTGATGATTTTCTTAAATTGTTTAGACATTAAGGCAATCTGATTATCTAGTTTGTCTATATCACAGTCCTCATCAGAGTCAGAGTTGGTCAAATTGGACTCAAGTTTGGGTATCTTAGAGGAAAAACTCAAGTTAGAGTTAGGTTGTTTTCTTTGAGAATGATTCAATTGTTTCTTAAAGTCTAATTCCATTTCCACAGTCCTAAGTTTGCTACTGAGTAACTCAGGGGTAAGGTTTTGATCATTCATTTCCTCAATAGCATACCTCTTAATGTCAAAATTTTGTGGTAATGACCTTAGAATTTTAGAGACAATTTCATTTCTATCATAAGTAATACCATTAGCATGCAACTTAGTGACTATATCAGTTAAGTTCATGTAAAAATCATCAAAAGACTCAGAATCAGGCATGATCAAAGAGTTGTCTTGCTGGATAAGCATTTGGGTTTTAGCAGCTTTAACTCTTGAGTCTCCTTCATGGGCAGTGATTAATGTGTCCCAATCTTCCTTAGAAGTGGCACAATATGAGATTCGTTTGAACTCATACTCATTAATAGACATAAAAATGGCATTCTTGCCTTTGTTATTATTACGAGAAATAGTTTTTTCTTCTTGGGTAAATTCACTTAAGATTTTCTTTACCCTCTCATCACTTCCTTCAGTGGATGGTTTTGTAGGATAAGTGTATCCATTTTCGATAATGTCCCAGACATCATCTCCTAAAGTCCCTTGGATGAAGGCAACCATTCTTACTTTCCAGTAAGCAAAGTTGTTTCCATCAAAGAGTGGAGGTCTGGACAGATTACCAAACCTTTCATTCTTCTCGTCCATTGTTAGGTTTTTTCAGAAAACGATTTCTGAAACACAAGATCTTTGAAATAAAAAGTTAACAGGGCTCTGATACCAATTGAAAAACGTCGCTAATGCCGTTTAACACAAGGTTAAACTGTATAAGAAACTCCGAATGTTTGTTGGAGAAACCCTTTTCTTTTGAAAATAGAATTATAAACAAGATGTGTTTACAAAGAAACTTATGTACGAGAGTAATTAAGATTGTGTAATCAGTTTTTAAAACTAAGGCAGTTTCAAAAATTCAGCACACTTAGAGAATGAGATGAGTAGATGAAGATAATCAACACAAAGATTTTAACGTGGTAAAACCTCTCCCAACAGAGGAAACATCCACGGTGACTTCTAAGTCACAAAAACAAAAGTCCACTAATAACAAAAATCAGTTACAAACAATACAACATGCAAGCACACAAATCAACCTATTCTATGTTTAGGAATATACCCCCTTGGGTCCTTCTAACTTCTGATAAATCTGATTTGTTGATGATGTTCTCCAGTTTGCTAACTTCCTTTGCTTTAGCTTCTTTACGTCGACTCAATGATTTCAGATCTTAAACACAACACTTCCAGTGTAGTAGTGTGTTAAGTGTTGTAAAGTGATTCCTATACACATGCATGAACTCACACACACTTAGATTTACAAACAGTCCAATAAAAATTACATATACAGTCTATATGCAGTGACTTTAATTTATTTCTTTCTCACAGAACTCAAATCCTTTTGACCTTTAAAGATAACCCAGATTCCACAGAGATCTTGCTTCAAAAATTGGTCAAGACCTTAATCAATCTCTTTTGAAAACATTTATGAGATTGAAAACCCTCCAAGTGCGAATCCAACTAGGTCAGGATTAAGTTTCGTAAACAAAGAAACCAGAAAACATTTTAAAAAACCAGATCAGTAAGATTTTCGTAAATCAAGTACAAAAATGCAGATCTAGTGAAAATGTAACATATAGTATGTAGATCTCACGTTTCTATGAAAGAGAAACTAGATCTTCACACAAATGTTTAAGTTGTGTACAAGATCTAAAGATCACGAGGTTACAGCAACACAAGAACAAACCACTCTCTCTCTCTCTCTCAAACACTCAGGTTGTGTTTGGGTTTGAAAATGCGAAGGTTTGTTTCACAGAAGGTGAACTGTTTAGGGTTAGGGTTAGGGTTAGGGTTTGGCTAACAGGTTTTTCTTTCTCTCTCTTCTCTATTTTTTTTCTCTCCTCTCTCACTTCTCTCTTCTCTCTTTTTTTCTCTCAGAAAGACGAATGACCAAAACTTTTTTAAGGCTGAGAAGTGAAGGGTATATATAGTGCCTGGGGAATGTTCTGGATGATCGAGGCAAATCAATGGCTGTGATGAAGTCTTGCAAAGTTTGACTTGATCCTGTGGTTATAAAACAGCGGTGGATTAAGATGGTTCTGATTGGTTCAAAAGGTTTGCACTGGGATTAACAAAGAACGCATGCAGACCCTTGATAAGGAAAGATCCAACGATCACCAATGAAAATGGCTATCCTCTCACACAACAAACACAAACTAACGCACCAAAAGAATGACAAGTGTTGGCGGGTAAGAGGCTCTCACACGCGCGTCAAACTAATTACAAAACATCACCTAGAAGTCTCTAGCGCTTTGAGATCTTACCCAACCAAACATTTCAGTGAA
Organism: Sambucus nigra; assembly: GCA_949130495.1. NCBI lineage: Eukaryota > Viridiplantae > Streptophyta > Magnoliopsida > Dipsacales > Adoxaceae > Sambucus > Sambucus nigra. Next base: position 177,019,943 of record OX422218.1, on the reverse strand, counting down.
AAATGAAGTTTCCAAAATAGGATTTTAACCCCACAAACTATATTAACCCATTTTATTAATAAAAACATTTATTTAAAAATGTTTAAAAAATAGTTTAAAAAGGTTTAAAATTATTTAAAATTTCCCAAAAAATTATTAAAGCTCCAATTCAAGGGGAATTAAACACACACTCAATTTTAGGAAATATTAACACATGTATGCATTTCTAATTGTGTGTTGTGTGATTCATTTTATACCATCAAGGATCATTGAAGAGGATTAGAGAGATAAGTTCTGAGGCTTTTTGGATTCTAGGATAGACAACCAATTTTGTCAATATTTCCAAATTAGTTGAGCACTTATACAATGTAGACTTAAGCAAGTCAAAGGTATAAGGTGCTTCACCCAATGCCTGAGATTATCATAGTATCGGGTGGTTCACGATGGTTACAAAATTTGATGAAATAAAAACATACGATTGGGGATTCAACTATTTTAGCGCATATTTATTCGACCTTAGAGCTATACGATAATTCAAGTCAAAGGGCATTTGATTGTTTTTGGCAAGTGATTGAGGTAAATTTTATATAAATATAAGTTTGGATGTTGATTCACCTCTGTAATTTTTTATCTTCATTTTATTTGTAGTATTGTCCATGAGTACTTGCAATCATTCACACGAGTGTTACTGAACAGTGAGAAAGACGTTTGGACATAAATTCACTTATAGGAAAGGGGAAATCGAGACACGAGAATGAGAGGAGTTCAGCGGTGGGCTCCTCCCACTGCCTGGGAGCTTACGGTTTCATGTTTTATTTCACTCTTTGATGGGGGTTCATTTCACCTTTTCCTCACGGTACCACTTCGCTATCGGACACCCAGGAGTATTTAACGTTGTAAGGTGGACCTTACTGATTCACACGGGATTCCACATGCCCCATGTAACTTAACCACCACTCTCCAATAATTGGTATGCAGACAATAGATTTAATTATCTGGCAACTTTATGCTGTCAGTGATATGTGTCAATCCCTTTACAGAAATAGCACGATCGTTGTCACTCACTAGGATTTTCCTTATTATTGATACCTTGCACGACGGTTTCTATTATTTAGGAGATCGTTGCTATTGGAAACTTACTAGTGAAGTGACAATACCACATAACCCTCTGTTAGACATGAAAATATTAAGTGTATCGTCACACGAGTTGTTCCTTATATAAGTGGCATAAGAGTTTTGTAAGACTGGTGTGACTCAGGCGCATTATGATAACTATTGGCCACATGTTAGACCAAGAATGTTATTACCCCCATTTTTTCGCATAGTTATTATAGATGCTATCGAACCTGTTGGTTTACCCTAATACATTCGGTTTTTAATACCTCCATTGGTGATGCCGAGCATATATACTATTAATTCATTGGCTGTCGGAAGGGGACCATTGGTGTGGGATGCACCTGCTGTTAATATAGAGGGGAGGATTATACATATTTCTGTTCCACGACCTCCGCCATAAAATTACCCATTTCGATTGCCGCATACACCAATACAATCCTCCCTTATTAGCAATAGGTGTCTTTCACACCAATGGTCCCCTTTCTCGAGCAGCTGATGAATTAATATTATATGTGACTGACGTTGCCAATGGAAGTGTTGGAAATCGTATTTACTATGGTAAACTAAAGGGTTCAATGGCATCTATACTAATTGTGTGGAATAATGGGGGTACAACATTCCTGATCCAACATGCGACCAATAATTATCATCATGAGCCTGAGTCACACTGGCCTTAACAAACCCTTTTTCCATTTCTACAAGGAACAACTCGAGTGATGATACACTTGATATTTTCATGTCCAACTGAGGGTAATGCAGTATTGCCACTTCACCAGTAAGTTGCCTATAGCAACGACCTCCCAAATAATGGAAACCACATTGTAGGGAATTAGTAAGGACATGCTTAGTCAGTGACAACGATCGTGTTACTTCCGTAAAGGGATTGGAACATACGATTGATAAAGCATACGGTTTGACAAATCATACGGTTGCCAAATAATGGAATCTTGTGTACGTATATCCAATTGTTGGCAAGGTGTGGTTAGGTTAAACTGCCGAAATCCTCTCTCATTTTTTCCTTTCCCATTAGTGAATCCGTGGGCAAACGTCTTTCCGATTGTTTATTAACACCAACGTGAATGATTGCAAGTACTCATGGAAAACACTACAAAAAAATGAAGACAAACAATTAGTACTAAGGTGAATCAACATCAAACCGCTATTGTCACTTAAACAATGGATATGTTGGAGTTAACCTGACATAACTATACGTCAAAAGCCCAAAACAAAACACATACAAATTCTAGAGAGGGAATCAAAGAATTTCTTATATTAAAAAATGAAGAAGTTCACTTCAAATGAGGAGTACATGGGTATTTATAGGTGGGGTATTACTTGTTAATCAAGTAATTACTTAAATGACTAAAAATGACAAGTACTAAGAAAAATATACCTAATTAGTCCCAAACATGATTGGAGACCAATTAAAAGAGATAAAATAAAATAAAAGAACTAAAATAAGAGGACAACTAATACAAAATATTAAAATGACTAATATGTCCTAATATGAAACCCATTCCCATCAATTTCTCCCTGGCTTCAAAAAAGTTCTTCCTCGAACTTGAAATAACAAATTGGATTAGCCCGAGTCGTACCAATAATGTTTGTGAAAATTGCATCCAACCATACCACAGGAACAAATATTTTAAAAATATTTTTCTCTTTTTCAATAAGGGCTCATGCGATCTTTCGAGGGTCTTGAAATTTCTTGATTCAGGGTTTCCTGATTTTCTCTTGTTGTAGAGGAGTTTGGCCCTTCTTTGTCCAAGTCCATGTTCTGATTTCATCCCTAGGAGGTCAGAAGCTCCTGATTTCTTGAGGAATTCAACCCTGCTGTGTATGCCAAGGAGTTCGTCCTTACTTCTTAGGTCGGGAAAGCCGAAAAACCCTTCAGAGGAGGTAAGGTCTGCCTTTTTAGGCGAGGCAGTTGGGTTTTCTATAGGGTCGGGGCGACCGGGATTTGGATTGTTTACGGTGGTAGGTGGTCAAATTTAGGAAAAGAGGTACAAGATGGTATCCAATTTCTTGTTGCGTTCGTCGTATTTTTGCCTCAATTATTGATTATTTTCTCTAAATTCCTGATTAATCTCTTCTTGAGTTATATTTCTTCGGGGCCATCAAGGGTGTAGTGTACGATTTGTTATAATCAACACACCAATTCGGGGAACGAAACCTCGTTCTGATACCAATTTAACGTAAACTACACGTCAAAGGCTCAAAACAAAACAAATACAAATTCTAGAGAGACTGAAAGAATTTCTTATATTAAAAAATGGAGAAGTTCCCTTCAAATGAGTAGTACATTGGTATTTATAAGTGGGGAATTACTTGTTAACCAATTAATTACCTAAATGACTAAAAAGGACAGATACTAAGAAAAATATACTTAATTAGTCCAAAACATGATTGGAAACCAATTAAAAGAGATAAAAAGAAAATAAAAGATAAAATAAAAGGACAACTAACAAGAAATATTAAAATGACTAATATGTCTTCATATGAAACCCATTCCCATCATAACCAAAGACAAGCTAAACATAGGAGCCCATCCAGTCAAATTAAGTAGTTCTTTTAACTCCGTTAATTTTACACATTGGGACGTATATCTCATTGACGGATTTTAGATTGCCATGCGTCTATAGCTTTTTTTTCTCCTTTGTTTTCTTAACCTCACCGCATCGTTTTTAGCCTAAAAACTTAAAGTGAAATTTTTGTACCTGGAAGGATGTGCAAATGGAATAGAACTTTCGGCATTGTGTCTCGGCCTCATATTCTTTTCCCCGTATGAGTGTCGCTTCTTATTAAACATTTTGTACATTTTCAAATTAATGTATGAGATGGGGAGGGAGAAATATTATCAACAATATATGATATATAGTGAAGATACAAAAATTGGACCGAGTAAATGCTAGAGTTTTTAAAAGTTTGAAAACACAAATTCAATAGAGGGGATGGGTGTTATGGAGCTTTCGGATGATATTGAATTTCACTAAAATGGGATTTATAGCAATTTATGGTGATTGAATTGACATAAAATTGGTTTTTATAGGAATTTAAATAATTAAAGTTTGTCGCACTCTTTTGTTTCGACATGTATGTAAAAATATGTGAGATGGGACTTGACAAACTGCGGATGTTTGTATTATTATGCAGAGTGAATAGTAAACCATTTGTGATCATTTATGAGGTGATATTTTGTAATTTTGTTATATGTTGAATGGATGGGGCCGAAAATCAGTATTCTGTGGGAGACGAGAAAAACGACGACGTATGCAAGAAAACCCAAAATCTCAGATGGAAAATAAAGTTCCGTTAGAGATTATAACTCAAGTGATTTCTACCATACACGCGCTGGGATTATTTTCTCTTTGGTACCACAGTTTTCCCCTACCAACGTCTAAATTTGTCATATGCTCTTATTTGACTACCCAATACCATACCAATCTTATAGTTTGCCCATTTACCAGCTGCACGATAAAAATTATATCCCAAATATACCCTTTTAACCATTGCGCTGGGAATGCTCTTACACAAACACCGTAAAAATTAATTTTGAGGATCGAAACCCGAAACCCTACGTGGAATACACCAAGAACATGCTATGAACATAATATGAAACTCAAGGAGGCCTAAGTTATGTTGATCAACTACAATACTGATATTCAGAGTTCAACATCTTTAACCATCATCGATGAAATGAAACAGTAGAATATGAGGCAGAAATCTCCTCATCCATCTGTAGCCATTGAAATGGCTGCGGCCTTGCTCTCTCTTGGCGGTGCTGGAAAGCTCTCTCTCTCTCTCCGACCTTGGAGAGAAAACTTTGTGACCCCTAAAATACACTTATTTTCAGAATATTCTACGAACTTGATCCCCAAGTATTAATTATTTTCACTTCACCACTTTTTCCAATCATAAGGACCTCGGTCAATCCCACAACTAGCCTGGGCCCCTACTAAGCTGACCTTCAGACTTCAAAGTCATTATTTCTCTTATTATAAATTTTATTCTGTAGCCTACACTATCCCCGGTCTTTCACATAATGTCTGAGGTTTATGCTTTAGCAAGTTCATCTTCCTCGTGGTAGAATAGACTGAGGCCTCACATCACTCCTCAGCCCCAACCCTCCAAGGACAAACACTTAACGGTTGGGTTCCGAGTATTATAATTTCCAACCCTTTGTGGACAAATACTTAGCGTGTGGGTTCTGGGTATTACAATTTCCTAATTATGGATATGTTACTACTAGTCTACATGGGTAAAATCTCATTGGACAATTTAAAACTTTACATACTAGTATATGAGCTATGGGGAAAATTATATAAACCCTCAGCGTCACACAGTATTTGTCACACTCATAGAGGAGAGCCTGGCTAAAAGTGAGGTAGTGTTTTGATAATGTGTATGCGAACCTTATGGGCCTCTGCATCCACTTGCCAATGGGTTATACAATTTAAACCTTTACAGTTGTATATATTATTATTTTTCTTTATATGGGTGAACTGGCCTAATCCATTTCAGGTAATACTTGGATCTGGGGAAAAACAATATGAAGAATGGATGAGAGCCACCAAGGCATCTTTTAGAAACAAATTTTTGGGATGGGTTGGATTCAATGTTCCCATTTCCCATCGGATAACAGTAGGCTAATTCAAGACTTCTAACCGTAGTTTATGTATATAAATAAATATGAAGTTGACTTATTGATGCTTTGCAATGTGCATCTGTGATATACTGTTAATGCCCTCGAAATTTGAGCCATGTGGTATAAACCAGTTATATGCTATGAGATATGGCAGTGTACTTGTAGATCACAGCACTGGTGGACTTATGAGTTAACATTCAAAGGTTGTGAAATCTGTTGCTTTATGCATGGTTCCATTCCTAAATAATTACTTTCTTTATTTTGAAAAAATCCATGTTTTTAAAACTTTAGTCACGGGCCCCAAAAATCAAATATAGAATAGTATTTCCAAGGTCACATGATAGGACTGATTAACTGATGTTTCAAAATTTAATGTTAATTCATTATAACCATATAAACCGACAGCCAAAATTCCCATTAAGAAAAACGTAACACTTTTGATAGAATTTTAGTGTACGGTCTGTGCCTTTGGATAACGATGCAGGACTATTAAATTAACAGTGCATAGTTATTAAATATCAGGGCAGCTTTTAAAATTACAAGGTAGGGACTGCAAACTAAAACTAAAATAACAAATATTTTTAGTACAATATCTTTACATTGGGGACCAGAACCTAAATGCCCCTTCTATCTTTTTTATAGGATACTGTGGAGACTTTCAATCCGTTTGCTAACGAACGTAGTGGTGAAGGGACTGGGTATGTATTTGTCAACATATCTGCAGATTGATAGTTCTTCATCGAAAGTTTTCCTCTTCGTTTTTAATCATCGACTTCACTAAAAAAGTTTTTTTGTTCTCTTTATTTTTTATTTTTCCTGGCTGTACACTGTACCCCCACGTGATCGAATATTTTTCATGTTAGTTTATTAATTTTTCATGTACTTATAACGTTGTTTCTAAATGTTTCAACGGGTGGTCCTTCTCTCCCCTAACGAGAGAAAGTATGTTGGCAGTACGTTACCATCCAAATATCTAATTTCCTAGATTATGTCATATTCTCTAATGGCTATGAATATTGACGTGCTCTCTTTATATATGTTTATAATCATACGTAAAGATCTTAAATTCCCTCACATCAGTAGTTATGTCTATTTTAATCTGTCCGCAAACCATCAGTTTACAAGTGTTGGTAAGTTTCTGTTGATTCTGATTCTTCATACACTAATGAATTTTTTTTATAACACCGTCCGCTGGCATGATGTGTGAAAACGTAATGTTTTAGGCCTCGCTTAGTTTAAGGTTTGGAGGTAAAGGTGAAATAATGAAAAGTATTTTCACTTAATTTTGTTCACTATTTTGTCAAAAATCACGTAATTATATCGTGTACACTTGCAATTTTATACAAAGCAAAAATTTGAACTCTGAATTACGGAAAGTACTTTCCACCCATGCATAAAATATATCATGTCTAACCAAATGGGGCCTTAAGTTATCTAGTCACCTGAAAGCTCATCAAACGAGCAACACCTTACTATGCCGCCCTCAAGTTGTGCCTTCTTACATATTTATTTTCTTTGATTTTCTCATCATTACGTACAATCGATAACCATTGAGTGGTGATTATCTCCAGGCACTAAGTGTGGATTCTTGATGAAGAGACTAGTTCTTGAAGTGCATAAGAAGAAACTTGTGGTTTGTTATGTTATTGTTTTGGCTTAGAAATGTTAATAGTGGGGAATTTTCTTGAAGGGATTTTGATTGTGACTGTTTTAGAGAGTTGGACCGTGAGAAGTACTATGAAGTTAAATTGTTTCGGCTATTCACTTCATTTTCTCTTTCCCATGATAATATTGTGTGAAAACTCACTTAAATTTAGGAAAAAATTCTTGATTATAGATACTATATTTGATCGTTATATCAGAATTTGTAAAGTGACAGTTCCTTTCATAAAAATGTTTAAGACCAACTCTAGCTATACTTGCAAAAATGGTTAGGTTGAATCTTACTTCAGACGTGTTGCTGTAAGAATTAAAATTAAGGAAAAATTACCTGAATGACGAATAAAATCATATTGCTCATTTATAAGAAGAATGAGGTTATCAAACAAGGTTTGCATCGTCAAATGAGGTGATCAGATAAGGTTTCATGACTTGACGATGCAAACCTAGTTGGATCACCTCATTCTTCTTAAAGGCTTGCTCGGCCTTCCCGATCTCCTTCCTTGTAGAATTATTTTTGGTCTTCAGTAGACCAGCTATGTTCTTGACTTCCCAAGCTTGGTCTGAAGAGTGACGACCGCACCTGTCTGGTCGCCATAAGCACTTGTCATCTTCTGAAGCGCTTGCCAAACAGTGGTAAATGATGCTCGATCTCGATCACAAGCATCTTGATTAAGTATGAATCCCATATCTTCACTCTCTTCGGTTATTGGCACCAAGGCCAAGTTGTTATCATACTAAAAAAATTAAAAAGAGGGACATTTAGAAATTGAAAAGAGGGACATTTTGAAAATATAATAAGATCCTAAACTACTCTTATTAACAGGAGTTTACTTCTTTGTTATCACCTTGTCTTGATTAACACAATCTTATCTTGATATGTGGCCTCCTTCTGTTGTTTGGCGCCCTCTTCCTCACCATCTTCCTCCAAATTGAGGGGGAGAGCCAGACATGTGCTCGTCGAATAGCTCGGACTTAGGGGGAACCCCTACCTTGGCCAAAGCTTCATCCAAATCTTTCTTTAAAAATACTTACGAATGAAGTATAGTTATTTCTTGGCAAGGCCAAAGGCTTCTTCCCAACATTTGTCGTAAGCATTATCCTTAGCCTTTAATACAACAGACAGAGACTGAGTAGACTCTTCAGCAGCATTCTCCAACTGCTAAACCTTTTATGCTAGAGTGGTCCTTAACTTCATCTCTCTCACTCTAACACACACGCGCGCGCGTGAACATAAACACACACACACACACACATGCACACAGATTTAGATAAACACACACACCAGATTGTTGTCGAACACTTTTGGCAGGTGGTGGTTGGGCCACTACTTCCAGATGGGTTTTGATTTGGACGGAGATTTTTTTAGATCCAATTTATTTTTTTGGGTTTAGACAGATATTGTCTTGGCAGGTTTTGGAGATTTTTTTGGTTTCGTTGAGATTTTTTGGCCGGTGGCTCGGTGGAGAGTTTTTTGCCCGATTGAGATTTTTTCCATGTTAAGTATTTTAAATTCCACCCAGTGGAGATGGTTTTGTGACGATTTTTTCTAGCCGGTGTAGATGGTTTGTTAGAGATTTTTGGCATTTTATTTTCTAAATTTTCAGTATGTATATTATTTTATTTATGTTATTTATAGACTTTTAAAACTTTTTAGTAATTTTCATTTTTTTTTTATTTTCTGCTTTTTTTAAATATATTTTTCGACAATTTTTTTTTCCTCCTTTACAGATTTGTAATTTTTTTTAAATTTCCCTTTTTTCACATATGGTTTTGGTATTTTTCAGTTTTTTCTACATTTTTTAGTATTTTTAAAAATAGCTTTGTCAAATATTTTTTTATTTATTTTTCAATGAATTTTCAAAAAATATTAAGTTTTTCCTTGTTTTTAGAATTTTTTTTTGTGTTTTTTTAATTTATTTTCAATATTTTGAAATATATATTTTTGTCAATTTTTTTTTTGTTTCGAGGTTTTTTCCCCCTTTTCCCAGTTTTCCCTCTTTTTTCCCACATTTTTTTTTTGTAATTTCTAAGTTTATTTTTTAATTTTCATATGTTTAAAAAAGTTATTCGAGTATTTTTTTAATATTTAAATGCTTTTTTGATAATTTCATTAATCTTTAAAAATATTTTTTGTTCGGACGAAAATGCCCTATAAAATTCATGTGCCATGCACATGACCTATTTTCCGTCTAAAAAATTAACGGTGTTAACGTTAGGGGGTTATTTCAACTTATTTTTGAAGTTGAGGGGGTTATATCTAGAAAATGAGAGTTCGGGTGGTGAAATGAACAAGGGGGTAAAGTTCAGGGGTATGTGTTATTAATCCAAAAATTCCACTGATTTTTTTATATGGCTAATTTGAATTTGCAGCTTATTGGTGCTCTGGTGACCAGAGGCCAAGAAATCCAGAAGATTTGTCAGTAAGAAACTCAGAGACTAGGTGGCCGAAGGTTCAACATTATTTTGAGAATTTTTAATATAAGGGTAGTAACTGTTATTAAGGACAAAAAAAAAGGAATACATTTATTAAAGAGAATTTAACTCTTCTAAATTCATATTCAATAATATTATAAGAACTAAAAATGCGTTTTATATATAAAAAAAGTTTTAAACATTAATTGAACTTAATGTTAGGGTAAATTACACCACCCCCCGAACTATTGACTTTTTACACCCAACCCCTTTTCATAAAATTAAAGTTGATAAAACACGATTTTGTGTGTAAAAAATTTGTTGAAAAAGGATTGGGTGTAAAAAAATAATAGTTCAGGGAAGTTTGATGTAATTTACCCTTCATTTTTTTTCCCGCTCAACTCCCTAATTTGATGATTTTTGGGGGGTTAAGAGTACCATTAGTGTATATCCAATTTTTCAATAATATATATAAAAAATTTTGTAAAGTAACCATGAAGTTTTTTTAATTTTTTTTGCAAAAATTATAATTTGTATAGGAAATTATACAATGTCTGCACAAATTTTAATAATAGTTAAATTTATTTATATGCTCTAACTTATAAGGTATACACTAAAAACTCATGCAGATTATTATTTAATAAAATGTCATTGTAGACTATGGTAAAATAATATATTGATGAGAGCCTAAAATGAAATGGTCCTAATTTTATTTTGAGGCAGGGGTGGAGGGGTTATATGAATCATCATTGCGTAACCATCTTTCACTTTTGTTCTCTTCCTAATTTTCGATGGCTAAAAAAGGCCATCTTTCAAGAAAATCTATGTTTCCCCGTTGTCAAACCCGTTAATTCCAAACCCTAAATTTTATAAAATTAACAACCTCTTTTCCTTTGTACAATCAATCATCAAATCATGCATGTGAGACCCTTGTTTTCAATTCACGTTTGATTATACTACATAATATTCCCTTATTCGAATGACGATTTAAACCCCCATTTGGTCTTTTATGCATGTGTTTCCAAAGGAATAACAATTCTGGCTGAATTTAACTCAAAAGATTCAGAATTTTGTACCCAAGCAACAAAATGCCTAGAGAAAAAACCACATTTCCACTCAATATTTTCCCACACTATTTGAAACAAATCCTACACGTTTCTCATTGACGACCCTTTTATTTATTTTTGAATTTTTGACGCAAAACTCGATAAATCCGACGGTATCACCTTCCTAAAAAGAGTACTCATTCAACGAGATCATTGATTGCAATCCCAAAAGATTGGATGGTAATACACAAACTCATTGTTTCCAAGGAGAATTTAATCCTATTTTCACCAACTTTTAACATCATTGTTGGACATGGAAATGGAAATTCCTCATTCTCCTAGAGTAATATTTAAACAAGAATCTAATGGGAGATTTATAAAGGTTGGTTCTAAGAGCTTTACGAAGAAGAAAAAGGGGAGGACAATTTTTGGTGAGAAGGAAAACAAGGTGGATGTGACTGTGGATGATGTTATTTTGACAAGGGAATTTCCTCTTTTGTTTGAGTGTGGTGAGGGATATCATAAGGGAAAGGAAACTTGGAAGAAACAAGTTTGGGTGTTATCGTCAATGGATTTGGTTGTGTGTTCTATCTTGTTTGGAATATGGTTATGGATTTGTAGGGGGTTTAAATGCATTGATGGTTGAATATGCTCTCCAACTATGGTTGCAGCATGGACTGGTAATGTCACTTTGGATTGTTCATATAAGTCCTCTTGTATGGTTGTTAATTGATGACTTGAACTTTGTATACTATATACCCACGGGTATTATAGGTGACATATGTGCGATATTATTTCTTTACTAATGATATTTATTGATTTCTTACTATAATGTAATGAGGTTGGACCTTTCTTAATTATTGTATTTTGACTTGAATATTATTTTTGTATTTATCTTAACATCTATGGAAAGAATATTGATACACTTACCCTAATTTCATACCACAAATGGTGGTAAGAATAACATTTTTGAAATGGAAAAATGATTGATTCGATGCCCACAAATATTATAGGAGACATTTGCAATAGAGTTGCTTTACAATTGATAATAATGGATTTGGTGATTTTTAGTTTCTTTACAATAGATAAAAATGGATTTTGCTATTTTTTTACACTAATGTTGGAGTATTTGGTGTTAACGTCATGTAATGAGATTGCTCCTTTCTTATTTGAAAAAAAAGTAGTATATGACCAAATATTGGAGCATCTTCGAAGATAATGTGAATTGCTAAGGGATTTATAAGCAGTAATTTTTTTCCCTTTTTTTCCCCAGAAAAACTTAATACAACCCATTATAATAAATATGAAAATGATGTGACAACGAGTATATCTAATATGGAATGGAACTATTTATGTGATAATAATGAGTATATATAACGTGAAATAGACCTTCAAATGAGTTCAACCTCGAATGAGCTCTAACGACATAGGATTTATAGATATCAAACTCAAAATCACCACAACAATTAACATTTGCATTGGAGAAATTAATATTTGTAGACCGTGTGTAAATTAATCTTGTTTATGCCATTGCCACATAAGATTCACAATCATGATCTTATTATACATCTAAAAAAATAAAAATAAACATTTGCATTCAAGATACTCTTAGGGATCAAGTTGGAATCAACTGCTCATTTGAAATTCACATGAATAAATAGTGGGTCTCAAAGATACTTTTATTACCATATAATCATATGGTTCTAATTTGAGACCAAATAGTGGGCGATTTTTTTTTAATCATAATGTAAGATTAGCAACGAAGCTACTCCCTCTGTCCCAAATTAAAAGTCAATATCTTTATTTTGTATAGATTAATGATACAATCAATCAATGGACGTCATTAACTCGAATTCACTACCTAGAACATAATTCATTGATTTTGTCTAAAAAAGAAATGTGAACCATTAATTTGGGACAGTAAGAAATAAATTGTGGACTATTAATTTAGGATAGAGGAGTTATTTTTTACGATATAATTTTTGATCTTTTACCTTTTTTTCATTTTTTTTCAAACATGGATGCTTTTGTATAAAGTTCAGCGTCACTGTAAACTTGCTTAAACATATTATTGTTGTTGTTGTTGTTGTTGTTGTTGTTGTTGTTGTTGTTGTTGTTGTTGTTGTTGTTATTATTATTATTATTATTATTATTATTATTATTATTATTATTATTATTATTATTATTATTATTATTATTATTATTATTATTATTATTATTATTATTATTATCCCTAGTTTAGACATAACATCAGTAGTTATATTGATTACATGAACAATTCGCTAATATGTATTCTAAGGCTGCTTTTGTGTTTATATATAAATATGAAATTTGAATTTGAAATTTAAAATTTAAAATTTGAATTCTAAAATTTGAATGTGAAAATATATGTTTTTCTTATGTCTGAATGAACTTTGAATCGATGCATTTAATCTGATTTAATATTTAGTATGAGTATAAGAAATCATTATTAAATATTTCTAGAAAGTAAGGATATTAACAGAGCAAAGAAAATGATCACTATACACAATATTTGTGTGCTTTAGCAACTTCCTATGTCCACGGAGGGATTTCTTAGAGGTTTGAAATTACATGTCCCTTTGCCCCCAGGTGAGGGTTGTATTTATAAGAGTAAAAATTAGTTGAGTCATATAAGAAACTCTCCTAGCTCCTTATTGGCCAGTTGGTGATTCTTGTTTATCTCGTCCGAGAATTTAGGTAACCAGTTGAGTCTTTAATTATCCACGTGATAAACTGTAATGATTATCCATGTAACAATGAATTTGATTGGGGTAGCATGCTGGGATTGTTTGGGTTTTAATGGGGATTTATTTATGTTGTGAATTTTATTTTATTTCACATGCGTGAGGTATTAAATATGGTCATGAGCCTTATTTAGCAATGAAATATTTAAATTGATTATGTTACTATGAGACATGTTATGTGTTGTGAGCCTCTCTCAACAAATGGAGGATTACTCCTAGTTAATATGTAAGGCCCTAAGATATGATTAGGAAGGTTAATTACATGATTAATTATAACTTAGGAGTTATAAGTTATAGATTGGTTATGTGTGTTAAACATGTTAATTATCATGTTTAGGGGATGCAATGCTTATGTGATATATGTGTTGTTTACATTAGGTGTTAATTGAGCTTATAATCGGGGATACCATGTTTAGAACATATGACTAGTTATGTGGTTAAATGAATCATAAATTATGTTTTTAATGCATGATTATGTTTATAAAAGTAAATAAGGGTGTTGATACGAAATTGGCAATGTTTGGTCGCCAATTGTGAAAGTTTTGAGATTTTCGGTAAATTGCTACTTTCCTGTTCGATGCCCAAATTAGGCGTATTAGTTTATGATTTTGGGAAAACATAAATTATGAAAGTTGTATATATATGAATTAATATTATAACACAACAAACGGTGGGTTAAACGGATGCTCGTACAAGAAGTTATAGTGAAAGTACGAAACAAGGGCAAATATGTCCATTCCTTAAGTGAAAATTGTCTTATTAGCACACCATGTGCTATTTTTTGATTGGTTAGAGGGTGGGTGATAGTTTGGCCGACTTAAACTTCATAAAACATCCCCTTTGTTCAGCAAATGCAGCCATGAACAAGGGTTTTGCCTAAAGAGAGAGAAAGAGAAGAAAGTTAAGGAATAAATCTTTGGAAAATTTCCATAAATCAAGGAATCCTCGTAAGGTAATTACATCTTAATTAAAGTTGGTCACATGGATGAGTTATATACTTATCATGTTTTTATTTTTGATTTGGATATATATTTTAATGATACCCTTATTGCTGAATTGTGTTGGAACAAGGATGGTTTAAGAACATAAGTTAGAACTGGAGCTAGGATCGTAAATGCATACTTTAAAGTCCTAAATTTACATCATCTTTTCGTAAAGCATTTTGATTTAGAAAATCCATGATTATGATGTATATTTCTGCTAAAACATGTTTTTTATATGTTTCCATGAATTATACTCAAGGTCAAGGTTATGTATGCTTAAAATTGTTAAGTTATGCCTTAATGTTGTATTTTGACCTAGTTATGCTAAAAATGGTATAAATCATGGAATACTTATTGGAATTGAGTGATTCAAGTTGGAGGGTAAAATGAACTCATACATGTATAACATATCCGAAAATTGTGTAAAAATACCAAGGAATGAACCCTTGGTGATAGTTTGAAGTCGTGGTCTAAAATCTGCCCTAAAGGAGCAAAAACGCATACCAGGTGTTTGACGTTTTGCTCGACATAGAAAATGAGCCCTAAAAATTATGAAACATTAAATTTGTATTATTCAATGTGTTTAATGATATTGTGTGGAATATCATGGAAAGTTATGTTGTACAAAAATTATGAGAATTCCATGAAGTTGAAGTTGTGTTGTTGTTTTTCTTGAGAAATGATTTGGAAAAGGCTGTAATAAAATGGGCATAACTTTGTCTAGCAAATTCGTAATTAAATTCTGTAAATTGTGTTAGAACCCTAATTAATTGGTTGTTATATAAATGTGAAGTGTCATATTTAGTTCCTCCTTAGTTATTTCTGATTGACCAAATGATGGGATGTATTACTGGGTTTGATGTTAATCGGTGTATTCCAATACTAACAACATTGACTTGTTAGGTGGGGAAGCAGCTAATACTACCATACAAAGGAAGTAGTTGGTTTTAATCTTAGCACTAAATCCAAGGTGAGTGACCTTCCTTATGAAATATAAATGCTTATAATTTCATATGGAAATGTGTAGTTAAACACATGTGTGAAAATGTTTATGGGAGTGATGTTGTATTTATGAAACATATGCATATGATTAAAAATGTTAAGCGATGTTATATAATGATATGGACTAGTGAGTCCTTTATCTAATGTTAAGGACTGTGGTGGGTCCTACGGGATGTGGTGGTCCTGTTAATCCAACTTAAAGGTTTGTGTACTCGGGCCTAATAAAGGGATGTAGTGGTCCCTAATAACTGTGTTGGTTAATTGGACTGTGGCGGGTCCAGGCTTGCGAGAGTTTCACAATTCCTGTTGGGTTATAGCATTAGAACAAAATAAAAATGGTTATTCAAATTGGTTATACGCATGGTATGTGGTCATTCACTAAGCCTTTATAGCTTACACTCCTGTAATGTTTTGTTTCAGGTATGCTTATAATTTGGAGTTCATTGCCAAGTTAGGACCTTAAAACGGGGGAGTGACGGATAATGAGTATGGTTTGAATATCAAGATTCCTTTTGTGTAATTATTAAACTAAGGATCTTGGTTATGTAAAGTTATGTAGTACTTATAAGTTATAAGTAAAGGCAGTTATGTTTTCATCTACACATACCTTTGAAAAAAAAAAATCTTATGCTATTTTCCTCAGAGATTTAAATTAAAGCATTGTTTAAGGAAATTTATCTCTAATTAAAAGGATGAGTTTAACTTAATTAATTCGGGGCGCGACAACTTGGTATCAGAGCGTGGTTATTTGGTTCTGGATAGGGTGTGAGGGTCTAGATTGGCAGTGGACACTAGAAAGTGAGTTTGTTATGCACCTGGATTTTGACTAACAATGTTAATATTAAACTGCTGCTATTATATTTTGTTTAAGTTAATTATATTGCAGTGAGTGATGGATCCACGAGAGCTGCATGATAGAGCAGAGGGTGAGGCATCCTATGTACCTAATAGTCAGCAAGGACATAGACCTATTGAAGTGGATGAACCAGAGGTGCAACAACAACCTATTGATGATGTGGGAAGAATATTACGTGCTGTGGCACAACTTATGGAACAAGCAAGAGGTGGAGAACATGGTGGAGATAGGGACAAATTGCATGAGAGGTTCATGAAGTTAAATCCGCCAGCATTTACTGGGACTACTGATCCGTTAGTGGCAGAGGGGTGGATTAGAAAGATGGAAACAATATTCAAGGTGATGGAAGTGCGAGATGAACAAAAGGTTTTGTTAGCAACCTTTAGGTTAGAGGATGATGCAAAGTTATGGTGGGACGCAACAGAAAGATTACTTACTACAACGGGGGGAGTGGTGCCAGTAAATCCTCCACGAATTACATGGGAAAGGTTTGTGAAAGTGTTCTTTGAAAAATATTTTCCAAGGCTTTATAGGAAAGAGAAAGAGGAAGAATTTATCACGTTGAAACAGGGGAACCGAACAGTGGCAGAGTATGAAGCTTTATTTATATCCTTATCAAGATTTGCACCTGACTTGGTGAGGACGGAAGAAAGTAAATGTGATCGGTTTCAAACCGGGCTGAATGTAGAGATAAAAAGCATGGTTGCTAATATGAAGATCATAGATTATGTGGACTTGGTGGATAGGGCCATGGTGTCAGAAAAGTCAATAAAAGAAATGCAAGTTGAACACTCGAAGAAAGCTAGACATGATGGTATAAGATCATATGGATGGGAGGCGGGAACCTCAACTCAGAATGTAGCACGAGGAGTGCCTAAGGGCCAAAAGTTTAAAAATAATAGAAATGCACGTGGAAGATTTCAAGCTCAAGGTGGAAGGACTGGGATGAATCGGTCAGAAAATGCATCTGTGATGGGATCGAGGGCCATATTTTGTTATAGATGTGGTGGTCAAGGGCACATGTCTCGGGAGTGTACAATAGCTGAGACGACACCTTTATGTTTCCATTGTCATCAACCGGGGCACTTACGAAAGAATTGTCCAGCGATGGGAGCTACAACTTCAGTTGGGAGTGTGACAGTAGGAGATAGGATTTCTACACCAAAAGTACATAGGGGAGGTAGAGGAGGCGTGTCTCAAAACCAAGGCCAAGGCAGAGTGTTTGCACTGACGCAACAAGATGCACAAGCTATGCCTAACGTAGTGACAGGTACACTTCCTATTGGTGATAAAGATGCTTATGTGTTGATAGATCCTGGTTCTACACATTCTTTTGTGTCTTTGCTTTATCTGTTGCATCTTAATAAACCATTATCATCACTAGATTTTGGTTTAGCTATTGTTACTCCAGTAGGGGGGTTGGTTTTTATTGAGAGGGTATATAGGGAGTGTGTGGTGCGAGTGGGTGAAAAAGAATTACTAGTTGACTTATTACCTCTCGATATGCCCGACTTTGATGTAATAATGGGTATGGATTGGTTAGCCTCATATCATGTATGCTTGGATTGCTTTAAAAAGGAGGTAGTGTTTCAATTACCCGGTGAACCTGAATTTAAATTTATTGGGGAACGAAATGTCACTCCAACATGTTTGATCTCTGCTACAAAATGTTATGAACTGCTAAGGAAAGGATGTGAGGGTTATCTTGCTCATGTGATGGACACGCGACAAGAGGCTGGAAAACTATCAGATATACCAGTAGTTAATGAGTTTGCAGATATCTTCCCAGAAGAACTCCCAGGGTTAGCACCAGATCGTGAGGTGGAATTTTCGATTGAGTTGGTACCAGGAACTGCACCAATATCTATTGCACCATATCGTATGGCACCTGCAGAATTAAAAGAGCTAAAGATACAGTTGCAAGATTTGTTAGATCGTGGTTTTATAAGGCCTAGTGTATCACCGTGGGGAGCCCCAGTATTGTTTGTGAAGAAGAAAGATGGAACCATGAGGCTATGCATCGATTATCGTCAATTGAATAAAGTGACTATCCGTAACAAATACCCACTACCCCGCATTGATGACTTGTTCGATCAGTTGCAAGGAGCCAAAGTGTTTTCTAAGATTGATCTCAGATCCGGATATCATCAATTGAAAGTAAGAGCTTGTGACATTTCTAAAACTGCTTTTTGTTCCAGGTATGGACATTATGAATTTCTTGTCATGCCATTTGGGTTAACAAATGCACCGGCCGTATTCATGGATTTGATGAACCGTATATTTCACCCATATGTGGATTCTTCTGTTATTGTCTTCATCGATGATATTTTGATATATTCTCGTAGTAGGGATGAGCATGAATGCCACCTGCGTATTATTTTACAGACCTTGCGAGAGAAGCAGTTGTATGCTAA
Source organism: Sambucus nigra (assembly GCA_949130495.1). Lineage (NCBI taxonomy): Eukaryota > Viridiplantae > Streptophyta > Magnoliopsida > Dipsacales > Adoxaceae > Sambucus > Sambucus nigra. The sequence goes on along the minus strand of OX422218.1, from coordinate 177,001,063 downwards.
ATTTTCTAAATGTGAATTTTGGCTAGACAAGGTAGTATTTTTGGGGCATGTTATTTCTGCTGATGGTATTTGTGTAGATCCCAAAAAGGTTGAAGCAGTAATGAATTGGGAAAGACCAACTAGTGTGACAGAGGTGCGTAGCTTTTTGGGATTGGCGGGCTATTACAGGAGGTTTATACCGGGGTTTTCTTCTATTGCATTGCCATTAACTAAGCTTACCAGAAAGGAGAACAAGTTTGTGTGGAGTGGCGATTGTGATAAAAGCTTTGAAAATTTAAAGGGTAAGTTGACATCTGCTCCAGTATTGACTATCCCAACGGGTACAGAAGGTTTAGTTATTTATAGTGATGCCTCCTATCAAGGACTCGGTTGTGTGTTAATGCAGCATGGAAAGGTAATTGCTTTTGCTTCTCGACAGTTAAAGATACATGAACGCAACTACCCTACTCATGATCTTGAGTTGGCTGCAGTAGTTTTTGCATTAAAAATCTGGAGACACTACTTATATGGTGTTAGTTGTGAAATTTTTACTGACCATCAAAGCTTAAAATACTTGTTTACACAAAAAGACTTGAACTTGAGGCAAAGAAGGTGGATGGAACTTATAAAAGATTATGATTGCACGATACATCACCATCCGGGTAAAGCTAATGTTGTTGCTGATGCTTTGAGTAGAAAATCTCTAGGCATAGTATCTTGTATTTATTGTATTCGAGTTGACCTGCTGAGAGAGTTAGCTTTAATGGGGGTGGAATTAACTTTGAATGAGTCTTATGGAATAGTGGCACATTTAAATGTTAGACCCACGTTGATAGACTGGATAAAACAAGCACAGGCAGGAGATGCAGAATTGGAGAAAGTTAGAGATAATATGAAAAAGGGTAAAGCAAATGAATTTTCTATTCGGGGTGATGACATTGTTATGTACGGAGACCGTTTATGTGTACCTAATGTGCCTGATTTAAGAAGAACAATTTTAGAGGAAGCACATTGTTCTTTATATGCTATGCATCCAGGGAGCACGAAACTGTATAGAGATTTGAAACAATGCTATTGGTGGCCGGGAATGAAACACGACATTGCAGAATTTGTTGCTATATGTCTAGTTTGCCAACAGGTGAAGGTGGAGCATCAGAAGCCAAGTGGTTTACTACAGCCCTTACCTATTTCTGAGTGGAAATGGGAGCATGTTACTACAGATTTTGTTATAGGTTTACCAAAATCATCACGAGGGTTTGATTCTATTTGGGTTGTCGTTGATAGGTTGACTAAGTCTGCACATTTTCTTCCTGTTAAAACTACTTATTCCATGGATAGATATGCCAAATTATATGTGGATGAGATTATCAGATTGCATGGTGCACCTGTTTCTATTATTTCTGATCGAGATCCTAAGTTCACTTCTCACTTTTGGCCTAGTTTACAACAAGCTTTGGGGACTAAATTGAAATTTAGTACAACTTTTCACCCTCAGACTGATGGGCAGTCAGAAAGAACGATCCAGACACTCGAAGATATGTTACGAATTTGTGTATTGGAGTTCAAGGGGAGTTGGGATGAACACTTGCCACTGATAGAGTTTGCTTATAATAATAGCTATCATTCGAGTATTGAGATGGCTCCTTATGAAGCTTTGTATGGGAGAAAATGCAGAACTCCAGTGTGTTGGACTGAAGTGGGAGAACGAAAACTTCTTGGGCCAGAAATTGTACAACAGACTACTGAAAAGATCAATGTTATCCATAATCACTTAAAGGTGGCACAAAGTAGACAGAAAAGTTATGCAGACAACCGAAGGAAAGAATTGAAATTTGAGGAAGGTGATCGAGTATTCCTGCGTGTTTCTCCTTGGAGAGGGGTTATGAGATTCGGGAAGAAGGGAAAGTTAAGTCCCAGGTACATTGGCCCTTATGAGATAGTGAAACGGGTTGGAGCTGTAGCTTATAAATTGGCGTTACCACCAGAATTTTCCCGAATACACGATGTTTTTCATATATCCATGTTACGTAAGTATGTGCCCGATCCTTCACATGTGTTTATCTCACAACCGATAGAGCTTCAAGATGACTTAACCTATGTGGAGGAACCAATTGCTATTGTAGATCGAAAGGAGCAAGTATTACGTAGTAAAACCATTTCACTAGTTAAAGTGATGTGGAGAAATCGAAATGTGGAGTATGGCACTTGGGAAGGGGAGGATAACATGAAGAAGCAATATCCTCATCTATTTGGTAAGTTTCTTATGCGTTAAATTTCGAGGGCGAAATTTTTATAAGAGGGGTAGAATTGTAAGGCCCTAAGATATGATTAGGAAGGTTAATTACATGATTAATTATAACTTAGGAGTTATAAGTTATAGATTGGTTATGTGTGTTAAACATGTTAATTATCATGTTTAGGGGATGCAATGCTTATGTGATATATGTGTTGTTTACATTAGGTGTTAATTGAGCTTATAATCGGGGATACCATGTTTAGAACATATGACTAGTTATGTGGTTAAATGAATCATAAATTATGTTTTTAATGCATGATTATGTTTATAAAAGTAAATAAGGGTGTTGATACGAAATTGGCAAAGTTTGGTCGCCAATTGTGAAAGTTTTGAGATTTTCGGTAAATTGCTACTTTCCTGTTCGATGCCCAAATTAGGCGTATTAGTTTATGATTTTGGGAAAACATAAATTATGAAAGTTGTATATATATGAATTAATATTATAACACAACAAACGGTGGGTTAAACGGATGCTCGTACAAGAAGTTATAGTGAAAGTACGAAACAAGGGCAAATATGTCCATTCCTTAAGTGAAAATTGTCTTATTAGCACACCATGTGCTATTTTTTGATTGGTTAGAGGGTGGGTGATAGTTTGGCCGACTTAAACTTCATAAAACATCCCCTTTGTTCAGCAAATGCAGCCATGAACAAGGGTTTTGCCTAAAGAGAGAGAAAGAGAAGAAAGTTAAGGAATAAATCTTTGGAAAATTTCCATAAATCAAGGAATCCTCGTAAGGTAATTACATCTTAATTAAAGTTGGTCACATGGATGAGTTATATACTTATCATGTTTTTATTTTTGATTTGGATATATATTTTAATGATACCCTTATTGCTGAATTGTGTTGGAACAAGGATGGTTTAAGAACATAAGTTAGAACTGGAGCTAGGATCGTAAATGCATACTTTAAAGTCCTAAATTTACATCATCTTTTCGTAAAGCATTTTGATTTAGAAAATCCATGATTATGATGTATATTTCTGCTAAAACATGTTTTTTATATGTTTCCATGAATTATACTCAAGGTCAAGGTTATGTATGCTTAAAATTGTTAAGTTATGCCTTAATGTTGTATTTTGACCTAGTTATGCTAAAAATGGTATAAATCATGGAATACTTATTGGAATTGAGTGATTCAAGTTGGAGGGTAAAATGAACTCATACATGTATAACATATCCGAAAATTGTGTAAAAATACCAAGGAATGAACCCTTGGTGATAGTTTGAAGTCGTGGTCTAAAATCTGCCCTAAAGGAGCAAAAACGCATACCAGGTGTTTGACGTTTTGCTCGACATAGAAAATGAGCCCTAAAAATTATGAAACATTAAATTTGTATTATTCAATGTGTTTAATGATATTGTGTGGAATATCATGGAAAGTTATGTTGTACAAAAATTATGAGAATTCCATGAAGTTGAAGTTGTGTTGTTGTTTTTCTTGAGAAATGATTTGGAAAAGGCTGTAATAAAATGGGCATAACTTTGTCTAGCAAATTCGTAATTAAATTCTGTAAATTGTGTTAGAACCCTAATTAATTGGTTGTTATATAAATGTGAAGTGTCATATTTAGTTCCTCCTTAGTTATTTCTGATTGACCAAATGATGGGATGTATTACTGGGTTTGATGTTAATCGGTGTATTCCAATACTAACAACATTGACTTGTTAGGTGGGGAAGCAGCTAATACTACCATACAAAGGAAGTAGTTGGTTTTAATCTTAGCACTAAATCCAAGGTGAGTGACCTTCCTTATGAAATATAAATGCTTATAATTTCATATGGAAATGTGTAGTTAAACACATGTGTGAAAATGTTTATGGGAGTGATGTTGTATTTATGAAACATATGCATATGATTAAAAATGTTAAGCGATGTTATATAATGATATGGACTAGTGAGTCCTTTATCTAATGTTAAGGACTGTGGTGGGTCCTACGGGATGTGGTGGTCCTGTTAATCCAACTTAAAGGTTTGTGTACTCGGGCCTAATAAAGGGATGTAGTGGTCCCTAATAATTGTGTTGGTTAATTGGACTGTGGCGGGTCCAGGCTTGCGAGAGTTTCACAATTCCTGTTGGGTTATAGCATTAGAACAAAATAAAAATGGTTATTCAAATTGGTTATACGCATGGTATGTGGTCATTCACTAAGCCTTTATAGCTTACACTCCTGTAATGTTTTGTTTCAGGTATGCTTATAATTTGGAGTTCATTGCCAAGTTAGGACCTTAAAACGGGGGAGTGACGGATAATGAGTATGGTTTGAATATCAAGATTCCTTTTGTGTAATTATTAAACTAAGGATCTTGGTTATGTAAAGTTATGTAGTACTTATAAGTTATAAGTAAAGGCAGTTATGTTTTCATCTACACATACCTTTGAAAAAAAAAATCTTATGCTATTTTCCTCAGAGATTTAAATTAAAGCATTATTTAAGGAAATTTATCTCTAATTAAAAGGATGAGTTTAACTTAATTAATTCGGGGCGCGACATAATAAATTTATGTAATAGTTAATTTAATAACTATAGAATTATTGTTTATACTCATGATTGATGGTTTTACTACTTGTGTGCGTAGATACTATCTTCTTGCGGTATGCCTGATCCGTCGCGTTATTTCATGTGCTCTAGCATACCCGACCTAGTTTTTCCCTCGAGTACACTGTCTTTCATTCCAGTCGCCACCGAGTTTTGGTGATGTGGGTGTTGAACGTACTTTAGTTTTATTTACTTTACAGTCAAAAGATACGAAGTTTACTGTATTACTAACATTTGTACTCACATTTGTAGACAATATGATTTTGGGGGATTTGATATGCACTAGTTTTTGTCAGACAATTTTTACTTTACATCGAGGTGGTGACTGATTGTATCTATATTATATGATCAATTAAGGATTTCTTATATCGCTCTCTATTTTGATTTAACTTTATTCATTGATTTTTATCTTATGTTGAGGATGATATTCAAATAGAATTGACAAACCGTTTTCTTTAATACATAGACTTGATCAACCTAATTATTAAAAATTACGGATGTCACAGAACAGTCCCGGAAACATTTTCCCTACATAATTAAAAAGTTGACGTCTTTTGCTCCTATATTTACTAATAGTGATTCCGATTGGGAGGATATCAATAGTTGTGTTTGCGAGTATATCATCAGTTCTTTCATTGAAAATAAATCGTCCGATGAAAAACTTCCTTTATGGGAGGACTAAATTCACTCATATTCAATTTTAAGGAACTATCACTTAAGAGTCTCAAGAATACCGGATGTCATGATTGGAATCCATCTGATGGGGGGATCAGGCTAACATGAATAAGTAATAACTTCAAATTTCAATAGGAAGTACAAGTATTTGATCCTATTTTTAAAAATACATTTGTAGTCAATCTCATGTTATTGTTTTTAGTTGTTATTCTTGTTTTAACAAAATTTGTACATGTGTCATTCTCTACAAAAATGAAGAGAGGTGTTATAGGCAATTTGAGGCTATTTTGACTGGTTATTTGACTTAGTAAAATTTTAAAAATACTTAAAATTGGAGCTCGCCCAATCTTTAAAAATGGGACTAAAGCCTAAATCTCTATTCTCAAAAACCAATGGAGGTTGTGGGGTTTATGTGAAAACACCTCTCCTACTTGATATTTTTAACTTGTGAATATTTTGAAAAACTATTCATTGAATTCTAAATGCTCGAATTAAATCCTTGGTAATTTCTCAATTTACTTATACAAATAAAATTTAGTGATCTCACTATTTTAATTTTCCAAAAATAAAATTGTTCTTGAATTAAAATAAAAATCTAAGATCACAAGTTAATTTATAATTTTTTATTAATTACTAGTTAAAATTTAATTTAGAAAAGAATAAATAAAAATAGGTTTTTTTAGAAGACAAAAAATGTTCAAGCAATAGATGGGGGATATGGTGGAAGTATACATTGGTGATATGCTCGTCAAAAGCAGGCGCAAAGATGACCACCTTAATGACTTGGCATAAACTTTTGAAATTCTCAGGCGCTATCGGATGAAGCTCAATGCAAGAAAATGCTATTTTGGGGTCCACTCAAAAAAGTTCATCGGCTACCTAGTCAGCAAGAGAAAGAAAACCTTAACCAGATAGTAGCAAGCAATAATGTTCTGCCATGAGAGATTAAAAAGATAACTAGGATTCCTGAAGCTCTTAATCGTATCATCTCTAAGTCGTTCGAGCATTGCATATCGTTTTTTCAACTGCTAAAGAAGGAGAAAGGCCTCACCTGGAATGATAAATGCTGAAAAGCACTTAAAAAACCAATTCTTATCGATCAAACCTCCACTGTGAGCCATTATATATCCAGGGGATCCTTTCTAACTCTACCTAGAAGTTTTAAGCCACACAGTCAGTTCAGCCTTGGTTTGTGAGAAAGAAGGAATACAGTTCCCTATTTACTATGTCAAATATGCTCCTGGATGTCGAGAAGTTCTACCTTCCACTGGATAAGTTAGCCTAATCATTGGTTATCACATCTCAAAAGTTAAAGCATTACTTTTAGGCTCATTCCATTATAATCATCACATCCTTCCCTCTCAAAATTGTTATGCGTAAGACTAACCTACCTGAACGCATGTTCAAGTGGTTAATCAAACTCAAAAGATTTAATAAACATTATCATCCAAGGATAGCTATCAAGGGGCAGGTGTTGGATGATTTCATAGATGAATATTTTGGAAAAGAAGCACTTACTGACTAATAAGTCGTTGACGAGTTGAAGGATCGTCGCTTGATCAATCTAGGAAATGGATATTGTATGTGGTTGGTGCCTCTAACTCTAAAGGGCATGGAGTGAGGAATTTACTCGTAACACCAAAGTATGCCATAATCAATCAAGGAATCATGCTGGGCTTCGAAGCCTCCAATAATAAAGCTGAGTACGAAGCCCTAATAGCTGAACTCCGTAAATATCACTTATAGGGAGCAAACCACCTTGAAGCGTATTGCGATTCAATGCTGGTGTCCAACTAAATCACTGGAGACTTCAACGCCAAGTACTTACTTGTCAGTACAATGAGGTCTCTAACTAGTCCATGGAATTTTCATAGTAGGGGTTGGATATTATAGGGTTACTCCCAACTACATCATAAACTTGCAAGTACTTATTGGTCAGCACAAATTATTTTAAGATGTGGATTAAAGCAGAGCCATTAACAAACACTAGACACACTGATATGATCAGATTCATCTAGAGGAACATCATAACTTGTTTTGGGGTACCCATGACAATCATTACACAGAAATGAATAAAGATTAAAATAGGACTTTTCTAATGTTTTAGTGATGATCATGGAATCAAACACCATTTCAGTTCAGTGTCCTACCCCCAAATAAATAGCCATGCATAGGCATTTAATAATACAATGCTTGAAGGCTTCAAAAGGAGGTTGGAAAGAGAAAAATGAGCTTGGGTGGATGAGCTTCCCCACAATCTCTAGGCATATCAAACTACTCTGAGGAGACATACTAGGCAAACGCCATTCGCTCTAGCTTATAAGGTGGAAGTTATAATTACCTTGGAAGCTTATCTACCAATCATGAGAACTATCATTGTCGAGTAAGGTTTGAATGACGAAGCTATGAGAGCTGAACTCGACCTGGATGAATAACAGGGGGAACATGCCATGATAAAATTAGCCTCCTACTAATAGCAGTTAGCCAAGCAATACAATAAGGGACTCAGTCCGATAAAATTCCATGTCGGGAATTATGTTCTTAGAAAAGTCCTCAGTAGTGCCAAAAAACCATCAGACAGTAAGTTAGGACCTAACCGGCAGGGACCATTTAAGGTGATAACAAACAACCTGCATGGTGCCTATCATTTCAAAACAATGGAGGTTCAGAGATATACCTAGAGCATGGAATGCAGCTAATCTCAAGAAGTTTTACTTTTGAATTTATCTCTAGTATAGTTATTTTTTGAAGTTTTTTATTACAAAACTTATGATGCTCGAAGTTTGATTTAACATATTTAATAAAAGCCCAAGTGGTCCAGTTAATTACTTAGCATTGTTCCAAAATGGCAGGCATACATTTTAAATTCACGATCGCAATTGTGACAACCCGCTCACCAAAATAAGGGGTGGCCAGCCCAATACTCCAATATAACGGAATCACAGATGAAATCATTCTCAGCATCACAATAAAAATATAGAGTATCCAGGATAATCACCCAATATTTCATAAAACGGGTTGCCAAAAACTTTGATTTGAAAGTAAATAAATGAAAACAAACAACCCAATTCCTGAAAGATAAGGGAAACCCCAAGACTTATATAAATAATACAACAAGAATACAATAAAAAGACCGAATATCTTACCGGTCACTAACTGATACACCAATAATACACAAGTTCAATAAGTTACTTATTACATTTCATTAGACATTTACAAAAGCTTGGGCACCTCGCCCGAATAAAAGACTTGATCTTAACTAGAATGCAAAAATGAAAACGTCTATATACCAATTGTGTCCCGTAATACCCGCAATGCATCACGGCTCGCCGAGGACATCGGAATAGGAATTCAAATCAGGCATCCCAACGGAGGAGTACCTGAGCAGAGACAAGATGCATATGCAACAAGAAGTGTAAACGGGTCAGGGCCCGATTCTATATGATTACCAGATGAATAAAGAGTATGACAGTTATGAATATTATCATGCTAGGAAGAATAAAGTCTATCTACACAATTCTAAAACATAGGTTAAGACAGTAAAGAAAAGCATGAGTTTAATTTTAACTAAGCAGGAGAAAGGAAAGATTCTCATAAATAAAACTTCTATCATATACCCCGATTCATGTCATAGTTTATTCCTCAACAAGAAAATAAATCTATAACTATAAGCTCTTTATGGCTTTTACCTCAATTTTAAGCTCTTTGTGGCTCTTATTTTATTTATATGTCCATCCTCGAATTACCATTCCTTAGCAGGAATATAATCAACATTTAATGCTCTTTATGGCATTTATCATACATCAAGTCCCACTTGATTTAGAATGGTTATATTCTTATGCATACAACGATTCTAAGACCGCCCCTCCGAGTTTCCCCACTGGGCGTGCCCCTAAATGACCATCATCTTCCAGGGCCTATCTATACAAGACAACCTGGGCTCATAATGCAAACGTCGGGAAGCGGCCATATGCCTGCGGGAGAGTCAAGACCACACCCGGAATCTCCTCACCAGCGCAGAAAATATAACATAATCACTCATATGGCCTATGGACTATATCCACCCTACATTCACAAGACAGGGGGCATCACCAAGCGCGCGAACTTCCCTTATGATGTCATTTAGAGAGGTGTTCTCCCAAGATTTACTTGCGAAGTTATTATAAACCATCAAGACGGATCATAACTCTATTGAGCTTCTAAGGTATCTCAAACGTAATACTACATCTCCTAGTCTTATATTAGTCAACTAGAAGAAAAGAATGCCCTAACATTAATTGGCATAACCCCGAAAAAGTTCCCACCTATCCTATTTATAAAGTAGGGTGGATAGCTAAGTCCTCTAGTACTCTAAAACTCTAAATTTACTTCATTCAAGAAGGATCCTAGTCCCTATTGAAGAAAATAAATCTAGGAAACAAAATAAGATTTTAAAGGTGAAAAACAGGGGACCGGTCCCAAGACCGCGGTCGAATGCGTCTCAAGGTTTTGCCTACAGAGAAAAGCATAAAGCTTAAAATAGAGGGGCCGGTCGATCGGTAAAGGAATCGCGGTCGACCACGCTCAAAATTTATGCCTTTGTAGAAAAGCAGTAAGCCCTCCCACGAAGGCCCGGTCGACCGGTCCCGAGACCGCGGTCGACCGGTCGTAGCAGACCTAGGGTTCTTCCTTCTTCCAAAAGCTAAACCCAAATCTCAAATCTCTTTCATTTTGAACACAACCAACAACTTTTATCTACCCAAAGATTATCCTACATGATTTATAACCATTAATACTCATCATTTTCATCAAAATAAAGATTAGGGTTTAAATCCCACAATTTCACTTTTGATCCATAAATGCAAATACACAACCATCATACAAATTATTCAACTTAGATCACATATTAGCAAGTAGAAAACTTGCCTTAGGGTTAAAATTTCAGATTTCTTGGTGGTAGAAGCAATCTCCCATCTTCAATCTTCATTTCTCTCTTCTTTCTCCACTTTTGTCTTCTTCTTTCTTTCTCTCTATGTTTAAGACATAAAATGGGGAAAAATAAGGGATTTTAGGAGACTAAAACGTGGCTTAGGTTAAAATTCCCAACTTAAATGGTTAACACCACATTAAAATGAATCCCAATTACGCATATAAGCTAAAACCAGGTAAAAGTGCCCGAAATGCAAAAATACAATAGGACACTTATTTTGACTGTCTCGCACCATCTGGGACTAACTACACCCTCTAAACTGGCATCCGAAAATTTTATAAATTATTTCGAGTTCCAATATCATTTAAATCAAAATGTCAGCTTAAATACCTGACACTACAAACATGCAACCCGATGATATTTACTTTCACCTACAGTAAATATGCATCAAAATAGTAAATATTAACTTCAAATTCATTAAATTAATATCTACTCCAATCCCCACATTTTGTATAATTACCTTATGCGGTAAAATTAGTATAAAATGAGCCTCCCAGAATCGAGGTTTGTTACCTACTCCCCCCCTTAAGAGGGAATTTTGCCCCCAAAATTCGGGCATACCCAACTCTCATAAAGGGTGTACTACTCTAAACTAGGATTCTACCATCCTAAACAAACCCCTGGTTATCCCAACGTCCCAAATGGACCCGGACCAAGATCGACCCTATCGATCTCAGCCTACAGCAATTGTGCTCTAGTATAGCACAAAGCGTTCCTCACTAACTATCGATTCTAGCTTCCTACGGCGGAAGACGATGCCCACATGACTCAGCACAAATCCCCCAACCTCCAGAATCATGTTACATCTCCCCTTGGGGCACCCATACCGACTCTAAGTGGCTTAACCCCAAGCTACACAACTTATCCTCACATTGACGTATCTCATCAAGGTGTATGGCTTAAAAGCCAAATCTTTAAAGAAATGTCCCGAGACCACTCCAAGTCCAAGGAACATATTACCTGTTGGTTTCTTCCAACGAGTAAGCGAATTACTCAACCGACCCCACTAGACCACTCACAATGCCAATGCCTGAGGAAATGATCCATAAGGCCATTCAAAAGCCTCAAGGTTGTACAGGGATTTCCATCCATACACACTACTGCTTCATCAGTCATGTACTCTAAGGCGTACAATCAAGATACGTCTTTCAACATTAAGCCGGCCTCCTCCATTCATTCATTCGTGTTAGGGGGGTAAGGTATACTCCATTTCCATACGGTTCCCATTACTTCATGGAAATTTTTACCAAACTTTCGACACGAAAATCTAGTCTCGGTCTACCCTATTTATATAGGCACCTCCCACTGTTCGACCATTTCTCCAAAAAGAGCGGGCCGTACTCATCCACATAAAGTTCGTCCATAATGGCCGGAAATGCAACAGTCTAGTCAAACGATCAACAATTATCTCAAATAGGATTATGACCAGAACGCTGCTGAAAATTCAATGCAAACGTCTATGACTATACTCTTCTTCATTCCACCGACACTCTTCATCGCACGAGTAGGTGAAATGGTCGATCAAAGACCGGAATGCCCTTGCTACAGAGTCTTCTGAGTCATGCTCGCTTCATTTGGCTTTCCATGCCAACACAAATATCCCTGACGGTTCTCTTACTCGACGCATCTACTACCCCATATCGCATTTCCTTAGCGAATGAGACAATATCCAATCACTAGTCCTTCTGAACTCCGAACACCAACTTGATCTCTCCCACAACATATTGCAACAACTCGCTGCTAGCGAGAAAGACCAGATTTCCTGCCCAGGAAGTAGTGCCTTATCTATTTAAGGTGATCACTACCACGATGAAGTTTAATTCAAGCATGGAGTAATACTTCCCACAAGTTTAAGCTTGTGAGATGCATAAACAATAGGTCAATGCTCCAGTATCATTATTCCCCGATCTGGCAGAAGCTTCTCCATTACAACCACTCTCGAGCTCACTATCATGGGCTCAGGAGTGAGGGTCCACCCTTCCTTTTAACTCCCCGGAAGAGAAGTTCCAACATAACACTATTTCTAAGAAAGGACTCATCTATTACGGCCAAACCTACCAAACCTCTTGAGACCCCATAAATCTCGTTCCTAGGGATCTAATCCCAACCCACTACTTACTCGTGGTCCCCTCCTCACCACCTTCCTGAATTAACATCACATACCCTAATAGCCCTAAAGTTCTAATGAATTATTAGGTCTATCTATAGATATCCTATCTAAGTCGTATATATATGAAATACTAAGTATATCGCTAGTGTCCAAGACCTGTCTCAACTTCCGACATTCGCTTGGTTTCGTGCATGGGACGTCTCGCCGAAGCGAAATCCAAACAAGGAACCCTCCCGTTACACTACTACCTCGCATCGTCGGTCATTAAGATGTGACGGTCTAAAACACATAATCGGGATGAATAAATTTTAACTTGCAATCATAACAACAAAATTCTACTTCTACGTCTTACCATAGCATTATTAAAGATTTTAACTGATCAGACATTCACTTCCGGTGAAACCTTTCAAATACATATCTCCTTATATAAACATGGTCTTCTTATCAAGGCACAATCCCAAAGTCTCAATTCGAATTCGTAACACAGTCTCCCTCACATCGATCAGAGGAGAGAACTATATACAGTGCTTCTATCTCGCACTTTAATAGCCCTTAATCACTCTACTGCGTGATTCTCGGCTAATCCTTCCAATCCCACACCTAACAACAAAATAAATAAAATAAAAGAGAAAGAAAAGGATAGCGTCTCTCCAATCAAAACATCGTTAAGTGTTCATGCGGCGGAGTGTCTCGCCGAAGCGAAATCCAAAAAGGGAACCCCTCTGACACATGCCTACTTAACTAGTTGATCATGGAGATAAGCACAACATGCATGAACAGAACAAACAAATAATTAAACACTCACACATGGAAATAAAACGAATAACAAAATCTCCTACCTACCTCGATTCACCTCTATAAAGTCTCAACCTGTATCCAGGAGAGATCTTATAGAACAACTAGTTCCATTCCGAAACTAGAAGTGAGATAGCCTTGCAATCCTATTTGACTTCTATCACTCCAAACCAACAAAAAATATCTCTACTCTCATACTATACATAAGATAAGATAAAGGAAAAGTAACATCTCTCCACTCCCAACGTCGTTAAGGTTCACGCGTGGAGCGTCCCGCAAAAGCGGAATCCAAACAAGGAACCCCTCCTATGCATTACTACTTAACTTTGTTGGTCATGGAGATTGTCATAACAACCACATACAATGCTACAAGCAATAGAACACTCATACCACACATTACATATAACACATACACCATTAAAATATCATCACTCGTTTCATAACGAGTGAAGAAATCATAAAACTTCCCTACTACGGAAGTCATATAATTACTCTTCTATAATCGCATCAAAACTACAACGAGCTCAAACTACACACCCGAATCTACAGTAGATATAATACTACTAAGTCTTATAATAAGGAATACACCACCCACTAATAAGGGGGAATTCCCATCCACATACTTACCAACCACTCCGCATACTAGCCATTACTCCAACTTTGGTCGACAACCATTACCCACGCAGTCCCTCTTACTTCCTCAGTAAAAGAGGACACGCTCTCGGCCTCCTCTTCCTCAGTTCAATGAAATCTCCCCAAGCGGATGTCCACCAACGGGGTTTCATGAATCTTACTCCATCAGAAGTGTTAACGACACCTATTCTGCAGCCTATCATTTCCTGGTGCACGGTCTCCCTAACCGTACAACACCTTATTCCCCATCGGTCTTCAACCAAACATTTGTGAACCTTTAAGAATCCACCTTCTCCTCAGTCCAGCTATCCCAGAGAAACTCGCCATTGCAAGTATCCACCGGGCTTCTCTATGGGCCAAACTTCCGGCACCCACGAATATGGTGACCACATTTTCACCATCCCAACACTACTCCTACGGTGAAGGATTATCCTCAATCCTACTTCAGGGCACTTCTCCACTTCGATTTAACATCGCTTGAAATCTCAAGCTCAGTACCACTCTCTACTTCTCGCGGTACATGGGAAAACTACATCAACTGAAATTAGTAGCCTTAGTAGCAAGACAAGAAAATGCTACGAAAAGGGAGCGACCTCCAAAGCGGTCCTCATCCCCGACTATAATTTATAGTTCTCAAAAGTCCTCCCCATGACTCCCTTCTCCAATCAACCTACTGTTCTCACACGAATGCGCAGAAGATTCTATCGATTCTACCTCATGGCAGAAGAACGAAATCTCACAAAAGAAACCAACGACCTTAATCCTAAGGCTTTATGTCAAATCAAGAGCAACGCTGAAACTTAAGGCGTCCACACAGATTCCTAAGGACTCTAGAACCTGATGCTCTGATACCATCTGTGACAACCCGCTCACCAAAATAAGAGGTGGCCAGCCCAATACTCCAATATAACGGAATCATATATGGAATCATTCTCAGCATCATAATAAAAATATAGAGTATCCAGGATAACCACCCAATATTTCAGAAAACGGGTTGCCAAAAAGTTTGATTTGAAAGTAAATAAATGAAAACAAACAACCCAATTCCTGTAAGATAAGGGAAACCCCAAGACTTATATAAATAATACAACAAGAATACAATAAAAAGACCGAATATATTACCGATCACCAACTGATACACCAATAATACACAAGTTCAATAAGTTACTTATTACATTTCATTAGACATTTACAAAAGCTTGGGCACCTCGCCCGAATAAAAGACTTGATCTTAACTAGAATGCAAAAATGAAAACGTCTATATACCAATTGTGTCCCGTAATACCCGCAATGCATCACGGCTCGCCGAGGACATCGGAATAGGAATTCAAATCAGGCATCCCTGCGGAGGAGTACCTGAGCAGAGACAAGATGCATATGCAACAAGAAGTGTAAACGGGTCAGGGCCCAGTTCTATATGATTACCAGATGAATAAAGAGTATGATAGTTATGAATATTATCATACTAGGAAGAATAAAGTATATCTACACAATTCTAAAACATAGGTTAAGACAGTAAAGAAAAGCATGAGTTTAATTTTAACTAAGCAGGAGAAAGGAAAGATTATCGTAAATAAAACTTCTATCATATACCCCGATTCATGTCATAGTTTATTCCTCAATAGGAAAATAAATCTATAACTATAAGCTCTTTATGCCTTTTACCTCAATTTTAAGCTCTTTGTGGCTCTTATTTTATTTATATGCCCATCCTGGCATTACCATTCCTTAGCAGGAATATAATCAACATTTAATGCTCTTTATGGAATTTATCATACATCAAGTCCCACTTGATTTAGAATGGTTATATTCTTATGCATACAACGATTCTAAGACCGCCCCTCGGAGTTTCCCCACTGGGCGCGCCCCTAAATGACCATCATCTTCCAGGGCCTATCTATACAAGACAACCTAGGATCATAATGCAAACGTCGGGAAGCGGCCATATGCCTGCGGGAGAGTCAAGACCACACCCGGAATCTCCTCACCAGCGCAAAAAATATAACATAATCGCTCATATGGCCTATGGACTATATCCACCCTGCATTCACTAGCCAGGGGGCGTCACCAAGAGCGCGAACTTCCCTTATGATGTCATTTAGAGAGGTGTGTATTAACCATTTATTTTACCATTTTCAAGAATCAAGTAAATTATCATTTATTGAGTTCATGATTAAGTAAATTATCATTTACTAAAATCAATACCATTTCCACGTACATGTTTAATTTATATCCGAAACCTTTTCCATTTACTTTATTTGTAAATGATATAACTTATTATCTGGAGCGATACGTATATCATAACGGTATTACAACCTCAATGAATAAATGAAATATCAATTTGTTCTCCCAAGATTTACTTGCGAAGTTATTATAAACCATCAAGACGGATCATAGCTCTATGGAGCTTCTAAGGTCTCTCAAACGTAATACTACATCTCCTAGTCTTATATTTGTCAACTAGAAGAAAAGAATGCCCTAACATTAATTGGCATAACCCCGAAAAAGTTCCCACCTGTCCTATTTATAAAGTATGGTGGATAGCTAAGTCCTCTAGTACTCTAAAACTCTAAATTTACTTCATTCAAGAAGGATCCTAGTCCCTATTGAAGAAAATAAATCTAGGAAACAAAATAAGATTTTAAAGGTGAAAAACAGGGGACCGGTCCCAAGACCGCGGTCAACCGTGTCTCAAGGTTTTGCCTACGGAGAAAAGCAGAAAGCTTAAAATAGAGGGGCCGATCGACCGGTAAAGGAATCGCGGTCGACCGCGCTCAAAATTTATGCCTTTTTAGGAAAGCAGTAAGCCCTCCCACGAAGGCCCGGTCGACCGGTCCCGAGACCGCGGTCGACCGGTCCTAGCAGACCTAGGGTTCTTCCTTCTTCCAAAAGCTAAAACTAAATCTCAAATCTCTTTCATTTTGAACACAACCAACAACTTTTATCTACCCAAAGATTATCCTACATGATTTATAACCATTAATACTCATCATTTTCATCAAAATAAAGATTAGGGTTTAAATCCCACAATTTCACTTTTGATCCATAAATGCAAATACACAGCCATCATACAAATTATTCAACTTAGATCACATATTATCAAGTCAAAAACTTGCCTTAGGGTTAAAATTTCAGATTTCTTGGTGGTAGAAGTAATCTCCCATCTTCAATCTTCATTTCTCTCTTCTTTCTCCACTTTTCTCTTCTTCTTTCTTTCTCTCTATGTTCAAGACATAAAATGGGGAAAAATAAGGGATTTTAGGAGACTAAATCGTGGCTTAGGTTAAAATTCACAACTTAAATGGTTAACACCACATTAAAATGACTCCCAATTACGCATATAAGCTAAAACCAGGTAAAAGTGCCCGAAATGCAAAAATACAATAGGACACTTATTTTGACTATCTCGCACCATCCGGGACTAACTACACCCTCTAAACTGGCATCCGGAAATTTTATAAATTATTTCGAGTTCCAATATCATTTAAATCAAAATGTCAGCTTAAATACCTGACACTACAAACATGCAACCCGATGATATTTACTTTCACCTACATAAATATGCATCAAAATAGTAAATACTAACTTCAAATTCATTAAATTAATATCTACTCCAATCCCCACATTTTATACAATTACCTTATGCGGTAAAATTAGTATAAAATGAGCCTCCTAGAATCGAGGGTTGTTACAGCAGTGTCATTCAACATTACCTTAACTTAATTACAATTGCGAATTAGGTAATTATGTAAGGACACAAATTTTCAATTGAGTCCTTTGTAGTTTTGTCTCAATTTTGGACAAAAACATTTGAGTCATAGGATAGTGTTCTTGTGTATCCTTCAAGCCTATGACGTGTGAAGTTAAAAACGTAGCGGTGAGCATTTCAAGTGAATATCGTCCTTGTCGAGTTTCAAGTGCCCCATTTTGCGTCCTCGATAATTCATCACATTTCAAGTCTCCAATAAGGTATGAATGTTATATATATTTGTAGAGACTTGGAATAAATTAATTAGGTGTAATGTTTATTTAAAATAAGTTTTTATGAGATTAAAATAAAAATGGGCATTCGAACTTTTTGTTCTATATTGTCGTTCGAACGAGAATTTCGTTCGAACGAGTATTGCCAACGAGTTTCCCTTTTTGAACACTGACTTTTCATTAGAAAGGTTGTTCGAACGAAATGTGGTTCGAATGAAAAAGTCGTTCAAACGAGATTTCTAGCGGGAAACAGTTTTGGTAGTTTTTGGCATTTTCCCACTACTTTGTCCCCACTTTCTTTTGACATTTTTTAACCATTTCGGGACAGATTTTTTTATAGGACTTTGGAACACTCTTTGAGAGCTTTTGATAGAAAATTCTTCCAACCACAATTCCATGTTTTCATGTGTTAAATTCCAATAGAAAATTATCTTGAAACGCATGTTTATACACCCATTGTTTAGTTTGTTTATCCAAGTATCTCTACATTTATATATCTATTTCTTGGAGTTTGGTTTCGTACCATTGGTTAATCTCTACAACAATAAGGAGAAGTTTGGGTTTGCTTCAATTTCCACAAAAGAAGAAGTCTTGGTTTTTTCTGCGGCATTCTCATATGGTGAAAGGCACCGTGCGTTGTTGACGGGTTCCAAAATCTTCATTGGATGAGTCCAAGGTTCCGTTGCAGTCCGAGATTATTGACTAAGTAGAGGTTGTTACAAAAAGATGCGTTAGGGGCTTGAAGGAGTCGAGTCGAGTTGAGTAAGTCATTTGTCTTGTACTTGTAAAAATTTCGTACTTAGTGGACTTAAGGCTAGGGGCGTCCGAGGTTTTTCCCATTTGGGTTTTTCTCGTACATCGACGCGTTGTGGGATTGTGAATTTATTTTATCTTTTGCAAAAGTCACCTAGAACGCATGCTTAGGGTAAAAAGATAAAATTAGGTTTAATTCGAAATCTTGATTAAAATGGTGCATGTTTAATTATTTGGGTAAGCTTAGTTTAAGTGAATTTAATCCAAGTTGGCAATAAATTAATTGGTTAATATTCTTGCCTAAGTTGTTTAAACTTGAAAATTAAATTAATTTAGTTTGAGTGAATTTTAAAGTGTGTGTGTGTTTACTTTAATTCACTTTGTAGTTTTAAGTGAAAGTTAATTTGTTGATTAATTTAATGTCTCTTTGAATTTGTTGTTTGTGTGTTGTGTTGAACCATCCTATTCCGCACTTTAAGGAAATTCATATTTAATTTAAAAGAATTATTAAAATTGCGGGCCTCATGTTCCAACAAGTGGTATCAGAGCCGGAGTGCTAATTTATTGCGTTAAGGTTCCTTTAAATATTTTTGGTTAAAAAAGGAATTTTCCCCGTTGTCAAAATTTACTGTTTTTGATGGTTTTAATTATGCGTATTGGAAGGCGCGTATGAAATCGGCACTAAAGTTTATCGATGAGAGGGTTTGGTTGTCAGTTGTTAACGGGTGGTCCCCACCCACACATTTGGTAGAAAATGAGCGTGTTCCCAAACCCGTAGATAAATGGAGTGAGAATGAATTTAAACTTGCTAATTTTAATTCCTGAGGTTTAAATGCCTTGTTTTTGCGCGGTCACACCGGATGAATTTTGACGCATCATGACGTGTGAAACCGCTAAGGAAGTTTGGGATATATTACAACTCACTCACGAGGGAACTAGTGTCGTTAAGGTTTCAAAACTCCAAAACCTCACCACTCAATTTGAAACCATCAAAATGAATGAAAAGGAAACATTTGATGAATTTTATGCTAGACTTTCCGATATAGTAAATTCATCATTTAATTTGGGAGAGAAAATACCGAGGAATGACTAGTAAAGAAAATTTTAAGTTCCCTACCCGAAAGATTTATTCCTAAAGTGACCATTTTAAATTCTTTACCCACCTTGCAGTCTACCAAACTTGAGTAATTAGTAGCTTATTTACAACCCTATGAGGTAGATATGTTCCCCTCTAAAAATGAAAAGAAAATTGATAAGGTCATTGCCTTAAAAGCCCTAAAGGAGGAAAAACAAGTTGTGGTTGATGAGAGTGATAGTGACTTGGAGGACATGGCTATGTTTGCTTGGAAATTTCGAAACTTTCTTAAATTTAATAAAGATAAATTTAAAAGTGATTTTAAGAAATTTGAAGTTCTAAGCATGACAAAGACGAAAAGATCCCTAAAACTTTTAATGAAAACCTTAATAGGGACGAGTCAAATAGGTGTTAAGGTTGTGAGGGTTATGGCCATAGGGCGAGAGAGTGCCCCACTAAACTAAGGAGAGAAGACAAACAACCAATTTACTATAATGCCACCCTTAGTGATAGTGATAAGGAAGAGGGACCTGATTCCCCCATTGAACGCAACTTTACCACGTTCATGGCAAGTCATGTGAGCACCGATAATGAATCTTACCATGAAGATATACATTTACATGACTCTTCTGAGGCCTTTGTTTGTAAATCCCCAAAAGATGATGGTTGTGAGAGAAGAGTAGAGAGAGAGAGTGATAATGAAAATGAGGTTGATGTGAGTGAACTTCAATTTCCATTTCAAGAATTATATGTCGAATCTATAAAATTAAAAAGGGCAAATTTGAAGTTAGAAGCTAGTTTAAAAGAGCATTCCAAGGTCATTGATGAAAGTACGTTAGTTGATGACCTTAGGACACAAGAGAGAGCTCTTCGAGAGAAGCTTGAATATATAGAAGGCGAGAGAGATAACCTTAAGGGTTTAATGGAATCCTTGAAAAAGGAGCTTTTCGCATTTGAAGAGAGGAATGTAATGTTTTATTAGAGTATAACATTTTAGAATTACAGAATAAATTAAAAGACTCTAGTAAAGTAAAATTTGATTTGGAATGTAGGTCCGAAAAACTAGATAAACTCTTAGGCACAGTCCAAATAAAAAATGACACTTGGGGTTTAGGCTTCGATTCTTGTAAAGATTCCACTAATAAATCCTAAACCATTTTTTTGAGAGAATCCTCTAGGAACAATGTTATCATTCCTTAGGTAAGTCTTTTCGTCGATTCTTTCGGTGCTCACATTGTGGTCGAAAAGGTCATCTTAGGAAGTTTTGTTCTGATCTTCAAAAAATTTCTACCAAATCCAACATTAAGGTAACCGAGGTAGGTAAGATCCCCAAATCTCGAGATTGTCACTCTTCATTATTTGAGGTTAGGAGATTCGACTTGGTTGCTTTACAAAACATGATTTTTTATTCTCATTTACTTTCACACGATACCGGCCTTGCTAAATCTAAAGGTTGAATGTGTTAGTTGTTTGCATACTCTAGCTTTTTGTGCTTTATATCATATATCCTTGCTAGTTGTATGCATGTTTATCATTTTATAGTCTATGCTCCATGGTTAATCACATGCTAGAATTATGATCTGTGTTTATCTTTTGTATTTTATTATTTTCATTTTAGTTTTCATTAAATGAAAAATACAAAAATATTTTGTTTGTCTTTTGAGTAAATATTTGTGTACGTTTGGTTAAAATTTTCAAAAGCTCAAAAAGATTTTTTTTGTTTGTGTGTATTTTAGTTTGACACACTTTATGTGGCATATACTTGTGTTTGAATCATTTCCTATTCGCTTCTATGTGGCTAGAACTTTTGGTTACGATTGCCAATCCTTAAAATGTTCTTTGTCATGCATTCATGGAGTAGTTGGATTTTGTGTTGCTTGAAGATTCTATTTTTATATGCGTCTATTCACACATGCACGAGATCATTTGAAATTGAAATGTCACATGTATATTTGAGCTAAGTGAGATGTTCTCCCATCAATTTAGTCTCCTACATTTTTTCTATGACTATGGAGGATTTGAGAATGTAATAACTGTTTCCCGGATTTAAAAAATAGAAAATATGTTTATCCGGTGTAGTAGTTTATCAATGGAATCGGGCTTCGAAAGACAAATTTATTTACGTGAAAAGCCACCATTGAATTTTAGGCCTTAAAAAATGTGGCATTAAAAAGAATATTTTCCAAGGCCAAAATAGTTTAAGTTAATATGTTCAAAAGAAAAAGTAAAAGAAAAGTATGAGGAGTTTGGTTGGATATATTAACGGGTTTGCACAATGACTTTAATTCCTAGCTATTTTTTTTTTGTCATGACTCTATTGGTTTGTAGAATCAACAAAATTCTAGGTTTATGTGCATTTTGTATGTTTATTCATTGAGTTCAATTTATATTGTCACATGAGGATATATCTAAATGTGATAAAGTTTTTCAATCAAATGAGAACTCCGTGAACATCTTTAAGTGATTGGGTAAAAATTTAATTGTTACTAGTTCACACCTTTACACTTCCATTTACCACATGCATTTGGACACATTTTTGCCCTTTGAGTGTGAAAAGTTTAATGTATTTTGTGTCATGTGTGGTATTTATACCTATGTATATGTGCGTGTGCGTTTGTTATATTCATTATGTATATATATATATATGGAATTTTTTTTAGTCTTTGCCTTGCTTGCTAGTCTATCTATGCTTCTAATTCATAATTGTTATCTTTTTTGTTACGTATTTTGTTTGATATCACATGCTTAGTATATTATTTGTCAAAGTGGTATCATTTTTGTCGCATCATAGTTGGTATCCATTAATATTTATATGGATTAGTTATCTTATTGTTGCCCATATGCTTTAATGTTTTTATCACCTCATGCACCATCTTATTTACTTATTTTCCCATATATATATCCCTTATGTAGTTTTAGGGGGAGAAATGGTACTTAGTTATTTTGGCAGAAATGAGTAATTATTTAATTCTATCACCTTTGTCTATTCTTGAACAAAAAAGGGGGAGAATCATAGGGGGAAATGGTATCTAATCCTATTGTATTCGTATCAGAATTAATTTTGGGGGAGTAATTATTTTAATTGCATTTTATATTTTTATATTCCCTATGCATTTAATTGTTTTCTTAAGTGTGTAGGAATTTTTATAGAGGCATCTATTTAAAGTGGCAAAGCGGTCCTAAATGGTTTCAGTCAAGCATTGCAGTATTTTTATTTTTGGGTGGGATGTTTTTTAGTCCAGTTGATCTTGACGACCCTTTAGGATTTTTTTCCCGGAATAGCCAACGGGGGAGATTTTTAAGGATACAAATTTCCAATTGAGTCCTTTGTATTTTTGGCTCAATTATGGATAAAAAATATTTGAGTCATAGGATAGTGTTCATGTGTATCCTTCAAGCCTAATATGTGTGAAGTTGAAGACGTAGCGGCGAGCATTTCAAGTGAATATCATCCTTGTTGAGTTTCAAGTGCCTCATTTTGCGTCATCAACAATTCATCATATTTCAAGTCTCCAATAAGGTATGAATGCTATATATATTTGTAGAGACTTGGAATAAATTAATTGGGTGTAATGTTTATTTAAAATAATTTTTTATGAACTTAAAATGAAAAATGGGTATTTTGACTTTTCTCTCGATATTGTCGTTCGAATGAGAATTTCGTTCGAACGAGTTTTGCCAACGAGTTTCCCTTTTTGAACACTGACTTTTTGTTAGAAAGGTCATTTGAACGAAAAAGTCGTTCGAACGATATTTCTGGCAGGAAATATTTTTGGCAGTTTTTAGCATTTTCCCACTACTTTGTCCCCACTTTCTTTTGACAATTTTTAACCATTTCGGGACAGATTTTTTTACAGGGTTTTGGAACACTCTTTGACAGCTTTTGATAGAAAATTCTTCCAACCAAAATTCCATGTTTTCATGTGTTAAATTCCAATAGAAAATTATCTTGAAACATATGTTTATACACCCATTGTTTAGTTTGTTTATCCAAGTATCTCTACATATATATCTATTGCTTGGAGTTTGGTTTCGCACCATTGGTTAATCTCTACCACAATAAGGAGAAGTTTGGGTTTTCTTGAATTTTCACAAAAGAAGAAGTCTTAGTTTTTGCTGCGGCATTCTCATACGGTGAAAGGCACCGTGTGTTGTTAACGGGTTCTAAAATCTTCATTGGAGGAGTCCAAGGTTCCGTTGCAGTCCGAGATTGTCGACTAAGCAGAGGTTGGTACAAAAAGATGCGTTAGGGGCTTGAAGGAGTCGAGTCGAGTTGAGTAAGTCATTTGTCTTATACTTGTAAAAATTTCGTACTTAGTGGACTTAAGGCTAGGGTCGTTCGAGGTTTTTCCCATTTGGGTTTTCCTCGTACATCAGCGCATTGTGGGATTGTGAATTTATTTATTCTTTTGAAAAAATCACCTAGAACGCATGCTTAAGGTAAAAAGATAAAATTGGATTTAAGTCGGAATCTTGATTAAAATGGTGCATGTTTAATTATTTGGGTAAGTTTAGTTTAAGTTAATTTAATATTCAAGTTGTCACTAAATTAATTGGATAATATTCTTGCCTAAATTGTTTAAAATGTATAATTAAATTAATTTGTTTTGAGTTAACTTTAAAGTATGTGTGTGTTTACTTCAATTTACTTTGTAGTTTTAAGTGAAAATTAATTTGTTGATTAATTTAATGTCACTTTAAATTTGTTGTTTGTGTGTTATGTTGAACCATCCCATTCCACACTTTAAGTAAATTCATATTTAATTTAAAAGAATTATTAAAATTGGGGGACTCGTGTTCCAACAAATTAAAATTAAACTTATGGTCTCCACATCTTCGTCATAAAAATACAAAGAACTCATAAATTGCTCGGGCAAAGAAAATACTTATAAAGAATCCTTAGGCATGCAATGAACCTGACTTTGGTCGGATAAAATCATTAACGGATGGATGGCCTTTAAACTATGTGCATTTTTGCCATAGTCTATTCTAGGCCTAATATAGTGTGACAACGCGACCTAAAAGGTAAGATAAGACAATACAATACATGCTCGACATAATAAAATGGAAAATGAAAAAAAATTGATATTGAATAGATAACTTATTACAATAAAAGTCACATGTTACATAAATATCATTTATAAAGGAAAAAGCCCAAAAAAGATGAACATGCTATGATCGGTTGGAGAGAACTGAGGCAATAGCTCTTCTTCGGTTGTTGGTAGTGTCTGGTCAGAACTCATCCTCATTAACGTGAGAAGGCAAATAACTCTTGGCAAGCTAAAGAGGAACAACATCTAAAAGCACCAAGTTCTCTTCACTGCCAAAAGGTGGATGATGATGATAAGTTGAACAATGAACTTGGTATATATGCCAAAGTTGAGAGTCCTTTGGAACTTTTAAATCTCCCGAGGCATTCAGCTAGTCATGGTTATAAGCCAAAATCTTTGATTCCTCTAGCTTAGAAGGGGCATCTGCCCAACTTTCTTCATAACCAGTTGATCACGCTGCTCTAGGACCCATTATGAACAGATAACGCAACTTAGTAATATGACGACTAAGGCCCATCACCATAATATGGGCTCTTCGGGTGTTGTCCTCGTCTTTAGAGAGTTTCTTTTTTAGGTCATCATTCTCAACTTGGAGAAGTGCCACAACATCTTCAGTATCCTTTGCCACAACCAGGTAGACCTTTAAGGAATTCACCTCCTCCTGCATGAGGGTACTTCTAGCCCCCAAGTCCTTTACATCGTCTTTTAACTTGACCACAAGGGCAGACTAGTCTTTGTAGGCACTAGTCATCTTCTTAAGGGCCTTGTGAACAGAGGAAAATGCTCAGCGAGCCTGGGCACTTACGTACGACCAAGGAGGACATCTAAGTTGCCAGTAAAATGTTGATAGACTACAGAAAAAGTAAAAAGAAAATAAAGAAATATTCATAAAAAAGTCTAGATAATATTGCAATTCACAAAAAGAAGTTTTTTTATTGATACCACCGAAAATGGGTAAAACCCTAACAAACAAAGATCAAAAGGAAGATATAAAAGCATATGAGGATAATCAGCCCAAGATAAAGTTTCTTTGCTTTTCACCTGCTCCTCTCTCTTCGGGTCCTTTCCCTTGGAAGTATCAGCACCCCGATCGACCAAGTAGCGATGACAACGAGTCGGTTCGGGGTTGGGTTTTAACTCCCAATCCCCGTCCCCGCCCCCGCCCCCACCCCGTTAGAAAAATCATTCCCCGTCCCCGTCCCCGCCCCATTCCCCATTATAATGGGTTCGGGGATCCCTGTCCCTATTTAAAACGGGTATTGGGTTCCCCACGGGGAACCCATTTTGATTTCCCCCTTTTTAAGCACCTAAGTAAAAAACATTTTTACCTATACAAACTTTAAAAAATTTATAATTAAGACTTTATTAAATTATATGTTAAACACTAAAATAAGGTAAAATAGTTGTGTGACTATGATAACTGATGATCATTTGTTTAAACACTAAAAATATATAGATATGAAAGAATCGAACAAAATATATAATAAAGAAAAAATCTATAACATATATGAGGAGACTCTCGTAGGCCTGTAAATATATATATACCATAAATGACATATATGAGGAGCAGGCCTGTTAAAATAGGTTATGATCATAACCTATTTTAACAAAAAAATCCCTAAAAAAATCTCCAAAGCATAAAAAAAACATAACAGATATGAGGGCGGATATTTATCATAACCTATTTTAACAGAAAAAAAGCATAACTAAGATGAGGGATAGATATGAGGACGGGAAGGGACGAAGAAAAAAAAAGCATAAAAATAAAAAAAAAAGCATTAAAAAGCATAGTTAAATATGAGGGGATTCTCGCAATACTTGAAGATGAGGACGAGTAGGGACGTAGATGAGGGACAGATATGAGGACGAGAATGGAGGATGAAGAAGGGACAAATATGAGGGATGAAGATGAAGGACAAAATGAAGTTGCTGAGTGAGGGAGAGGGAGTCGATGGCTGAGAGAGAGTGTGAGGGAAGCTGCTGAGTGATGAGCGACATGAGTCTACTGAGTAAGAGGCGTGAGAGAGTAAAGGGATTTAGGGTTTATAATTTAGATTTTATACTTAAACATTTATTATAATATAAATATAATATATTTTATTATATATTAATAATTCGGGTATCCCCGTGGAGACCCGAGGGTATAGCTGAACACGACCCGAAATTTTTCGTGGACTATTTTTACTCCCCGAACCCGACCCGATCCTCTAATTTTTGAAGATTTTTGGGTATTTTTTTCGGGTATCCGCGGGGACCAGAATTTTTGGGGAAAATTGCCATCCCTACGACCGAGGCACCTATGGTGGCCACCTCATCAGCCTTTGCCAGAGAACCTAGATTGTGCTCGCAAAAAAGTTCCGAGTCGACTAGGACGTTCATCCTCATCAAGGCAGTATCCTAGCCTCTCTTAAAGATGGACTTCACAATGAAGTCCAATTGGTTCTTGGCTTCCTCAAAGGCCTTAGTATAACCTTCGTCATAACTTTTCTACTTGGGTGAGGAGATATCTTTAGCCTCTTTTATTAAAAAATCGCATTCGGCCTTCAGTTGGTCCTTTTCGACCTTCAGCTGATCACGATCCTTCTTTAGTGTCCTCACGACGTCATTGGTGGACTTCTTCTTATTATCAAAAGCCTTTTTGGCATAGGCAAGGTCTTCCTGAGACTTTAGGCGAGCCTTACTAAGCTCGTCATTAATTTTGGACTCATCTAGTTAGTTGTCCAAATTACAAACAAAATCTTCCACAAACTGTAAACAAACAAATAAGGGACATATTAATAACACAAAAAAGGTGTCCCACCGCTACAAAGAAGAACTAAAAAACAACTCTTGACTTACCATAGATAATTCCTGAGCGCCATGGGATGGCAGTTGCTCGTAAGATAGCTATTTGATCTACTCGCGATCAGTGGCGAGCAAAGCTCCCTTCAACAAATCATAGGCCAAGAATGGATTCTTAGCCACTGACATCACCTATGAGGACCTCATAGATGAGGGGGAATCACCCATCTTGGAGTGCTGAGGAGGCATGGGATCCTTGTCCTTTTTATTTTTCTCTTTCAATGATAAGTCCGAGTCAGTGGCCAAAGCGCCTTCTTGCTCAATCCTTTTTAAGTAGTTAATTTTGGGGGAGGAGGAACCAATATCATCATCTTCGATCATGAGGATTCTCTTTCGAGGGGCATTGAATCCTCTTCCACAATAGGGATGGACTAAACGTATTATGATTCAAATGAAGAAGAAACATAAGCTTCCTCATTTGGTAAAGGAAGTGGGAGATTAAGAATGTTGTCTACTGGTTGAGCTGTGAAGCTACCAACATAGTTCTTGTATTCGAGTGGGAAAGAGGAGGAGCGAGGATGATCACCACCTAGAATTAAGGGTTCCCAAAATTTCTAAACTTTCAGAAGCATTTCCCTCTTTATATGGTCAAGAGGGGGCTCTTTCTTATTCGATCGAGATGCTCGGAAAAAGAAAAGAAGAAACAATATTAGTCCCCACTTAAAAGAAATTCATAATAGACATAAAATCAAAGTATTAACCTATATCACTCCCCCATTCTGGTCACGATATTGTTCGACCTATGGGAAAGGAGGATGTTGCCAATTGCAAGAAATAAAACCCTTATTCCAATACCCCTTATAAAAAATAGGAAGGTTAACTACTAGTATGCTATCAGCCTTCCTCGCCTTCAGGTACAAAATACCATTTGTTATAAGGGACTAGCAATAATAATACCTAGATTCTAGGATTCCTCGGTCAGTCCCATAGAGTTCGTTAATCCTATGAACCCATTAACAATCCGTCATGTATTTGGAGCACACTGGGTGGGAACAACATCAAAAAATTCACAGAACTCCAGAAAAAGTTGATTTGGGGGAAATGTTATTCCCCCCTGAACTATTGATAGAGTGTGAATCTAGTGGTCAACATCAACTGCAATGTAGTTTCTAGGCATGGGGGCACACTCTATTGTGACCAAAGAAGGGATTGGATAGGTTTTTCTAAAATCCTCTATGTTCTTCACATGAAGAGTATAAACTATTTTCATAGAAGAAAAGAATAAACTATCCAAACTCACCTTATCCACCCCTAACACCACCAATAATAAAATCATCGTAACCATGTCTGTCTCCCAGTCCCTTTTCAAGTCACCAAGTCCCACAATACAGAACCAACCTTATCCACCCAACATATTCATAATAACAATATAATAAAAGTAGAAACATGCGTATGGTTATCAACATAATAGTAATATTATTCCACTCTAAATATAATTCTACAATTTGAATTCCACACGTCATTGTAATGTCTTCCAACGTCTTTTATACTCTTTAAGTTCTCAAATTTTCTTAAATATTTTCTAAATATTATACTACTTTTATAAGCACGGGGGTGAGGCATAGATTCTTGACAAAAAGAAGAATTTTATTCCGCTCACATCACATAAAACAAATACATTTTAGTCATATTTTTTTATGCCCATAAATTAGGACTGTAAGCATTAGGATATTGCAAGTATTACGCTATTGAATAATAATTTCTTAATATGGCCCCATTATAATTGGATTTTGGGAAAACTTAAAACACAAAAGTTGTCCAGAACATGAATTCCTATAAAAATTAAACGTCTCAATGTAGGTATTCTATACGGGTTAAAACTTCACTTTTTTATAATGTTACTACATGTCGGTAATTATACCGGCTCCAATTTTTCTTATTTTTCAGTTTCTAAATGACCATTTTGGGATTTGATTAAAACATGAAACTTTTAAAAAAATTATCTTTTACATAATACCATGTAGTTTCATAATTTTCTAAACATAATTACTATTTAAAAAAATCGAGACTATCTTAGACCTTTATTGTAATTTATAAACTCAAAAATGAAGAAGTTAATATTTATTAAAATTACAATTCCAAAAGTATGAAAAATAAGATTTAACATAATAAGATATAAATTTAATTTACTATCATGATTTCCAACACATATAATTCATTCAATGTTAGATTTGATGTTTAAACCATACCAAAAATGTACAATTCATAATCCAATACAATTATCTGAAATTAGAGTAAATTAATCAAGTATTTAATTTCATGAATCAGATTCCTTAATTTAGTCACCAAAAATTAGAATTTATAAAGGTGTGGTCAGAACAAGATAAACCCTAATTATCTCTACATAAATTTTGGAATTTATATGAAAAAAACTCCTTAGGAAGAAAATACTATTTATCTCATTTGAGGATAGAGTAGAATTATCTTTCCTCGTTAGAATAAAATAGTATAATTTGTTTAGATGAAATGGCATAATTTAGGTGAAAAATAAATTAAATTTTGGGTTGAGTTGTGTATTGAAATGAGAATGGTAGTAGAGAATAAAGAAAAGAATGAAGAAAAATGTTGGTTTATAAGAATGGCATTCTATGCTAATCAATTTATTTAAATTCTTAAATTATAATTATTATTTAGCATCCTATGTAAATAGTAAATACTATTTTAATAGTAATTGCTATTTAGCATCCTATGTGAATAGTAAATATTATTTAAATACTAATTGCTATTTAGCATCCCATGTTAATACTGAATACTATTTGAATAGTAATTACTATTTAGCATCCTATATGAATAGTAAATACTATTTGAATAGTAAGCATTTGTATAGTAAATAATATTAAAAAATTTAGTTCCAAATTTAATTTTTATTAAAATAATCAATTAAACAAATAAAAGTGTAATTAATAAAAAATTCCTCAAATTTAATATTTAGCTATTAATAATGTGATAGCCCACTTATTAAAATAATGGTTTGTCAGCCATCTACTAAAATAAAAAAGGAGTCTCATTTGGCTCATTCTTATAATCACTGTCGAAAATCCAATTAATTACTATCCACCTATTATTTAATTAAGCCTTGTGTCAATTTTAATTTTTTTAAAATGATGTAACGATAAAACCACTCACTATAACTCATTCAAATAAAGAATTAAATATACCACCATATAGATCAATCAAAATAATGTAATATAAATCCACTAACCAAATAACCCATCGGTTTGCAATTCAATACAATAATCCAATAAAACTGAAATAAATAAATCAAAATAAAAAATGATATTGGGAGACATGCCGAATGATAAATGACTGAATCCTATTTAGAATATCAAAGATAGACAATGGCTATAGCAATCTCTACAAGCCATCCATAGCTACTGCAGCTCCGATAACCTGGAAAGGGTACTCATGCCTGGCGTCGTTGTGGCTAGATACCTAAAAGGTTTTGAAAATGTTTTGCTACGGTTAGATCCCAAATCCTTTTGAAAATATTTTACAACTAATTAAAATGTATAAATAAATTGGTGTACATTTTTTCTTTGTAGACACCCCACTCTAGGACACCCTAAGCACCTTCTTAGGTCCCTAGCACTCACATATTCACTACAAACCCTAGGTCATACTCCGAGTACCGATCTAGAGGCGGTACCGATCTAGTGGGCATCGGCGCTCTCGAGCCCCAATTGACTCCGATCAACTTCCTTACCTAAGAGAAATCTCAATGAATCTTTGAAGGGATCTGAATTCCCTTTCTAACGGTCCATTCCGTGTGCGAATCGACTTTACATTTGGACAAACGATCCGTTTTACTATCGAAAACAGATATGTAGGCCACCAGGTGCTCTCGAGCCCCATATAACCTTGATCAACTCTCCAGATTGAATGAAGCTAAATGAATATTCGAAGGGATCTGAATCCCCTTTTCAACGGTCAACCCCATGAGTGAATCGACTTACGGTACAGACGAACGATTCGTTATACTTTAAAAATTGATCTAAAGACCACCGAGCGCTCTCGAGCCCCATATGCCCCAATTAACTATCCATCTTGAATGAATCTGAATGAATATTTGAAGGTATATTAATACCATTTCCAACAATTTGACCCATTCACGAATCAACCTCATGGTACGGACGAACCGCCAATTTTACCTTGGGGGCTCATCGGGAGCTTTCGAGACCTATTTGACCTTGGTCAACTCTACGAACCGAACGAAGCTGAATGAAATATCAAAAGGATTTGAATACCTTTTCCAAAGATCCTTCTTGTGACTGAATCGACCTTATGATTTAGACGAACAGTCCGTTTTCGTTCGAAAATTTCCTAGCTAGTGACCAATGGGCACTTTCGGGTCCTGTTTGACTTCGGTTAACTCATGAACTTGGGAGTGGATCAATGGATTATTAAATGGATTTTAATACCCTTTCCAATGTTCCACCCCATGCAGGATTCTGACTTACGATTCGCATTTTATAATCGTTTTTCCAAAAAATCTTTCTCAGACTACTAAATGACACTTCTAAGACCATGCCTATCGACAATGTACATACGGTTATGTGTCGATAGGCAGGTCAAGGACCATGTCGATCGACACCCCCTTGGACCTATAAATAGAGGACATGAACTCATTTTGAAAGGCACCCCTGAAGACCCCTGAACATCTCTCTCAGCAATTCAGAGAACATTCTCTCAAATTCAGAGTTATTCCCCTCTTAAAAAGCCCATTTCCCACCATCCTTTTCATTTATCCCGAGATGCATGAAGACATGAGGTTCTTATTCTTCCCTGACTCAGTAAACCACATGAACAGGTCTAAGAGACTATAAAGATATGTAAGGGAAAATTTCTAAATAGTGTCAATTTGTATGTATGGGCATTATTTCAGACAAAATCCAATTTGAGTCATAGATAGATTTATACTTGTCACGATTCCCACATAGTCTATGACATGTTGTTTGAAGAATTAGTGACCAAGCTTCCAAGATAAATCCTGTTGTATTGTTTATTGGTGAACGTTTCACGTCTTCATATCACATTATATTCCGAGGTACACTTAGGTATGAACGCATAATGTTTATGGGATTCGAAAAATGTTTTAAGGATGTTATTTTGTTTAAAAATGATTTTCAAAGGTAAAAAATAATTTTAAAAGGTTTTAACTTCGTTTATTCTAAGATAAACATGTTTTAGAGTCGTGTAGATATTTCCCTTATGTTTTGGAAGATCAAATGATATCTACAGTTGTTCAAACGATATAGGGATATCGTTCTAACGATGCGCAGACTTAAAGTTTTTGTTTAAGGAGATTTTTTCTCATAATTTAGAGGTGTGCAGAGCCAAAATACCGAATAGAACAATTATGTTTTTCTGCACTTGTTTTCTAAGAAATTCAAAGCTAAAACCATCCTTAGTGTTTAAAAAATCCGAGTTTTCATACACAAATTTTATAGAGATCTTGTTTGTACCATTGGTTTGTTCATCCATATTTAACAAATTATTTCGTTGGAGTTTTGTGGTAAAGAAACGGTGAAGGTCGTGTTCCAAATCGTAGATGGTTGCCAAAGATGCATCGGTGGATACCGAGGTGTGCATGGACTCGTGTGTTGTGGATTATGGAAGGAATTCTACGTGGGCACTGTGAAGTAGAGGTTAAGAGAAGAAGAACATCAAGGCTTGTGGGGATCGAGTCATTGAGTAAGTCTGTCTATCTTCCTTTGTAAATTCTGTATCATAGTGATTGTCTGGCTTGGGCCGTCTGAGATTTTTTCCCTTAGTGGACTTTACTTTATTTTACTTGTTTTAATTACCTACCTACATGTTTAGGATTAAACAAGATAAAATTGGACTTAAGTAAAATTGGTTCACAACTTTGCTGCATATTAAATATGGAAAATTTTGTTTTTGGAAAAAAAATTTGTCACCTAAAGCACATATTGAAAAAGGGCCCTACACGATCCGATTCCTTATGCAATCGAAAAAAGCACATATTGAAAAAGATCATGCCATAAATGACAATTGAACAAAGAAAAGTCCTTGATCACCTCAAGAACACCCAAGCCAATATCACCCTATGTTTTTTTTCATATCCTCTCAGTTACACCGGAATGCCTTGATAAAGCTCCTCACCGGACCCACAATCCCTCCTTTCAGTACTCTTGT
Source organism: Sambucus nigra (assembly GCA_949130495.1). NCBI lineage: Eukaryota > Viridiplantae > Streptophyta > Magnoliopsida > Dipsacales > Adoxaceae > Sambucus > Sambucus nigra. The sequence continues at coordinate 176,967,207 of OX422218.1, read as the reverse complement.
ATAATCTTTAAACATGGTTGGGTCCCTAATCTCTTCTAGACTCCTTTTCTTTTTCCGAAGAGGAGACGCCGAGGTTTGTCCCTAATTACAATTATGCCCTCAACATCTCCGTTGAAGTCTTGGGAAAGATAATCCCACTTTCACTTGTTGACAACGAATATGCCCTAATATTTGTTCTCACGGAACCTTCAACTATTTGGGACTGAAAGTCTGTGATCTCACTCCCACTTCTGCCATCGTGTATGCTTACGACAATACCTGTTGAGAAGTAATGGGGTCCATAAAACTCACATTAGGGGTTGTCCCTATCAATCATGTCACCGAGTTTCAAGTCATCGACATACTTGGATGCTTCAATATACTCTTTATCCATCCATGGCTCCACAACATTCGAGGGGTATCCTCTTCTCTTCATCATAAACTAAAGTTCTTCTCCAAAGGTCAGGTTATCACCATTTTTGGGGGGATGATGATAGTATAGACAATGCCAACACTAACAGTTCAGTATTAGAAATCCAATATAGGATGGATGGCATGCTCCTATCTCGTTTTAGAATTAATCCCCTTCCCTTACCCGCAGGAGACAATTTCAAAGATCGAGTTTGTCGAGAACACAACCTTCATGGCAATGTTAATGTGATTTAGATTTTGAAAAAGATGCACTTCATGCTCAGAATGGGACTAGGGCGATGCCATCAAGGGATCATTGAGCCCATAGTCCTGAAGGAGGCTTTTCCCCCATGTGGCTTAGGTGACCAACCTTCACCGGATGAACTCAAAGCACTCCGTCGATCGATATAAAAAATTAACTGAAAGAGTAAAAAGATTATTTCAGGAGACTCTTTAAAAGGAAAATTTGTTAAGGAGGGTGAAGACTTCCCCTTATGTGAATTCCCTCAACCGTGGTGCGACTATGTTGACAAGAAGATAAAGCCTGGGTTGGACTATTCTTTTAAGACAATAACTCTTGGGACGAAGACTACAAACATGAAGTGCAGCCTTTCATCGATAAAGTCATGACAGTTACTAAAAACTTCGAGGAATGTGATTTCTAAGACTCATTCGACCAGCAGATGGTGGGGTTGAGTCTCTGTATGATCCACTTAGAGGCCGCGTTATAGGACCTATCCGATAAAATCAATGTTGATGACATGTCTCTCCTCAACTAGAATGCCATATCAGTCCAACTTGCTCAGATTTAACCTAACCCTCCTATTTACCCTATCCGAGTCTCTTCACCTAATATTGTTTTTCTTTTTCCTGATATCAATGTAACTGAGACTTTTTTTGGAAGAGGTTTTTAATGTTTTTTTTCCCAAAAAAAAATAAACAAAAAATTTGAGTATCTTGTTGTGACTTATATTAATTGTCTTGATTATTATTAAACCTTCAATGACGATGATTTTATAAATGAGCAATTCTTAACTGATCTTAATATGGAGAATAACAAATAACATAATCGCGTTTAAATTAATGATGATGAGATTATTATTATTATTAATCTCGATTATAGTATCCATTAGCGTGAGATTATGATAGGGTCCATCCTTAATGAGCATGAGTGCATGTAATTTGAAGAACTACTGAAAGAACTCATAGACGTCTTCGTTGGTCCTACGATGACATGCTCGATATTGTCCCAGAAATAGCTGAGCATGAGATCCTAAAATTCCCAGAATGCAAGTAGGTAAAAAATAAGTTACGAAAACTTTACACCAAATGGTCCCTCAAAGTCAAAGAAGAAGTGGTCAAGCAATTGAACGTGGGTTTCATTTGCATAGCCGAATATCCAACATGGCTGGCCAATATCCTCGAGTGCCAAAATCAGTAGGAAAATTCCACATGTGCATTGACTATCGAGATTTTAATAAAGAATCCCCAAAGGATGATTACCTGTTATCCAACATCGATATAATCGTAGATAACAAGACTAGCCACACCCTCAAATCATCTATCGATGGATTTATCGGATATAAGTGTAATACCCCGCGTGTTCGAGGACATAGGAATTTAAATTTTTATGGTGAAATAAATTTATGTTTTTTGGAGTGTTGAATGAAAATTTAGAGTGCACGATTGATCCGGGATGGGTCGAGATAGTGAAAATGAGTGCTCGGGTTATTTTTGGGTTTCTGGAGTCTTTTTAGTTATTTGGGACTCGATTAAAGGTATACAAGTCATTTGTTGTGTATTAACACTTGAGGTGAGTTTGGGTTTATTAGGCTTATGAAATAAGCCAATCTCATTAGAAGGAGAGAAAGAAACATAAGAGAGAAAAGAGAAAGAAGAAGAGAAAGAGGAGAAAGTGAGAAAATTGGGAATTCTTGGCTCAAATCTGCAAGTTTAACAAGGATACGGCACTACAACTCGAGAAAAGTGATTTAATCTTGCTAAATAATGCATGTGTGTTAATTTCATGGTTGTTTGTTGATTTTGGGAACCTAGGGTTTAAATTGGGTTTGGTGTAGTTTAAACCTTAAATTATTGTTGATTATGTGATTATGGGTATAAATTGATAGGGTCTTGTATGAGAAGGTTAGGGTTGATTTTGGGATGGTTTATTGTTGAGAAATTTGAGGTTGAAGATTAATTTTGGGCATAAAATTCGTAAGAGCCTTTTATATGGAAATAGTTATCTACCGTAGCAGGGGCGAATCGATTCGGCCCTTGCCAAATCGATTAGCTACTAACCAGTAAAGTCAGGTCTTGTGGGCGAATTGATTCATTGCAGTGGCGAATTGATTTGACTCAATGCAGATGTATCAGGTCCTTTCACCCGAATCAATTCGATACCGACGAATCAATTCACAATAAAGGGAGAATCGGTTCGGCCAGTAGCAAATCGATTCTGTGCTCTATTATTTTTTATGAAATTTTCCAAACTTTCATTCTATACCTTATCACTAGTTTTTTTTTTATGTGCATACGGATATGAGATAGTATACGGATATATATCTTGTGTGTATGATATTTTTTTCCTCATATCCCCTCTAGTGCTATCATGGGAAGTTGCGCGATGTGGGTGAATCTTATGTCTTGAGGAGCAAGAGAGTATAGTCCCTAGGTCACAACTTCCAGTACTTCACCATGTGGGAGTTAAGGGTAAGACATCTTGGGTATGATTCATCTTGCTCTAGGTAAGGAACTATGGACGCTTCCCATACTCTTGCAGTTAGATTAATACCAAGTCGGTGTGATAGTCTGACTGCTGGTAACCTGGGATAAATCTACCAAAGGGTGTTGACTTTGGGGGCCAATCACCACCCGACTGCATTAACTTATTCTTGACTGTTATCCCCCCCCCCCCCCGACTTCAGCAATTTATTCTTACATGCTATCTCCTTGCCTCAGCAACAGGTTCGTGTCCATCCGCCCCCTGACCCACCCCAATAATATCGGCACCTTCTTTGTTCAGGATGGAGGTCCAAATAAAGATACAAGAATTTGGTCATTCAATGGAAGGGGAACTGAGGGAGCAGTCTGAACAAGTACAAGAGCCTGCAAGATAGAAGTTAAAAGTTAGAATAACAAGTTAAAAGTGCAACAACAACTTAAAAAAGTAAGGAAAATAAACTCACCACAGGAAACGAAGAAACAGGTACCGGGGACTTGGTTATATCCTCAGTAGATCTCACATCAGGTACATCCCTCTCAAGGCCAGCCTCCTCGCGCAAAAACGAGGGATCAGGAGAATAGCCACTACTAGACTCAGACGAAGAATCACATATAACTGCCCCTAGGGGAAATGGGATATTACCTACAAGGTAGTAGGGGCATCTCTCTAGAAGGTACGATCCTCTCTGACGTCATCTTTCACATCACCTCGCGCATCAACCTGAAGGGGCGGCATGGGATTATTAGCATGAAAAGAAAAGAAAGAAAGAAGACATTCAGAGCAAGAGGGAGAGGGATTGAGGGGCTTACTTATTCCTCCGACACATCTTCCAGAACCTCATAATCTCGGGGAGGTGAGGAGGGTTTTGAAAGAGAAACCATCCTCCTTAACTTACGCCTCCAAACGAATGTAGATTCCTCTTCCTCTTCCTCTTCCTCTACCTCTTCCTCTTCCTCTTCCACTACCTCCTCTCTCTCCTCATCCTCCTCATCTTCATCATCATCACCACCAGTACCCATAGCAGCAATCCGGACAAGCAAAGGCTTTTTGACACTCTAATTTTTCCAACAACAAATTTAGGGGATCTTCACGGGATGTGAACCAGGGTAATTATCAGCGGGAGCATAATTAGGAAAGTGGTCATAGAGAAAAGCTGTCAAAAAACATTATTGGCGTAATTAGAAACATTAAACCCATCATTGCATCGAGAAGAGTCCGCCGCTACACCGTCAAGCCAGGTATATAAGGAGCCGAGGACAATGGTATCAAGGGGGATTTTTACGCCATAGGCCATTTGAACGGCCTTGTTGATCCGATCCTTTTGAGGGAAGTTATGAGGTTTGCCTAGAAGATATACCTTCGACAGTATCATCTAAATGTAACTCGCCAACTCAATCTTGAACCTATACCCTTTCCCCGCTGGGGGTTATTCAAATACCTCTTTCCCTCGGGGGTTCTCCCTGGCTGCCTCGCGGGCCCTAATAACGGCTTTCTCCTTAATGAAGTAAAACTAATGAATTACTTTAGAATAGGTGAACTTGTTGTTAGTGACCATACATTCCTTCACCACCACCTCCGGATCATTTCTTAAGGCTTTTTCTTCACTAGAGATAGCCTCCTCGAAGAAGTTATCAAACCCATTTGCCTAAAATTCCAAAATCTCACACACATCCTCCAAGGTAATGGTGAACTCACCCTAAGTGTCCATTAAGGTATATGACCTATGGATCCAATGGGAAACTAATAGTTGTAGATCAATATTGTTCTTGGAGAGAGTAAGGTCACCTAACCAAACGGAGCAAGATAGGCCTACAAGGGCTAACTGAACAAAATACTTTGAATGGATGTACTCAGTCCAAGGGACCAATACGTCATTGGCACTAGAAGAAGATTTAATCTCTACATTTGAGTAAGGAAATCACTCAATCCGAAAGAGGGTAACAGTGGCAGTGGGGATATAAGAAAAGTCTTCAGCGTCCTCACCTTCCTCCATTAACAGTTTAGGGTTTTTAGTTGGCACTAGGGCGCTAGGAAATCGCTCTGTCATTGCCCAAAAGTTATCGTTCTCACCAAAGTAAAGCGCACGATGGTAACATGCCCATTGAGCTTGGCGCGCTTGAGTTGCAGGGAAAGCGCACATAATAGAGAGAGTTCTTTTCAGAGGTGCCATGGAAGCTTAAGGAAAGAAGAACTGTGGGTAACAGGAAAATAATATAAGGTTTGAATAAGGCAAGGTTTTTTACTCTCACTCTCACAAAAGTTCAAACTCAGAAAATGAAAACCCAAAGGTGAAGTTTGAATTGAAGGTACACCCCATTTTATATGGGCAACTCGAACCCCAAAAGACGATAAAAAGTGACGCTTTGGAAAAGCATAATGATGACTCTTTAGAATAGTTTAGATGGCATAGCTGTCAAGCGGGCGTGGCTATAGAAAACCAAGGATCGTAATGATGATGCTTTAAGGGATGATGCGATGATTAGCGACATCATTTACACGTGCGTGCCCTGGCGCTATCCCGTGTGATATGCAGAAGTGAAAATGACAGTTACATTTAATGCGACATGCTTGGAGTCTTGTCTGCCTTGGGAACGAAGAGATTTATGGGAAACTTTAATAAATCTCTTCACTTTCCCTAATAGAGAATATTATAGATGTACAAACGGTTTCGTATAGATATTTCTTCATGAAATAAATAACTATATCTTTGAAGGGACAAATGTAGGGGGTGTCTCATCCCGACTAGTAGTTAACTTAGTCGAGCAGATTGGTTGTTCACAACGAAGAAGAAAGAAGGATGTCCCATAAACCCACATAAAAAATTCTTCACCATAAGTGGCTCGAAGTACCCACCTAGAAGATTCTTCACAGTAAGTAGCTCGAAGGACCCATCCCATAGAACAAAGTCACCTAAATGACAATAATTTGTAATAAGAAATAGAATGTTGTTATTTTATCTTATTAATGTACATGTCAATTGAGGTTATTTGGTAACCACGAGGGACCATGCCTGGAAGTGCATGGGAGAGCTTTCATGCTCTATTATGAAACCTCCTCTTGGGGAACTTTCTAGGGACATGGTTTGGAGGATTTAGGGCAAGGAAACGTTGGGAATTATTACCAACCCTGTTAGCACACTTGGGTAAAACTTTATCCAGAACAAATGTGACTCGAAGCTACTCATTGCTTACCTATTTAAGTGAACCTCCTAGAGTTACTCGATCTCCCTCAATACTTGCCCCCTCGAGGTACCTTTAATTCCAGCCCACATGACTGATTAGACCAAATACCTAATAAGAGTCACAGTTTGAACCACTTTCTGACGTCATAACGTCTGACATTCAGGGAGTCACGAATGTAGCACTCAAGAGGCTTTATCCTTAGTATGGTAAGTTTAGTTCACCAAACATGACCACCTAGCCATCCTACAGTATGCCTCAAGCTGACGGGTCATATCCCTCATTAAATACCCATAATACTTCTAGCTATAGAATGGTTTCCCACCAAAACAATGGGATCCCATGTATTGAATGCAATATCTTGTGCATTTAATGCACCCTATCAGACGAATCGAAGGTAGGATGACTCGAGTAGCCTCGTCCTCATATAAATAAACTAATGAACAAATCATAGACAGAGCATTCTGAGCCCTGATTTACTACCCAAATTTTTTTATACCGGAGAACCATTACGAGAGCATTAAATCCCATACACATTATTACACCCATCATTGGGCATTAACTGAGATTGAAGTTCCTGCCTTGTATTTATTGTGCCTGGAGTGCTTGTTCTTTATCCCTCCGACCACACCACCTCCTGGTCCCACTCATTTATTGTGTTTGTCATATGTCTCATGTGTTAATATGATCTTTAATCCAAGCCTGAATATTGAATCTCTTTGTCTCTGATTTACTTGTGGCTACTGTCTATATTGTGTACCTAACGGTGTTATTCCCGATCTTGATAAGGGGTTATGCCTCACTTAATACTAACTGTATTTGAAGAACCCACATCTTACAAACTTTATTTCACTTGCCAAAATATTTTCACGCTCGGGCTCTGACCTGCTTTTATCTCCCTGTTTTTGTTTTCTATCCTTGTGAATATTATTCAGGTGGTCCCCTATCAGGACGCCCATGTTAAGTATCATTCCAGGGTTCTTTTGGGAGCCGCATCGTAGGTGGACCATTGCGGGATTTTGAAGTAGTTTAGTTGCTTCAGTCACTATTCGGGCTAATGTTTCCCAAACTTGAACTCTTGTGTAATTATAGTTTGTTGCAAAAATGATATTGTAATGGTCTGTTAACCGACAACTTATTCGATTAGTTGTAATGATAATTGTAAGTTTTTGGTTCATTGGCATGTGTATATATATCTCTTGTGGGTGGAATTTTGTCATAATAATCTTATATAGCTACTGTTTGGGTTGTGTTATTGTTGTTAAAAAAAGTTTTTTTTTTGCACCCGTTTATTAATTTGTAGGGTGGTTGTTCGTTTATGATCTTTTATAAATTTTGGTTACAATAGTTGATACTAAGAATGATCCATTTGAGATTCCTTTTTATTATAGTAGAGGGCTGTCCACCCGTTATTTTAATATGCGGGGTGTCACAGATGGTATCAGAGAAAGTGTATTACAATCTGTGCGGACTCTCTACGCTCTACCGTAGCGTTCTTTGATATAAAGCCCCATTTTTAGGATTATTGTATCTATGTTTCATTGCGTTCTCTTGCTATAGTAAATTGCATTGAATATGGAATGATAGAACTTTCTTTTCGTTTAGATGACGTCAAATAAAGATTTGCAAGCCAAGACTGAAAGTGGGAACAAATACGGGGAGTCCCCGGTATAGTTGGGGATGATGACGATCGAGGATGTAGCCAATATTGTGGCTAAAGCTATAAAAGAGGCTATGAATGATGAGTTAGGTCATCGTTAGGACTATGGATCTCAATCGATAGAGAATAAGAGATGTGAGGAGATTGGACAGTCAAACAAGTCAAGAGGTGATGGTGCTAGTAGGGTACAAAAGCCTAGGTAGTAAGGGAAGGCGGCTAAGAGGAAACGTACTAGAGTTTTTAAAGGTCGTAACTGAAGATTTAGATGAAGCCATTGTTATCCCAACAATAGAAAAATGTCCAATAGGGTCAAAGACCAAGAAATTTTAATGGGTATGATTTTTGGTGTGGGGGTGGTAGGCCATAGGATGAAGGAGTGTCCACAAAGGGATAATGCACCAATACTAGTTCTGTAAGCACATTAGACATCTCTAGCATCCCTACCTCTTCCAGTATTCATTCCCGTTTCTCCTTCGTCACGAGGACTGGGGCAAATTGGGTGTGCTTATGATATTCCCGATACAGTGCTTCCACAGATTCAACCAATGCTACCAACTATCTATGGTATGTTCCCTATCCATAGGTATAATTTAGGTGTTATGGGGTGTGAAAGCATTACATATCCATAGGTATAATTTAGATGTTATAGTGTGTGAAATCGTTACATATCCATAGGTATAATTTAGTTGTTATGGGGGTGTGAACGCATTACATTCATTTTTATTATTCAATTTCTCGTGTGGTGGGACAGTGAGAATCAACTAATAAGTTTTAATTTTGAGCATAGGCTCTTTCGGGAGTGGAGATGCACTATTTCATTCCACTTAGGGTTTGGATATAGTTTTTTTGGAAAGAGTGTGTTATTTAATCAAACTTTGGTGCTAAGGCTACGATTGATCATAACTCTGGCAGCCCAAGCAATGTTGGGGGCTCCTATTGGAGGGAATTCTTTTATTACACCGCCAGCGGCCATATCGACTCCCACTATTACTGGGGGTGGCAACACCTGCTTATAATAATGCCTTCCCCATTATTTGACCACCCTCAGGCGGTGCGTGTCCTACCACGATCCAACCTGTGATAACGGGGCTGGTGATGTAGAGTGGGGGAGAAACTTCGGCGGCACCAGCTGTAACAGTAGGCTAAGGGGCAAGCATTATAGCCTCAATGACCCCGATGGTAATAATGTTGTAGCCAGCTAGCCCCTCACTAGCCAGCTTGGAGGATATGAAGAAAGAGATGCTAAAGTCTATAGTTGTGTCTAAAGGAGACTCTTACTCAGTGTACAATGACTTCCATACTCTCTACCTAGAGGCATATAACAATGAACCCTACCCAGTGGGTTATATTCCTCCAATCTTCAAAAAGTACACAGGGAAAGGTGCTAATCCCAAGGAGCATGTGAAGAGGTTCATCGAGAGTCTAGGGGCCCAGTGCAATAACAAGAAGTTAAGGCTAAGGGTGTTTTTAAAATCCCTGATGGAGAAAGCCTACACGTGGTATTCCCACCTAGCCCCGGGTAGTGTAAGCTCTTGGTAAGAGTTGCACATTTTGTTCGTGCAAAAGTTCTTTTTGGCTAAGGATGAGTTCACACTCACCCAGCTCGCGCGTGAGAAACGAAAGACGGGAGAGGATGTTGTGGCTTATATTAGGAGATTCCATGAACGTTCCCTCGATGTGAGAGAGGGGACGTAAGAAGACAAACTTTTACAAGTGTGTGCAGAGGGCTTACTGCCCGAGTATATATGCCACCTGATTAACGAAATAAGAGAAGGTAAGTTTGTAGAATTTTTAAAAGTAGCAAGGAATATTGCCTTAGTGGTAAAACCTAAATACGCTCGCCCGCTTTGCCAAGCTTGCTGATGAGGGCAACAATCACCTTGGGGAGGGGAATACCCTAGAGGATGAACTACACGGATGGGGGGAGTAAAGAAGGAAATAATGGCAGTCGAGGAGGTAGAAGGGGCAGAGACAATAAGGGAAAGTTCTAAGATGAAGAGGATCCCCCCGATCTACCTTGCATGGTGGAACATGCCTTAAATATTTATGATCTCAGGGTTCGTGATAAAGTATGCAGGTCGATTAATGTCCACCTTATGCCACTCACGTGATAAGAGGGAGAGAAGCCTCATTATTGCGCACTACATAATAGGGTAAATCATCCTATTAAAGTTTGCTTCTCGCTCAGGAGGTTGATTGACCGTCTTGTAAAGAATGGGGACACCTTATTGCCACAAACTAATGTAAATGATAACCCTCAGCCACCTCATGGGGCCCATATGGCTAGCGCTTTTGATGAGGAGGTTGAGCAATTGACGATGGGACAGTGGCTTAAAGGAAGTGACGTCAAAGGATCTTCTGATGATGCCTTTAAAGGGCCTTTATAAGAGTGCACCTTCGAATTGGCTCAACTCTATTTGGATGATGGGATTGAAGGGGTAGAAGACTAAGAGGAAGGAGTATATGATTCCGTTGAGGGACTCAGCATGAAGTTAGGAGCTTGTTCTCTAAAAAAAGCTAATGGAGTGATGTCATACGATGAGGCTGTGTATAGATACGTGGAAGAAGTTCACAAGCTAGAAGATGATCAGACAGATCCATGGATCGAGTGCGTCGCTATACATGGCTCACAAAAGTTTGGTTGGTTCTTTGATCATGTTGGTCTTCCTGAAGATTCCTGACTAGAAGTCACATGAGCCATTTTAGAGATCGAGAAGAAAAACATGGTGGCACATTTAAAATGGAAGGGGACTATGGCTAAACTGGTGAGTACATATCTCTCAGAAGTTACATTCTCAAAGGTTGATAGGCTGATTAGGTATCCGCACAACAGACCCTTATATGTTACTGCGTTAGTGAATGATTTTGTTCTCTCACGGGTCTTGTTGGATGGAGGGGAATCCGTATATATAATGCCCATTGGATCATTTTATCCCACCGAGTTATCGAAGACAAGGATAGTGACCTATTCGTTGGCAATATCAAGTTATGATAATCAATCCTCCACACGTCAATAGGTTATGTTAACGTGGGCATCACAATAGGGAGCATCACTTCCCATATTAAATTACACATCATGAATTGTGATCCATCATACCAGCTGTTGGTAGGTAGGGTATGGATTCATAACCACGGGTTGGTACCCTCCACTTATCATCAATGTGTGAAAGGAAACATAAAGGGTAAGGATGCGGTGATTCGAGCTACCAAGAAACCTTTTGCAAAGAAGGAGGCCTACATTGTGGAGGCGGCTTTCTATATTGATATGGAAGAAGAAGCTACCATGGTAACAAGATATAATGGGGGGATAAGTGATGATACGAGAAATCGTCCACTAGTCGCTCTCGCATCAACAAGTAAAGTGTAGAATATGTAATGAATAAATAAAGCAAGTAAATATAGAGAAAACAAGATATAGAGTGGTTCGGCCTCTAAAATGGACCTACGTCCACTGTGTTGCTCCATTCTCATTATATTCATGGTATTGTACATCATAATTAAGCCTAAAGAGGCATAAAAGTATGAGAATAAAGGAGAGTACATGATGATTAATGATTCCGATGTGACGGAGGGGTGGAAACGATATGGATGAGCAGTCCCCAAGTTGAGTACTGAGGTTGTGTTGTAAGAATCGATACAGTAGAACCAACCCCGAGTCTGTGTGGAATTAATCCCCCATCTTTTTGAGGTGTGGCCCTCTATTTATAGGTGATATGCCCACGTGTTTTGAACACGTGACGTACGTAAAGTCTGACGTGGTAATAAAAAGGGATGCGGTCTATAAGGCCAATATCATAAGTGCCGCATCTTGTAATTGGCTAGAGACAAAGGTGATGTGCCCTTGCACTGGATGGTTCCACGGCATGTTGATGGGGGACACGCCCTGTGATGAGGAGGGTCGTGCCCTGTATGAGGAAGGTCGCGCCCTGTATGAGGAAGGGACTCACACCAAGTAAAGAAGGGTCACGCCCTATGTCGATAGAGGCCGCGGCATGTAAGCATATGCATGGTAGGGTACATTCTGTGGTAGGGTGTTATATTTGTACTATCAATAAGCCCCCAAGTCGTAGTGCCAAGATAACTCGATTGGGGGTACAACTTAGTTGCCCTCTTATGTGTCACGGTAATTCAAGGGCGACGATTCATCTTTCGCGCTCTCTTATATAAATTGTTCAGTCCGTGGACTTCATTACGTTTCCAAAACTTTGAGAGCGAATTTTTGCGCGTCCCTCTTCTTGCATTTTACGATAACCTTCCAAGGCTCTGTGTGGTGGTGTAAGGCGGTTTGAAGCTGAGCATTGTCTGTTTCTCTATTTCCAGGTAATTTTTTAACTAATCATCTTTTTCGAAAAAGCTTTTATAGTTTGTACTTCTTTAATAATCGAACGCATGAACCTTTCCGTTTCTGAACAGTCCCCGAATGCTTGATTTGCCAAACCCTTCCATTTCTGAATACATGAATCTAGGGCTTTGTTTGGATCTATGTTCCAAGAATTAAACATATACTCTTGATAAATTGAACATATATACATGATAAAGCATTTGTGAACTTCTATATTGTGTAATTGTTGCTAATTTGTTCCTTGAACCGTATAATTGTTCTTGACGTTCTTGAGCAAACTCTTCATATTCTGTACCTTCGATATTTAAATGAGTAATCGTTAGGTGCACAACTATTTTTGTGAATAGTCGTGGTATGGTAGAATATACCTTTAGTAATTTTATAGATGGATGCGGCATGTAGACTCTAATCCCTTATTTAAGTAAGATGTTGTGGCACTATAAGCGCCCTTGCTGATATAGGAGATAGCTTCGGCCGGTAGGGTCAGAGGGTAATCCCTTAGGTTCAATGAATAGGGTGAGCAGTGTTTCAACCCTTTAGCAACTACAGTAGGGACATAACGCCCATCAAATCAATATGCCACGACGCTAATTATCTTTTAGGGCTTAAACCCCACACCCATTTGGCTAGTCTTATTGATCACTTATATTCACTATTCGTATAACTAATCTTGCCACGATTTCTTAACGTATTATTTTGAACCATATTGGTTACGACGCCTAACTGCAGACTCTACTTTTTAGGTATTGTTGCAGCTATATGAGCTTTGACCTAGACGAATTTCTGAGAGGTTTCTGGGAAAAACACTTCGGAGACTCTCCCCCTGAACTTCCTCATGTGCCTCCTATGAGATCAATAGGGCCTTGCCAACTAAGGGATTACCCCAACTGTGTCATACTAGACTCAGACTCCATGGACTCGGCCTGCAAGAAGGATTATGAGTCCCCACCAATGGAAGAGGAAGCCACTTCAAGTAATAATCCATTAGGTGTAGGAGATAATGCTGCGGAAGTTAGGGATAACCCAGCTGGTCCATCTGCGAGGACTAAGAGACCCCTAGCTGCGCTTGATATTCGCAGCATCATGACCCAAGACTGAGTTGATCAGGTGCCTGAGGCCTTTGAATTTCTAGAAAATTTTATGTGCTCAGCACCTGCCGCGAACCAAAGGCCTTGCACATCTCTGGCTGATGATGGAGTTTGCTTCCCACTTCATGCATTTATTTACGGGCTATAGCTGCCTGTTCCTGTTCCCATCCGATGCATTTTTCAGACCATGAAACTGGCACCAACCCAGTTAGATCCCAATGGATGGAGGGCTATACTTGTCGTGTTCATTCTTTTGGAGAAGCAATTCAAAAAGGACATTAATCCCGTAGAGTTTTTTCACTTCTACCGCCCAAAGGAAAACTCCGTGAAGTTCGTCGGATACTACTACTTCTCAATTCGCGATAGGGATGAGACCTTTTACACTGGGAGACTGAAAAGTGTAAAGAACTAGAAGGGTAAGTATTTTTACATCACCGAAGAAGGCTGGGAGATTCACCCCGAGGATAATAAGAGGGAGAAGTCGTATATACTGTCGCGGCAGTGGGGGTCTCCCTCTAAGCTAGGTATTTGGATCATAGTCACGTCCTTTCTTCATAATTTCTTATTAATCTATACTAACATTTGAATGGATATTCTGCAATACTTGACAACTTACAACTGAGCGGGAGACAAGAAAAAACAGTTGCCAAAGCCGCGGAAATTCCTGCTGAAGAAAAGAATTTCAGTGTCCTTATGACATCTGCAACCGTATTCGAAGAAGGTCTCTTTCCCAACAAGTCGATTCCAAAAGTCATGGCCGCGGGAGGTAATAATTTGATCATCAATATAAGTCGCAGAAATTTTTGTTGACTTTGAATATTTACTGTTGCTATTCCCTTTTCAGGTGAGGAGGTTGACAGGGAACTGTTAGCCGCGCAATTGGCCGAAATGGATGAGGATGCCACCGTTCTCAATAATACTGCATAGAGTAGGAAGAGGAAGAGGACCAAGACGAAAGCTCCATCCGTAGTCCTTTTCGGTGACCAAGATCCACCTGCCACCATCCCCTCTCAGGTTGCGGACATAATTGAAATTGCTGTGACCCAACCGCAAGCTAAGTTTGATGATGACATTGGAGCTAACCTGGCCGCGACAGGTTTGATGTCCACTTTTGATGCTCCACTACATTCAGATTCTCCTCCGTCGCCACCTGTAGTTGTAGTTAATGCAAACTTGGCACCTCCTCAGTGCCGTGGAGGATCTGGTCCTGACGGTCGTGCATGGCCTCAGTTAAGACAACCTAATCCTGAGTCATCATGGGACACTACCACGAAGGCCGTATGAAGAATGAAGAGGGCCCTTGATTCCGCAGACCTTGATAGGTTAGTGGAGGAAGACCATGATTATCTGGAGGACTACGGCCTCCATAGTCTTCTGAGGGTAAGTGTCAACACTTTTTGTCTTCATACTTTGCATTCCAAATTTTGTACTAACTTTTTAATTTCAAGCAGAGGATTTCATGGTGGCCTAGAAGAGGAAGTATGAGGCCATCTACAAACTGAAACAGGCAGCGAAGAGGGTGCACGCCACTGACTTGGAGGCTGCATGGACTACGTCTTTTGAGGGTGGGAAGCAGTCTGCTATCGCAACTCTTCAGGCAGTCCAAATGTACTTAGCTTCTGCAAACAATGCAAGGGAAGAGGTGAAGGAGAATTTCAAATAGGCCGCAGAATCCTTCAAAGCCTCCCAAGCTCAGATCGCAGAAGCTGCACGGACTGCGAATATTTTTAGTAATAAGCTCATACTTCATCAAAAGAAGTACAAAGAGTTGGAGGCCAAGTCTGCCCAAGATGCCCTGGACCATACTGCGCCAATAAAGAAAATGGAGGCAGATCATGGGGACTCTCTTTAGCTGGCCATTGACCATACCGTGGGGTCATTCAAGGGCTCTAGGGACTTCTTCCTCATCAACAATAGGGCCTACCTCCACGGCTACCAGGAGCTACGATAGAGAATAATAAAGAACTTCCCTGAGATCGAGGAGAAGGTTCTTTCCTGGAGACTTAGTGATGCCGAACATCAAGAATGCATCGCTGAGCTCGAGGTCGTAGCCGAGGAGAAAGCCATAATGAAGGCCGAGGCTGAGGCTGAGGCAACTGCGGCAGGACAAAAAATTAAGACCGTCGCGGACGGTGACGAGGGTGATGAGAATGATGATGCAGCTTCATGATTTTGTAAACTCGTAATTTTTGGAACTATCAGTATGGGGCTGCGTCCCTCTTTGAATTTTGTACTCCTTAACTAAGTCTGCGACCTTTTTGTCTGTAATCTTTAACTCTTCTCTTTGCCAAGATTTTTTAATTTCTCCCCCTCACTATCAAGGCTGTGGCCACTTTTGCATGCTCTAGCATAAATGTTTCAATACTTCCGTGCATTTTTGTTCTGCTGACTGAATATATAAATTGAGCTTTGAAATTTTCTTACTTGATTCAATGATCTTTCTGCGGCACCAATATATAAATATTTTGCTCACAAATATAGCAGCAGCCTGTTGTGTTTTTTCCTGACTGTATGGACATGTGGTTGCGACCACTCTTCTTTCTTTTGTAGTTAAATTCCTTCCGTCTTTATTGTAATTAAAGGCTTGAGGTGTCGCGGTGCCTTAGCGAATGCATAAACTCTTTGGTATCTGCAACCATACTCATTGGGTTACGGCACTTTTTATACATCGCCTCATGGTAAAATTGCACATTACAGGATGCAACCCCTTCTCTGTCCCTAATATTCTTTGTCGCGGGAGTAATGTCCTTTGCCGCGATCAATTAAGTCTTTGGACCACTTGATTGCTTCAATGCTTTAAGGAATGCTTGAATACAACTGCTTTATATATGAAAAGTTCCGCGACACCATATCATACATGTTTCCACAGGTGCTCTTCTATGACTTCCATGGCACCTTCAAATAATGCTACGGCACCTTCATACGTATAGGTCATAGGCTGTGATTTTAACGCGAATGGCTCATGTACATGGGCCACGGCAATTTGTCAGGGATGTGTCGCTTTCATATATTTGAACTCTCTCTGTAGTAGCTTTAATTGGACCTGAATCCAAGCCATTGCATCATCAACCTTTAGTCGCTTTAACAGCTACACTGAATTGTAGATTACCACAAGTGCAATTTACATAGGAAGCGACACATTTGACTGAATAAAAAATTCTTGATCATGTCCGCGGAAGGTTAACCTTTATTGCCTGCCTTTGCCTTTGGTATGTTTTTGTGATTACAGCAAAACAACAATTTCCTTTCATGGCTTTCCTCTTGTTTAGCAGCGTAAATGGGAAATTATCAAGTCTCCCCAGGCCTTTGTAGATATATGGGATACTTTCAAGCCTCCCCAAGCTGGGTTATGTTATTAAGCCACCCACAGCTAACATATAGGATACTTTCAAGCCTCCACAGGTTGGGTTATGTTATTAATCCACCCACAGCTAACATATAGGATACTTTTAAGCCTCCACAGATTGGGTTATCTTATTAAGCCTCCCACAGCTAACATATAGGATACTTTCAGGCCTCCACAAGCGAGATTATGTTATTAAGCCACCCACAGCTAATATATAGGATACTTTCAAGCCTCCACAGGCTGGGTTATGTTATTAAGCCACCCACAGCTAACATATAGGATACTTTCAAGCCTCCACAGCCTGGGTTATGTTATTAAGCCACCCACAACTATGGATATATATATATATAAATCCATCCATGACTAAATATTACAAGTCTCTCGACTTAATGACGCATCCCGATAGCTAAGAATGGGTGTTGTAAGCCCTTGCAGCTAATGACGCATCCCGAAAGCTAAGAACGGGCTCTGTGGACCCTTATGAGCGATGTTGCAATCCAATTTGGATAACTTCTTTCAGTATTTTCTTTCACCGTTTTCAATTATCATCAATTTTAGGACAAGCAGGCGTCTAGTCGGGCATTGTGGCCTATTTAGATATTATCATTCCCAATATAACATGTTGTCTTGAATCGAGATCTGTTTAAGACAAGAACGATCTTCATAAGATGCCATTTCATGGAAATGAGAATTAAAATATGGCACTATAAAAGTGAACTTGATTCCATGCATCTATTCATATATATGTATATGTATATGTATATGACTTAGGGAAGCCAATACAAAGTTGAATTTAAAACAACATAAGAAAAGTTATCACTATAAAGTAGAGACAGATGGAATATAAGACATAAGCATGAAGAATGGGCATGCAGTAACTAAGACAGGGCTGCATCCCCTAAACATCTTTGAGGAACCTTCACAACATCCCTTGCCCAATCATCCTTTGAATTTCATCCTTCAAAGCATAGCATTGCTCAGTGTCATGGCCATGGTCCTGATGGAATCTGCACCAAGTAGCTTTGTTCCTCTTATGGGGTGGAGCTCTCAGCTTTTCTGGCCACCTCAACAACTTGTCTTCTTTGATGAACTCAAAGATCACTTCAATCAGGAAGGCCAACGGAGTCTAGGCCCCTGATTTCTTCTCTGCCTTCTCCATTCTCCTTTTTTGGCACCTGTTGACTGATTCCGTGGATGGATCTTCTTGAACTGCCGCAGTAGTAAAGGCTGCTGAAGCAATGATCTTGGGTGTCGCAACCACATTGGGTGAGGTCGCGGTCTCTATCATAAGCACCCTCTAAGTCAGATAGTTGACCTGGGTCTGGAGTGAGGCGTGACTGTCGTAGAGGTGGTTGAGGTGATTGTACAGATGCACAATCTCATCTTTGATTTATGTGCTATGGCTGGACTCTCCTTCCAATTTCTTCTTTTGTTAGTCTTTAAAAAAATATATATAATCTGAGACAAAACTAACATAAGTGAGTAATCACAGAAACATTGGAGTGACCAAGTAGGAAATGTGGATGCAGGGTTTGCGCTGCTACGTAGTATTGTTGTTGAGGTTGCAGTCAGTATGACACATAAGTGAACTATCTTGGCCTTTAAATGATATTCACTAAGGTTGTACTGGAGACCACCTGAGTCCGTTCCTTGATGCTCTGAACCTTCTGTAACACTTCCCCAGTAGGGGTTGCGACATGAAGGTATTTTAACTACTTGTTGCGTCCCTACCCAAGCAGTGAAGGGAAATCCCAAAATTAAAACCCAGAACTGAGTTTTTCTCTCGAAACTTGTGGGGAGTATACCTATTAGGGTCTATCAATGATAGAATAATCTCTCAGTGGATAAAATAGCACAATTCTAATGATAAACCCTAGATCATAGGCAAATAATAACAAAAAGGGAATAGACACAGTCCTTCCCTAATCATTCAACTTGTCGGGGCAAAAGCCCATCATGCTTTTCAGCATTATCTAGATGGAATGATATCACAAGGGTATATAGAATAGATCTAGGGTCATAATATGGAGCCCCGAGAACAGATCTGGATAGGCGAAATGCCCATTCAGGGGTGTAAATATAAAACGGAGCTCAATAACCAACATCTATCCATGAGAGGACGATCCATAGGATCCTCACGGATTGAATAAGGTGTCTAAGAACTCAAATATATAGAGAAGCAAGATTGAAATATCTATTTTCCCACAGACGGTGCCAGATAGAGGATACGAGAAATCGTCCACTAGTCGCTCTCGTATCAACGAGTCAAGTATAAAATATGTAATGAATAAATAAAGAAAGTAAATATAGAGAAAATAAGATATAGAGTTGTTCAGCCTCTAAAATAGGCCTACGTCCACTGTGTTACACCATTCTCATTATATTTGTGGTATTATACATCATAATCAAGCCTAAATAGGCGTACAAGTATGAGAATAAAGGAGAGTACATGATGATTGATGATTCCGGTGTGCCGAAGGGGTGGCAACGATGTGGATGAGCAGTCCCCAAGTTGAGTACTGAGGTTGTGTAGTGAGAATCGGTACTATAGAACCGACCCCGGGTCTGTGTGGAATCCATACCCCCACTTTTTGAGGTGTGGCCCTCTATTTATAGGTGATATGCCCACGTTCTTTGAACATGTGACGTAAGTAAAATCTGAAGTGGTAATAAAAAGGGATGCGACCTATAAGGCCAACATCGTAAGTGCCGTATCCTGTAACTGGATAGAGACAAAGGTGTCATACCCCTCCACTTGATGGTTCCGTGGCATGTTAATGACGGCCGCGCCCTATGATGAGGAGGGTCGCACCCTTTATGAGGAAGGTCGCGCCCTGTATAAGGAAGGGCCTCACACCAAGTTCAGAATGATCGCGCCCTATGTCGATAGGGGCCGTGGCATATAAGCATATGCATGGTAGGGTACCTTTTGAGGTAGGGTGTTATATTTGTACTATCAATAAGGATCCCATCAACTCGAGAGAGGGTGTGGGCATATGCTCGAACGATTGTACCTTATGAAGAGGAGCACAAATTGGGAGTGATAAGCTCCCCTAGTCTATCAACACAACTCCGTGATCAAATGACCCCGCACGTCGACCCTATTGAGCACCAAGTTCAAATAAAATGTGTTCTCAGCAGATGAATAGTGAGAGAGGTATATGAGAGTCATAGGAAGAGGCCTTTTCAAAAGCAAGTGGACCGACAATGCAAGCTAGTGGTTTTGCCTAGCGGTAGAATTACCTACAAGTTATGAAGGTGTGAGCGGGCAGCCAAGAGTCTGGACGATGAAGCTAACATGATCTATAAATGCTTTCTAGTGGATAACCAGGGAAATTCCTGGCAATCGATAACTCCGGGGTACAAGAGTTTTTGAAGTGACTAGAAGAGGAACCACAATGCATGAGGGATAGCCCTCGATCGCAGATCCAAGAGTTGGAAAAGATTGAGTTGGATAGAGAGGGCGAGGACCCAAACCCTATTTTTATCTCTTAGGACTTGGAGGGAACTCATCGAGGGGAACTGATCAGGAAGCTATTAGATTTCAAAGATGTCTTCATGTGGAAGTACACCGAGATGCCTGGAGTAGACCATAAGGTGAGTTGCCATAGGTTGAACGTTTGGCCCTTAGCCATTCTGATGAAATATGTCACTTGAACATACAAGATAGAGTTGGACCTAAAGATTAAGGAAGAGGTTCAGTGGTTTCTCACAACTGGTTTCATAGCCTCGATCCAACATCCGATATGGCTCTTTAGCAATGTGCCTGTGGGAAAGAAGGACAAGAGCCAAATTAAAATATGTGTAAACTTTAGAGATCTAAATCGGGCGTGCCCGAAGGAAGAATTCCCGTTGCCTTTAATTGATATCCTGATCGATGCAACAACAAGCAATAAGATGTACACTTTATGGATGGGTACATGGGATATAATAAGATAAAAATGGATCCAGTCAACGCAGAGAGGACCACTTTCTGAATGCCTTTGGGTAATTTCATGTACACAGTCATGCCTTTTGGTTGAAGAATGCAGGGGCCACCTATTAGAGGATGATGATGGCCATCTTCCATGAAATTTTTTGACAAGACCGTGGAGTTTTATGTCGATGATTTGGTGATTAAATCCAAGAAGGAGGGCTCCCACCTGGACGATTTGAGGAGGGTGTTCACTTGCTACAAGAAGTATAAGTTAAAGATGAACCCTCTCAAATGCGCCTTCAGAGTAACGGGTAGGAAATTCATGGGGTTCGTGGCAAATCTTTAGGGGGTACAAATGGACTTAGACACACGACAAGCTATATTCGATATACCGAGACCAAAATCCGCGAGGGAGTTAAAAAAGTTTTCATGGCAAAGTCTCTTACTCGAGGCGGTTTGTCCCGGGGCTGGCCGAGATAACACAACCCTTGATGGAGCTGCTGAGAAACGGTGTGATGTTTGGGTGGGAAGTAATGCACCAAGAAGCCATAGACAAGCTGAAGGCACTCATTACCTCTCCTTAAACAATGATTCCCCCGAAGGCAAGTACCCTTTTACGCTTATATCTTACGTCAACATAACGGTTTATTGGGGCTTTATTGACCCAAGAGAGGTAAGGCATTGAAAAAATTGTTTATTACCTGAGTAGGATTATACACGGGCCTGCGGCCAGATATACTAGCATTGAGAGGAACTGTTTGGCCCTTGTATTTGTAGTACAAAAGCTTAGGCATTACTTGTTATCATTCATGATTAATATTATAACTTGGTACGATCCCATAAAATTTTTGCTTGCTAGAATTGTATTGATAGGCAGGGTACCTAGATAGTTTCTAATCCTTTCGAAGTATGATCTCAAGTGCGTGGTCCCTCAAGAAATCAAAATTCAGCCATACGCAGATTATTGTCCATCTTCCCGTCAGGGACGTTCGAGCTACCTATTAAAGAGCTCCCAGGTGATGACCTCCAGGCCAATTTTATAGCATCCATCCTAGACGAATGGAGTATGGAGTTCGACGGCTCTTTAGTAAAAAAAAGGAGGAGCGGGAGACTTTTTGCCAAGAGGCAGTGAATAAATTAGCCTGTCTTTCAAATTAGAGTTCGAATGCTCAAATAATGAAGCTGAATATGAGGCACTGGTCCTAGGGTTACTCGAAACACTGAGAAGGGGCATCCAAGTCTTGACAATTAAAGGGGATTCTAACATTGTGGTGAAACAGGTGATAGGGGAATTTGCTCTGAAACACATGAGTCTGGCGCCTTACCGCATGATCATCCAGCAACTTCTTGGACAATTCGAGGTGGTAAAGATAAAGAGGAACCCTTAAACGATGAACAGACATGCGGATGCATATGCCACTATTACACAAAATATTGTGTTCAATGGAGAGTCAACTTTGGTCTGAATCACAAAGAGAACGACCCCTTCATCGATGTTTGAGATGCTACCCTCAAAGGACAAAGATGATTGGAGGGGTGAAAATAGAAATAAGGTGGAGAGAGGAGAAGGGCCACTTAGCCTGGTCAATTTAGTGCAGTACTTTATCACCACGGACAACTTATACTACAAGAATAAAGGAGGCTGGTTATCCAGGAGTGTGGACCTCGAAAGAGTTAAAAGAAGGCTGATTGAAGTGCACGAAGATAACTATGAGACCACTGAGATCCCTTTGTACATGAGGATACAACGGGCAGGGTAGTACTTCCCTTCGATGAGACACGAAGCCGCTTCAGTGCAGAGAGAGTTTTGGAATTGATGTCTTTTCTATCAAGCAGCAAAATGAAACTTCATTGACCAACCACAAGACTAGAGACACCCCTATATGGATTTCTTGATAGATGGAGTGATGCCAATAGATAAAGTGCATGTTATGAAGATAAAAAGGCGAGCGTCGAGATACTTCATATAAGATGGGTAGTTTTACTAACAAGGCTATCATGACAGGCCTCTAAGGTACATAAGAAGAGAAGAGGCTGAAGAGGTATTAAAGAAAGCTCACAAACTAGGGCACATCGTAGGAACCAAGCTTTACGATCAACTAATGAATTTGGGTTATTATTAGCCTTCGATGGAGACAGACTCAGTTGATTTTGTTTGAAAGTGCAAAGCTTGTCAGCTACATGGGAATATGATTCATGCTCCTTTAGTGGACCTCCACTCTCTATCTACAGCATTCCTATTCCATACTTGGGCCTTTTACCTGGTAGGATCCTTCAACCGTTCATCGCAAGGAAAAATATGGATCTTAGTAGACACAGAATGTTTCACGAAGTGGGTGGAGGCCGTACCACTCAAAAAATCCATTGCGGGGGTAGTATCTCGATTTATAAAGGAATACATTATCTGCCTCTTTGGGATCCCAAAGGTGTTTCTTCCAGATAATGGTACTCCCTTTGTAAACAGTGAGGTGCGCCTGCTCACAAAAAAGTACTCCATCATCCATGAGAAATCAACAGTGGAATACCCAAAGTGTAATGGATAGTCAGAGGCCACCATAAAAACTTTAGTGAATATTTTGGCAAAAATGTTAGAAGATTTTCTAGGCACATGGGATAACAAGATCCTCGAAGTTCTATGGGATTATCGAACGATGAAAAGAAAACCAATAGGGTACATACCATTCTCCTTAGTATTTGGGGCAGAGGTTGTGTTACTGGTCAAACTCGAGGCACCTTCTGTTCACTACAACCTACGAAGTGCCATGCTCCCCCACAGCCACCATGTACAACTTGAAGCCTTAGAAGAGTACATGGATAATACTGTAAGGCACTTCGACACATACAGGAAGCCGCTGTCCAGGTATTACGACCACTTGGTGAGGCCAAGGAAGTTTAAAGAAGGGGACTTGGTTCTAAAAACATGCACGAGGCACGTCAAAGGTTTGTCATTACCCAAGTTCGAAGCAAAGTGGGAAGGGCCCTATATTATACGATTAGCTCATGATTCGGGTTACTGCGAGCTTTCTAAGCTGGAAGATAATGTGACTTTCAAATTTAACCACAAATGGATGAAGATTTACTACGTTTGAATGTATGTTTTGCCAATACTCTTATTTATTACATTATTTTTTTCTAGAAAAGATGGATGTATGTTTTAAAGAAATTTGGCTCACCTATTTAATATAGTTGGAAGAAATGTTCTATGGCATATGCTAGATCAATACTTTACTTTTACAAGTCGATAATTTATCTCCGTCATCATTTATGACGTAATTAGCATCGAGGTAGTAAGTTTATTCAAAATTCAATCGAAACAACAGAAAGGAAAGAAGATACCAAAATTCACCAATGTTGCTTTATATCATAAAAAAAACAATTCTGGTTACAAGCAAGAAAAATCCAAAAAATAGCAAGAACAGAAAATGATAGCAACATCAAATGAAGGAGTTAGGGGTTGTCCATAATAAAATGAAGGCCTGTCGATCTAAGAAGACTGCGATGATATTGGGGAAGAATCTTTTCAAAGTTTCTTTGCTCTGAAATATAGTTAGTCAAATCCTTTTGATGAAGCTCTATGGTCTGCTGAATGGAGTCCACCTCTCGCTCCCTCTCAAATAGGTCGCCTCCACATAAGCGACCGCCTCACGGGCCTCATGTACTCCTTACTCAGATACCATTAACTTAGACTCCAGATTTGCAATCTCTTCTAAGATTACCACTTTCAAATGATGTGAACTTTGGAGGTGATGATGGAGAGGAGGAATATCAGGCTTCTTAAAATTACACAGCAACTCTACCAGCCAGGTCATAGAAAATCCATCATTAGTGAGCACATTTTAACGCCATCATTCCAGGAATAGACTGAAGGTAGCGAGCGATAAAGATCGAAGGAAAACGAACCAGTAACTACTCGATTAATAGGCTAGGACCCTTAGTTAAAACATGGGGGAAATTGGCTAATGTTTGCCTCACAACCACTTCGGGGGCTGCCTTAGGGGGATTCATGCTAAAAATGATATCAATGGCAAAGGGACGCTGGTTATGCAAGGTGCTATCACTCGCTTGAATCTAAGGAGCAATCAATGCAGAGGCATCACCAATCCCATGGGCCTCACCTAAAGAAGAAACTCCAACTAATGTCCTCGTTTGATTAATTCCTGAGAAATAGGTTCAGCTTCGAGCCTACGCAGTATAGGTTGATCGGCCTCAAACTGAAATGCAATACACAACTTAAGTAAGAAACAAAAATGAGAAAATCATGTACAAAATATCTTGCTAACATGAACGTTATGCCTATAAGACTAGGCCAGTCCGACCCTCGATTATGGGAGATTATGCCTATAAGACTAGGCCCGCCTGAACCTCGGTTATAGGAGATTATGCCTATAATACTAGGCCCGCCTGACCCTCGATTATGGGAGATTATGCCTATAAGACTAGGCCCATCTGACCCTCGGTTATGGGAGATTATACCTATAAGACTAGGCCCGCCTGACCCTTGTTATGGAAGATTTTGATTTTAAAGTCCAATGTTACTAGGCCCGTCTGACCCTCGGTTATGGGATATTATGCCAATAAAACTGGGCCTACCTGACCCTCGATTATGGGAGATTTTGATTTTAAAGTCCTACACTACTAGGCCCGCCTAACCCTCGGTGATAGGAGATTTTGATTTTAAAGTCCTACACTACAAGGCCCGCCTGACCCTCGATTATGGGAGATTTTGAATCTTAAAACCTAACATTACTTGGCGAAATTAACAAGCTTATATGCAGGAGATAGATGAAAGAATAAAGGTACCGCAGGAAGATGCTCGTTGGCAAATTCGCAAGTGGTCATTTGTACCACATCTTCCTCCTCAATGGGACCTAGAGCTACCAAAGGGTGTTGACTTTGGGGGACAATCACACCCACGACTGCAGAAACTTGTTCTTCCTTGTTATCCCCCCCCCCCCCCCCCCCGACTTTAGCAATTTGTTCTTGTCTGCTATCCCCCTGCCTCATCAACAGGTTCTTGTTCACCCTCCCCCTGACCCAACCCAGTAAGATCGATACCTTCCTTGTTTAGGATGGAAGGTCCGAACACAGATACAAGCATTTGGTCATTCAATGGAAGGGGAATTGAGGGAGCAATCTAAACAAATACGGGAGTCTGCAACATAGAAGTTAAAAGTTAGAATAATTAGTTAAAAGAGCAACAACTCAAACAAGTAAGAAAAATGAAATCACCACAAGCAAAGAAGAAATAGGCACAAGGGACTTGGGTATATCCTCAATAGCTCTCACAACAGGGACATCCCTCCCAAGGCCAGCCTGCTCGCGCAAAAAAGAGGGATCAGGGGAATAGCCCCTACTAGACTCATACGAAGAATCAAATATAACATTCCATTGGGGGAAATGGGATATTACCTGTGAGGTAGTAGGGGAATCTCTCTCGAAAGGAAGATCCTCTCCGACGTCATCATGCACATCACCTCGTGCATCAACCTGAAAAAGAGACAAGGCAAGTTCGGACAACATGGGATTATTAGCACGAAAAGAAAAGAAAGAAAGAAGAGATTCAGAGAAAGAGGAAGAGGGATTGAGGGACTTACTTCTTCCTCTGACACATCTTCCAAAACCTCATAATCTCGGGGAGGCGAGGCAGGTTTCGAAGGAGAAACCATCATCCTTAACCGACGCCTCCAAACCAATGCAGATTCCTCTTCCTTTACTTTATCTTCCTCCTCCTCCTCCTCCTCTTCTTCTTCTTCTTCTTCTTCTTCTTCTTCTTCTTCTTCTTCTTCTTCTTCTTCCACTACCTTCTCTCTCTCCTCATCCTCCTCATCTTCACCACCAGCATCTATAGCAGCATGTTCCTCGGGCAGTTTCTCATCGCCAAAATCAGACTCCTACTCCATGACGAGCTTAAGAGGACTGATTGTCTTTCTTTTCTTACCACTATCATCAGTGCGAGGAGCATACGAGAAACCATGAGAAGCCATTTGGGATGACATAAACGCCCGTCTTCTTCACAAAAATTCTCCCAAGTTTGGAGAAGCTAATCAAACATTGAGCTCACCTCTTGGGCGACTTTAGGATCGGGGGCATGGTCAGTCGGAGGCTGGGGGATGGTTTTGATTTTCTTTAGAGTCACCTTTCAAGTAGCCCTAACTGCTGCCCCAGAAGAGGCACCGCGCGGGGATTCAATTATTTCAATTGGTATCGAGGGACCAGGGGCAAGGGTGACAACCTCAACTAGGAGGGAGACTTTCTTCTTTTTCACAATTGTATGGTCCACAAGAGCTAATGGGGGTAGTTCAGAGGGAACACTGGTATTAACAATACTGAGAGAAAAAATAGATGATGAGGTGGTGAAATTTCCTAAACCCAACTCAGTGGGTGGGAATCTCTCAACTTCAGGGTATCGGGGTTCCTTCAAGAGGTTGGTTTGAAAACAAACTAACTGATTCTTCCCGAATACGTTCATGTACATAGTTGACCTTCCCCCTTGAGCCCCTTTGCTCGGAACACGACATTGGCTGGGTAATTGGCGCATTGACTAACAACAGCGAAAGTTAGATAATTGGCACGGGCAACAGAAAAATTGGTGGGCTTTTCTCGAGTGAAATGACTTAATAGAGGGGATTCTTAATCATAACCAAACTACGGGGCTACACGGTGTGAGTTGTACGCAACATAAAAAGATGACCACTCAGTATAAGAGGGAAAATATGAGGGGATTAACAAAAGGGGGACACTGTTCTCAGGAAATTTCTTGGCAAGGGCTTCATCAATCAAAGTAATGGGACACTCCTCCTCAGCAAAGAAATCATTGATAAAAAACTGACTCACCCCAATATAGGGGCGAGCTATGAACCTTTTGGCTCGATTAATTCGGGTAATCAAAGACTTCTTGACACTCTTATTTTTCCAACAACAAATTTGGGGGATCTTCATGGATTGTGAACCAGGTAATTGCCAGTGGGAGCATAATTAGGAAAGTGGGCATAGAGAAAAGCTGTCAAAAGAACATTGTTAGCGTAATTAGAAATATCAAACCTACTGATGCTTCGAGAAGAGTGCGCTGCTACACGATCAAGCCAAGTATATAAGGAGTCGAGGATAATGACAGCAATGGTGATTTTTATGCCATTGGCCATTCGAACGGCCATGTTGATAAGGTCCTTTCGAGGGCAGCCATGAGGCTTGCTCGGAAGATAGACCTTCGACAGTATCATCCAAATGTAACCCGCTAGCTAGATCTTGGACCCATAGTTTTCCCCATCGGGGGCTATTCAAATACCTCTTTCCCCTAGGGGTTCTCCCTAGATGCCTCGCGGGACCTAATAACGACTTTCCACTGAATGAAATAAAAGTAACGAATTACTTTAGAATGGGTGCACTTGTTGTTAGTGACCATAGAGTCCTTCATCACCGCCTCCAGTTCCTCTCTTAAGTCTTTTTCTTCACTAGAGACAACCTCCTCGAAGAAGGTATCAAATCCGCCTGCCTCCAATCCCAAAAGCTCACACACATCCTCCAGGGTAATGGTGAACTCACCCAAAGCGGCCACAAAGGTATGTGACCTATGGCTCCAACGGGAAACCAACATTTGCAAATAAGTAATGTTCTTGGCGAGAGTAAGGTCACCCAACCAATCAGAGCAGGATAGGCCTACAAGGGATAATGGAATGAAATACTTTGAATGGATGTACTCAATCCAAGGGCCCAATCCCTCGCTGGAACTGAAAGAATCTTCAAACTTAACCTTTGAGTAAGGAAAATCACCACGCTCAATCTAAAAGCGGGTAACAGTGGCACTGGGGATATAAGCAAAGTCTTCATCGTCATCACCTTCCTTCATTAATAGGTTAGGGTTTTTACTTGGCCCAGGGCACTGGGGAATCTCACCGTCGTTGCCTAGAAGTGGTCATTGTCACCAAAGTAAGTCGCACGATGATAACATGCCCATTGAGCTTGGCATGCTTGAGTCGTAGGGGAAGTTCCCCTAACAGAGAGTTCTTTTGACAAGTGCCATAGAAGCTTAAAGAAATAAGAACTGAGGGTAACAAGAAAAGAATAGAAGGGTTGAAAAAGGCAAGGGTTTTTACTCTCACTCTCACAAAAGCTCAAAATCAAAAAACAAAAACCCAAAGGTGAATTTTGAATTGAAGGTACACCCCCTTTTATAGGGGCAACATGAACCTCAAAAGACGACAAAAAGTGACACTTTAGAAAAGCATAATGATGACTCTCTGGAATAGTTTGGCTGGCGTGGCTGTTAAGCGCGCGTGGCTATAGAAAACCAAGGGTCATAATTATGACTCTTCGGGGGATGACACGATGATTAATGGAGTTGTTTACACATGCGCGCCCTGGCACTGCCACGTGTGATGTGCAAAAGTGTAAACGCCAGTTACATTTAATGCGACATGCTCGGAGTCTTGTCTGCCTTAGGGAACGAAGACCTTTGGGGGAAATTTGAATAAATCTCTTCACTTTCCCCAAGAGAGAAGATCGAAGATGTACCAAAGGTTTCGTATAAATATTTCTTCATGCAATAAATAAATATCTCTACAAAGGGGAAAAGGTAGGGGTGTCCCCCCCCCCCCCCCCCCAACGAGTGGTTAATTTAGTCGAGCGGATTGGTTGTTCACAAAGAAGGAGAAGGAATGATATCCTGCAAAACCACTTTGAATATTCTTCACCATAAGTGGCTCGAAGTACCCACCTCGAAGATTCTTCACAGTAAGTGGCTCGAAGGACCCATCCCATAAAACAAAGTCACCTATATGACAATAGTTTGTAATAAGAAATAGAATGTTGTATTATGTATTTTATCTTATAAATGTACAAGTCTAGTGAGGCAATTTGGTACCCACGAGGGACCATGCCTGGCAGGGCATGGGAGATAATTCATGCTCTATCAAGCAACCTCCTATTGGGAACTTCACAAGGACATGGTTTGGAGGATTGAGAACAAGGCAACATTGGGAATTATTACCTACCCTCTTGGCACACTTGGACAAAACTTTATCCACAACAAATGTCACTCGAACCTACTCGTTGCATACCTATTTGAGTGAAACTCCTCGAGTTACCCGATATCCCTCAATACTTTCCCACTCGAGGTACCTTGGATGCTAGCCCACCTGGATGATGTGGCCAGATACCTAAGAAGAGTTAATGCTTTAACCACTTACTGTTGTCATAACGTCTGACATTCAGGGACTCAATAATGTAGAACTCAAGTTGCTTTATCCTTAGGATGGCAGGTCTTGTTCACCAAACATGACCACCTAGCCATCCTAGAGTAAGCCTCAAGATGACGGGTCATATCCCTCATTAAATACCCATAATACTTCCAGCTAATAGAATGGTTTCCTGCCAAAACTATGGGATCCCATGCATTTAATGCAATATCTTGTTCATTTAAAGCACCCTATCATACGGATCGAAGGCAGGCTAACTCGAGTAGCCTCATCCTCATATAAATAGACCAGATTAACAAATCACAGAGAGAGCATTCTGAGCCCAAAATTACTCCCAAATTTCTTTATACCGGAGAACCATTGTGAGAGCATTAACTCCCATACACATTTAATACACCCATCATTGGTCATTAACTGAGCTTGAAGTTCTTACCTTGTCTTTATTGTGCCTGGAGTGCTTGTTCTTTCTTCCTCGGACCATGCCACTTGCTGGTCCCATTCATTTATTGTGATTGTCTATGATCCTGTGTTAATATGCTTTTTAATGCAAACTTGAATATTGAATCTCTTTATCTCTAATTTACCTGTGGCTACTGTCTATATTGCGTACCTAACGGTGTTAATCACGATCTTAATAAGGGGTTACGCCTCACTTTATATCTATCCTTGTGAATATTATTCAGGTGGTCCCCCACTAAGATGCCCATATTACACATTTTATTTTACTTGCCAAAATATTTTCACGCTAGGGCTCTGACCTTCTTTTATCTCCTTGTTTTTGTTTTCTATCCTTGTGAATATGATTCAAGTGGTCCCCCACCAAGATGCCCATATTAGGTATCATTCCAGGATTCTTTTGGGAGCCGTCGCGTAGGTGGACCATTGTGGGATTTTGAAGTGTACGCATCCTATTTTTGTTATCTAGTTTAGATTCTTCAGTCACTATTCGGGCTTATGTTGCCCAAACATGAACTCTTGTGTAATTATAGTTTGTTGCAGGGCTGATATTGTAATGGTCTGTTAATCGACAACTTATTCGGTTAGTTGTAATGATACTTGTAAGTTTTTGGTCCGTCGGCATGTGTATATATCTCTCTTGTGGGTGGAATTTTGTCATAATCATCTTATATAGCTACTGTTTGGGTTGTGTTATTATTGTTAAAAAAAAATTTGGCACCCGTTTATTAATTTGTTGGGTGGTTATTTGTTTATGATCTTTTATAAATTTTGGTTACGAAAGTTGATGCTAAGAATGATCCATTTGAGATTCCTTTTTATTATAGTAGAGGGTTGGCCACCCGTTATTTTAATATCCGACGGGTAATAGATGGTATCAAAGCATCAGGTTCTAGCGTCTTAGGTTTTGTGCAGACTCTCTACACTCTGCCATAGCGTTCTTTAATATAGATCCCTATTTTTAGGATTGTTGTATCTATGTTGCGTTGTGTTCTCCTGCTATAGTAAATTACATTGAATATGGACTGATGCAATTTTCTTTTGTTTCAGATGGCGTCAAACAGAGATTTCCCAGCCCAGACTTAAAGTGGGAAAGAAGACGGGGAGTCCCCGATACAGTTGGGGATGATGACGTCCGAGGAGGTAGCCAATATAGTGGCTAAAGCTATAAATGCGGTTATGAATGTTGTATTAGGGCATCATAAGGACTATCGCCCTCAATCGATAAAGAAATAGAGACGTGAGGAGATTGGACAGTCAAGCAAGTGAAAAGGTGGCGGTGCTAGTAGGTTACAACAACCTAGGTAGCAAGGGAATTCGGCTAAGAGGTAACATACTAGAGTTTTTAAAGTTGGTAATGGAAGCTTCAGAAGAAGCCATTGCTGGCCCCAGTAACAAGAAAATGTCCAACAAGATCAGAGTCTAAGAAATTTTAATGGTTGTTGTTTTTAGTGTGGGGTGGTAGGCCATAGGATGAAGGAGTGTCCACAAAGAGATAGGGAACCGATACCAGTTCAGTAAGAACATTAGGCATCTCTAGCATCCCTACCTCTTTCAACATCCGTTCCAGTTTTTCCTCCATCAAGGATGGGGGCAAATTGGTCATGCTTATGATATTCTTGATATAGTGTTTCCACAGATGCAACCAATGCTACCAACTATCTATGGTATGTTCCCTATCCATGGGTATAATTTAGGTCTTATGGGGTGTGAAAGCATCAGTCATTTTTATTATTAAATTTTTTGTGTGGTGGGACCGTGAGAATCAATTGATAAGTTTTAATTGTCATCATAGTCTCTTTCAGAGTGGGGATGCACTATTTATTTCCACTTAGGGTTTGGATATAGATTTTGGGAAAGAGTGCATTATTTAATTAAACTTTGGTGCTAGGGCTACGATTGAGTACATTATTATATTGAACTTATATTGACCAGATGTGTATGGGGAAATAATGGATTATTTTTGGGAGGACTGGGTAGTTGACTATTCTTGGCCAAAATTATTTTAGTGGCGAGGCCGCTCATGGGGGAATTTATATGTTTAATAGTAGTATATCGAGGCAGGGACCTCATATGAAGTGATAATTTCTTTAGATTTGATTTCTATAGTCTGGGAGTTCGCGGATGTTTTGGGGGAATACTAGGTTTTCTTCTAGAATAAGATATTGTTTTCATTATCGATTTAGTGCCTAGAATTAGAATGGTTTTACACAAACTCATGCATATGGCTAAGAGGCTACATCCAACAGTTTTTGGAAAAAGGGTCTTAGTGTATATTTAGATGATAAGGGATAGTTCTCTTCGGTGATTTGCAGATTTTTGACAAATTAATGAGGTAGTAGTTCGAAACTGAAAATCGTTACCTCAAATCAATGGTTAAATTGACTCGATATGAAGAATTGTATACCTCTTAAAGATATAATTGAGATTGGAGTATTACTTGCTGCGTATTAGACAACAGGATGTCCCGAAGGCCGTATTTTTATACGGTATGGTATGTACGATTTTTTGGTAGGGACGTTTGGAATAACCAATGCTATAAAGAGTTTAGGGACGTTACGAATGGAAGTTTTGGGGTTATTGAGCCATTTTGTGCTCATATTTATTTAGGATATTCGGGTTTATACTCAGACTAAAGGTGTGTACGTAGAGCAAATGCAAGAAGTCTAAATTTTGGGTTGCAAGTGGGGTATTTCTTGAGTTATACTATGCCTGTTAGAGGAATTTTAAAAGGAATTGGGTATAGCTGCGGCATCTTGAGAATAGAATCAACCCACAACATCGACTAAGATCAGTAATTTTTAGGATGCGGTTCTTGGAAATTGTGGGTCGTTGATGAACTTGACCCTTAAGTGTGTTCCATTTGTTTGGGATGATTATGGACGATTAGCATTGATAAACTAAAGAT
Source organism: Sambucus nigra (assembly GCA_949130495.1). NCBI lineage: Eukaryota > Viridiplantae > Streptophyta > Magnoliopsida > Dipsacales > Adoxaceae > Sambucus > Sambucus nigra. The sequence continues at coordinate 176,934,003 of OX422218.1, read as the reverse complement.
CAAGATGACTTCGGTATCGTGTAGTGTTTCCTTTTACAAAAGTTAAGTATTTAGCTTCCACTGATGCCTTCCTACAGGGACACAGAGGTGTGCTACAATAGGAGGATAAGACGATCGATTATTAGGATCATAAACATTGGTCCTATGAGTGAAGTTATTCCATATAAATTGATATTTGACAAAGTATTCTTTCCCTTGAGGATATGGAGAAACTACCTCCTGGGATAGTAGCTTAGTCTCTTCATGGATTACAAGTGACGTGGTACTGGCTAACTCGTACCTATACCCTATGGAGTAGCATAGATGGTGGAATCTGTGAAAGAATGTCATGTCGATATTCTATTACCACCTAAGAAAGACAAGTGTGGTAGCCAACACATTGAGATGACGACCTAGCAAAAAAAATTATGGAACTGTGTAAAGTCCGGTGGAAGGAGCAAGTCCATAATGATGTGGTAATCAGGGCACGAGTAGTAGTACTAAAACTGGGATGGTGAAGCAGGTTATGAAAGTAGGAGTCTAAAAATCGGATATAATAATTGATTAACCGAGGGAGAGAGATCCTACCCAAATTGCCTTAATGTTGCATTACGCATTAATATGAAGCTAGTAGTTCCGAATGATGAGAATTTGAGATATATGTTGGGCCACATCACATGGGCTTCGAGTTATGATGCATCCCGATAGGGGCAAGCTGTCCCAAAAGTTATGTGCAGGTAGCGTTGATGGGATGGCGTGTAAAAGAGATATAGTTGAGTTGTCTCCATACATACCATAGTCATCTTGTGAAAGCAGATCACCAGTGCCTGACATAGTTTTTCCAATTACTTGAAGTTTTGGTAAAAATAGAGATTACAATTGAAAGGGAGAAAATATATATTGCTAAACTCATATTTTGTTGCTACTCAGTGGAGGAATTTTTGGTAAAGATGTCGTATGTTTTAGTCTAGGGGTATGGAGAAACAATAAGTGGAAATTTACACGTAGGGGCAGTGTCGTTGTGGTTGGAGTCAGCCACCACAGTTAATAAGTGAAATATTTTGTCTGATGCGAGAATCTTAGATACAATTTGACCGAAAATTCCTTTACCTGTATTACAAAATGGGAGGTGAATGTAGTCTCTAAGCTTACTCCATGAGGGTCAAGTAGGAACCGATTTTAACATAGAAATTGATGTGGGATAAATTTTAGACCAGGAGGTAGGTACAATTTAGAAAAGAATTCCTAGGTGGGTAATGGACTCATAAGAAGTGTTGTTAGTTAGTCAAGAAGTAAGGCTGCGAATATTGCACACCCTTCTCTTTATTGATGTGATAATTAGGTTGCATAAGGTATTTACTTAACGGGAATTCATTAATGTAGTGTTTTACCGAAGTGAGGCTATCGTTTTATGGTTAGGCAAGATGCATGTAATTGCAATACCCCAGTTGAAAAAAAAGGGGGCTATCTCGTGGTGATATTTTGATGTTTACTGATGAAATACCGAGTTTAGTAGTTTTTTTTTTAAAGAAGAGGGACGGTAACCCCACAATTTTTATTGATGAATAGAGAAATAGCCTCTCCAGATGGCGTAATCAGTAGAACATGCCTCTACTAGATAGCTTACATGACATATCCTCTTGAATACTACTAACCTGACTTAAACATAAATTATGCTCTTTATAATAGAGAGCCCTTACATTTTTCCAAGGAATTTGGGCCTTTCCTTGGAAAGTGTTTATAAGAACTTTAGAGTCACTCTCTATAATTACTTCATACTGCTCCAGATCCTTTACAAACTCCACTCCACTCTTCTCCGCCAAAACCTCTGCTTCCATGTTAGAAACTACCCCAATTGAAGAACTAAAAGCCCACAACATATCTCCTTTCTTATTTCTTAGGATGCCTCTTATCCCTCCATTACTTGGGTTCCTTATCGTATTACCATCAGTATTAAGATTTAATACACCTGAAGGGGGGTATCCATCTGATTTTCATCCTTGCTTTACCTATTTGGGGAATCTTCCTTAAACTATAAAGAGTTTTTAGATATTTGACCTGATAGAAAATAGATTTAGCATTTGAAGAACCATTATCATACCTACAATTGTTTCTGTGCAACCATAAGCATCAACATGTTAGGGATGGAATAAGAAAATTAACCACTGGACCTTCTTTAGTCCCATGAAACCACCATTGAAAAAGAATGCTTCTAACTCCTCCCGATGTGCTCTTGACCCCATACTCTTGAAATAATTTTCCTTTAACACTTGTAGGAACTTCACAATACCCAAATATATGATCTATGCTTTCTTCTGTTGAATTAACACAACAGTTACATTTAGACGACCCCCTTACTCCAATTGATTTAATTTTATCATCATTTGAAAGAAGATTGGTTAACAATCCCCACGTAAAAACTGACACTTTCAATGGGATTAAACTATGCTAGATAAATTTTGAACTGATTTAGGAGAAGTATTTGGGCCTATATATTTCCAATGAAGATTTAGAAATACAAGTACCTGTTGCACTTGGTTTCCAGATCAGAGTATCTGGTTGGTCATACCATATCTCCTTGAATCCACAAATTTTAGTAGCTATGGCAGAAGTGAATTTACTTTTAAGTAATGGTTTATCCCAGGTCTGATTTGGCCCCCAAAAACTGCTTATTAGATGATCTGCTACTTCTTTATAATTCTTACAACCTTCAAAACCCCAATTGTCTTTGCATATACATATTTCTCCTTTTCCTATTTTCCATAACATATTTTCTTCTTCTATTGTCCTCACTGACAAAGCATATTCCATGTATGAGCTCCACTCCTTCTAGGTGCTATTCGATGCAGGTTTATTGTGAGCATATATGTTTTAGCTTATGGTTGTGTACGTGTTGAAGAACTCAATGTTGGCGAGAGCATTGTATTGATTGACGTTTTGTGTTTTGGGCATAAATTATATGATTTGTGTGTGTCGAAGGTCACGTTAATATTTAGTCTGTTGGGCCATATAAATTGATTTAAAAATATTTATATATATAACTTAAGTCCTGGTCTTACCGATCTCAATCTATGACAGTGCTACAGAGTAGTGTATTGGAGGGTTCCTTATTTGGATTTCATTTTGCGAGACCTCCCATGCATGAAAGTAGAAAATGTCAGGAGTTGAGATAGGATAGACCCTAGAAAATTTCAAATTTTTGTTCTTAGTATGCCTGAGGAATTAAATTATTCGAAATTATATTACTCTTTAAAGCTAGTGGGGCCAGATAACGATTGTGCAATTGAGAGCGGATATAGGGCGAATGGGCACCCTGGTTGTAATATTGTTTTAATGAATTCATATTTGGAAGAAGTAGAGATTGGAATAGCGATCATGGAGGTAAATTGGAGATTTGAATTTATGGGCTTATCCGAATTTCGGGGATGAAATTCTTTATGGGGGGGGGGGGGGAGACTATAATACCTTGTGTGTTCAAGGACATAGGAATTTAAATTTTTATGGTGAAATAAATTGATTTTATTTGGAGTCTCGAATGAAAATTTAAAGTGCACGATTGATCCGGGATAGGTCAAGATAGTCAAAATGAGTACCCGAGTTATTTTTGGGTTTCAGGAGTCTTTTTAGTTATTTGGGACTCGGTTAAGGGTATACAAGTCATTTTTGTGTATTAACACTTGAGGTGAGTTTGGTTTTATTAGGCTTATGAAGTAATCCAATCTCATTAGAGAGAGAGAGAAAGAGACTTAAGAGAGAAAAGAGAAAGAAGAAAAGAGAGAGGAGAAAGTGAGAAAATTGGGAATTCTTGGCTCAAATCCGCAAGTTCAACGAGGATCCAACACAAAAACTCGAGGTAAGTGATTTAATATTGCTAAATAATGCACGTGTGTGTTTATTTCATGGTTAAATTAGTGGGTTTGTTGATTTTCGGAACTTAGGGTTTATATTGGGTTTTGGTGTAGTTTAATCCTTAAATTGTTGTTTATTATGTGATTAAGGGTACAAATTGATAGGATGTTGTATGACAAGGTTAGGGTTGATTTTGGGGTGGTTTATTGTTGAGAAATTTGAGGTTGAAGATGAATTTTGGGTATAAAATTCGTAAGAGCCTTTTATATGGAAACAATTATCTGTCGTAGTAGGGGCGAATCAATTCGGCCCTCGAAGAATTGATTCTCTACTAACCATTAGTGTCAGGTCTTGTGGGAGAATCGATTTGTTGCAGTGGTGAATCGATTCGACTCAATGCAGAGGTAACATGTCCTTTCACCCAAATCGATTCGATACTGGCGAATCGATTCACTATAAAGGGCGAATTGATTCGGTGCTCTGTTATTTTTTATGAAATTTTCCTAACTTTCATTCTATACGTTTTCACATGGGTTTAGGGATCGTAAACCTTCTAAATTGGTGTGATAACAATGTTCGTGCTATAATTTCGGATTTTGGACATTATCGAATAGTTGGGAGACATCCAGGGTAATTATAGGAGTGTTTGAGGAATTAGTACTCCGGTTCCATGTTGAGTCTTTCCTAGGGAAGGGAATTTATTTAGATTGAGTGAAGCTAGATATCCAGAGAAAATCATTTGAGAGTATACCTTTAATCAATTATGTAATTGAATTAATAAATTGAATTTGGACATGAAGTTGAGTATTTGACCGGCTAGTGTAGTAATGTGAGATACACGAGGAGTCGGGTTTTTTTTATGTGCATACGAATATGAGATGGTATGTATATGTATTTATATATCTTGTGTGTATGAATTTTTTTCCTCACACCCCCTCTAGTTCTATCATGGAAAGTTGCGCGATGTGGGTGAATCTTCTGGCTTGAGGAGCAAGAGAGTATAGTCCCCAGGTCATAGCATCCAGTACTTTACCGTGAGGGAGGCAGGTGTAATCCGTATTAGGTATGATTCGTCTTGATCTAGGTAAGGAACTATGGCCACTTCCCATACGCTTGCAATTAGGTTAATACCAAGTTGGCGTGACAGTCCGACCGCTGGTAACCTAGGAAAAAGTGAGTAAATCCTGGAAGATGGTAGAACGTAGAGACCTCATCTTGTGATCTAATCACTATGGGATGAGTAGTTACTTAAAAGGTGTGATTTGTATGTATGCTTGTTATCTTGTATTATGTCATGTAATAAATGAGTGAATTATTACACATGGACTTATTCAGAATGATGTGTAAATCATTATGTTGTTAAATAGTTAAGGTTAATCGAAATGAACTTGGGACCTATTAGGGAGTTAAATACAAATCTTACGCAAATGTGTTATTACTTAATTCATTAGGGAGTTAAATACAAATCTCTGACTACAAGTCCTCTGACGAGTTTATGAACTTCGACTTTGAATACCTTGAAAGAGGTATCAAAGCCACTATTAAGTGGGCTGATGTCAAGGAGAGGGAGGATGGTACATTGAAAGCCTCAAATTTTGTAGGCCTCGGCTTTGCCGATCCCCAGTTTACCCAGGCCCTTCAGGAGGTGGAGGAGGAGGCTTTCGCGCCTGCCGAGACTGCCACATTGGACGACACTGAGGTTAAAGGGGCAGACCATCATGATGATGTGGCCGAGGTGACCAATGTTGTCCAGCCTAACCAAGCCGAGGATATTAATATTCCCCCCTCAAACCATTAGATAATTTTTGAACATTTTTAGTAACCCATAACATTTTGAAACTTATTTTGTAATCGACTATTATTTCTGAATGTATCAACCTCTGAGGAGGATCATCCCCACTTACTTTTATTGAATGTCATGTGATGTTTTCATTCTGTCTTGTTGCAATGATATCTTGTTTAAACTTAATCAATGGTATGACCTCAAATGTTATCCCCATAATTAATCTCACAAAATTAATGATGTTAAGGGTCTGAGTTTATCCCGTATGGTGTCTGATCTCAGACCTCGTCACCATTGAATGGTGTTATGAAGGTCTGAGGTCATCACCTAAGATGTTATCCTCATAATTAATCTCACCAAATTAATGATGTTAAAGGTCTGAGGTCATCCCATTATGGTGTCTGATCTCAGACCTCGTCACCACTTAATGGTGTTATGAAGGTCTGAGGTCATCACCTAAGATGTTATCCTCATAATTACTCTCACCAAATTAATGATGTTAAGGGTCTGAGGTCATCCCATTATGGTGTCTGAGCTCAGACCTCGTCACCACTGAATGGTGTTATAAGGGTTTGAGGTCATCACCTAAGATGTTATCCTCATAACTAATCTCACCAAAATAATGATGTTAAGGGTCTGAGGTCATCCCATTATGGTGTCTGAGCTCAGACCTCATCACCACTGAATGGTGTTATGAGGGTCTGAGGTCATCACCTAAGATGTTATCCTCATAATTAATCTCACCAAATTAATGATGTTAAGGGTGTGAGGTCATCCCATTATGGTGTCTGAGCTCAGACACCTTCACCAATGAATGGTGTTATGAGGGTCTGAGGTCATCACCTAAGATGTTGTCCTCATAATTAATCTCACCAAATTAATGATGTTAAGGGTCTGAGTTCATCCCATTATGGTGTATGAGCTCAGATCTCATCACCACTGAATGGTGTTATGAGGGTCAAAGGTCATCACCTAAGATGTTATCCTCATAATTAATCTCACCAAATTAATGATGTTAAGGGTCTGAGGTAATCCCATTATGGTGTCTGAGCTCGGACCTCGTGACCACTGAATGGTGTTATGAGGGTCTGTGGTCATCCCCTAATATGTTATCCTCATAATTAATCTCCCCAAATTAATGATTTTAAGGGTCTGAGGTCATCCCATTATGGTGTCTGAGCTCATACCTCGTCACCACTGAATGGTGTTATGAGGGTCTGAGGTCATCACCTAAGATGTTATCCCCATAATTACTCTCACCAAATTAATGATGTTAAGGGTCTGAGGTCATCCCATTATGGTGTCTGAGCTCAGACCTCGTCACCACTGAATGGTGTTATAAGGGTTTGAGGTCATCACCTAAGATGTTATCCTCATAACTAATCTCACCAAAATAATGATGTTAAGGGTCTGAGGTCATCCCATTATGGTGTTTGAGCTCAGACCTCATCACCACTGAATGGTGTTATGAGGGTCTGAGGTCATCACCTAATATGTTATCCCCACAATTAATCTCACCAAATTAAATGATGTTAAGGGTCTGAGGTCATCCCATTATGGTGTCTGAGCTCAGACCTCGTCACCACTGAATGGTGTTATGAGGGTCTGAGGTCATCACCTAAGATGTTATCCCCATAATTAATCTCACCAAATTAAATGATGTTAAGGGTCTGAGGTCATCCCATTATGGTGTCTGAGCTCAGACCTCGTCACCACTGAATGGTGTTATGAGGGTCTGAGGTCATCTCCTAAGATGTTATCCCCATAATTAATCTCTTACCTAAGAATGAAGCAAGAACTGTCATGGGAACTGATCTTTATTAATAACCTCTTCGTAATAAGATGGTACATTTACATAAAACTTTATGCAACATCATATGTAATATCTCTTTAGGTGATCAACATTCCATGGGTTAGCGAAAGGTTCTCCTTCTAGGTTTTCTAGCCTGTAAGTGTCAGGCACAACCTCTTCTGTCCCTTTGTAGGGGTCGTGCCAGTTGGGGTGGAGTTTGTTTGCTTTCTGTAAGGTCTTCTTTAGCACTAGGTCTCCCACTGCAATGGGTCTTGACTTCACCCTCTGGTTGTAGAATTTCGCTTCCCTCTGTTGGTAGGCTACTTATCGGACCTCTGCATCCTCTCTTCTTTCTTCGATAAGATCTAGGTCTATCCTCCTCTCTTCCCCATTATTGTCAGGGTCATAGGTATGAATCCTATGAGTTGGGAGCCCTATTTCCATTGGTATGACGACCTCTGAGCCATGTGCCAATATGAACGGGGTTTCTCCTGTTAGTGTCCTTACCGTGATTCTGTAGGCCCATAACACAGCGTAGACCTCTTCAGTCCATCTTCCCTTTGCATCTTCTAACCTCTTCTTGATTCCATCCAGGATTGTTCTATTTGTGACCTCGGTCTGACCATTTACCTGAGGTCGGCCAGGAGATGAGAAGAATTGATTTATTCCTACTCTTAGGTAATACTTTTCTAAAGAGGAGTTATTGAACTGGGTCCCATTGTCCGAGATGAGATTGTTTGGGAGTCCATATCTGAATATGATATTCCTTCAAATAAATTGGAAGGTCTTCTTCTCTGTGATCGTTATCATCAGCTCTGCCTCCACCCACTTTGAAAAATAGTCGATGGCAACTATCAAGAATCTATAATTACTGGCAGCTCTTGGCAGGGGTCCTACTAAGTCAATCCCCCATACTGCAAATGGCCATGGAGAGGTGATTGACGTCATAGGCTGATGGGGCTGATGAGGAATAGTGGCAAATCTTTGACATTTATCACACCTCTTTACATAAGCTACGATGTCCTTGGACAAAGTTGGCCACCAATACTACTGTGTGATGATTCTCTTGGCCAAGGGTCTCCCCCCTATGTGGCTAGATTAAGAACCCTCATGAACCTCCTGTAAGACCCGGGTAACTTTCGTGGGATGCACGCATATGAGGAGAGGCAATAGAAATCCCTTTTTGTACAAGACGTCTCCTATCATCGAGAACTTGGCAGCCCTATATCTCAATTTTCTCCTCTTTAGCTTGGACTCAGGTAGCTCTCCCCCTCTAATATACCTGACGAGGGGGTCGATCCATGAGTCTCCTAGGTTCAAATTGTGACACGGGTTACATACCTCTTCTTCCTAGATGGTTGCCTTTCTTAAGACCTCGATTGGAATAGTCCTTCTAACATCTGTCTTCATTGCCGAGGCCAGCCTTGCCAATGCATCTGCGTAATTGTTACTTTGTCGAGGCACTCTCTTCAATTTTGCCTCTTCAAAATATTGTAACATAGTTCTTACCCTCTTCAAGTACTTGGCCATCCTTTCATCTTTGGCCTCATAGATCCCCAGTACTTGATTGACAACCAACCTTGAGTCGCTGTGGAGTAGGAGTCACTTTATGCGAAGAGTTGTTGCTAATAAGACACCTGCTATCATGGCCTCGTACTCAGACTCGTTTTTTGAGTCATGGAAGTTAAACCTCAGAGCGTATTCAATGTTCACACCATCTGGAGCCGAGAGTATCAACCTCGCACCGCTTCCAATGTCGTGGGAAGAGCCATCAACGAAGAGGCTCCATAAGTCTGTATCTGATGAAAAGGCTCCTTCTGTCACGACTCCTTGTTTGAAGAGATATCGATCTTCCCCGTCCTCCGTAATTCTGCTCATAATTTTTTTGGATGCGACCTCTTCCAGATCTCGGAAGACACTTGGTGTCGTCTCTTCCTGCATTCGAAAGACATTTAGTGTTGTCTCTTCCTAATTTCGGAAGACACTGTGGTTTGTCTCTTCCATGGCCCCCAGGCCTTTCTCTGACTCGACCTCTTCCCATGTGAACTCAGCAATGAAATCCGTGAGGGCTTTCCCTTTGATGGTTGTCCTAGGTTGGTAGGCAAGATCGTACTCCCCCAACTCGATGGCCTAGGTCATCAACCTCTCGAATTTCTCAAGTTTATGCAAGACCTGTCTTAGCGGGGAGTCAGTGAGGACTACCATGGAGTGAGCTTGGAAGTAGGGATTCATTTTTCTTGAAGCATGTATCAGGGCATAGTCCAACTTTTCCAAGCGAGGGTAATTTTGTTCATCCCCTTGAAGGGCTTTACTGTTAAAATACACAGGCCTATGGATCCCATCGTCTTCCCGTATTATGGTTGCATTGATGGCTGATTCAGAGACTGCCAGATACACATATAACTTTTCTCCTGCGACGGGTCGAGATAGCAATAAGGGGGATCCCAAGTAAGATTTGAGTTAGTTGAAGGCTTTTTTACACTCTTCGTCCCATTGGAAGGCCTTTCTTAGAACTTTAAAGAATGGAAAACACTTGTCCGTTGCCCTAGAAACAAACCTGTTAAGGGCAGCCACTCTCCCCGTAAGTCTTTGGACATCCTTGATACTCCTAGGAGTCTTCATGTCAAGTAATGCCTTGATGTTATCAGGGTTTTCTTCAATTCCTCTCTGGTAATGATGAACCCCAGAAACTTCCCAGCTCCTACTCTGAAGACACACTTCGCTAGGTTGAGTTTCATTCTCTTTGAGTCCATAACATCGAAGGTATTCTCAAGGTTTGCTACGTGAGTGCAAGCTTTTAAGCTCTTTGTTAGCATATCGTCTACATACACCTCCATAGTCTTACATATTTGCTCTTTGAACATCTTATTGACAAGACGTTGGTATGTTGTCCCTGCATTTTTCAGACCGAAGGGCATCACTTTGTAACAGTACGTCCCTTTGTCGGTAATGAAGGCTGTCTTCTCTGAGTCTTCCGCATCCATGAAGATTTGGTTATAGCCTGAATACGCGTCCATGAAGCTCATGAGCTCGTGTCCTACCATGGCATACACCATTTGATCTATCCAAGGTAAGGGATAGCTGTCTTTTGGGCAAGATCTGTCCAGGTCGATGAAATCAACACACATTATCCACTTCCCATTAGCCTTGGGCACGATGACTGCATTTGAAAGCCACTTCGGAGAGGTAACTTCTCTTATAAACTCAGCCTCTTCTAACTTTTTGACCTCTTCTCGGATGACGTCATATTTCTCCCTGGAGTAGACTCTTCATCTCTGTTTGATAGGCTTGGCATCTTTGGTCACGTTGAGCTTGTGACTCATCACCTCAGGGTCGATGCCAGGCATGTCTGCGTGACTCCATGCGAAGACACTCTGCCTCCTTCTGAGGAAGTTTATCAACTCTTCCTTAATTTCTGAATTAAGGGCTTTGCTGACCTGGATGGTTTTTTTCGGCTCGTCCTCATTAAGGACGATGGATTCTACCCCTTTCGCGACCTCTCCCTTCTTCAGTTTCGTCTCATCCCTTGGATCAAGAGTATCAATGCTATAAGTGGTGGTTGCCCTCTTATGGGCCTTCCTCTCTTCGGCCGAGTTGAAGTAACATTCTCACGATGTGGTCTGGTCGCCTTGCACTTCCCCTACCCCATAAGGAGTAGGGAATTTTAGCATCTGATGGACCGTCGATGGCACAACTTCAAACTCTTTAAGGGACACCCTTCCTATGATGAGGTTATAATCCGAAAACACGTTCTCGTCCATGACGAAAAAATTTATCTTCTTGGTCAGCCTCTTAGGCCACTCATCACCCATCCGTACGTCCATCTCATACATGGCCAAGGGGTGGACCTTTTCGCCACTGAATCCTATCAATGGGTGATGATAGGGTACCAGCCTTGCTCTGCTAAGACCTAGGCTCTTGAAGTAAGGCCAGAACATCACGTCTGCCAAGCTCCCCCCGTCTATGAGGATCCTCTGCACCTCTCACCCATGAACCCTTGTTGTTATGACCAGAGGGTCATCATGGGGGGATAAGATACCCTTGAAGTTGAGTCTGGAGAACCCAACTACGAGGGTGTCCATGTCTACCTTCTTCCTCTTCTGCACCGTATCGGAAGACGTTAGATTCACAACTTCAAGCCTAACCACTGACCTGGCCTCTACTACGGGAGCCTTCCTATCAGCTACTTCAGAGCCACCTCCTGTAAATCCTCCACATATGGTGTAAACACCAAAGGAGATCGTACTGACCCTCTTCACCGGGGTGTTGTCATCTTTCGACGGAAGATCCGGATCGTCTTCGTCATCACCTTCTGAATCATCGTCTCTTCTGGCCAGGACATTGTCATGGCATCTGTCATTTCTCCTTTTCTTAGGGTCATATCTTCTACCCTTAGGAGCTTTACCGTCCACATACTTCCTCAACTTTCCAGATTTTATCATCTTTTCAATCTCATCCTTCAGGGCGAAGCATTTGTCCGTGACATGGCCATGATCCTGGTGGAACTCGCACCATAGGTTTTTGTTCCTCTTATGTGGTGGGGCTTTTAGTTTCTCTGTCCATCTCAGAGTCCTATCATTCTTAATCTCATTGAGGATGTGCTCGCAGCTTACAGTCAGAGGAGTATAGTGAGCGAACTTGTCATCACCCGACCTCTTCTTCCCATCTTTCTTACTTTGGGACTTTCCACTACCACCACGGTTCTCATCCTTATACTTGGTGAACATTGCCTCTTCCGCATTCATTACTTTCCCTTAGGTTTCCAGCAACTCCTCCATAGACCTAGGGGGTCTTCTGTAAGTTTCCACAACAGCTTTCCCTTCTGGAGACCTCCTATAAGGGCAGTCATGGCTATGTTCTCTTCATAATCTTCGACCTCCAACTTCTCTTTGTTGAATCTCTCTATGTAGTCTCTTAGGCTCTCATCCTTAGCCTGCTTGACATACAGCAAGTGGGTAGTCTTCTTTTGAGGCCTCACCCAAAAGAAGAAGTTGTGGAAGAATCGTTCAGCCAAGCCTTTGAAGTTCTCAATTGAGTTTTTCGGAAGGGAGGTGAACCAACTGTGAGCTGCCCCCATTAAGGTCCCAGAGAAGGACCTACACTTCATCTCATTGGGTATCGAGTAGAAGTCTGCTACCGACTGGTACATCTCGATATGATGTACATAGTTAGTGCTGCCATCATACTTGGGAGACACCGTAGGAGGCTTAAACTTAGCTAGACTTGGGAAACCCACTATCCTAGCCACAAATGGGGAGCCCTCTGAGTAACCCTTTGCAATGGGTCCCTGCTTTTGATGAGGTCTCCTATCTTCTCCTCAAGGCGCTAGATAGAGTCATTCCATGGTCTTCTGCCATCGACTTAGCCGAGGTTATCCCCTGCCACCTCTATGGGATGGACCTAAGGTTTCCCTTCTGCGACACATCGGCTGTTGACCTCTTCCTATTCCCTGCCTCTTCTTTCACAGTGTCGGCCTTAATCTGGCCGACCCTGCCTATTCCCTCTCTGAGAGCCTGCTACACTCCTTGATCTTGATAGTCTATGTCTTAGGTCATTCATCGGGCCCAATCTCTCAAAGGCCGACCCTCTGCTCAACCTATCAAAAGCTGACCCTCTTTGTTGGGCCTCTTCACCTCTTCGGCCGACACAACCTTGACTTTGCCTAAGAGGTCGTACAGTGTTATTTGACACCTCATACGGCTCCCAGCAGTCTTCCGTGGATTTTTCCTCCTCTAGATCATCATACCTGTCCTCTGGGCAAGGGTTTCCCTGCCTCCCCAGGCGCAAGCACCTAGGGTCAGCAACGTCCCTTCTTCCTTGGGGTGCGAGGTGCAGGCTGTTCCTTCATTGGTGCCTGGGGTGGTCCTCTGGAGTCAGGATGAGGCTGAACTGCCGCCAGAGTGATCATATCCAGTGAGAGTCCAGGTGGCCTCATCATAGTTTGGCTGAGCTATGCAAATTGCTCCTGCATAGCTTGTTGTGTTGCAGCTAAAGATCTCAAGGCTGCAGCTACCTCCGCCATTTCGGACTGGGGGGCGCCTGACTGGAACTAGGCCCTCCACCCCCAGGTGGTGGAAGAGGCGGTGGTAATTCTAGTTCCATATGTTAACACTATAGAGCTTGAGTAGCAGATGATCTTAGTACCTCAAAGGACCTCTTTCAATGGTGAAACAGCTCCACGCAAGGGGCGGTGCCGGGTTCACCACCAGAGTCTCCGGTGAGGTTAAGCTGAAGAAGAGGACGATATCTTCTTTTCTCTTCCCACAGACGGCGCCGAAATGATGATGCTGGAATTAGCACCACCAGATAAGGTGTTTTCAACATTAATCTAAGAACAACAATGGCAGCAAAGTTATGTAAAAGGTTGGAGAAAGAGATGAAGAGAAGAGGAGAGAGCACCAGGACATAAGTGGTTCAGCCTAAATTGGCCTACGTCCACTGTGTGTGTGAATAACCTCACTGTAATAAGGCACTAATGGCCATGGATACAATCTCTCAAGCTTTCTCTCTCTACTGTGTATCTAGACAGAGTTTCAGCTAGGGTTGTATATCTGGATCCCTTGTAAGGTAGGGGATGACCTCTATATATAGTACCTGGGGGGGTGTAATGTACCCCCCATGCATGTAATGTGCATGTGTGTGATTGCCTCAGCAATATGGGAAAGCCATCTGTCACTATGTAGAGAATGATGATGAAATATTCTCCCCACGTGTGGGGAATAATCTTGTTATAACTGATTTGTGTCCACGTGTACTTATCCAAATGTCAGCAGATGCTCAGATATCGCGCCTGGTGTATGACCTCGGCCTAGGAGAGGCCAAGGTTGGTAAGTCTAGGTACTCGTTCAGTCCGAGTATTCCATGGAGGTCTCGACCTAATCCCAGCGGAGACAATGGACAAGGTCGACCTGAGACGAGGTTGAGCTGGAGTGTTTGGAGTATCGACTAATGTCTTGATGAGGTTTCTGGTGGATTACGGCGAGCTCGGCCTATGTCTGGCCGAGGTTGCCATTCCAAGGTGTACGAGAATGCTGCTGATCCTTGTGATGTCCCTTGGAGAGGCTCATGGTAGTGTTGGCCTGGGCCGACCTTGCTATGGCCGAGGGATGATATCGCATGTCCAAGACATGTCCAACGTTGGCCATAATCTCGGCCGAGGTTGGTCTCTCTGGGCCGAGGTCACACTTGGGGCATATCACTATTCAACATTATACGTATATGAATGGAATTTAAATTCAAGCTTTTATTGTAAACATTTGAATGAGCCACAATTTCAAGGCAAAATATAATTCTTCCTTCATTTTTGTAACCATTCACAATTTAAACATAGCTTCATTGAAAAATCAGTATGCTGAAATTAATAACTTTTTCAGCTCATAAATATTTCACACTGTCTCCTTGCCATCACCACTTAATTTTTCCATTATACTAAAGACTACATCACACCTACGCATCACGCGGGTTGCATGCTAGTTTGTTATAAAATTGGTGAGATCTTCTTAGCATATTTGTTCAAATTCCTTTTTCCTCTAGATATTTCAGGAGAAAGAGGATAGTCCCCCTCCCTTTGTTATATACACTGGCCACATGTTTTCGTATTAAACTATATGGGCAAAGATTAAAGAAGATGGGAGAAAGGAGTGGCTGTTTTCGATTACCTATTTTGTTTTTCTCTTTGAGAATAAAATGTAAATCACTCGTTAGATGGTAGTAGAATAAGTGTGTATGACATTACTTAATGAATAAAGTTCTGTTTTCCTCCTTAACTTTAATTTATTTCTTTGTTACTCTCTTGTACATTCATACGAAAAAACAAAGTGTGACAAGTTGGTATCAGAGCGTGTTTTGAAAATAATAATGCGCCAGGTTAGACTTTTATACATGCAAATTTTCATAGCATATTAGATATTTTTTATTTTTCGTAACTTTTTTGATCTATTCATATTATAAAATTATTTTACAACATGAATATGTAGAATTCCCTCCTATTTAATCTAGACATCGTACCTAACAATCGATGGGACACTACAGTTCGAGAGGAGGCCTTAGTGCAATGATTAGGACAGTTGATTAAAAATGGCTTGACTCCAGCAGCGATGTGAAACGGTTGATCTTGACAAATATTGTTTCCGGAGAGGCCCAAGTCTTAAGAAAAATACGTGACTATGTGGGTGATTCGATTATTTTACAAGAGGCAATCAATATTGATTTGATTGATTCAAAACCACCTCCTCCACTTCATTCGAAAGATACTTCAAATGGTGAATTCATCGGTATTTCCTCAGATTGTAGTGATTCTACAGAGTACGATCCTTTTGAATTAAACGATTTCTTTATTATTCTCGACACTGATCCTTCCAAGATAGATATCATTGTTATCATTTAGGAAAATTGAAATTAAAATGTCCTTCTTAGCGTAAAATATGTAAATAAAATGTGACAACCCACTATTTGAAATAAAGGGTGGCCATCCCTAAACCCCGATGAAATAGGAATCATAGATAAATACCATTCTCAGTATCACAATAATCATATAGAGTATCAGAAATAACCACACAATATTCCAGAAAATGGGTTATCAAAAATTTTAGTTTGTAATTTAAAGAAAACACTTTCAACAACCCATAATAGAAAAAGAGGATGGAAACTCCCATAACATATACGTGTAATCAAATAGATAAGAAAGGACCGAATGAAGCGTCGGTCGATACCATCCATACAACATACAATAAGTTCACGTGTTACATAATACATCAATTATACAATTACAACCATTTGGGACACACGCCCGAATAATGACTGATCTTAGTTAGAAAACAATAATAGGGGCGTCTACACAAAATATCCGGTGATCTCCGTAAAATGTCACGGCTCCTCAAAAGACTCAGAGAAAAGATAGTCATTACGGGCGACCTTGCGGCGGAACACCTGAACGAATATAGAAGATACATGCATAGCAAGAAAACGAAGAACCGGTCGGAGGCCGGTTTTATATGATCACTAGATAAATGACAGATATGACAATAATGTACATGTAAGCATGGATGATATTCAAGCATGGTAACATCATATAAATAACTAAGACAGTTAAATGATTATTAAAATAAAATTTAGTTATGCAAAGAAATAAAAGTACTTATAAGCCTTTTTCATCTTTCATTATTTTCAATTCCATCTTCTTTCCATTCCTCATCAGGAATGCATTTATTACCATGTGCTCTTTATGGCACTTATCTCAATAGTATGCTATTTGTGGCATATACTTTGCTCTTTATGGCATTAATGTTCCATCGAGTCCAACTCTATAATAGAATAGTTATAAATACAAATATAACGATTCTAAGACCGCTCGTCCGGGTTTCCCCACTGTGCGCATCCCTAAATAATCATTATCTTCCAGGGCCTAACATAAGACAACCTGGGATCCTATCGCAAATGTCGGGAAGCGGCCATATGCCTGCGGGATAGTCAAAACCACACCGGAAAATCTCCTACCCATCGCAAAAAATATAAAACAAACGCTCATATGGCCTAGGACTATATCCACCCTGCATTCATTAGCCAGGGGGCTTCACCTCACGCACGGACTTCCCTTAAGATGGCATTTAGAGAGGTGTGTATCATCCATTTTATTAATTCCCATTACCTGATTTAGTAAATTATCATTTACTTTGCCCATTTTACATTTTATCAAATGCATTAAGGTTATCCGAAACTATACGTATTTCGAATCAGCATAACAACCTCGATCAATAGTTAGACTCCCCAAATTATTTTCCAAAGCCTCCTTTTTGGCTTCATAATAAACCATCAAGTCAAACCTAGCTCAAAATAACTCCTAAAGTCTCCAAATTTAACTCTAAGATCTCCTAGGCTATTATAAAACTATACGAGAGAAGTAATGCCTGAACATTACTTTAAACCTCCCACCCTGAAATGAACCCTAGATGAACCCCTTCGAGTCTAGGGTGTCAACCAAACTCAACTAATACTCTAAGACCATATATTTACTTCATTTAATAGGGTCCCTAATTACTAGTCCTAAAGAAAAGGGTTAAAATTGAAGAAGAAAAGAAATTGAAAAAGTTGAGGGTTTTCGAGTCGATTCGACCTAGTCGAATCGATTCGGCCAGAAAATATGGGATTCTGCATAATTGCCGAATCGATTTGGACCATCCGAATCGATTCGGTCAGGAAGATTGGGTTTCTGCATAATTGTCGAATCGATTCGGACCAAGCCGAATCGATTCGGTTCACCCAACCCTCGAAACTGTCTAGCAACGAATCGATTCGACCGGGCCGAATCGATTCGGTTCTGCAGAAATTCATAATTTGGCTTATGGAGTCTTGGACTCCAAATTCATCCCAAACTCTAATCCATTCAAACCAACTCATTTATTGCCACCAACACAACATAAATGCTACTAACTACTCCCATAAACCTCATCAAACATCCAACATGTTCTTCAATGGATCAAAACCCACAAATATACAAAGAAAACCCTAAAATAGCTAAACCATGGTTAATACATCATTATCATAACAAATCATTTATCTTAACCACAAATAGCAAGTAAAAAACTTGCTTCAATGAAGAAAATGCAGATTTTCTTGGTGTGGGAGCAAGAATCCTTCTTAAATCTTCAATTCCATATCTTCTCACTACTCTTTCTCTTTCTCTCTTTAGTTCTCTAGGTTTAGGAAAGAAAATTAGGTGAATAGTGATTCCCACAAGACATAAGTCGTGCCTTTAGCCAAAATCCCAATTCAATTGATAAATTATTGCGATAAAATAATACGGAATTACATATTTAAGGGATAATCAGTCAAAAATGCCCAAAATCTCAAACCACATAATGGCACAATATCTGACTATCTCGCACGTTCCGGAATCAACTGCGGCCTCCAAATTATCATTTGGACATTTTATAAATCAATTTAAGTTAATTTCTCATTATTAAGTCAAATATCATTTTAAATTCATATGATATTAATAAGCATAACATAGCAATATTCACCCATGGTTATGATATATATATAAAAACACATAGTGAATATTAGCTTATCTTAAATAAATTAGCATTCAAATCATAACCCAACACTTATATCTAATTACCATACCTAGTAATTAATATAAAATATGTTCTCATAAGCGAGGGTTATTACATACTCCCCCCCTTATGAGGGAATTTTGTCCCCAAAATTCAGGCGTACCTTATAAGAAAAGATGTGGATATTTCTCTCGCATCTCGTCCTCACGTTCCCACGTTGATTCTTTCGCATTGTGATGATTCCATTGAACTCTCACTAGGTTCACCACACGAGACCTTAACTTGTTCTCCCCATACTCAAGAATAGCAACCGGTTGTTCTTCATATGAAACATCGGGTTGCATGTCGATATCTTCAAAAGGGATGTGCCAAAGGGCACCCTCACATCTCCTATATTTCTTCAAAGAGGTGACATGGAATACATCATGGATTTATTGTAAAGGCACCGGTAAAGCAATTTGATACACTACGGGACCAACTTTTGAAATAACTGGAAAAGGTCCAACGAAACACGGTGCAAGCTTTCATTTCTTCCCGAAACGTTTAATGCCCTTCATTGGAGACACTTGCACCAATATTTGGTCTCCAATCTCTAACTCCATGCATCTCCTACCCATTTCGGCATAGCTCTTTTGACGATCTTGAGCTATCCGAATGCAATTTCGAATAAGTTCAATCTTTGAAGAAGTGTCTTGGATCATTTCAGGTCCAAGAAATTTGTTATCACCCACTTCCAACCAACAAGCGCGTGATCTACATGGTCGGACATACAAAGCTTCATAAGGTGCCATTCCAATAGTGAATTGGTATGAGTTGTTATAAGCAAACTCAACCAATGGGAGGTATTATTCCCAACTGCCCTAAAAATCAAGTATGCACATACGAAGCATATCCTCCAACATCTGGTTTACCCTTTCAGTTTGACCATCTGTTTGAGGATGATAATAAGAGATTAACTTCAACTCGATCCCTATGGCCTCTTGAAAACTTCACTAAAATTGGGACACAAATATTTTTTCTCGGTCATAAAAAATATTTAAAGGTACCCCATGAAGTCTAATGATCTCCTCGATGAACAATTGGGCGTAGCGAGCGGTATCATAATCCGTACTTACAGGCAAGAAGTGTGCCGACTTAGTTAAATGGTCGACAATCACCCAGATCGAGTCATGACCTCTCTGTGATCTAGGTAAGCCCATAATGAAGTCCATCAAAATGGTTTCCCATTTCCATACTAGAATCTCCAACGGTTGTAACAAACCTGTCGGTCGTTGGTGGTCAATCTTAACCAACTGACAAGTAGTGCATTGGGATACAAACTCCGAGATATCCCTCTTCATACCAGCCCACCAATACTTACGGTGCATATTTTGGTACATCTTGTCCCCACCTGGATGTACCGTAAATGTTAACCCATGAGATTCCGCCATCACAACTGGTCTCAAGTCCCCATCTTCGAGAACAATAAGTCTTCCATGGAAGCGTAGTCCACCCTCCGAACCAATCGAGTACGACTCCACTACCTCGGAAAACAGTCGATGTATATGGTCTTGACAACCTTTATCTCTTCCCTGGGCTTCCACAATTCTCACTACAATTGTAGGATTAACGGTCATCACGAAAATGAATGCTCTTACCCCTTCATCCTCTGACTGAGCTCTCTTCACTTAGCTTTCCACACATTAGCTAAGTCTCCCTCGGGCCTCCTACTCAAGGCATCCGCTACTACGTTCGCCTTTCTAGGATGATAATGGATATCAAATTGGTAGTCTTTCACAAACTCCAACCAATGACGCTGACGCATATTCAAGTCCTTTTGGGAAAATAAATATTGCAACGATTTATGGTCGGTGAAAAGACTAAACTTTTCCCCCAAGAGATAATGCCTCCATATCTTCAAGGCAAAGACATCTGCGGCAAACTCTAAGTCATGCACCGGATATTTCCTTTTGTGAGGCTTCAACTTACGAGAAGCGTAAGCAATAGCTTGTCTTTCTTGCTGAAGAGCACCTCCTAGTCCTTGAAGAGATGCATCGGTGAAGACTAGATATTCCAATATTGGTTTTGGCAACGCAAGGCCTGGAGCCAAAGTTAATCTATCTTTGAGCTCATCAAATGCAGCTTGACATGAACTGTCCCAAACAAATCTCACTCCCTTTCGAGTTAAATTCGTCAACGATCTAGCGATCTTTGAAAAACCCTTAATAAATCGACGGTAATAACCCGCCAAGCCCAGAAAACTACGAACCTCAGTGGGGGTCGTGGGCTGACCCCACTCTCTCACCGCAATCACCTTGCCAGGATCCACAGATACACCCTGGGATGACACCACATGACCCATAAATTGAACTTCCATTAACCAAAAGCCACATTTCACAAACTTTGCATACAATATGTGATCCCTCAATCTCTACGGGACCAACCGTTAGTGAGTAGCATGATCAGACTATATCTGAGAATGGACTAGGATGTCATCGATGAATACAATAACAAACTGGTAAGGGAAATCCTGAAACACCCTGTTCATAAGATCGATAAATACAGCAAGAGCATTGGTTAGCCCAACAGGCATAACCAAGAATTCATAGGATCCGTAACGGGTCAGAAATGTCGTCTTGGATACATCTTGCGCCCGTATCCCCAATTGATGATACCCCATCCTCAAATCGATTTTGGAGAAGTATGAAGCTCCCCTAAGTTGATCAAACAAATCATCGATGTGAGATAAAGGGTATTTATTCCGGATGGTGAATTTATTCAACTCCCTATAGTCCACGCATAACCGGAGAGAATCGTCTCTCTTCTTCATAAACAATACTGGAGCACACCATGGCAATGTGCTACGCCTAATAAACCCCTGATCCAATAGCTCCTGAATTTGATCTCTCGACTCCCTCATCTACATAGGAGCCATTCGATACGGAGCTTTAGCAATCGGTCCAGCCGGCATTAAATCAATCACAAACTCTATCTCCCTACTTGGAGGTAATCCCGGTATCTCCCAAAAAATATCTTCAAAATCTTTAACAATCGGAAGAGAATTTAGGGGAACCACAACATCCCTAGATGCATCTTCCGCAATACAATATAAATAAGCACTCGTACTCCCTTCCATACAAGGCATAACAACCAGGAACATTTCTTGTCCCGGGACTGCAAAAATTATGCTTTTCCCATAACAATTTACTATCGCGCGGTATTTCACTAGCCAATCCATACCCAATATTACATCGTACCCGACTATATCAAGGACGAGCAATTCGGCCTCGAAACACAAGTTAGCAAGATTAATCCCTACGTTTTTACAAACAAAGAAAATCAATGAACCATCACCCATAGAGGATTCAACGCTAGTGAAGGTACTTTCAGCAGATTTTATCAAACCTATGGTCTGGGAAAAACTTCTAGAAATAAAGGAGTGTGTAGCACCCGTATCAAATAGTACTCGACCCATATGCCCATTAATCATAAACTTACCCTCGATTGCTGGAGGTACCGGAGGAGCTGGAGGAAGCATAGCCTCTTGAATATGGTAAACCCATCCATACTGTAATTGCCCCTACTGAGGAGGAGCAATCGGATTAGGCGCCTGGGGTGAAAACTGTACATATGGTTGCTATGGGGACCTAAGAAGATTCCCTCCAACCAACTGTGGACACGCCCTTTTATAATGGCCCAACTCCCCACACTGAAAACATTTATTATCCGTATTCTCCTGATTCCTACCTTGATTGTTTCAAAATTTCACCGCACCCCGGCCCTGCTGACCCCCACCTCCATTTCCACCTCTACCTCCCTGTTGTTGTTGTTGACCGCCTTGACCCGACCTGTTATTATTATTATTGTTGCCACCAGCATTAAACCCACCGAAACATTGACGCTTGGACAAATCCCCTTGTTGAGGATCCCTATCTTTCTACTTGTTCCCCGAGGATTGGGACGAAGAAGATGTTCCCCCTCCGCTCCCATTTCCTCCCGATTTCACCACTTGCCCCATTGCTGCAGCCCTCATAGTGTTTTTCACAAATAATCTATGCTCTTGACAGTGAAGTAAAGCAGCATTCATCACGTCCCCAAAGGTTACCAAAGATATATTTCCAAGCAAATGTTGTTTTATTTGCCAGTGCAAACCTCCTACAAATCTAGAGATCCTCTTCGCTTCTGGAGTCACTTCATCCAGTATAAAGCTTGCTAACCGGGTAAACTCCTCTTCGTACTCGGCAACCGATCTCTCCCCTTGTACTAAATCTTAAAGCTTCCTCTTCATCTCCCTTTGAACTGTGGGAGGGAAGTACTTTCCATCAAACAAAGCCCAAAAATTGGTGATTGACATTGTATCCCTTTGTTCGGGTGTCGTCATTGACTCCCACTAGTGTAAGGCCAATCCGACAAGATTAAAGGTAACGAGGATTTGCTTTTTCTTCTCACTACATTCCACCATCATAAGATTACGCTGCATGTCCTTCTTCCACTGGTTTGCCTTTATAACGTCAGAACCTCCCTCAAATTCTGGGGGATGACCCTTTAGGAAAGAATATCTTACCCGTTCCCACTGAGAAGGTCCCATAGGAACTAGTACTTCTTGTCCTGTCGCTTGAGCTTGTGGCATTTGTTGTGCCACTGCAGTCATTTCTGCATTAACAACTTCGGCCACGATATTTGCCACATCAGCGGCACTGATATTCCCCGATGGCGATGGTGGAGGACCAACCTCATCCTCGACAACCCTATTGCGTCTAGCGGGATGTCCTCTCTTTGGCGGCATCTGAGATAGAGAAGAGATAGAGTTAGAATATTATAAAACAATCTAACTAGCAGAAGATCTCATACATAAGCAACAAGAAAATCCTAACATTGAGCTCTATATCAAAGAACGCTACGGTAGAATGTGACAAGTCCGCATACATCCTAAAGACTCTAGAACCTGATGCTCTGATACCATCTGTGACAACCCGCTATCCGAAATAAAGGGTGGCCAGGCCTAAACCTCGATGAGATAGGAATCATAGATAAATACCATTCTCAGAATCACAATAATCATACAGAGTATCAGGAATAACCACACAATATTCCAGAAAATGGGTTATCAAAAATTTTAGTTAGTAATTTAAAGAAAACACTTTCAACAACCCATAATAGAAAAATAGGATGGAAACTCCCACAACATATACGTGTAATCAAATAGATAAGAAAGGACCGAATGAAGCGTCTGTCGATACCATCCATACAACATACAATAAGTTCACGTGTTACATAATACATCAATTATACAATTACAACCATTTGGGACGAACGCCTGAATAAAGACTGATCTTAGTTAGAAAACAATAATATGGGCGTCTACACAAAATATCCCGTGATCCCCGTAAAATGTCACGGCTCCTCAAAAGACTCAGAGAAAAGATAGTCATTACGGGCGACCTTGCGGCGGAACACCTGAACGAATATAGAAGATACATACACAATAAGAAAACGAAGAACCGGTCAGAGGCCGATTTTATATGATCACTAGATAAATGACAGGTATGACAATAATGTACATGTAAGCATGGATGATATTCGAGCATGGTAACCTCATATAAATAACTAAGACAGTTAAATGATTATTAAAATAAAATTTAGTTATGCAAAGAAATAAAAGTACTTATAAGCCTTTTTCATCTTTCATCATTTTCAATTCCATCTTCTTTCCATTCCTTATCAGGAATGCATTTATTACCATGTGCTCTTTATGGCACTTATCTCAATAGTATGCTCTTTGTGGCATATACTTTGCTCTTTATGGCATTAATGTTCCATCGAGTCCAACTCGATAATAGAATAGTTATAAATACAAATATAACGATTCTAAGACTGCTCGTCCGGGTTTCCCTACTGTGCGCGTCCCCAAATAACCATTATCTTCTAGGGCCTAACATAAGACAACCTGGGATCCTATCACAAATGTCGGGAAGCGGCCATATGCCTGCACGATAGTCAAAACCACACCCTAAATCTCCTACCCATCGCAAAAAATATAAAACAAACGCTCATATGGCCTAGGACTATATCCACCCTTGCATTCATTAGCCAGGGGGCTTCACCTCACGCACGGATGGCATTTAGAGAGGTGTGTATCATCCATTTTATTAATTTCCATTACCTGATTTAGTAAATTATCATTTACTTTGCCCATTTTACATTTTATCAAATGCATTGAGGTTATCCGGAACTATACGTATTTCGTATCAGCATAACAACCTCGATCAATAGTTAGACTCCCCAAACTATTTTCCAAAGCCTCCTTTTTGGCTTCATAATAGACCATCAAGTCAAACCTAGCTCAAAATAACTCCTAAAGTCTCCAAATTTGACTCTAAGATCTCCTAGGCTATTATAAAACTATACGAGAGAAGTAATGCCTGAACATTACTTTAAACCTCCTACCCTGAAATGAACCCTAGATGAACCCCTTCGAGTCTAGGGTGTCGACCAAACTCAACTAATACTCTAAGACCCTATATTTACTTCATTTAAGAGGGTCCCTAATTACTAGTCCTAAAGAAAAGGGTTAAAATTGAAAAAGAAAAGAAATTGAAAAAGTTCAGGGTTTTCGAGTCGATTCGACCTAGTCGAATCGTTTCGGCCAGAAAATATGGGATTCTGCATAATTGTCGAATCGATTCGGACCATCCGAATCGATTCGGTCAGGAAGATTGGGTTTCTGCATAATTGTCGAATCGATTCGGACCAAGCCGAATCGATTCGGTTCACCCAACCCTCGAAACTGTCTAGCAACGAATCGATTCGGCCTGGCCGAATCGATTCAGTTCTGCAAAAATTCGTAATTTGGCTTATGGAGTCTTGGACTCCAAATTCATCCCAAACTCTAATCCATTCAAACCAACTCATTTATTGCCACCAACACAACATAAATGCTACTAACTACTACCATAAACCTCGTCAAACATCCAACATCTTCTTTAATGGATCAAAACCCACAAATATACAAAGAAAACCCTAAAATAGCTAAACCATGGTTAATACATCATTATCATAACAAATCATTTATCTTAACCACAAATAGCAAGTAAAAAACTTGCCTCAATGAAGAAAATGCATATTTTCTTGGTGTGGGAGCAAGAATCCTTCTTAAATCTTCAATTCCCTATCTTCTCTCTACTCTTTCTCTTTATCTCTTTAGTTCTCTAGGTTTAGGAAAGAAAATTAGGTGAATAGTGATTCCCACAAGACATAAGTCGTGCCTTTAGCCAAAATCCCAATTCAATTGATAAATTATTGCGACAAAATAATACGGAATTGCATATTTAAGGGATAATCAGTCAAAAATGCCCAAAATCTCAAACCACATAATGGCACAATATCTGACTATCTAGCACGTTCCGGAATCAACTGCGGCCTCCAAATTATCATTTGGACATTTTATAAATCAATTTAAGTTACTTTCTCATTATTAAGTCAAATATCATTTTAAATTCATATGATATTAATAAGCATAACATTGCAATATTCACCCATGGTTATGATATATATATAGAAACACATAGTGAATATTAGCTTGTCTTAAATAAATTAGCATTCAAATCATAACCCAACACTTATATCTAATTATCATACCTAGTAATTAATATAAAATATGTTCTCATAAGCGAGGGTTATTACATACTCCCCCCCTTATGAGGGAATTTTGTCCCCAAAATTCAGGCGTACCTTATAAGAAAGGATGTGGATATTTCTCCCGCATCTCGTCCTCACGTTACCACGTTGATTATTTCTTATTGTGATGACTCCATTGAACTCTCACTAGGTACACCACACGAGACCTTAACTTGCGCTCCCCATACTCAAGAATAGCAACCGGTTGTTCTTCATATGAAACATCGGGTTGCAAGTCGATATCTTCAAAAGGGATGTGCCAAAGGGCACCCTCACATCTCCTATATTTCTTCAAAGACGTGACATGGAATACATCATGGATTTGCTGCAAAGGCACCGGTAAAGCAAGTTGATACACTACGGGACCAACTTTTGAAATAACTGGAAAAGGTCCAACGAAACACGGTGCAAGCTTTCATTTCTTCCCGAAACGTTTAATGCCCTTCATTGGAGACACTCGCACCAATACTTGGTCTCCAACCTCTAACTCCATGCGTCTCCTACCCATTTCGGCATAGATCTTTTGACGATCTTGAGCTATTCGAATGCAATTTCGAATAAGTTTAATCTTTGAAGAAGTGTCTTGGATCATTTCAGGTCCAAGAAATTTGTTATCACCCACTTCCAACCAACAAGCTGGTGATCTACATGGTCGGACATACAAAGCTTCATAAGGTGCCATTCCAATAGTGAATTGGTATGAGTTGTTATAAGCAAACTCAACCAATGGGAGGTATTGTTCCCAACTTCCCTTAAAATCAAGTATGCACATACGAAGCATATCCTCCAACATCTGGTTTACCCTTTCAGTTTGACCATCTGTTTGATGATGATAAGAAGAGATTAACTTCAACTCGATCCCTATGGCCTCTTGAAAACTTCACTAAAATTGGGACACAAATATTTTTTCTCGGTCAGAAACAATATTTAAAGGTACCCCATGAAGTCTAATGATCTCCTCGATGAACAATTGGGCGTAGCGAGCGGTATCATAATCCGTACTTACAGGCAAGAAGTGTGCCGACTTAGTTAAATGGTCGACAATCACCCAGATTGAGTCATGACCTCTCTGTGATCTAGGTAAGCCCGTAATGAAGTCCATCGAAATGGTTTCCCATTTCCATACTAGAATCTCCAACGGTTGTAACAAACCTGTCGGTCGTTGGTGGTGAATCTTAACCAACTGACAAGTAGTGCATTGGGATACAAACTCCGAGATATCCCTCTTCATACCAGCCCACCAATACTTACAGTGCATATTTTGGTACATCTTGTCCCCACCTGGATGTACCGTAAATTTTAACCCATGAGATTCCGCCATCACAACTGGTCTCAAGTCCCCATCTTCGAGAACAATAAGTCTTCCATGGAAGCGTAGTCCACCCTCCGAACCAATCGAGTACGACTCCACTCCCTCGGACAACAATCGATGTATATGGTCTTGACAACCTTTATCTCTTCCCTGGGCTTCCACAATTCTCACTACAATCGTAGGATGAACGGTCATCAAGAAAATGAATGCTCTTACCCCTTCATCCTCCTGACTGAGCTCTCTTCACTTAGCTTTCCACACATTAGCTAAGTCTCCCTCGGGCCTCCTACTCAAGGCATCCGCTACTATGTTCGCCTTTCTAGGATGATAATGGATATCAAATTGGTAGTCTTTCACAAACTCCAACCAACGACGCTGACGCATATTCAATTCCTTTTGGGAAAATAAATATTGCAACGATTTATGGTCGGTGAAAAGACTAAACTTTTCCCCCAAGAGATAATGCCTCCATATCTTCAAGGCAAAGACAACTACGGAAAACTCTAAGTCATGCACCGGATATTTCCTTTTGTGAGGCTTCAACTTATGAGAAGCGTAAGCAATAGCTTGTCTTTCTTGCTGAAGAACACCTCCTAATCCTTGAAGAGATGCATCGGTGAAGACTAGATATTCCAATATCGATTTTGGCAACGCAAGGCCTGGAGCCGAAGTTAATCTATCTTTTAGCTCATCAAATGCAGCTTGACATGAACTGTCCCAAACAAATCACACTCCCTTTCGAGTTAAATTCGTCAACGATCTAGCGATCTTTGAAAAACCCTTAATAAATCGACGGTAATAATCCGCCAAGCCCAGAAAACTACGAACCTCAGTGGGGGTCGTGGACTGACCCCACTCTCTCACTGCAATCACCTTGCCAGGATCCACAGATACACCCTGGGATGACACCACATGGCCCATAAATTGAACTTCCATTAACCAAAAGCCACATTTCACAAACTTTGCATACAATATGTGATCCCTCAATCTCTGCAGGACCAACCGTTAGTGAGTAGCATGATCAGACTATGTCTGAGAATAGACTAGGATGTCATCGATGAATACAATAACAAACTGGTCAAGGAAATCCCAAAACACCCTGTTCATAAGATCCATAAATACAGCAGGAGCATTGGTTAGCCCAACGGGCATAACTAAGAATTCATAGTATCCGTAACGGGTCAGAAATGTAGTCTTGGATACATCTTGCGCCCGTATCCTCAACTGATGATACCCCGTCCTCAAATCGATTTTGGAGAAGTATGAAGCTCCCCTAAGTTGATCAAACAAATCATCGATGTGAGGTAAAGGGTATTTATTCTGGATGGTGAATTTATTCAACTCCCTATAGTCCACGCATAACCGGAGAGAACCGTCTCTCTTCTTCATAAACAATACTGGAGCACCCCATGGCGATGTGCTACGCCTAATAAACCCCTGATCCAATAGCTCCTGAATCTGATCTCTCGACTCCCTCATCTACATAGGAGCCATTCGATACGGAGCTTTAGCAATAGGTCCAGTTCCCGGCATTAAATCAATCACAAACTCTATCTCCCTACTTGGAGGTAATCCCGGTATCTCCCGAAAAATATCTTCAAAATCTTTAACAATCGGAAGAGAATTTAGGGGAACCACAGCATCCCTAGATGCATCTTCCGCAATACAATATAAATAAGCACTCGTACTCCCTTCCATACAAGGCATAACAACCAGGAACATTTCTTGTCCCGGGACTGCAAAAACTATGCTTTTCCCATAACAATTTACTATCGCGCGGTATTTCACTAGACAATCCATCCCAATATTACATCGTACCCGACTATATCAAGGACAAGCAATTCGGCCTCGAAACACAAGTTAGCAAGATTAATCCCTACGTTTTACAAACAAAGAAAATCAATGAACCATCACCCATAGAGGATTCAATGCTAGTGAAGGTACTTTCAGCAGATTTTATCAAACCTGTGGTCTGGGAAAACTTCTAGAAATAAAGGAGTGTGTAGCACCTGTATCAAATAGTACTCGACCCATATGCCCATTAATCATAAACTTACCCTCGATTGTTGGAGGTATCGGAGGAGCTGGAGGAAGCATAGCCTCTTGAATATGGTAAACCCGTCCATACTGCAATTGCCCCTACTGAGGAGGAGCAATCGGATTAGGCGCCTAGGGCGGAAACTGTACATACGGTTGCTATGGGGCCCTAAGAAGATTCCCTCCAACCAACTGTGGACACTCCCTTTTATAATGGCCCAACTACCCATACTGAAAACATTTATTATCCGTATTCTCCTGATTCCTACCTTGATTGTTTCGAAATTGCACCACACCCCGGCCCTGCTGGCCCCTGCCTCCATTTCCACCTCTACCTCCCTGTTGTTTTTGTTGACCGCCTTGACCCGGCCTGTTATTATTATTATTGTTTCCACCATCATTAAACCCACCGAAACGTTGACGCTTGGACAAATCCCCTTGTTGAGGATCCCTATCTTTCTACTTGTTCCCCGAGGATTGGGATGAAGAAGATGTTCCCCCTCCGCTCCCATTTCCTCCCGATTTCACCACTAGCCCCATTATTGCAGCCCTCTTATTATTTTTGACAAATAATCTATGCTCTTGACAGTGAAGTAAAGAAGCATTCATCATTTCCCCATAGGTTACCAAAGATATATTTCCAAGCAAATGTTGTTTTATTCGCCAGTGCAAACCTCCTACAAATCTGGAGTTCCTCTTCGCTTCCGGAGTCACTTCATCCAGTATAAATCTTGCTAACCGGGTAAACTCCTCTTCGTACTCGGCAACCGATCTCTCCCCTTGTACTAAATCTTGAAGCTTCCTCTGAATCTCCCTTTGAACTGTGGGAGGGAAGTATTTTCCATCAAACCAAGCCCAAAAATTGGTGATTGACATTGTATCCCTTTGTTCAGGTGTCGTCATTGACTCCCACCAGTGTAAGGCCGATCCGACAAGATTAAAGGTAACGAGGATTTGCTTTTTCTTCTCACTACATTCCACCATCATAAGATTACGCTGCATGTCATTCTTCCACTGGTTTGCCTTTATAACGTCAGAACCTCCCTCAAATTCTGGGGGATGACCCTTTAGGAAAGAATATCTTACCCGTTCCCACTGAGAAGGTCCCATAGGAACTAGTACTTCTTGTCCTCTCGCTTGAGATTGTGGCATTTGTTGTGCCACTGCAGTCATTTCTGCATTAACAGCTTCGGCCACGATATTTGCCACATCAGCGGCACTGATATTCCCCGATGGCGATGGTGGAGGACCAACCTCATCCTCGACAACCCTATTGCGTCTAGCGGGACGTCCTCTCTTTGGCGGCATCTGAGATAGAGAAGAGATAGAGTTAGAATATTATAAAACAATCTAACTAGCAGAAGATCTCATACATAAGCAACAAGAAAATCCTAACATTGAGCTCTATATCAAAGAACGCTATGGTAGAACGTGACAAGTCCGCATACATCCTAAAGACTCTAGAACCTGATGCTCTGATACCATCTGTGACAACCGGCTATCCGAAATAAAGGGTGGCCACGCCTAAACCCCGATGAAATAGGAATCATAGATAAATACCATTCTCAGTATCACAATAATCATACAGAGTATCAGGAATAACCACACAATATTCCAGAAAATGGGTTATCAAAAATTTTAGTTTGTAATTTAAAGAAAACACTTTCAACAACCCATAATAGAAAAAGAGGATGGAAACTCCCACAACATATACGTGTAATCAAATAGATAAGAAAGGACCAAATGAAGCGTCGGTCGATACCATCCATACAACATACAATAAGTTCACGTGTTACATAATACATCAATTATACAATTACAACCATTTGGGACGAACGCCCGAATAAAGACTGATCTTAGTTAGAAAACAATAATATGGGCGTCTACACAAAATATCCCGTGATCCCCGTAAAATGTCACGGCTCCTCAAAAGACTTAGAGAAAAGATAGTCATTACGGGCGACCTTGCGGCGGAACACCTGAACGAATATAGAAGATACATACACAACAAGAAAACGCAGAACCGGTCAGAGGCCGGTTTTATATGATCACTAGATAAATGACAGGTATGACAATAATGTACATGTAAGCATGGATGATATTCGAGCATGGTAACATCATATAAATAACTAAGACAGTTAAATGATTATTAAAATAAAATTTAGTTATGCAAAGAAATAAAAGTACTTATAAGACTTTTTCATCTTTCATCATTTTCAATTCCATCTTCTTTCCATTCCTTATCAGGAATGCATTTATTACCATGTGCTCTTTATGGCACTTATCTCAATAGTATGCTATTTGTGGCATATACTTTGCTCTTTATGGCATTAATGTTCCATCGAGTCCAACTCGATAATATAATAGTTATAAATACAAATATAACGATTCTAAGACCGCTCGTCCGGGTTTCCCCACTGTGCGCGTCCCTAAATAACCATTATCTTCCAGGGCCTAACATAGGACAACCTGGGATCCTATCGCAAATGTCGGGAAGCTGCCATATGCCTGCGAGATAGTCAAAACCACACCCTAAATCTCCTAGCCATCGCAAAAAATATAAAACAAACACTCATATGGCCTAGGACTATATCCACCCGACATTCATTAGCCAGGGGGCTTCACCTCACGCACGGACTTCCCTTAAGATGGCATTTAGAGAGGTGTGTATCATCCATTTTATTAATTTCCATTACCTGATTTAGTAAATTATCATTTACTTTGCCCATTTTACATTTTATCAAATGCATTAAGGTTATCCGAAACTATACGTATTTCGTATCAGCATAACAACCTCGATCAATAGTTAGACTCCCCAAATAATTTTCCAAAGCCTCCTTTTTGGCTTCATAATAAACCATCAAGTCAAACCTAGATCAAAATAACTCCTAAAGTCTCCAAATTTGACTCTAAGATCTCTTAGGCTATTATAAAACTATACGAGAGAAGTAATGCTTGAACATTACTTTAAACCTCCTACCCTGAAATGAACCCTAGATGAACCCCTTCGAGTCTAGGGTGTCGACCAAACTCAACTAATACTCTAAGACCCTATATTTACTTCATTTAAGAGGGTCCCTAATTACTAGTCCTAAAGAAAAGGGTTAAAATTGAAAAAGAAAAGAAATTGAAAAAGTTCAGGGTTTTCGAGTCGATTCGACCTAGTCGGATCGATTCGGCCAGAAAATATGGGATTCTGCATAATTGTCGAATCGATTCGGACCAACCGAATCGATTCGGTCAGGAAGATTGAGTTTCTGCATAATTGTCAAATCGATTCGGACCAAGCCGAATCGATTCGGTTCACCCAACCCTCGAAACTGTCTAGCAACGAATCGATTCGGCCGGGCCGAATCGATTCGGTTCTGCAGAAATTCGTAATTTGGCTTATGGAGTCTTGGACTCCAAATTCATCCCAAACTCTAATCCATTCAAACCAACTCATTTATTGCCACCAACACAACATAAATGCTACTAATTACTACCATAAACCTCATCAAACAGCCAACATTATCTTCAATGGATCAAAACCCACAAATATACAAAGAAAACCCTAAAATAGCTAAACCATGGTTAATACATCATTATCATAACAAATCATTTATCTTAACCACAAATAGCAAGTAAAAAACTTGCCTCAATGAAGAAAATGCAGATTTTCTTGGTATGGGTGCAAGAATCCTTCTTAAATCTTCAATTCCCTATCTTCTCTCTACTCTTTCTCTTTCTCTCTTTAGTTCTCTAGGTTTAGGAAAGAAAATTAGGTGAATAGTGATTCCCACAAGACATAGGTCGTGCCTTTAGCCAAAATCCCAATTCAATTGATAAATTATTGCAATAAAATAATACGGAGTTGCATATTTAAGGGATAATCAGTCAAAAATGCCCAAAATCTCAAAGCACATAATGGCACAATATCTTACTATCTCGCACGTTCCGGAATCAACTGCGGCCTCCAGATTATTATTTGGACATTTTATAAATCAATTTAAGTTTCGGTCTCATTATTAAGTCAAATATCATTTTAAATTCATATGATATTAATAAGCATAACATATCAATATTCACCCATGGTTATGATATATATATAGAAACACATAGTGAATATTAGCTTGTCTTAAATAAATTAGCATTCAAATCATAACCCAACACTTATATCTAATTACCATACCTAGTAATTAATATAAAATACGTTCTCATAAGCGAGGGTTATTACATACTCCCCCCCTTATGAGGGAATTTTGTCCCCAAAATTAAGGCGTACCTTATAGGAAAAGATGTGGATATTTCTCCCGCATCTCGTCCTCACGTTCCCACGTTGATTGTTTCACATTGTGATGACTCCATTGAACTCTCACCAGGTGCACCACACGAGACCTTAACTTGCGCTCCCCATACTCAAGAATAGCAACTGGTTGTTCTTCATATGAAACATCGAGTTGCAAGTCGATATCTTCAAAAGGGATGTGCCAAAGGGCACCCTCACATCTTCTATATTTCTTCAAAGAGGAGACATGGAATACATCATGGATTTGTTGCAAAGGCTCCGGTAAAGCAAGTTGATACGCTACGGGACCTACTTTTGAAATAACTGGAAAAGGTCCAACGAAACGCGGTGCAAGCTTTCCTTTCTTCCCGAAACGTTTAATGCCCTTCATTGGAGACATTCGCACCAATACTTGGTCTCCAACCTCTAACTCCATGCGTCTCCTACCCGCATCGGCATAGCTCTTTTGACGATCTTGAGCTATCCGAATGCGATTTCGAATAAGTTCAATCTTTGAAGAAGTGTCTTGGATCATTTCAGGTCCAAGAAATTTGTTATCACCCACTTCCAACCAACAAGCGGGTGATCTACATGGTCGGACATACAAAGCTTCATAAGGTTCCATTCCAATAGTGAATTGGTATGAGTTGTTATAAGTAAACTCAACCAATGGGAGGTATTGTTCCCAACCGCCCTTAAAATCAACCGCCCTTAAAATCAACTGCCAAATCTAGGAGGTCGGGTTAGGTGAGACAAAAATCGGACAAAAGTGGATTTTGTTTAAATACAAATTATGTAATTAAGTTAGCTTATCCTTCAAGAAAGTTTTTATGGTCATGACTACTCTGACGTTGTAAAATGATTTTCAGTTATATGGATTTACAATGATGACTCTGAAATTAAAACTTGTGTTTATGGTTTCGTTAAATTAATCATGGCTTGACTCAGTTTGACTTTCAAAAATAATTATATGTAACTGGGTTTGCATGTGTAAAAAATTCTATTTTTCTATCCACGACGGAGGCCGAATACATAGCCGCTGGGAGTTATTACACTCAACTCATTTGGATGAAACAAATGTAGGAATATTACAGTATTCCTTAAGGAACTATGACTATTTATTGCGACAATACAAGTGCAATTCATATTTCTTGTAATCTCGTTCAACATTCTAGAAGTAATCATATTAGGATCCGTGAAAATTTTATTTGAGAATTGGTTGAAGAGAAAATCGTTTCCTTAAGCTTCATAGGCTCCGATCAACAATTGGCCGATATCTTTACCAAACCTCTAGATGCCCTTAGGTTTGAAAACCTTAGCATATCCATTGGGGTTTTCTCCATTGATTGAGATCGAAGTCGTCTATTTAGTTTAGGTTGCGTATCATGCCTATCTTTTTACCTGTAAACTAGATTTTATTTTGTAGATATTTTCTTAAACATATCCAAAAATATTTTTATTTTTTTTCATTTTAAGGAAAAAGGGAAAGGTTAGAAAGGCTTTCATAAATTTTGTCCTTTGGGTTTTATGTTTGATCTATTCGGATCACTATTACATTTCATTTTCATGTGGCTTGCGATGAGTAGTTCATACGGACTTCGTTTCACTTGTGCACATCGATGCTTGTTTATGATATATATTTCTATGATTGCCTCATATATATGCCTTCTTGCACACACTTTTCAAGGAATATTGAGGATTTCTTCTTGGCATTTCACTCGTGCGATGAGATTTGATATTGTCTTATAAATTTTAGTCACCTCTCTTATAAGCAATCGAGCTTGTGCATGATAATCCATAGCTCAGATTTAAACAAAATGTAAGATTATTCATTTGGTTGTCTGTTATTAGTAATGGACTTGACCTACGAAAAACAAAAAGGTTTTACGTGAATAGCCTCCATTTTCATTATATTAAAAGAGCCTAAATGTATTGCGGCGTTGAAAAAATGATATTTATAGCGAAGAGCAAAATTATCTAGCTTGATTGATAATTCAAAAGAAAGTTCTAAAACTTAAGTTTTTAATGGGAGACATAAGTTGAAGATCAATGGGCATGCACATTCAATCGATATATTGCTTTATATTTGAAAATGCAGAAGCCCCAAATTTTAAAAATGATTCAAAAATAATTTCCTTTAATGCGGAATATGGATGGTTCAAATTTAACTAACACAAACTACAAATTTTAATTCTTTCAAATTAAAATTAAACTAAACCAACAAGTGAAATTAAACAATTTAATAAATAAAATTTTCACTTAAACCAACTTAATTCAACCCAAGTCCTAATAATTTGCCTTACAAGATTAATTCAATTTTCTATTTAGGCCAAACCAAATTTTTTCAAATTAAATTATCTTGACTCGAATTAAATTAATTTAAACTTCACCCAAACATATTTTAGCACCGAATAAAATGTAATTGTGATTTTTAAACTTATTTTTGTCTTTTTAACCTAAGCATGCATTCTAGGTTAAATGCATGATAAAATAAAATCACAACCACTACAGGGCGATGTACGAGGAAAACCCAAATGGGAAAAACCTTGGATGGCCCTAGCCTAACAAATTCACTAGATATGGTTTTACAGTTGTAAGACAAATGACTTAATACACTCGACTTGACTCCCTTAAAGCCCCGACCCTTTCTCTTGCAAAAACCTCCGTCTAGCAATAACTCCAGAGTCCACCAGAATCTTGGAATCCACCAATGGAGTCACAACCCACCGTCAACCACACATGGTGCCTTTCACCATGTGAGAACACCGCAGCGAAACACATGTCTTCCTTTTGAGGGTAGTGAAGAAACCCAAACAATCTCCTTCAAATGATTGAGAATAAAATAGGTGCCAAACTATATCCAAACAAAGATATATAGAGAGAACTTGGATAAAAACTAAACAAATATTTTGGGTGTAAAACACTTGGGTTTTCTTAAGGTTAAGCATTTTTAACAAGAACCAAGGAGACTTTTTATTAGAAGAATTAATCTCTCAAAACTCTCTAAGAGATGGAAAAAGTTCTATTTAAAAATTTGTTTCCCGCACAAAATATATCAAGTTCAAGTTAGTGGAGAAAAGGGAAAAGTGGGTGGTTGAAAAACAAAACAGACGAAGAACTGACGAAACTCAAATGTCGGTTGAAGTTTCGTTCGAAGGACATTTTGAACCAGAATTCAGAAAAAATATGAAATCTCGTTCGAACGAGGTCGTTCGAACGCACTTTCTAATGAGATTTCAGGCCATGGTCCTAGAAAATTTCGATACGAACGCGTGGCCGCCAGTTTCTTATTTTTTTTAAATTTTTCTTGGATTTGATACGATTTTTCTATGGAAAAGTGTCCGAGAACAAAATCTTTAGAACTATGAATACAAAAATAAAATTAACAAAAAAATATTAACACCCAAAATAAATTTCCAAGATCCTCTCTCTCTCTATATATATATATACTATTGTATTCATACCTTTAGGAGATATTTGAATCCACATGTTGATGATGTGAAACTTGGCACGAAAATCAGCAAGAATATATTCTTCAATTTGTGGCCGCTACATCTTCAACATGCACTTGTCATAGGCTTGAAAGCATACAACCTAAACATTTTATCCTATAACACAAATTGTTTTGTCTAGAATTATGCCAATACTACAAATTGACTCGATTGGAAATTTGTCCTTACAAATCTTCTCCTTTGGCTATTCCGGGACAAAAGCAAACCAAAAATCCTAAAGGGACATCAAGCTCGTCTATACACAATAACCCACCTAAAACAAAATAAAATACAGATAGTATGACTCGACCAAAGAATAAACTGCTTTGCCATTTAATGATGTCACTAAAAGAAA
Source organism: Sambucus nigra (assembly GCA_949130495.1). Classification (NCBI taxonomy): domain Eukaryota; kingdom Viridiplantae; phylum Streptophyta; class Magnoliopsida; order Dipsacales; family Adoxaceae; genus Sambucus; species Sambucus nigra. The sequence continues at coordinate 176,896,431 of OX422218.1, read as the reverse complement.
TCCTGCACACTTAAGCAAACCCTTAAACGCATGGGGAATATCAAAGTATTAAATGAAATTTAAATAAATACCCCCTAACTTAATTCTTCCCCTTTATCTAACATTGATCTACCTAGAAAGACATCCCCCCCTAAGTTCCTAAATTAAAAGGATTAGACACCATTTCTCCCCCTTTTTGTTCAGGAATAGACAAAGGTTAAAGAAGTATAAAATTACTTAGTTCTCCCCCAGTTAAACCAAATACCATTTCTCCCCCTTAAAACTACACAAGGGATATAAAATATGGGAAAATAAGTAAAACATGATGGTGCATAAAGTAATAAGAACATTAAAGCATGTGGGCAACAATGAAGCACAACTAATCCATACTCAAGATTAAATGATATCAGCAACGATCCGATTACAAAAATTGATACCAACTAAAATGTATTCAACAAAAGCATGGGATATCAACAAAAATTCGCAACAAGATAGAGACCAATTATGAATTAAGAGCATAAATGGACTATATAGCATGGCAAAGACTCAAAACAAATAAAATATCATTTATATGTATACACAATATATACAAATTATTTACAAGCACACACACACAGATATATATATATATATATATATATATATATATATATATATATAGACACACAAATGACACAAAATAAAATAACATAAGTTTTTCACACTCTTTTGGCAAAAATGTGTCATATGGAAATGGAAGTGAAGGGGCGTGAACGAGATACCAATGAACTAAGACCCAATCACTTAAACATGTTCATGGAGTTCTTATTTGATTGCAAAACTTTATCAACTAAGATTTAGACTTATGTGATAAGATAAAGTGAACTCTATGAACAAACAAGCATAATGCATACAACCCTAGTATATTGATGATTCTACAAATAAATAGAGTCATGACAAAAAAGCGCAACTAGGATACAAGGACATTGTGTAAAACTGTTGATATTGCCATCCAAACTCCCTCAAAATACGCAAATCATTCTTTTGAATGAATATATCAAACTACACAAAACAGGCCTTGGCTAAATATTTTTTTTATTTTTCTAATGCCATATTTTTTTAGGCCTTTGGACCACGTATTTCTTTTAGGTCCATGGCAAATGGTGGCTTACCCGCAAAGGATAATGTTTCCTTTCGGAGCCCTTCCCTGTGCACATTCATATATCATTTTTTATCACACAAATCTCACGTGCAATGGATTTAACATGCACAAATCCTCCTAGGTCACAAGATATATAGATGACTAGATTGGTAGGAGAACACCTCACAAAGCCCTAATATACATGTGAAGTTAAAATTCAAAAGAGCTCGTGCATGTGTGTGAAAAGGCATATAAAAAGTGAATCCATTAATCAAGTCAAACCTAAACTACTCCATGTAACCATGACACATAAAACTTTAAGGATTGAAATTTTTAGCCAAATGTTCAACCCCATGGAAGCGGAACGATAGGATTCAAACACAAACATATGCCACAAAAAGGTGTGTAAAACTAAAATACACAAAAAAAATTCTTTTTGAGTTTTTGAATTTTTTGACCAAACACACAAAAATATCTACTCAAAAGACAAACAAAAGTTATTTCAATTTTTCATTAAGCCTAAATAACTCATAAAGGTAAAATACAAATGATAAACAAAATCTTTTTGTATTTTTCAATAATTATAAACAAAATAAAATAAATACAAAAGATAAACAAGTCATAATTTTAGCAAGGCATATATGATGAGCCATGGACTAGAAAATTGCGAACAAGCATACAACTAGCATGAACATATAGCATGAAGAATACAAGCTAGAGTATGTAAACATGCAAGTAATCACCCATAAGATATAGCATGTGATGAGTCATGTGCAAGGATGCGAGAATGAACAAGTCTAACATATAGTGCCTCTAAAACTAAACATAGACTTCGTAGGACCTCTTCTAAGATCAAAATAAAATGACCTAAGGTGACCTTTCCTACCACAATGCGAGCATGTGTAAACATGAGGAATGTAACCTAAGGTGTGGCCTTTTCTAACCTCCTTAGATAAAGTTGACCCTCTAAAACAAACTATGGTCTTGGCTTTAGAAACAGAAGCATTAAAACAAGAGGAGCGAGAACCACTACAACAACTACTTGAGTTTAGTAAATCATTTTTCAATTTTAAAATTTCAGACTCAAGTAATAAATTCGACTCTTTAATTTTTTGGGACTCCTTCTTTACATTTTCTATATCCCTTAGAAGGTTATCATGCTCCCCCTCAATGTGAGCAAACTTTTCCCTCAGAGTCTTTTCATGTGCCGCAAAATCATTTATTAAAATATTTTCTTCATACGCACAAACTTTAAAAATTTTAAGGTCCTTTAACTCTTTTTCTAAAATGAGGACTCGACTATCACTCTCTTTCTTGAACATTTCTAAAATATTAAAATTGCAATTAAAGTCCACGAGCTTTTCACGGAAGATATCTCTTTGAGTTTGGGAGATTTGCAAAAATTGAATTTTAGATTTAAAACCAAAAATTTCATTTTCAAGAAATTTAATTCTTTTTGCAAATCTCAAAGTTAATTCCGTTAGTTTCTCATTTCGACTCAAAATCTCATTAAACATCTCTCGAATATCAAAATCTTCATTATCACTAAAAACATACAATTTATCACAATGATTTCCCATCGAGAGATACAAACTAAATTGAAAGAGAGATATATGAACCACCTTTAAAACAGGGCACACAAAATTTTAACAGCGGAAAAAGGATTTTTAACGCGATAATTTAGTGCTCCGGCTCTGATACCAATTTGAAAATGCGGAAGCCCCAAATTCTAAAAATGATTTTAAAATAATTTCTTTTAATGTAGAATATGGACGGTTAAAATTTAACTAACACATACCACAAATTTTAATTTCTTTCAAATTAAAATTAAGTTAAACCAACAAGTGAAATTAAACAATTTAACAAATAAAATTTTCACTTAAACCAACATAATTCAACCCAAGTCCTAATAATTTGCCTAACAAGATTAATTCATTTTTCTATTTGGGCCAAATGAAATTTTGTTATCTTGACTTGAATAAAATTAACTTAAACCTCACCCAAACATATTTTAGCACCAAATAGAATGTAATTGTGATTTTAAACCAATTTTTATCTTTTTAACCTAAGCATGCATTCTAGGTGAAATGCATGATAAAATAAAATCACAACCACTACATGGCGATGTACGAGGAAAACCCATATGAGAAAAACCTTGGACGGCCCTAGCCTAACCAATTCATTAGATATGGTTTTATAGTTATAGGACAAAAGACTTACTACACTCGACTTGACTCCCTTCAATCCTCGACACTTCTTCTTGCAAATACCTCCGTCTAGAAAATAACTCCAGAGTCCACCGAAATCTTAGAATCCACCAATAGATGCACAACCCACCATCAACCACACATGGTGCCTTTCACCATCTGAGAACACCGCAGTGAAATAGAATCTTCCTTTTGAGGGTAGTGAAGAAACCCAAACAATCTCCTTCAAATTATTGAGAATAAAACAAGTGCCGATATATGGAGAAAACTTGGGTAGAAACTAAACAAATATTTTGGGTGTAAAAGACTTGGTTTTATTCTAAAGGTTAAGCATTTTTAACAAGAACCAAGGAGACTTTTTCTTGGAAGAATTAAGATCTCAAAACTCTCTACGAGATGGAAAAAGTTCTATCTAAAAAGTTATTTCCCGCACAAAATATATCAGGTACATGTTAGTGGACAAGAGGGAAAAGTGGGTGGTTGAAAAATAAAACTGCCAAAAAACTGACGAAACTGAAATTTTGTTTGAAGCTTCGTTCGAATGACATTTCGAACGAGAATTCAGGAAAAAAATCTGAAATCTCGTTTGAAATCTTGTTCGATCGAGGTCGTTCGAACGACCTTTCTAACGAGATTTCAGGCCATGTTCTAGAGAATTTCGATACGAACGCATGGCCGCCAGTTTCGTATTTTTTTTATTTTTTTGGATTTGATACGATCTTTCTACGGAAAGGTGTCCGAGAACAAAATCTTTAGAACTATGAATTAAAAAAATAACAAGAAAATAATAATGCCCAAAATAAATCTCTGAGCTTATATATATATATATATATATTAATGCATTCATACCATTAGGAGAAATTGTAATCCACATGTTGATGACGTGAAACTTCGCATGAAAATCGGTAAGAATATATTCTTCAATTTCTGAACGCTACATCTCATTGGCTTGAAAGCATAGAACATGAACATTATATCCTATGACACAAATTGTTTTGTCCGGAATTAAGCTAATACTACAAATTGACTCGATTGGAAATTGGTCCTTACAATATTTGTGACAACATTGGCTAGAGAATCATCAATCTTCTATGCGTTTTGCTCTAGTGATTTAGTGTCCTATAGTATTTCCTTTTTGGACACAAGTCATATGTGAGTGCATATTATGTTTATATAATTTTTTGCATTTTTATCTTATGTGTTGTCTTAGGTCATTCTCTTAATCGTATTGTTCACGCCCCTTCATTTCCGCTCCCACGGTTTGAATATGTCAACACTTCCTAGGAAATTTAAAAACTTCATTTTGGCAAGTTTCTGACCTTCGCTGGCCCTTTTCTAAACTAATTTCTTATTTTTCTTAAATTTTTAAGGTTTTTAAACTCTTTTTTTCATCAGTAATACTTGTTTGAACAAGTTTTCTAACGAAAATGTCCCCAAATTTCATGTTTTATCGTTCGAAGTGTCGTTTAAACATTGTCGTTCGAATGATCTTGTAACGAAAAATCCCACGAGCCAGTCTTTTTGTTATTTAGCTATTCGAACAAAGTCGTTTGAATGACTTGTCTCGTTCAAACGAGCTGAGTTTAATTTAGGAAGTTCTTTCCTCTTTTTCTGCCATTTCATTTTTTAAGGTTGATTTCCCTTTCTCATCTTTCCCACGTTCTTCCCTCCTCTTTTCTTCTATCAATTACCCACGATCTCCATTTCTCTTATTTCCCTCTCTACATGTTTCTCCTACAATCCCTGACCTCAAGTCCCATTAACCCCATTCCATACCTTCATAACCTCCATTTTAATCCAAAACCCTCCTTAAATCAAGGCATCCAAGTTCTTCATATTTTTCCTATTCTTCACGGTATTTTTTCTTTATTTCTCTTATATTTTTTTAGATATATATGTGTGTCATTGGGTATATATTTTTTTTTCAGATTCCACTTTTGTCCAACATGCAAACCCAATCCCATGTATATATGATTTTATTTTGGGGCTATATCTTATATACTTGAATTTCTAATCCTTTTGTGTTTCCCCTAATTAAGTTTGAGTTCCATGAATATTATTCCATTTTTTCAAAGTTCAAATTTTTAAAATTAATTTCATGGACTTACACTTAATTTATTATTTTTTATTTTTTAATTTCTACAGTCTATATATTTTGTTTACTGCTAAAGGAGGTTGGGCTTGTGGTTGTGTTTGGTTTTATTATTGGTGTTTTGCCGTTCATATGGCTTTATCATCTGGGTAAGTTCTAGTTTAGTACCTCATTATGCCTAATCGTAGTCGCCATACTCGTCGCATCAGCGACTCCCCTGAGGAACTTTCTTCCTCATCTTCCTCTTCTTCCACCTCAAGTGAGAAAACCAACATTGATGCATTCATTATGAATCTGAAAAAGCGTTCGAAGAACCTAGAAAATCATACCTAGTACCATTTTCAAGGGTTTGCCACTCGTTCCTATGTTCGAGAAAAAATAATGAAACTATCCACTCTAGCTGGAACTTTCGTTTACTCATGGATTTCTGATTTCGGGTGGGACTCTCTATTCAATCTTACTAACCCTATTTTCCCCTCCCTTATTTGAGTATTTTATTTTAGGATGCGAGTGCTTGAGGATCATCTTTACGCTGTTGTGCGAGGTAGAGAAGTCACAATTTCTCCTGAATCCATCGCACGCCTTGTGTCGTCACCCCGTATCACCAATCCTTCCTATCCTTGGCTTCCTGATACTCGCCCTGCCACTAGTCTTATAATGAGCACAGTATGTCGCATTGTTCAACCCGATACGGTTACAATTTTTCATCAAAATTTAAATCCAGATTTCAGGGTCCTTAACTGGATTGTGTGTGCCTGTCTCATACCCCGTGCCAACTCTACTCAAATTTCTAAACTTTACGTGGACCTCATGTTTTCTATAAGCATTAGAGTTGCTATCGACCTCCCTGCTTTCATTTTTATGGTTATTAAAGTTGTCAAGGTCAATCCCTTAGGTCCCGTTCGACAAGCGCTTCCATTTACTATAATTATTATTCTCCATTGCCTTGATGCTGGCTGCCCTTGTCTTCCCTTAGATATCTCGGTGACTTATTTTCAAAATATTGATATGACCTCCGTTGGTCACTCTCTTGGTCACCTACCTTTTGATACTCCACACCTCACTATATCTCACTCTGCATCCTCCCAATCTGCCACTTCATCCAACCTATCTCCATATAGACCATCCTCTTCTCGTGCTCATCCGCCCATTGACTTGGAGGATTTTAGGTTCATTCGCACATAGGTGGAGCAGATCAAGAAAATAGGTGCCAACATAGGGCCATTATGCAGGAGCATTTTACTTATCATGCAGCAAGATCATGATGCTCAGGATCGTCGGGAGGAGGCTCAAGCTCGTCGAGATGAAGCCTAGGCTCGTCATGATTCCATCCTTATTGAGCATCTTGAGGATATTCGTTGCATGGAGATGCATCGTGGTGCAGGCTCCTCCGGTACCGGATCCCTTTCTAATGATTCCTCCCATGACGCCCTAGCTCCGTGATTTTCATTATGTTTAGTTTGTTTCAAACTTTGTACTTATGAGAGCGAGAGGATAATAGATGTATTTTTATCTCACTTGTACCAACTTATGCACTTTTTTCTTGCTTTCTTAGATGGATATTATTTTCTCTACTTTGGATATTTGGTTTTCATATTAATGGTTACTTCTAGCACGTTCCTGTTTTGTTCTTTCATTGGATATGTGGATTATTGACATGTGTGGGATATTATGTTGTTTCTTTTTCATTTATTTCGCTTGTCATATTCTCTAACAATGCAGGTTTGATTATATCCCTTTGTCTTTTTCGGATGAAAAGGGGGACAAACATTGATAGTGGGAGTTTATTGTTAGGGGGCGTTTAACATGTTTAACAAAATTAGTGTAGTTTACCATGATTTACATGATTAGTTTAACATGATTTAATCTCTCTATTTTCCCCATGCATTTTATTCCCTATTATTTCATGTGTGTAGGCGTTCATTTGCAAATATAATGCCTACTTCTATCTAGCCTTTGTAGTCAGTCGAGTCTGTCAGTTTGTATTTTTTGGCGGTTTTTGGGATGGGCTTTAGAATTGGCTTAATGGCTGGCTTAGAAAATTTAGTCTTCTTATGTTAATTTATTTTATGTTTTTTCCCGTAATAGCTAAAGGGGGAAATTTGTAAAGAAAAATTCCCAATCGAGTCATTTGTAGTATTGACAATATTCCATTGGAAAAAACATCTTTGGGTCATATCGAGTCATCATCTAACATACATGAAGAATTTGGGCATCTGACTTTTCACGCATCATCTAATTGCCTTCTCGGTCTCTTTTCCCAAAAGGTATATGACCCTAATACAATTTTATGTGTTAGAGTTAATTTTAATCTAATTAAAATGGTTATGGAAATTTTTTTGATTAATTTTAATCATTTTTAGAAAAATTGAAATTCTCGTTCAAAGTTGGCACAGGTCGTTCGAACGACCTGGTTCTAACGAAACTTGCCAAAATTCCCTGAATTATCGTTAGAAGTTTCGTTAGATATGTCGTTCGAACGAATATGTTCTAACGAAGTTTCTAACGACTTGACTTTTAATTCCCTGACTTGTCGTTAGTAAACTCATTCGATCATAATCGTTTGAACGACCTCATTCGAACGGGTTTTGTTAGTTATGATTTTTTTTTTTATTTTTCAGCAGTTTAATTTATTAACTATTTTGGTCCACTACTTTTCTCGGATCCATATATTGAACAAAAATACAGTTTTTGAATAATGAACTTACACTTTGAAAAGAACAATTTGACATTATCCTTTTTAAGAAAAACTTTCTCCAACACATTTTGATTTGGAGTGAACACATTAAAGATCAAAAACCCCATACTTTCTACCTTGAATTCATCATGAACATATGTAGTGGTTTTCTTCTTACTAGTTAATTGGAGACAGTTATTTGGCCTTCGATGGATACCAAGACACGAGTAGTGTTGTACAACATATTGGAGCTTTGTGTACTACAAACGAAGGTAGAGGAGACGGCATCAGCAAGTATTAGTGAGTCAAGTCTGTAAGTCTTTGGAGTCCCTTTGTAAAACCTTTATTTGTAGTGTATTTGTCTAGGCCCACCGTCCGAGGTTTTTCCTATTTGGGATTTCCTCATACATCGGCGTGTTGTGGTTGTGATCTCTTATTTTATATTGAATAATCACCTAGATGTATCTGTAGGCTAAAAGGATAAAATTTGGCTTAATTTATATCTCCTACTTAAATTGAAAATTCCCACAACCTACTTCATTATTGTACTTGCTAACTTAGGAATTTAAAAAGAATATATAAATTGGAATATTTCTATGTTTTCCTTATTTTATAATGGTGTGGTGTGTGTATTCTACGAAATAATTTAAGTCAATATAGCCTTGCAACATTAGAAAACTAACTCCAAGATATATTGGACCCTTCACTATTATTAAGCTCATTGGCTTTGTATCCTCTCAGTTAGAATTACAAGTGACGTTATCCAATATTTATAATGTATTCCATGAATACCAGTTACGTCAGTATATTCTAGATCCAACCCATTTATTACACCCATCCACGAATTTGAAAAATGCCCCATTCTGATTTTAGACCCTCGGGAGAAAAAGTGATTTGGGAACATGAAAATCAACAAGAAGCTACATGGGAACCAAAATAACCAATGAGAAAATAATACCCTGATCTTTTTAAAGGTAAAATTCGAGGAAGAATTATCTTTTTAGCTACGTAGATTATAACACTCGTACATTTTAATCGAGATAAATAGTACCAACAACTAAATAAAATTCCCAATATATCCTTTATATGTTATTCAAAATGAAAAAAATTCCAACAAAGATGAAACTACATCATTTAACTTATAACTTTGTTTAACTACCCAAGTACCCCGTGAAGTTTTAAGTTTATAAATGTAACTCTTGAACTTTTCAAACAAGTAGAATTTGACCTATACTTAATCCCTAGACCCAATCCTTATATCAAATTAAACATTTAGACTTCAACTAATTAGAATTTATAATCCTTGCCCCTAAACTTTCATGAAATTACAATAATATCCTTAAAACTTAGAAAAATCGCATATTTAATACCAAATAATTATAAAAACTTCAAACCAAGGACCAAAACTTATAACCCATCATTTATAGATTACCTCACTCCCACATTAGTCTCCACATGGACAGAAGAAGCCAAAATCACATGGTTAGACCACGTAACCTTGTGTAGTTCAAGTTTACATAACTTTATCTTCTTAAACAAAGAAAGAAACAATCTCATTTCTTCTCTAATGATCTCCCCTCACCTCATACTATAAATCCCCAACAATTAGCAGTAACAAACCCCACCCCTTGAGCCTGACCAAAGTTCAAAATTTCCCCTCCAACTGGTATTCTATCATTTTATATGTGAAACTTCGTTCTTTCAATTCCAATAGTTTTCTGTGTTGTTAGTAGACTCATATCAATCAAAATAACCAAACTTTTACATCCAAAACATCCTCTGTTCAAGGAAATCACAAAAAATGCGTTAAAGCTTGAGATTTAATGGTGGAATTTGATTCCTAAACTCTAAACCAATTTCAAAATGAGCAATTGGTTTCTTATGAACTGGGAAGCTCAAGTGCAATGGTCATTTTTAAAAACTCATAGGTTTTGCCTCAATTTCTTGAAGGTATTTTCTGTTTCAAAAAAATGAAAATTTTAAATTCTCCCTAACCAGAACACCTCAATCCTTCTAACAAAAACCGAATTCTTCCTTCGGATAGTAGAAACAAAACCACATTCATAAAACCCTTTGTTATATTCAGTAAAGCTTCGAGAGTTTGGTCAAAATTTTTGAAAAACACACAGTATTTGTAACTTGATTAATACTGAACGCCAACCTATAAAACTTATATTTTTGGATTCCTTTTGAAAAATTAGGTTGGATTAGTTCAGGAATCATATCAAATGGTTTAGAAAATTAGGAGTTATTCACGCTAAAAGTTTTCTCAAACCTAGGTCAATCGTCGAGAGGTTGAAGATGAACTTTTCAGCTAGAAATCTTAACTAGACACTGCGTGAAAATTTTCTAATTTTTTTCCTAATATTTTTATGAAAATGTTCTGGTCAAATTGGTATAAGGTGAGGATGTGTTTGGTCAATCCTAGCTCAAGTTATAAAAAATTAGGATTTTAGGTTATAAATATTTTCTTATAATTACAAACTGACCCCTCTTGAGTTTTTCAAGTTAGGAATTTTAAATCCCTTTTTTTTATAATGTACTTTGTTAAATTTTGAGTAAAAATTTTTCTACACCAAGTTTTTAATTTGACCCTAAGCCTTAGATTTTAGAGCTCTAAAAATATTTATCAATTAGCCACCACAAACACACTTTTCTTAGTTTATTTTCAGCAAACCAACATTATTATCAACCATACTAACTTACAAAAGTATTTGTGTACAGATAATCAAGTACCGGACCCTCCCAATCTCCTCTTCAATGATACTTAGGCTCGTCCGATAATACATATAAGTATGTTTTACCCTTTTAATAGTAAATTTTAGCGCATTTGTTTTACTTCTATTTGATATCACTATGTGATAGCCCTACTTGATTCCTAATATGGGTAGAAATCACCATACTAATATGTTATTATATCTGTGGTTAAATTCAAATTGTGATCAATTGGATCAATTTTAACCCTTCTCACCTAATAATTAATATCATGAACCTTATACCTTTGTGGATATTATTTATTGAAAGAAGCATTAATATTAACCAGGAAGTAGACTACTGTGTTGTCTTACAAAATTTTTCTATTTGGCCTAACGTCTCAGATGTTTGAAGGCCTGAATTTTAAATACATACGTATGAGTTCACCTTTAATTGTGTGCCTAGCCGATTACTTTTATCCAAAGGTTTTGGATTCATTATAATTTGGTTATGCTAATGACGCTTTGCTTATTTCTATTCCCGTTTGTAATCTGGTAAGTATGGGATTGTCAACTTATATTCTTTAAATTTCTCATTATAAAAATTTGTACCATGTTGTTATACCAAATAGTGAATCATATACACATTCCAAGCTTTTATCTAGCTATAATTTGTTATAAAATTGGTGAGATCTTCTTAGTATATTTTTGCTAATCCCTTTTTCCTACAGATGTTCATGGAGAAAGAGGATAGTCACCCTCCCTTTTGTGATATACACAAGCCACATGTTTGCGTATTTAACTATATGGGTGGAGACTAAAGAAGATTGGATCTAGGAGTGGAATTTTTCAATTACCTATTTTATTTTTCTCTTTAAGAATTGTGACACCCGGCCTAATAAAATACCGGGCGATCACTCATGTATGAAATTAAAACAAGAGTCACATATGGTTCATTCTTAACATCACTCTCGAAAACCAAATTAATTACTAATAACCTATTAGGTTGGCGTCAAAATTTTATTTAACTAATCTTTTTAAAAAAATTATTTAATTAAACTCGAGGATGCAGTCTCTCAATGCTATCATCTTCCAGGGAATTACTCACATTCCATCCTGGGTACGATCGGTCGGACTAAATAACACCGATATGATAAAAACCAAATCACAACATATGCGAAGCGGTCATAGTTCCTCCCCGAAAATGAGACGAAACATAACCACCACGTCTCACCCCTTATAAAAATCACAAAATATAACAATGGACGCTATGACCTAGGGACTATACGCTCCCTGCTCCTCAAGCCAGAAGCCTCACCCACATCGTGCAACTTCCCATGATAGGGTATGTTTCACACACACACACACACACACACACACACACACACATATATATATATATATATATATATATATATATATATATATATATATATATGCCATTCACACATAGATATATACACATGTTTGTGGGTACCCGAAATTAGAATGATGGGCCTAGACGAGTAGCCCAATTGTAGCGGCCCAAAGTCCACACCCCCCATATCTTAATCGGTTATGATTTAGTCTTCTCCCATGTTCCCGTTAAGAGGGGTTCTAGGAGAAGATGGAAAACGTGCGGGAGTCCAACACCCCCACTCCCTGAAATGGACATGTATATAATAAACCCTAGGTTCGGGGAAAAGGACACGGTAGTCTCTGTAATCACTCTCCAGAGTATATAGAAATAATACTGACTACACCACCGTGGACGTAGGCATTTTCACTGAACCACGTACATCTCTTGTTGTGTGATTGGCATTTTGTATTCCTTATTATGCTTGGTGATTGCACTTCTATGATCTCTTTGTGTTGAATAATAATTGTCACCACAATTGGCGTCGTCTGTGGGAACGTTTAACTTCCCTGAGAAATCCCACACCCAGAAAAGAGTTCAAAATGTCTGGTCAGAGTAGTAATGCTCCCCAAGCAGGTGATATCCAAGAACCACCTGCTCCTCTCCAGATTTGATCTGAAGTTCGGCGTTCAGATCAGAAGGCTCACTTAGAAAGGCCAGCCTCAGAAGAAAACCAAGGACCAGTGAGGTCCACACATATATCTAGGCTGATTGATGCATATGAGGCGAGGCTCCATGAGAATAGGGAGTCTTCTTACAAGCACGAAGATGAGAATGCTTGACTAAAAATAAGATTAGAAAGAATGGAGAGAGAACTATATCATGGTACCAAGAGACGTCCATACCGCACTCCTAGCCCTCAAGCGAGCAAGTCTCGCAGCCGAGGAAGCAGCCGCAGGCGCGGTTCCCAGAAAGCTAAGGGAAACAAGTCAGAGGATGACTTGCTCGAGGAACTGCGACTATCTCATAAGGACAGGAGCTCGGATCGTATCAACGAGAACATACGAAGTCTGGTCCGAAGGGAGATGGACCAACACCCTGCACATCACGATACCAGATCGACCCGAGAACTCGCTAGGCGAGCTCTCAAAACTCAGATGAAATCACCTTTCTCGAGGGAAATAGAAGAAGTGGAAGCCCCCAAGAAGTTTGCTATTCCAAGGTTCAAGACTTATGATGGAAAGACCGATCCCATTGATCACATCAGGAAGTACCGGCAAGACATGACTCTCGGGAATAATTGAGACGCAGTAATGTGCCGAAAGGCTCCCCCACCGGTCCATCAGGAGTTTTAAGTCCCTGACCGAGCTCTTTAGGACCCGATTCATTACTAGTAGCTCCCATCCCAAAAGGATGGATGCTTTGTTGACAATGAAAAAGACGCCTCAAGAGAACCTCCATGACTACACGAAGAGGTACTGGGAGTTATTCAATGAGGTCGAGGACTGCTCGGAGTAAGTGGCAGTGGCCTCTTTCAAAATTGGGCTACCCAGCTCTTCCCTTCTGTACCAGTCCCTAACGAAGAAGGAAGCCATGACCATCGACGACCTAATGGCCCGCATCGAGAAATATGCCATGGTGGAAGATGTCACCCGCCTCAGCACAGGGGAAAATGGTCAAGCTAAGCTCTCTGCCAAGGGCAGTGACAAAACTGAGAACCAGAAGAAAGGAGGAAAGAACGGGGGCAAAAATGGTTCCAAGAACAGAGGCAACAATGATGTGTCGAAAGCATTTCAGGCGATCAACACAGTCTTCAGAGAACCAATTTACAAAATTCTTCTGAATATCAAAGACGAGCCATTCATCAAGTGGCCCAGGAAAATGGGAGGAGATCCCTCGAAGAGAAACAACGCATTGAGATGATCTTTTCACAAAGAAGGAGGACATAAAATTGAGCATTGCAAAGCACTTAAGTCCCACCTTGAAGAGTTGGCCCAGTCAGGGCATCTGAACAAATTCGTAGAAAAAAAGGCAGAGAAAGTTGCTGCCCATAGAGAAGCAAGGCTTGATAACATACTCGAAGACGATGCTGGCCATGAATTCGTAGTAATTCATGGGGCATCTGATGTGAAACATATCCAAGGAAATTCAGCTCGAATGGAGGTAAAAAAGCTTACAGCGGTGATGCAAGCTTTTCAGATCGATACAGCAAAGACGCTGTCAGGAAAATGCCGGTGAATAGATAACGTCGGCTATAGTAAGCATATCATGTTTACAGAAGAAGATCTAGTGGGAGTGAGAACCCCACATCATGATGCTTTGATCATTTCTCTCAGAATAGCTAACTATGACATCGACAAGTTACTGGTCGACCAAGGAAGCTCGTCCGAGGTAATGTACCTCGATATATTCAAAAAATTGAAGTTAAGCATCGCCGACCTAAAGGAAGCTACTGTCCCTTTAGTTGTCTTTGCTGGGAAAGTGACCATGGCCTTGGGAAAGATCGTGTTGCTAGTAAGGGCAGGACATGTTTCTAAAATGATCGAGTTTCTGGTAGTCGACATTGACTCGTCGTACCAGGCTATCCTCGGCAGAGAATGGCTAAACGCGATGAAGGCAGTCTCCTCAACTTATCATCAGAAGCTCAAATATGTGACCGAGAGAGGAGTAATGGAGATCCATGGTGATCAAGTGATGGTAAGAAGGTGCTTCATAGCAGCCATCCGCCTAATACCAGAGAAGAAGTTCGACAAATCCACCGAGAGGTTGAAGAACAAGGAGGTCTGATACATTTGAAATAGTAATTAAAATATGGAAGGCCCAGAGTAGAGGAGACCAGGCTCCTCCCCTCTGAATTTGTCATCGAGGACCTGGAGGAAATCACAGCTGGAGATTACGACGATAGCAGGATCTTCTTGATTGGAGCGTCCCTCACAGATCAGGTGAAGAAGGAATTGACGACCCTGCTAAGGAACAATATAGACATCTTTGCATGGGAACCATACGAGCTCCCTGGAATTGATCCTAGTATGGTTTGTCATCAGCTGCACGTCGATCCCACCTTCAAACCAATCGCGCAGAAGGCATGGAGAACTGCACCCGAGAAGGAAAAAGTCGTGGAAAAAGAAGTGGAAAAACTGTTGGATGCAAGATCCATACGAGAGGTAAAATTCCCCAAATGGTTATCCAACCCAGTAGTAGTTCCAAAAAGCAACGGGAAGTGGAGAGTTTGCATCGACTTCACTGACCTCAATAGAGCACGCCCTAAAGACTATTTCCCCCTACCAAAAATTGATCAACTGGTAGACGCCACTGCAACTCACGAGAGAATGAGTTTTCTGGATGCATACTCAGGGTATCATCATATCCTTCTGTATACCCCAGACCAGGACAAGACAACATTTGATATACCCATATTTACCCCCTGACTGTCGGGATCAAGGCAACCCCTTCAGACGACCCTCCGAGGGGCCGACCCCTCATTTGGCTCCATATGACCCCTCCTGGACTCGGCCTTCAACAGGACCCGGCCGACCCTCCGAGGGGCCGACCCTTCAACAGGACCCGGACGACCCTCCGAGGGTCCGACCCTTCAACAGGCCCCGGACGACCCTCCGAGGGGCCGACCCTTCAGCAGGCCCCGGACGACCCTCCGAGGGGCCGACAGTACGAGGCTTAAATTGGACCATACTCACTACCAGGGGGAACTTTGCCCTCGGCCTCATATCATAGGCCGAGGGTGACATCATCTCAGCGCGTGGTTTGGGAGACGCGTGGAACAGTGCGCGTGAGGCTCATATGACACGTGGCAGACCGTTATAACCGAATCACACCCTCACGTGAGGGAATATTATGCCATCATTTGGCATCTACAGGTGTCAACAGGGAATTGGTTAGATCATCATTCACATGCACCATGCTTACTTGGGGGGTACACTACACCCCCCAAGACTTATATATACTTGTCACCTACAACCCTACAGAGGGGGAGATAATCGCAACCCTAGCTAAGAACCCTGCTTGTACACACGGTAGAGAGAGAGAGCTTATGTGCATTGTATCCAAGGCCATTAGTGCCCATACATAGTGGATCACACACTCACAGTGGATGTAGGCCAACTTGGCTGAACCACTATATATCATCATCTTACTCCTCTTATACTCATCCCATTCTACACACATATACACTTACATACTTACATACCTGCATCTCTATGGCTGCCATGGCTACTACTGTTTGAGCTCATTATCACTTATCCGGTGGTGCTAAATCTTAGCATCATCAGTTTGGCGCCGTCTGTGGGAACGAGAAGACATCTCTTCCTTTGTACAGCTTGACCTCACTGGGCACTCTGGTGGTGAACCAACACTCCCCCTGAGAGGAGGTGTTTCACCATTGAAAGAGACCCACTAAGGTTCCCAAGCTAACCAGTATTTTCTTCAGATTCAGCTCTTCATAACTCAAGCACATGGCACCTGAGATGCCACCTCCACCACTTCCCCCGCCGGATGATGGGGGAAGACCCAGTTCCAGTCAGCCACCACCTCAGTCTGAGATAGCTGATGTGGCAGCAGCCCTAAAGTCTCTGGCAGCCAGCCAGCGGATGATGCAGGAGCAGTTTACAGCTCTAAGTCAGAATATACTAAGACCACCAGGGGTCTCACCTGAGATGATTACTCCGGCAGCAGCTCCATGACATCATGAGGCCAGGGGACCACCCCAGGCACCACATAAAGACCTGCCACCCCCTCAGCGGCGTAGGGATGTTGCTGACCCCCGGCGTTTACGCCTGGGGAGGCAAGGAAACCCTTGCCCCGAGGACAGGTATGATGATCTGGAGGAAGAAGAGGCTCCAGTAGAATGCTGGGAGCCATATGAGGTCTCCAACAATACAGTACGACCCCTCCAGGACAGTAGAGGAAAGTGCGGGAGACCAAACCCTGATGATCGCCCAAGAGGCTCTGCTTTTGATCGCCTGAGCAGGGGGTCGGCCTTCGAGAGGCTGGGCCCAGTGAATGACCTGCGAGACAAGTTGTCCAAGTCAAGAAGCGCAGCGAGATCTAGGAAAGAAGCAGAAGGCCGACCCCAAAGACGGGATGACGGCCAAAGGGAAGTAAATAGCCGACACAGGCCTGCCGTGGCGGAGCCCTCCATCCACCTCCTAGAGGCAGCAGGGGATAACATCGGCCAGGCCGACCCTGTGATGCCCTGGAATGACTCAATCCAGAGGTTAGAGGATAAGATTGGCAACATACTGAAGAGCCGGGACCCTCTTCAGAGGGGATACACCATGGGCTCACCCTTTGTGGCAAAGATAGTCAACTTCCCCACGCCATCGAAGTTCAAGCCTCCCGTGGTCACCCCAAGATACGATGGGAGCACCAACCCTGTCCACCACGTGGAAATGTATCAGTCGGCGGCAGACATATACTCTATCTCAGATGAGATGAGGTGTCGTGCCTTCTCTGGTACCTTGACAGGGGCTGCGCATGTCTGGTACACGTCTCTTCCAAAAAATTCTATTGGAAACTTTAAGCAGTTGGCAGACCTGTTCATCCATAATTTCTGCTTTGGGGTGAGGCCACAGAAGAAGACCACACACCTGCTCTATGTTAAGCAGGGAAAGAACGAGACTCTGAGAGACTACATAGCCAGATTCAATAAAGAGAAGCTGGAGGTGGAAGACTATGAGGAGAGCATAGCTATGACAGCCCTGATTGGAGGGCTCCAGAAGGGGAAGCTATTATGGAAGCTTGCCGAAGACCCTCCGAGGACGATGTTTGAGCTGTTGTCAACAGCAGGGAAGGTGATGAACGCCGAAGAGGCGATGGCCGCAAAACATGAAGACGAAAAAGGAGGTGCAAGTGGGAATAAATACCCCAAGAAGAACAAAGAGGGGAAGAAGAGGACCATGGATGATAAGTTCGCGGGGTACACCCCTCTGACGGTCAGCTGTGAACAGATCCTCAATGAGATAAAGAGTGACCGGACGCTGAAGTGGCCTGAGAAGCTGAGGGCAGCCCCCGGCAAGAGAAATAGGAACCTGTGGTGTGAATTTCACCAAGACCACGGCCACGTAACAGACAAATGCTTTGCTCTGAAAGATGAGATTGAGAAGATGCTGAAGGAAGGGAAGCTCAGAAAGTACGTCGATAAAGCCGACTTCAAGAGGGGCCGAGGGGACGACCCCAGAAAGAAGCGAGTCGATACTTGCAGAGAGGGTCCTCAAAAAAGAGGGGACGACCCCTCTGATGATGAGGACGACCCTGACCTCCCGCCAAGAGACGACCAAGGCCCTGTCAAGAGGCTCAATATGATCTCGCTCGGGGTGGGAATGATCTCCGGGGGTTTAGCAGGAGGAGGGTCTGAGGTCGCCGACAGGAAGGCCCATGTCGCTGAGGCTAAGGCAGTGATGAAGACGGTGCACTCAACCTCCGTAGAGGTCAAGTCAGAAAAAAGGAAGAAGGTTGATATGGACACTTTGATTGTGGGATTTTCAAGAATGGACTTCAAGGGCCTATTGGCCCCGCATGATGACCCTCTCGTCATCACCACCAGGGTGCACGGGTGCGAAGTGCCGAGGATCCTGGTGGATGGGGGCTCATCCGCAGATGTAATGTTTTGACCATGCTTCAAGGCCTTGGGCCTCAGTCGTGCCAGACTTGTCCCATACCATCATCCATTGATTGGGTTCAGTGGGGAGAAGGTTCACCCTCTAGGAATATATGAGGCTGATGTCAGGATGGGGGACGAGTGGCCGAGATGGCTCACCAAGAGGGTCAGTTTCTTTGTGCTGGATGAGCATGTGTTTTCGGCATACAACATCATACTGGGACGTGTGGCCCTCAAGGGGTTTGAAGCTGTGCCGTCCACGGTCCACCAGATGGTTAAGTTTCCTACCCCTTATGGGGTAGGGGAAGTTCAGGGAGACCAGACGACAGCGAGAGAATGCTACTACAACTCCGCTGAAGAAAGGGAGGCACGCAAGAGGGCTACAGCCACTTACAACATTGATACCCTAGACCCCAGGGATGAGACGAAACTCAAAAAAGGAGAGGCCGCTGAGGAGGTAGAACCCATCATCCTCGATGAGGATGACCCGGGAAAAACCGTCCAAGTTGGCAAATCTCTGAATCCCAGTATCAAGGAAGACCTCATAAAACTGTTGAGGAGAAGGCGAAGCGTCTTCGCGTGGAGTCATGTAGATATGCCGGGGATCGACCCTGAAATCATGTGCCACAAGCTCAATGTGGTAGAGGGAGTGAAGCCGGTAAAGCAGAAAAGGAGGATTTACTCTAGAGAGAAGTACGAAGTCATTAGGGATGAGGTCAAAAAATTAGAAGACGCTGAATTTATCAGAGAGGTCATCTACCCTGAATGGTTGTCCAATGCAGTCATTGTCCCAAAGGCCAACGGGAAGTGGCGAATGTGCGTGGACTTCACAGACCTCAACAAGCATTGTCCCAAAGACAGCTTCCCTCTCCCCCGCATCGACCAGATGGTAGACGCTACCGCAGGCCATGAGCTCATGAGTTTCATGGATGCCTACTCAGGGTATAATCAAATTTTCATGAACCCAGAGGACTCGGAGAGGACCGCCTTCATCACTGACAAGGGGACATACTGTTACAGGGTCATGCCCTTTGGCCTAAAAAATGCGGGGGCAACGTACCAGCGCCTCGTAAACAAAATGTTCGAAGACCAAATTGGGAAGTCTATGGAGGTTTACGTAGATGACATGCTGACTAAGAGTCTGAAGGCAGAGGATCATGTGGCAGACCTGGAAAGGACCTTTAATACAATGGACAAATACAGAATGAAGCTCAATCCGGCCAAGTGTGTCTTCGGGGTCGGAGCGGGGAAGTTCTTGGGGTTCATTGTCAATCAAAGAGGCATCGAGGCCAACCCTGAAAAGATAAAGGCCCTTATTGAGATGAAGACCCCCAAGTCCATTAAAGACGTTCAGAGGCTCACAGGGAGAGTGGCTGCCTTGAACAGATTTGTGTCAAGGGCTACAGACAGGTGTCTACCATTCTTCAAGATCCTCAGGAAAGCCTTTGAATGGAGCGAAGAGTGTGATGAGGCTTTCAAGCAGCTGAAATCATACTTAGGGTCTCCCTTGCTGCTGTCACGACCCGTGCAGGGTGAACGACTGTACGTGTACCTTGCTGTCTCAGAATCCGCTATCAGTGCAGCAATCGTAAGAGACGAAGATGGGATACAGAAGCCCGTATATTTCAACAGCAAGGCACTCCAGGGGGCAGAGCAGAGATACCCGAGGATGGATAAGTTGGCCTATGCCTTGATCCATGCCTCAAGGAAGATGAAACCATACTTCCAGTCCCATACTATGGTCATCCTTACTGACTCTCCTCTTAGGCAGGTCCTACACAAGCCTGAAAAATCAGGAAGGCTAATGACCTGGGCTATAGAGTTGGGGGAATTTGACATTGTGTATCAGCCTAAGACAGCCATTAAGGGGCAAGCCTTGGCAGACTTCGTGGCTGAGTTCACATGGGAAGAAGATGAGGCCGAGGGTGAGACCCTCGGGAAGGCAGATACAGAAGACAGACCCGCAGACACACCCGCAGAAATGGCTGAGACGAGCACCGCTAGAAGGAAAGTGACTGAAAACGAAGAGGGAAGATACATCTTTAGACAGGGGTCCCTCTCTAAGGGAAATTTTTCTGAAGGAAAGACTCCGTGGAGCCTCTTCGTTGACGGGTCCTCATGTGATAGTGGAAGTGGTGCTGGACTGATACTATCAGCACCCGATGGCACAGACGTCGAGTACGCCCTGAGGTTCAATTTCAAAGCCTCCAACAATGAGGCTGAGTATGAGGCCTTGATAGCTGGCCTCTCCTTGGCCAAATCCCTTAGTGTCAGCCAAATTTTGGTTCACAGTGATTCAAGGCTGGTGGTGAATCAGATACTAGGAGCCTATGAGGCCAAAGACGAGAGGATGGCTAGGTATCTTGATAAGGTGAGGTCATTGCTGAAAAACTTCAAAGAAGTGAAATTCAAGAGGATACCTAGGATCGACAATGGCCGTGCTGACGCCCTTGCAAGGTTGGCCTCAGCTACTAGGACAGACATAAGGAGGACAGTCCCGGTAGAAATCTTGCTTCGACCAACTATCGAAGACGACGAGGGAACACTTGGTGTTTGCATGAATGTTTCTCAAGAACCTTCATGGATGGACCCCCTGATCAGATACATTAGAGGGGGAGAGATGCCAGAAGCGAGCCAAGAGAGGAAGAAGCTGAGGTACAGGGCTGCAAAGTTCGCTGTCATCGGAGACACGCTGTATAAAAAGGGGTTTTTGCTCCCCTTACTTAGGTGTGTGCATCCCTCAGAGGTCCCTTCCATTTTGCAAGACGTGCATGAAGGGTCGTGTTCAAGCCATATTGGGGGTAGATCCTTGGCAAAGAGGGTGATCACCCAAGGCTACTGGTGGCCGACCTTAGGAAAAGATGCCGCCGCATATGTTAAAAAGTGTGATAAATGCCAAAGATTTGCTACCATCCCTCACCAACCTCACCAGCCTCTCACCTCCATTACATCCCCATGGCCGTTCGCAATATGGGGGATTGATCTGGTAGGACCCTTACCGAGAGCAGTCAATAACTATCGGTTCCTCATCGTAGCAATTGACTACTTTTCAAAGTGGGTAGAGGCCGAGCCGATGGTCACGATCACGGAGCAGAAGACCTTCCAGTTCATCTGGAAGAATGTGATATGCAGATATGGTCTACCCAACACCCTCATCTCGGATAACGGGACCCAGTTCAAGAATGCCTCTTTACAGAAGTACTGTGAGAGGGTAAGTATCAAACAATTTTTCTCCACCCCAGGCCGACCTCAGGCCAATGGGCAAACCGAAGTTACGAACAGGACAATCCTAGATGGGATTAAGAAGAGGCTTGAGGAGGCAAAAGGAAGATGGGTCGAGGAGTTATATGCAGTATTGTGGGCATACAGGACGACAGTAAGGACCCCTACCGGGGAGACCCCATTCATGTTAGCTTATGGATCAGAAGCAGTCATCCCCACCGAAGTGGAGTTTCCTACTCATAGGGTCCAAATGTATGATCCCCAGGGGAATATGGAAGAGAGAAGACTTGACCTAGACCTGATTGAGGAAAGAAGGGAGGATGCTGAGATAAGGCAAGCTTCCTACCAGCAGAGGACCGCAAAGTTTTACAACCAAAGGGTGAAACAGAGGCCTATCGCAGTGGGAGACTTGGTTCTTAAAAAGACTTGGCAGAAACCCAACAAGCTCCATCCTAATTGGCATGGCCCATATAGGGTCATCGATGAAGTTGTCCCAGGGACCTACAGGCTAGAAAACTTAGAAGGGGAACCTTTTTCAAACCCCTGGAATGCAGATCATTTGAAGAAATACTATCAGTAGTGTTGTAAGGTCTTGAAAGGCCATAATTGTAATTGGGGTTGCTCCAACAGAACACTTAGAAAATTAATGAGAAATATCAGTGTTTCCTTCATCCTATTGTCAGTCCTAGCATGCATGGGAAGTTGAACCCTCGGCTATAATGGGGACCAGTGGAGGGGACGACCCCTCCACTCTTCTCAAAAAAGACGAGGGAAGACTAGATTAAAATCCATTAATTTGGTTAGTTGAACCCTCGGCTATAATAGGGACCAGTGGAGGGGACGACCCCTCCACTCTTCTCAAAAAAGACGAGGGAAAACTATATTTAAATCCATTAATTTGGTTAGTCGATCCCTCGGCTATAATGGGGACCAGTGGAGGGGACGACCCCTCCACTCTCCTAAAAAAAGACGAGGGAAGACTAAATTAAAATCCATTAATTTGGTTAGTTGATCCCTCGGCTATAATGGGGACCGGTGGAGGGGACGACCCCTCCACTCTCCTCAAAAAAGACGAGGGAAGACTAAATTAAAAAATCCATTAATTTGGTTAGTTGATCCCTCGGCTATAATGGGGACCGGTGGAGGGGACGACCCCTCCACTCTCCTCATAAAAGACGAGGGAAGACTAAATTAAAATCCATTAATTAGGTTAGTTGATCCCTCGGCTATAATGGGGACCAGTGGAGGGGACGACCCCTCCACTCTTCTCAAAAAAGACGAGGGAAAACTATATTTAAATCCATTAATTTGGTTAGTTGATCCCTCGGCTATAATGGGGACCAGTGGAGGGGACGACCCCTCCACTCTCCTCAAAAAAGACGAGGGAAGACTAAATTAAAATCCATTAATTTGGTTAGTTGATCCCTCGGCTATAATGGGGACCAGTGGAGGGGACGACCCCTCCACTCTTCTCAAAAAAGACGAGGGAAAACTATATTTAAATCCATTAATTTGGTTAGTTGATCCCTCGGCTATAATGGGGACCAGTGGAGGGGACGACCCCTCCACTCTCCTCAAAAAAGACGAGGGAAGACTAAATTAAAATCCATTAATTTGGTTAGTTGATCCCTCGGCTATAATGGGGACCGGTGGAGGGGACGACCCCTCCACTCTCCTCAAAAAAGACGAGGGAAGACTAAATTAAAATCCATTAATTTGGTTAGTTGATCCCTCGGCTATAATGGGGACCGGTGGAGGGGACGACCCCTCCACTCTCCTCATAAAAGACGAGGGAAGACTAGATTAAAATCCATTAATTTGGTTAGTTGAACCCTCGGCTATAATGGGGACCAGTGGAGGGGACGACCCCTCCACTCTCCTCAAAAAAGACGAGGGAAGACACTCTCCTCAAAAAAGACGAGGGAAGACTAAATTAAAATCCATTAATTTGGTTAGTTGATCCCTCGGCTATAATGGGGACCAGTGGAGGGGACGACCCCTCCACTCCCCTCAAAAAGACGAGGGTGGACTTGATTTAAAACACCATAATTTTGTGGTAAACACCCTCGGCTATGAAGAGGGCAAATGGGAGAGACGACCCCATTTACCCTCAAAATGACGAGGGAGGAGTTGGTAATATTGTTAATTTCTAAGCATCACAAAGCAAAGACAGGAATAGAAGACAGTGATTATATTACAAATAAGGGAAATGTTTGATCAACAAAAATACAAAAAAAAATGTTACAAGAAGAGGGTGTGGGCCACAGACAGCCACCCTATTGAGCACACTCAGAGGGCACATCGATTACAGGGGTCTCATCTATGACCACTAGAGGCTGATCCTCAGATGTGCCGGTACCCTCAACGTGGACTTGGGATTCAACCTGTGCCAAGGCCTCAGCAATTAAGGGGTCATCTAGCTGGACGGCTTCAAGGGAGGGGCGGATAGTCGTCACTGCATCAGCAAATTTTAGGACGACCCACCGACAGGCCGTCCTAATTCCCCTCTCAAGATACTCAAGGCCGAAGCCTTGAAACTCGTCTGAAACCTTATAGGCCTCAACAGCATCGGCCCCGGCCTTCCTTACTGCACCCTCAAGCTCGGTCTTGAAGTGAGCCCCCAGGTTATTCAAGGCCGCATCCTTATCTTTAATAAGGTCGTCCTTGGCCTTCAGGTCTGCCTCATGCTGCGTCTGTAGCTCATTCAAGACCCTGGTATGCTCAACCCTCATACCCTCCAGCTCAGCCCTTGCAGTACCCAGCTCAGCCTTTGCAGCATCCAGTTCAGTCTGCAGAAGAGCCTCCTGCTGAATGGCCCTGTCAGCCTCTTGAAATTTCAGCTGATTCTCGGCCATCCATTTTGTAGCCGACGCCCAAGCACAAATAGACTGCACAAGAACAAGCAAACATTAAGAGGACGAGGGAACAGATTGACAAAAAATTAACTGAGGAAGTACGGTAGAAACAAGTACCTGGGCCATGGTATGCAGACCGTAATCATACACCTTGGCAGGGGGCATCTTCGACAAAAAGTCGTAGTCAGAGGCCGAAGGGGCAGAAAACATGGAGACCTTGGCCGCCCTTAAGTTGGCTATGAGGGAAGAAGGGTCAGACCTCAAGGATGCTAAATTTTGAGACCAAAATGCCCCCATGCTGGAGGCAGACCCCTCGGACACTTCTGCCCTCGCCCTCGTCCGTGCATCAGGACGAGAGCCCTCAGGAGCTTCAAGCTGCTTCCTTTTCCGACTATCCACGGTCGGCTCTACCGGCCTCGGCCCCTCGGCCGTTGACTTCCTCTGGGCTTGCTGAGGTTCCTTCCCTTTCTTCTTTCCAAGACCGGACAACAAGCTGGGGGCAGTCATCTCCCACAATTGGTCAGAAATGTTCGCAGGACGACCTGAAAAGAAGGAAATACGTCAGAAAGATACAAAGGCAAAGAGGGAACACTTAGAAGGAATCATAATGCGAAAATGGAAAAACACTCACATAATTCTGTCAAAGGGCCGACCCTCAGGCCAGCTTCTTTGAGGTGATGAGGGGTCATTAGATCTTCAAATTTTGGAAGTCCACCCTCTTTCCCCTGGTCCCTCAGATAGTCAACAATTACCCTCTCTTCCTGACTTAATCCAGGGTCAGACCGTGCCCTCATGGAAGGTTTGGACCATACCTGGGAAACTCTCGGACTATCTTCAAGAGGATCAACCCCAGAGGGGAACTCCCAGTCCCCAGAGATGAAGAAATACCTCTTCTTCCAGTCATGATTTGAGGTCTGGGCTACATGAAGGATCTTCTTGTCAGACTTCCTGGCCCCTAAGTGGTAGTAACCAGGCTGCTTGGACGATGAGGTAATGTTATAACAACCTATGAATAAGTCTGCTGAGGGCTCATCTGTGAAGACACTCTTCCAAAGAGATATATAGCCAAGAATTGCCCTCCAAGAGTTGGGGGGGAGCTGAGAGGGGGAAACCCCAAGGGCAGACAGGATCTCAACAATGGTAGGATGCAGAGGGAACCTAACACCTACCCTAAGCATCTGCTCGTAAACAGCAACCTCCCCCTCGTCTCCCTGATAAACTCGCTCATCGGGGTTGGGAACCCTCATAGTCACAGAGGACTTTATGCCGAACTGATGCCTCCACAGCAAGAGGTCACGATCCTTCACAGTGGAAACATAAGCAGAGGCGTGAGAAGTGTCAATGGGATCATCATCAGAGTCCTCAGCATAACCCTCAGCCTCCTGTCTCTCGTCCTCTTCACCTCTTAGGGGCGAACCGTGAAAAGTCATTTGAAATGCATGGGGGGATAGGGCCGTCACAGGGACAGCCTCAGAGGGTCCCACACCCTCGGCCTGATGGTCCTGGGCGTCCTCAGACGACCCTCTCCTTCCAGAGGGACCAGCACCTGCAGGTGAAGACGCATGCTCGTCCATACCACCCTCAAACGTCTGACTGTCGGATGGACGATAGGACGACCCTTGTGGCTCAGAGGGCAGAATTTTCTTCAAGGGGAGGGGAAAGATGGGTCGTACCCAAATGGGGTCGTCCCGTCGTCTCCTCTCCTCCTCTTCCTCTATGCGCCTGATCTCTATGAAGAACTTCTCCCTCAAGGATGGAAACTCGTCTGCTAAATCGTAAAGCCTCCTAAGCATTAAGGGAGAGACCTAACACTTGAGATGATTTTACTAATCTAACCACAAACAAAATCCAATTGACCAACCTATGACTTTTGGATCTAAAACTGGGAATATGAAAGGTTCGCTCAAGAACACTCAAGAACAGTCGAAGTCGTTCGCCGGAAAAGATGCCAGAAAAATGCGAGAAAAACCAGAAAAATGCTAAAAGGGGTTCGACCCCAACACACAAAGGAAATGGAAGAGCTAGAGGAGAGTTCAGGCAAAGAAGAGTACCTGGAAACAAGAGCAACGGCTGAGTGAAGAGCGATGGAGAAATCAGCGAAGAAACGGCTATGGAGTTAGCTGGAATTGTAGAGAGAGAAAGTAAGGGCGCGAAGATGAAGAAGAAGCTAGAAGGGGAAAAGGATTTGAAAATCCTTTTAATATCTTTGCTAATTAAGGGGGCTCACTTCCCAAAGCAAAACACAGCCCACGAGGAGGATATCATTAGGGCACAAAGCCCCAAGCATAGTACAGCCGCCTTACCTAGGGAACTGGAGATGACAGTGGGCAACCGCCCAAGTGTCACCTCATGTTGACAGGCATCCCTCATCTCACTGACCATACATCCGCCTCAAAAGCAACACTATCCCTCAGCCATCTCAACAACATCAATGGCTAAGGGCTGGGGGGTGATTGATATACCCATATTTACCCCCTGACTGCCGGGATCAAGGCAACCCCTTCAGACGACCCTCCGAGGGGCCGACCCCTCATTTGGCTCCATATGACCCCTCCTGGACTCGGCCTTCAGCAGGACCCGGCCGACCCTCCGAGGGGCCGACCCTTCAACAGGACCCGGACGACCCTCCGAGGGTCCGACCCTTCAACAGGCCCCGGACGACCCTCCGAGGGGCCGACCCTTCAGCAGGCCCCGGACGACCCTCCGAGGGGCCGACAGTACGAGGCTTAAATTGGACCATACTCACTACCAGGGGGAACTTTGCCCTCGGCCTCATATCATAGGCCGAGGGTGACATCATCTCAGCGCGTGGTTTGGGAGACGCGTGGAACAGTGCGCGTGAGGCTCATATGACACGTGGCAGACCGTTATAACCGAATCACACCCTCACGTGAGGGAATATTATGCCATCATTTGGCATCTACAGGTGTCAACAGGGAATTGGTTAGATCATCATTCACATGCACCATGCTTACTTGGGGGGTACACTACACCCCCCAAGACTTATATATACTTGTCACCTACAACCCTACAGAGGGGGAGATAATCGCAACCCTAGCTAAGAACCCTGCTTGTACACACGGTAGAGAGAGAGAGCTTATGTGCATTGTATCCAAGGCCATTAGTGCCCATACATAGTGGATCACACACTCACAGTGGATGTAGGCCAACTTGGCTGAACCACTATATATCATCATCTTACTCCTCTTATACTCATCCCATTCTACACACATATACACTTACATACTTACATACCTGCATCTCTATGGCTGCCATGGCTACTACTGTTTGAGCTCATTATCACTTATCCGGTGGTGCTAAATCTTAGCATCATCAACATTCATCACCACAGTTGGCCCTTCGGGCTTAAGAACGTAGGGGCAACCTACCAGCGATTGGTTACCAATATGTTTAAAGACAAGATGGGGGAGGCCATGGAGGTCTAAATCGATGGTATGGTCATTAAAATCAAGAAGAAAGAAGACCACCTCTCAGACCTATCAAATACCTTAGAAATCCTCAGGAAGTACCGAATGAAACTTAACGCGAACAAGTGTTCTTTCGGTGTCTAGTCAGGAAAATTTCTCAGGTACTTGGTTAGTAAGAGAGGCATCGAGGCTAACCCAGACCAGATCGATGCAATAAATAGGCTACAACCTCCTCGAACAATTCGGGACGTACAAAAGCTCACCGATATGCTCGTTGCCTTAAACCTCTTTATCTTTAAGTCCTCCGAGAAGTGCAAGCCTTTCTTCCAGCTTCGAAAGGGAAACAAAATGGTAGCCTTTCTTCCAAGATTGCTCGAGGGCATATGACGAGCTCAAGTCTTACCTCAGCTCCCCACCACTGCTCGACATACCACAGGAAAGAAATTCCTTGTACTTATACCTCTCCGTTTCGAACCACACTGTTAGTTCTGCATTAATGTGCGAAGTTGGTGGAATCCAACACCCCGTTTATTACGCGAGCAAGACCTTACTAAACTTCGAGCAGCGGTACCTACCACTAGAGAATCTCGCCTTTGGACTAGTAGTGGCTTCAAGAAAGCTGAAGCACTATTTCAAATCCCACACTATCATCGTCCTTACATCGCACCCCCTTAAAGCAATCCTGAGGAAGGCGGATTTGTCAGGCAGACTGTCTATATGGTCGGTCGAGCTCGGACGATTTGATATCCAATTTCGACCAAGGAACGTGATCAAGGGGCAGGTCCTTACTGATTTCATAGCCGAATTCATAGGCGAGCAGCGTTACAACCAACCTCTACCAGCAAAGTAAAGAGGGAACTACGCGACAGAGGGAATCTGGAAATTATTCGTTGATGGAGCCTCCAACTCAAAGGGGGGAGGAATAGGCATTATCCTCATTACTCCATAGGATACTATCCTTGAGCAAGGAATCAGGCTTGGATTTGCAGCCTCCAACAACGAAGCATAATACGAAGCTTTAATAGTCGGCCTCCAAAGGGCGCACACTTTGGGAGCAAAGCATTTACAGGTGTTCGGCGATTCTTAATTAGTCTCTAATCAGATAAGTGGAGACTAAAATGCAAAAGATGAAAGAATGGCAGCCTACCACGCCTTAGCAAAAAGGCTAATGGCAGGCTTCGAGAAAGTCAGTGTCCAGCAGTTTCCTAGAGGGGAGAATAGCCATGTCGACGCCCTAGCAGCACTGAGTTCAGAAATCATTTCCAATTTAAAAAGAAAAATCCCCATCGACTTTCTCGCTCGTCTGAGCATTAACCATGATAATGAACTACTAACCATCGAACATATGCTCCGAATTGAGTCAGCACCCAGCTTAATGGACCCCCTAAGGGACTATTTGAAGGATGGCACACTCCCAGATGATAAGAAAACCGCTCACTAGATAAGAGTCAAAGCTCCTTGCTTTCACTTATCTCCAGAGAGCAAACTATTTAAGAAATCCTTTTCCAGTCCCTACCTTCAATGAGTTCACCCAAGGGATGTCGAGACAGTTCTACATGAGCTTCACGAGGGAATATGTGGAAGCCATATTGGAGGAAGGTCTCTGGCCTTCCGAGTAATGAAGGAATGCTATTGGTGGCCATATACGGAAAGGGACTCTGCGGCGTATGTTTGTAAGTGCCTGAAATGCCAACTTCACGCTCCTATGGTCCACCAACCTACTAGCGACCTAAACTCACTGTCCAGCCCATGGGTATTCGCCTAATAGGGAATGGACATCGTAGGACCACTTCCTACCGCCACTGACAATGGCAAGTATTTGTTGGTCGCAACTGACTACTTCACCAAATGGATCGAGGCGAAACCCCTGCCGAACATCTTATATGCAGATATGATAAGGTTCATATGGAGAAATATAATCACCCATTTTAGCATCCCCAAAACCATCATCACTGATAATGGAACGTAGTTCGAGAGTGGCCCCTTTCAGAGTTTTTATGACGAGCATGGAATCAGACACCATTTCAGCTCGGTGGCCTATCCTTAGAGCAATGGCCAAGCCGAGGCCTCTAACAAAACAGTGATCGACGGATTAAAAACTACTAGAGTGAGCCAAAGTCACATGGGTAAATGAGCTACCATATATTCTATGGGCTTACTGTACTACTCCACGACGACCGACAGGGGAAACCCCATTCTCATTGACTTATGGAATGGAAGCAGTCATCCCCTTGGAAGCAGGCCTGCCAACAATGTAGTCCAGACTTGTCGATCAGGGCCATAATAATGCAGCATTGCTCACTGAGCTCGACCTAATCGATGAATGCCGAGAGCTAGCCCTAATAAAATTAGCAAGCTATCAGTAACAGCTCGCAAGACACTATAACAAGAAGGTCAACCCGAGGGCATTTCGAGTTGGGGACTACGTCCTAGGGAAAGTCCTGGGCAGCGCAGTAAAACAATCTGACAAAAATCTAAAAAAACTGGGAAGGATAATTTAAGATAACAAGAGATGATCTGCAAGGCGCCTATCACTTAGAAACGCTGGAAGGCAAAGAGATACCCCGAGCATGGAATGCAGCCAATCTCTAGAAATTCTATTTTTAGATTCTTCTTTTGATTAATTATGAAGCACGAAGTTCATTTAAGACTTTTCTTTTGTTCTTTAGTTATGGAACTGGAAGTTCATTTTCCTTGTCATTAATAAAAGTCGTTTGACGATTGCATTTGAAAAACGCGTGTGATACCAATTAAAAAATAACTTCGTAAGTTTCCAAGTAACCCTTATTTAACTAGCGTCTACTTTTAAACCAAATAAATTCAACCCTTAAACATGCATCTAAATCAACCCATCAAATATAAAGCATGCGACACAAAGTTAAGGAAAAATCCCCGAAGGGCAAAACCTTTTATTTCTAGAACTTTAAAAAAATTACAAGACCATTGACTTACATACAACCTGATAATCGCCCACAAGTGTAACGCACGGTGTCTTCGGTAAACCTTCAAAGCAACGGCTAGAAACAGTGTGACACATAAATACCCGCAGGTGTCGGTTCCTATATCGGCGGATGGAATTTTCCCTTTCCAGGAGGGCAGCAATGAAGAAGAGAACGGCTTCTCCACAAGGGTTGAACAAACCAAAGTTGTGTTCTTGGGTTACCAAAAAGATTCACAAAGGTTTGGCAAGTGTGTGAATGAAAACATGAGTCTTGGGACTAAAAAAATATGAAGACTAGAGTAATTTGGACTCTCAAAAACGTCTTCTAAAGTCTTGCAAAACAAATCCCCCAAAGTTGGTATTTATAGGAAAAAATATGAAGAGTCTTACGTTCTTAAAACTCTAAAATTCTATCCAGTGTACAAAAAAAACAGCATTCTTTAAGGAATTTTCTCTATCTTCAAAAGGTCATAACTCCTTCACCGTAGCTCGGATTGAGGTGCCAATTTTTCCAGTATCTTAGTTGCGGCGAGCTCTTAAACTTTCCAGTTGACCAGACCTCCTAAATATGGATGTGAAATTACGAAAATGCCCTTGAACACTCATATCGTGCCTTTTTTCACTGTTTTGACTTCCCTTGCGTTCCACTTGCATTAAGTCCCTAAAATCTTGGACCGTGAAGTCGTTGAGGGAGATGTGGGACATATTAATGGAGATGTTGAATGCTTGATTCCCGGAATTCGGATTGAAGCCATCGAGTGACATCTTGAGGTGACGTGCCAAATGTAGCGGCGTACGACATACACAAATGAAACATGTTGGACATGAGAAAAATGTCCTTACAGCATTCTATCAGTTAACCAATATATGAACTCTATAAACCAACAAATATTTTCCTAGTGAAAAGCATATTGATAATAACACTATATCAGGGAAATGTCCCTCCTCAGGTTTTCGTTATGAAACACGAAAGACCTCTTAGCATTGACCCTGGCAATATATGAAGCCCTACAGGAGACCCGTAGGATATATGGCCACCAAACTATGTTTGGTTGAATAAAATCCTGATCGGATAGAGCATCCAGCACCAGGTGTGTCATCGCCAATTGCCACCCTTAGGCCTAAGGGAGTGTTACGACACAACATAAAAGGTAAAGTGGGGTAGAATGGTATCTCGTTAGCATACTGGACTGGAGGGACACTTACTTAATAATGCAAATTTACAAATCTAGTCAGCCAAGAGAGGCTCAAGATTATTGAACAAGAATATAGAAGATATAAGACAATTGTTTAGTCGGTAAAATTCGCCCAAAACATAAATTTTATACTTATTCATCACACTTACAATAATTACAATACATGTTTAGTCGGCGAGCTTGCCCAAGACATCAAAAAGTACAAGGTATCATTACATTTATACACTAGATCATTACTGGAAAAAATCTTAATACGGTTGAGGCCTTCGAACAAGATAATCAGCCACTTGAGCTCTTTAACCATCGTCAGGATGGAGGACTAGCTACTCCTCAACCTCATTCGCATCCGACTCTTATAGCTGCCAAGGGATGGCATCGATAGGGATCCACTGATCATCTCTCCGAAAGGGATTGGGTAGCAGAGTAGAAGGAGAAATCTCGTGACGGTATCAAATCATCGAGTTCTTTGGGAGTTGCAGCTCCCTCAAGGAACTCAACCACCCCCTGATGAAAGAGAGCTCTTCAAACTATATCAGCCTCATTGGAGCATCTAGCCAACCCTGATTGTAACCATCGGCCCATACTCGTCGAGGTCCTTTCTTAAACAAATGCCTCAACCGAGTGACGTCTCTCTAAATCCCAGTAACAATCACATACGCTCGCTGGACATCACCACGAAGCTCTTCCATTTCCCTATCTAAACTCCTGGTGCTCTTGCCAGCTCGCGAAATGGCTGGATGGGTAGATCCTCGCAGCATAGGAGGAACGTCGCTCAAGCCAGTTTTAGCTCGCGATGAGAAATAACCTTCCAATACTGCAGGAGCGGTGCTCGGTGCATGCTCCTTAAGTCGCGAGACCTCTCTCCTCAGAGCCTCGTTCTCCTGCTTAATAATTTCCCCAACCTGGTTAATCTCAGAAGCATCTAGAAGCTTTGCTCTTAATATATTCACCTCCTCTTGGACTGAGGCACCAACTTCCTCCATATCTTGGAGCCTGTCCTTCAGTTTAACAACAAGCTCAGTCTGCTCTATGAAGCGCTTGTTCCTTAGTCGTAGTGATTTGCAAATCCTCACAAAAGTATGACGAACTTCTTAGCTCACATCAGGTCCAAACATTCTTCCCAATTGAGAAGTGACTGGTATATAATTATCAACATCAATCGACTATAAGGAATAAAAGAGAAATGGGATAAAAATAAATCAGTGCACTCGGGAAAAGAAACCTTTTCATTTCATTGATAAGGGTCAAAGTACATCGAGCAACGAAAAGGAAAATTATAGGAAAAGATACAAAAATAATCCTAGAAGTAAATTAACTAGCAACCTCAGGCTGCCCAGAAGTAGTTGGTTGCTTCCCCTTATCAGCAGCAGTAGAGTCATTCCTCTCTGCAGGGATAACCTCTATCGCCTGGGCAGGGAGAACATCAACAGGAATCGTCTAGGAGGCAAGGTCAACGCCTTCAATGGCTGGGGCAGGGGCTTCCTCCACAATTGTCTTCAGACCCGGGTCATGCTCGTTAAATAGAGGAGAGGAAAGATCGACATCATCGGCTATAAGGTCCTTATTCCAACCTTTCTTGAAGTTCAAATGGCTGATGTAGCCTATTTAAACCTCGATATCTTTATATGCAACAGCCCACCCGGAGTTATAAGAGTCCTCCTTGATGGTAGCTGCCTGAGAATACTTTTCTTTTAGCTGCTCGGTCAGCACCCTGTTATCCTTTTACGATGGCCAAATTGCTCGAGCAGACTAGGTCATAGGCCTGCCTCAGCTCATTCAGCTCTTTAACCGCCACATCCCTCACTCGGTTGGAATTAATGAGGGCCAAGTTATAAGAAGCTTGGGCAGCGTCAGCAGTCTTCAGATCAACCTCTAGTTGAGTGCCCCTCACTTTCAAGGTAGCATTCTGTTGCTCCAGCTCGATGTTCCTGCTCACCAGCTCGTTGCGAGAGCGATAGAGCATGGCGAAGTTAGTCACAAACTACCAAAAATAAAGAAGACATCAGGAAAAGGAAACAGATAAAACTTATTAAAGCATTAGAAAAAGGAAAAGGTCTTACCAAGGCTAGCCTCTGGAAAGCTTGTAGGGCCAATTGATTAGACCCCAACGCCCTTTGGTGATCTGCTGGAAGAACTGCCCTCTCGAGCAACGCACGGGCCAATTGAGGAGAAATAGCAACTGAGGCCCCCTCGGGAAATGCGAACACCGGGACTAAGGCCTGCCCAACCTTCATCCTTGATTCTATCTTTCTCCTCTCCTCCTCTTTCTCTTTCTCTATCCTCCTCTTCTCCTCCATACTTTTCTTCTCCTCCATCTTCTTTCTATCCTCTTCCTTTTCTCTCTCTCTCTCTCTCTCATATATTCTTTTTATTTCCTCTTCCTTTCCTTCTCCTGAGCAGAAGACCGAGAGCCAGTAGCTACAGACCCAGTACTAGACTTCTGCTTCTTCGACCTCTGAGCGAGGAGCACATCATCATCATCATCATCGTCCCGAATCAAATTTTTCCTTGGAGGAACCATATCCTCGCTTGAACTGCTGGACATGCTTGAAGATTCTCGAGCTTTAGAAACTTACTTCGAGTTAGAAGAGCTACCACCACTAGAGCTCCCCTCACCAAAATTTCCTTCAACACCACTTATGATATCACTCTTAAAACTGCTCTCATCCTCGTCCAACTGAATATGATCAGTAGCAGTCTCTTCAGAGGTATCAAATTCAGGGATACTATCTATCGGCCTCGCTATAAGGCTAGAACCAACGTTTTTCTATTCGAGAAAAAAGCAGCAGATCGGGGATGCTCGCCATTGACTAAAGGCTCCTTGATATTCCAGGCACTGACCAATTCCAAAAGGTGAACCTCGCTGAGAGCAGGTAAAAGTTCTTCGACCTCGCTGAAGAAAAAATAGGAAAAGTCAGAAAGATCAAAAATCAGTAATGAAATTGAAGGAAGAGAGCAAAGACTACCTATATATTCTTCCCCAGAAAAGGGAACAGAGAACCTATAGAACCTCGACCCCTCAGTCTGGGGAGAAAACTGCCAATTTTTAGCAAGGAAGCCGTCTTGCCAATAGTCCTTATGGGAATCAGGTAGGTTTACTACCAATACCCTGCCAGGACTCCTGGCTTTGAGATAGAGACCACCAGAACTAGTTTGAGAAAAAGCATAGCAAAAGCAGACCTCGACGAGCCCTAATTTGGTACCATATAACTGATTTATTCTATGAACACCATTGATTATCTTCCACACATTGGGCAAACATTGTGCAGGAACAATGTTGAAATAACCAAATAAGTGCGAGAATAGATTATTGGGAGGAAAAGTAAGTCCCCCTTAGGAAAGCAACAAGACATGGATCCAATGGGCACCCTCTATCTCTCTAACATTTCTAGAGGGAGATGCGCACTCAATCTCTACCCACTCTGGGATATTATAAAACTTCCTAAATTCAGATACTGATCTATTACCAATCTTTGCCATTGGGAAACCCTAAAAAACTACAAATTTGAAAGAGAAAATACAAAGACAAGGGACAGGGGACTTACAAGATGAAAGTTCGACTTGAACGATGAAGAATCACAAACCCAAATGACGAGGAAGATCGAAACCAATAAGAATGAAGACGGGGAGAAAAGAACGTGAATCGCTAGAACTCGCAGAAAATGGGAGAGTACTGAGAAGCTTGAAACGATGATTTAGAAATGACCGCTCTGGATAGCTTTTGAGTGTTGCTAATCATAATGCACAGACTACGAAGCAAGTGCCACATAAATCAGTCCTCAAACTTTGGGCAGAGTTGCACGGTGTACAAAGGAGCCGTTATGACAAATCATTTAAATTTATTGAGCCCAAAGTATGGCCCAAAAAACTTAAGGGAAATTGTGGGTACCCGAAATTAGAATGATGGGCCTAGACGAGTAGCCCAATTATAGTGGCTCAAAGTCCAGACCCCCCATATCATAATCGGTTATGATTTAGTCTTCTCCCATGTTCCAGTTAAGAGGGGTTATAGGAGAAGATGGAAAATGTGGGGGAGTCCAACACCCCCACTTCCTGAAATGGAGATGTATATAATAAACCCTAGGTCAGGGGAAAAGGACACATTATTCTCTGTAATCACTCTCCAGAGTATATAGAAATAATACTGACTGCACCACCATAGACGTAGGCATTTTTGTTGAACCATGTACATCTCTTGTTGTGTGATTGGCATTTTGTATTCCTTATTCTGCTTGGTGATTGCGCTTCTCTTATCTCTTTGTGTTGAATAATAATTGTCACCACAATGTCCATATCATATGATATATATACTGTAATCACATTATATATATATAATCTACATCATTCCTCAATCATATATATATATATATATGGCCAAAATTGCCAATCTCTTCTAGCTATGACCAATAATCCCAAAATGTTTTCACTCGTAATAACATTCAAGTATTCGCACACTCACGGTATTAAATCCCAAAGTAGTTTCGCTTTTCCAAAAATTTTGATAGTTCCATATCCCGAATCAACCTCTTAAACGACCCAAAGTAAATTCACAACTCCTTAAGTCCTTTAGATCATAATCCTCTATAATACTCTAATTTAGAAAGCCCGTAAGCTTTAAACACAAAGAGGAGAAGGAATAAAAATCTCTAAAATCTTTGGCTAAAAACAGAGTGTCGGTCGACTGGCTCTGGACCCCCGATTGATCGTGTTTTACAATTAAGCCTAACAAACCAACTAGTAGGCCCTTCTTCATTGACGTGGTCGACCGGTCATACCAGATCCTCGAAAATCAGTTATCCAAATTTTCCATCCAACAACCCAAATTCCATTTTCATGGTTTTTAATCTACACCAATATCATCACACACATCTACACAATGAATTCTAACTAACACATCAATAAATTTTATTTTTCTCCCAAGGTCATGTAGGATTTCTAACTAACGATTTTGATCTTGGACAGTCTTCTGTAGAAAAATCATTATAAATTAAAAAAAAAATACGCAGTCAGTGCCCTCATGACCATATCGAAAAGATATAAAAATTTCATTTTTTAACCCAGAATCGAATCGATTCTCTTCGTAGCCGAATCTAATTGGAAGTGACGTTGGTCAGTATTCACCTTCTTCTCCAAAAATCCCAAACCTCAATTTTTGTTGTTTCTAATCTCATCCAACAACTCCATGAACATATAATCTATGTTTTACAACTAACACATCAATTAATTGGGGGATTAAATCAATTTTCTTATCGTTATACCCAAAAACCCATAAAGCCCTAGTTTTTCCATTTCCCCCATTTCAATCCATTTCTTCACTCCATTTACATGGATTTAACACTAGAAATCATTAAGAGTTTACATTATATCAATATGTAAACTCATACTCAAATTTTTCCAAATTTATTTTAAGTGTTCTAACAAAAAATCATATAGTTCACCAACTATAATATTAGTCTTCTTTTCTCTTCTTCCTTTATTTCTCTCTTTCTTTCTTCTTTCTTTACTTCTCTTCCGTGCCTTATAAAGGAGAAATAAGGTCTTTTCCCTTATTAGTCCAAAAATGACTCGTTTACTCAATTACGAGTCCCTAAGAGTCCGCAAATTCTCGAAACTCAATTTGGACCCCCGAATACTCTATTCTGACTATCTCGGCCATTCCGAGACCAACCGCACAATCGAAATTTACATCTGAGTCACTTAACCGCAACCACTAATTTGACCCAACATAACTTAATGCGGTTATAGCACACATCGAAAATCATCTAATCCTTCAAAACTCTAAAAAATATTATTCACGGTAATTTCTTAAATTCCCAAATTGCACTTAATTATTAAATTTTACTATCCATAAAAGTGAGGGGTATTACATTATCCCTCCCTTATAAAAGAATTTTGCCCTAGAAATTCAGAAACAACCGATACTACCAACACTAACCTAGGATCGTGAATCACTCCACATCCTAATACCTCAAAGTGGAATGGTACTAACCCGATGTCTCTCAACCACACACTCATTCAGCACTCACCTCTAACAATGTTTATACTATACTATACTGCTACCTCGATTGCAAGGTTGACTATAACGCCGCGTCTCACCTAGTGCTTCTATAACCGCATCTAAAGTAAATGGGCCTATGCTTATTGCTTACTCACATTGAAATTTCAAATTTTCATCAAAGGGAAGCTATACTAAAGCTTGACTATGCCCATCAGCCTCATCTCTTAGTTTTAGGTGTGCCACCTCTAACTCTGCCCAGACACTTTAATTATAGCGTACCTCTTACTACGGTCCATGTACAGACTTCAATCTGACATACAATTACCTCATAGCATAAACTTCAACTTTATATACTGTGCCCCTTCTATTTGAGGCGGTATATAAAACCAACATACCAAGGTACCAATACACCTTTTAACATTTGCCTATTTGCACAACCATTGAAAACATCACACGCGTAACATTTTCTCCAAAATGGGCATCACTTTCTCGGCCTGGCTCACTAACTTCTCACTTCGGCGCTACTAATTTTACAAAATTTACTTCCTAATAATCCTAAGATCGATGCGTATCCCTACCCACGTGAAATAAATACTATCCTAACTTGTGTCCCTAATGCCTAAGACCTCTATCAACTTCCGTCATTTTCTCAGTTTCTTGCATGGGACGTCTCGCAAAGTGAAATCCAGATAAGGGACCCTCCTGTTACACTACTCCCTCACGTCATCGATCATCGAGATATAACAGTCTGAGGCACACCAGTGGGACGTCCTAAATATTACCTTGCTAACCTAGAACCTTACCTCTACCACCATATCTTTCCATGTCGGCAACATGGAAAACCTAACTAATCGAGACGCCTACTCTCTCCAAATAGACTACAAACATCATACCTCAAAGCATATTACCTCCAAAATATGCCTTTTCATCTAGGCCTGGCTATAAGCCTCCCATCGATTTCCTTTACCTTACCTCACCCATATACTTGTGGTGAGAGAACAATTTCAGTGCTTCTCCATTGCACTTATATCTCTATAAGCATACAATCATCAAATGTCTCTCACTCTATAGTGTTTCCTCTACACTAGGTGGCTTATCGTCAAAACCAACATCCTTGCATTCTATAACATATCTCCACTTCTGACGTCGTTAAGGTTCATGCGTGGAGCGTCTTACAAGCTAAATTCAAATAAGGAACCCCTCCTATAGACTACTACTTAACTTTGTCAGTCGTGGAGGTCTGCTAGTTTCAAATATGCCCCTGGGGAAAATCTCATCCCACCTATCAAAAAAGGGTGGTCAGAACTCCTACTTCTCTCCAGGAGCCACACCACCAAGCGCTTGTACTCACTCTAAGTCCTTGCGCAAACAACAATTAGCTTAAACTCACAGCTCAACAATAAATCCTGAATACTTTAAATCATATCTATAAGGTCGTCACGCACTCAAAGAATGATAATGAAACATATTCTCATCGAAGTTTCATCTACCCATACATATAAAGGCGAACTCAACATGTATCCCAATGAGATATCACAACAACAACCTGTTCCGTCCTGGAATCGCAAATATGATAGTCTTGCCATCCCAGGCTTGCTATCGCTCCGATAATACCATAATATTATTCTTACTATAGTACTATACTCGTATAACATATATAGAACGAGTAGTACAAACCAGAAACAAATTCAAAATAGAATTCCGTTACCGCGGAAATATATATATACACTATGTAATGTTATCGATACTCCCAGTAAACTTGAATCACACACGAATCTAAGGCTAACAAAATATTATGTCCCAAATCTAGTCGCACAGAATATACCTCTTGCATGAAAGGTAAAGCTTATAATAATAACCTCGCCAATCTCCCCAACTGCTCCAAATGGTTCTCATACATATTACACATGCCTTAATCGAACTCAAGATTACTTTAATCAATGCTCCATCCGAGCTCCTTACTCTTGTCCTTTAATTTCTACTAGGCAAGGACTAACTATGTTGTTATGCGTTCCACATTGCAACTTTCCCCATTTTCAGCTACCCTATCCATGTTGAGGTTATCAGTATCTTAGACTCAATAGTCTCAATGCTGAAAATTGCCTTCATAGTCTCCTTGACTTCCTTATCAAAGGAAACTCTACTAGGGATTCTAGGATCCCAAATTCTCCATAAATGTTAGCAACACTTTCAAGTGAGCCTATCATTCTTCTGAATGACTCTCTCTTTGTTGTACCTACCTTACTTGGGTATAAGTTTCACTTCTCCATATCACTCTTTATTCACTGTCCGCCTCTGACCGGTCCTTATGTGAATAATTCAAGCTGCATTCCCTTTACTTCAAATAATCCAAAGGAACTAACGGTTATATCCATCCGTAAGATCCCTTTATGTGCAAGACATCTTGCTCCCCATATATTGTGACCATCATTATCTCTATTGCAACATAGCTCCCACAAGTGAAAAAGTTTCGCCAAATCTTCACATAGGAGTATTTCCATACCCTGCTCTAAGCCAAAGCTTCTGAGACCTATACTTCATCTGAGTAATGCTACACTTACTCCGCACAACTTACTTCAATGTATGGTCCTTATCAAAGGCCAATTTACCCTTTCAATTTACTTCACTGAGTACTTCAAGTTTAGCACCACTTTCTACTACAATGATACTAGAATGATTTTAACTACTATACTTTAGTAGTCATTGTAACAATCCTAAATAATGACACAAAAAGGGGAGTGACCTCTACTGCGGTCCTCAATCCCATATACAACTCATAGCTCTAACTAATCCCCGCCTCCTGTTGATCTAATCACGTCCATCCTTAGTTTATGTTCCTCGATCAGCACATGAGTCTCGAACAAGCGCAAAAAAGATTTACTAAAATCTTATGAAATTTCAAGAGAATGAAAAATTAACAAGAGTAATCAACGGTCCTAATCCTAAGGATCTATGTCAAATTGAGAGCAACGATGAGAGCGTAGTATGTCCGCACAAATTCCTAAGGACACTAGAACCTGGTGCTCTGATAATACACCTAATAAACTACCGGGCGATCACTCATGTACCAAATTAAAACGGGAGTCGCATATGGTTCATTCTTAGCATCACTGTCGAAAACCAAATTAATTACTAATAACCTATTAGGCTGGCGTCAAAATTTTATTTACCTAATCTTTTTAAACAAATTATTCAATTAAAACATTCACATAGTTTATGTATAAATGAAACTGAGATGAAATAAAAATAAAAAAAATCGGACACTCGATTTAACATAATACAACCAAATCGAATGCCGCACTAAAATGGCCGTGAAAGAATAAATAAATACAATTGGGCTTTCGGCCCGAGTGTTCTACAATACCTCCTATATAGATGCCAAGGATAGAAGCGTCTATAGTAAACCTGCATGCATCCACACCTACTGCATCACACGTCTGACTCGAAGGAATCATCGTCCAGGTGTCCCTATGTTTGGACACTTATATAAATATATATATAGCAAAAGAGTGGAAAATAGTTAAACGGGTCAGAGCCCGAGTTGTGAAAATATTTTGCAAATGCGTAAATGCTTAATTTATAAAAATATGTTTTATCTCATATTTAAATTGGTATTGCACTCCCACGAGATACCCCTCACCTCTCTTCTAATATTTCACACCTAACACATCCTAATAGAAGACCTGGTTAAGCTACCCTGCCTAACTAACTCGTTTCGAATAATTCCTAAAATATTAATTAAGCCAAGTACAAAGGGCTAAACTTCTCCCCAGTCTCAACATTGTGCCATGTTCGTGCGTGGGGCGTCTCGCGAAGCGAAATCCAAACAAGGAACTCCCCCGATACACTACTTCTTTGCAATGTCAATCGTCAAGATCCATTAGGCCCTCAGCACATAACGTATATATATATACCTACATAATGATATACATTTTCATAATCACTTTTATATACATATCACAATTTAAGTCCAGATAAAATCTCCCGGAATGAGAATTTATTTCATATTCAATTTATCTCTTTACTCTAGTTAGAGATATATATACATCATCTTGTTCTTATACACAAGCAATACACTAAACACACAAGTATAATAACCATACCAACGAGCTATAACTCGAGGATGCCATCTCTCAATGCTATCATATTCTAGTGAATTACTCATATACCATCCTGGGTACCAGCGATCGGACTAAATAACATCGACATGGTAAAAACCAAATCACCACGTATGGGAAGCGGTCATAGTTTCTCCCCAAAAATGAGACGAAACATACCCACCACGTCTCACCCCTAATAAAAATCACACAATATAACAATGGATGTTATGACCTGGGGTTTATACGCTCCTTGCTCTACAAGCATGGGCCTCACCCACAGCGCCCAACTTCCCATGATAGCAAATAGGGGGTATGCTTCACATAAATATATATATATATATATATATACCATTAACACACATATATATATACATGTCTATATCATATTATGTATATACTATAATCATATCGTATATATATAATCTACATCATTCCTCAATCATATATATATATATATATATATATGGCCAAATTTCCAATCTCTCATAGTGATGACCAATAATCCCAAAATGTTTTCACTCGTAATGACATTCAGGTTTTCTCACACGCATGGTACTAAATCCCTAAGTAGTCTCTCTCTTCCTAAACTTTCGATAGTTCCATATCCCGAATCTACCTCTTAATTGACCCAAAGTCAATTCACAACTCCTTAAGTCCTTTAGATCATAATCCTCTATAATAATCTAATTTAGAAAGACCCTAATCATTAAACTCAAAGAGGATAAGGAATAAAGATCTTAAAAATCTTGGGCTGAAAACAAAGTAGCGTCGATCGGATTTGGACCCCCGGTCGACCGCGTTTTGCAATTGAGCCTAACAAACCAACCAGTAGGCCCTTCTTCATTGACACGGTCGATCAGCCATAGGGGAATGGTCGACGGATCATACCAGATCGTCGAAAATCAGTTCTCCAAATTTTCCATCCAACAACCCAAATTCCACTTTCATGGTTTCTAATCTACACCAATATAATCAAAAACATCTACACAATGAATTCTAACTAATACATCAATAAATTTTATTTTTCTCCCAAGGTTAGGTTGGATTTTTTACTAACGATTTTGATCTCGAACAACCTTCCGTAGAAAAATCATTATAAATTAAAAAACAATCAAGAAAAATATGCGGTCGCCTCCCACGCGACAGTATCGAAAAGATCTAATCTATGTTTTTCAACTAACACATCAATTAATTGGTGGATTAAATAAATTTTCTTAGATTTATACCCAAAAACCCTTAAAGCCCTAGTTTTGCCATTTCCCCCATTTCTTCACTCCATTTACATGGATTTAACACTAGAAATCATTAAGAGTTTACATTATATAAATATGTAAACTCATACTCAAATTTTCTCAATTTTATTTTAAGGTTTCTAATCCAAAATCATATAGTTTACCAACTATAATATAAGATATGCGCACAAAATGAAATAAAGCAAGTACACACTTTCCTTGAGGATGAAATCCGACGACCTCGAGTCGATTTCGACGAAGTTTGGCTGGAATCGCCCATTTTTCTTTTATTTCCTCTTCTTCTTTTATTTATCTCTTTCTTTCTTCTTTCTTTCCCTCTCTCCCATGCCTTATAAGGGAGAAATAAGGGATTGTCCCTTATTAATCCAAAAATGACTCGTTTACTCAATTACGAGTCCCTACTGGTCCAAAAATTCCTGAAACTTAGTTTTGACCCCCGGATACTCTATTCTGACTATCTCGGCCATTCCGAGACAAATCGCGCAATCAAAATTTACATCCGATTAACTTAATCAGAATCACTAATTTGACCCACATAACTTAATGCAGTTTTTCAATTAAAATACTATCCTTTGTCGCTTTACCCAACGATGACATATAATTAAAATGCTCCAACTCATTTACTTAATCACAAAAGTGAATATAACACACATGAAAAATCATCTAATCCTTGAAAACTCCAAAAATTACTATTCATGATAATTTCTTAAATTCCCAAATTGCACTTACTTATTAAATTTAATTATCCATAAAAGTGCGGGGTATTACAAAAATAAAATGCAATTCACCCCCATGGTGGTAGTAGATTAGGTGTGCAGCTTTACTTGATGAGTAAAGTTCTGCTTTTTTCCTTAACTTTAATTCG
Organism: Sambucus nigra; assembly: GCA_949130495.1. Taxonomy (NCBI): domain Eukaryota; kingdom Viridiplantae; phylum Streptophyta; class Magnoliopsida; order Dipsacales; family Adoxaceae; genus Sambucus; species Sambucus nigra. The sequence continues at coordinate 176,851,856 of OX422218.1, read as the reverse complement.
TTGATTTGTTACTCTCTTGTACATTCAAACTAAAAACAGGGTATGACATGCTAACAAGGAAAATAGTGATATGTTTCACATTTATTAATATAAAGGACAATATGAGAAAGACTTTCATACACATAAAGCTTAGTTAAAAAAGAAAGGTAAGCCTTTTTATTTAGTACATTTGAAATAAATTTTAATTAAGGTTCCTTCTAACACTTGGTGGATTGACTCTGCTTCTACTTGTCATGTTTTAAATTTGATGCAGGATGCCTTTCAACTTAGGAAAAAACAAAATGAATCCTTTCTTTATATGAGAAACCGACAGAGAACTATAATCGAAGCTATTGGAGTTTTTAGATTTGTTTTTTATTCTTGTTTTTAATTAGATTTAAAAGAACATATTTATGTTCCTAGAGTTTATAGATTTTAATTTCATTGTCAAAACATGATCCTAATTGATTTCAAAGTTAATGGATTTAGTTTATTTAAAGATGCTTCTCCTATTGGTTCTGGGTTTTTGGTGAATGGTCTATATTAAAATTAACCTTGAAAAGCTTTTTTTGAATTTCTTATATCACTGCATCCTAATATTGGAACAAAAAGTGTCTCGTCAAATGATAAATCTGCTTACTTATGGCATACACAGTGTGGTTGCAATTACTGTTGGTGACAAATAGTGTGCAACACAAATAAATATGAGAGAAGTAATGACCAAGAAAGAACGAATAAAACGCCAATCACACAACAACAGGTGTACGTGGTTCAGCAAAGATGTGCCTACGTCCACGGTGGTGCAGTCAATATTATTTCTCTATATTCTGGAGAATAAGTACAGAGAATACAACTTGTCCTTTTCCCCGGACCTAGGGTTTAATTTATATATGTGTAGGTGAGTTAATGGAGGTGATTTATTCCTCCATATTAGCCATCTCCCCTATAACTTCCCTTCATGGGATCGTGGGGAAATCGAATCCATACGAATGATGAGGGGCCTGGACTTTGGGCCGCTTGGCGTGGGCTACTCGTCCAGGCTTATAGCACTAAATTCCGGGCACCCACAATTGCCCCTAAATTTGTTGTGCCATGAATGTGGGCCTAACAGATTTAAATGATTATTGCGTTGCCATTCCTCGGGAGCTGTAGAGTCGATTTATGGCGGCAATCGCTTTGCTTATTGTGCAATATGATTAGATTTTGAAGGTTTATTGGAATAAGGCACATTTTTCTCATCGTTTCAGCTTTTCCAGCAATCTTCTATCTTCTGAGAACTCTTACGCTTCGTACCTTCTGCTTTCAATCTCCACTCTCGTTGCTTCTTCGTCATTTGACCTGATCTTCTGTCTTGTAAGTTTCTCATGCCCTTTGCATTTTCTCTTTCGTTTGTAGTTTTTATTGTATTTTCCACTGGCGAAGATCGGAAATAGGTCAATCTCGGAGTTTAGAAAATTCTATAACATTCCTGAGTGGGTAGAGATTGAGTGTTGTGCCTCACCTCCTAGGAACGTTAGGGATATAGAGGATGCACACTGGATTCATGTTTTGTTGATCTCCCAGGGGGGACTTACCTTTCCCCCTAATGATCTGTTTCAGCATTTCTTTAGCTATTTTAGTATCATACCTGCACAATGTTCGCCCAACGTATGGAAAATAGTGAACGACGTGCATAGGATAAATCAATTGTATGGCACAAGGTTAGGCCTTGCCGAGGTCTGCTTTTGTTACTCCTTCTCTCAAACTAGTTCAGGTGTCCTATACCTTAAAGCTACGAGCCCTGATAGGGTATTGGTAGTAAATCTACCTGATTCCCATAAGGACTACTATCAAGAAGGTTTTCTTGTTAGGAATTGGCAGTTCTCCCCCCAGTCTGAAGGGTCGAGGTCTGAGAGGTTCACTGTTCCCTTTTATGGGGAAGAATATATAGGTATATATTATACTATTGTTTCAATCTCTACTGATTTATGACTTTTCTAACTCCTTTCTGCGCTTTTCTTTTACAGCGAGGTCACGAAACTTGGAGCCTGCTCTTGGCGAGGTCCGGATTTCTGAATTGGTTAAAGCTTGGAACATCAGAGAGCCTTTGGGTGACGGCGAGCATCCAAGATCTGCCACTTTTTTGTTGGAGTACAAGAACGTGGGCTCTAGCTTCATAGCTCGTCCTGTGGACAATGTACCAGAGTTTGATTCTTTGGGCGAGACCACTACTGAGCCGATACAGTTGGACGAAGAAGAGAGCAGCTCTGAAAGTGAGCCTGTAGGTACTCTCGGTGAAGGGATCTCTGATAGTAGCAGCTCTTCTGATTCTGAAGAGGCTTCTAAAGCTCGAGGATCATCGAGTACTTCCAGCAGTTCTAATGAAGCTATGACTCCAAGGAAGAACCTGATCAGGGATGATGATGATGATGACCATGTACTCCTTGCACAAAGGTCAAAGAAACAGAAGACTACATCTGGGGTTGTGGCTACAGGTTCTCGGCCTTCCTCTCAGGAGCAAGAGAGGAAGAGGAGAGAGGAGGAGAAGGCGAATGAGAGGGAGAGGAAAAAGGAGGAGAAGAGAAAAAAGGTGGAGGAGAAGAAGGGAGTGGAGGAGAGGAAGAGAAGGGAAAAGAAGAAGGAGGAGGAGAGGAGGAAATTGGAATCAAGGACCAAGGCAGGTCAAGCTTTGGTCCCAGTATCTGCCTTGCCCGAGGGGGCTTCGATGGCCATTTCTCATCAGCTCGCTCCTGCGCTGCTTGAGAGAGCAGTTCTTCCTGTGGATCGCCAAAGGGCGCTGGGGTCCGATCAGCTGGCCCTGCAAGCTAGCCAGAGGCTGGCCTTGGTAAAATTCCCTTTCAATTCTCATTTTTTTAACAAGTCTTGATTGTTTTCTCTTCCTGATCTCTTCTTTATTCTTTGCAGTTTGTGACCGACTTTACTGTGCTCTACCGCTCTCGCGACGAGATGGTGAAGAGGAATGGTGAGTTGGAGCAGCAAAAGTCTGCTTTGGAGGCCATGGGTTCTCAGCTGGAGACTGATCTGAAAGCTGCTGATGCAGCTCGAGTTTCGTCTGATCTGGCCCTCGTTAATTCTACCCACGAGAGGGATAACGCCGTTAAGGAGCTGGGCGAGCTGAGGAAGGCTTATGACCTAGTGTGCTCGAGCAAGCTGGACCTCGTAGAGAAGAACAGGGTTCTGGCCGAGCAGTTGGAGGCGGAAAAAGCCCAGGCAGCCACCATTAAGGATGACTCATACAACTCTGAGTGGGCTGTCGCTTATGATGATGCTGAGGTTCAGATTGGCTACATCAGCCGTCTGAACTTCAAGAAGGGCTGGAACAAAGCTCTTTTGGCTGCTGGTGTGGATGCTGACTCTTCCCTGTTTGACGAGCATGACCCGAGTCCCAAGCCAACTGTGGACGAAGAAGCTCCTGCTCCAACCATCGAGGGTACTGATCTTCCCTCGGATAGCGTTCCTGCTGAGGGGGATAGCTCTGCTGCAGCTGATAAGGGGAAGCAGCCAGACACCGCTGGGCAGCCTGAGGTTGCTAGTTAATCTGTTCTTAGGATTTTCTTTTGTACTTTTTTCTTGTAATCTCCCAAGTTTTTTCTGCTCGATGTACTTGGTCTTTATTAATGAAATGAGAAGATTCTCCTTTTGTTTACGCTGATCCCTTTCTCTCTTCTATCTTTCTTTTACCTGTAGTTGGTTGATGTGGATGACTATATTCCTGTTACCTCCCAACTGGGTCGGAGTCTTGGTCCTAATGCAAGCCCTACTGTTCGCCAGGCCTTTGCTAGACTTTGCAGGTTTGCTAAGTCAAGCAACCAAAAATATAAGGATCAGTCCGAGCTAGTGGCCAAGCTGAAGGACAGGATCCAGGAGATGGAAGAAATCGGTGCTTCAGTACAAGAAGAAGTCAGTGCACTGAGAGCAAGGTTGTTGGAGGCCACCGAGATTAAACAGGTTGGGGAGTTCCTGCAGCAGGAGAATGAAGACTTGAGGAGGGAGGTCCTAAGGCTTATGGAGCATTCGCCGAGCACCGTTTCAGCAGTCCTGCAAGGCTCTTCTTCATCGCGAGCTGCTCGGACTCCCCTTCCACGTGCTGGTAGGAGTGCCAGGGGTAGGAACAGGGAAGTCGAGGAACAGCGTGAGAGGGAGATGGAGGAGCTGCGCAATGATGTTCGACGAGCTTATGTAACTGCTGCTGGGCTCCAGAGGTACGTCACCCGACTACGGCATTTGTTCAAGAACGGTCCTTTTATATTTTTGCAGCTTCACAATCCTTTTTATTTTACCATGTGAGTGTCCGCCCAGTCCAGTATAAGAATACCATTGTGCCCTCACTTTACCTTTTAGGTTGTGTCGTCACACTCCCTTAGGCCTAAGTAGGGAAATTGGCGAGGACACACCTGGTATTGGATGTCTTCATCCGATCAGAATTTTGCTTAACCAAAGTAGGTTTGATGCCTAAGAATACTCTGTAGGGCTTCATATATTGCCAGGGGCAATGCTAAGAGGTCTGTCGTGCTTCATGACGATGACCTGAGGAGGGGTGTTCCCCTGCTATGTCGACCATTATGCTTGTGATTTGGAAGGGATGTGTAATAAAATATGAGCGTTACTAATTAGAGAGTGATTAACTGAGAGATTTTCATTAGTGAAATGAGAAATGAACTGTCCTTTCACATAACGAATACAATAAAAGATTTAATAATAAAGTTCCTAAAAACAAAATTTCTTGAGATTAGCTGCGTTCCATGCACGTGGTATCTCCCTGCCCTCCATCGTTTCCAAATGATAGGAACCTTGCAGGGCATCTCTAATTATCTTATAAGGTCCTTCCCAGTTTGGGCCCATTTTGTCGTCTGATGGATTCACTGTGTTGCCCAGGACCTTTCTTAGAACATAGTCCCCAACTTTGAAGTTCCCCGGATTGACCCTTTTGCCGTAGTACTTCGTGAGCTGTTGCTGATAGCTCGCTAGTTTCACTAGGGCAAGTTCCCTGCGCTCGTCGTCCAGGTCAAGTTCAGCGAGCAAAGCCTGATTGTTCTGGCCTTGTTCGACAAGGTCGGATCTCATTGTTGGCAATCCCGCTTCTAGTGGGATGATCGCCTCCATACCATATGCTAGTGAGAATGGCGTTTCTCCTGTTGCTCACGTAGGAGTCGTTCTGTATGCCCATAGGATATGCGGTAGCTCGGTTGCCCATGCACCTTTGGCTCGTTCTAACCACTTCTTCAATCCAGTGATCACTGTTTTATTGGAGGCTTCATCTTGTCCGTTGCTTTGAGGGTACGCCATCGAGCTGAAGTGGTGCCTGATCCCATGTTCGTTGCAGAAGTCTTGAAAAGGGCCACTCTCGAACTGTGTTCCATTGTCAGTGATGATGGTTCTGTGGATTCCGAATCGAGTGATTATATTCCTCCATACGAACCTTATCATGTCAGTATCTCGGATGTTCACTAGTGGTTCTGCCTCGATCGATTTGCTAAAGTAGTCTGTTGTAACCAACAGGTATTTGCGATTACCGGCAGTGGTGGGCAGTGGTCCCACGATGTCCATTCCCCACTGGGCGAAGGGCCAGGGACTGGTCAGGGATTTTAATTCGCTGGCGGGCTGGTGGACCATAGGAGCGTGAAGTTGGAATTTTAGGCATTTGCGGACATATACTACGGAGTCCTTTTGCAGGTATGGCCACCAATAACCTTCCTTCATTGCTCGGAAGGCTAGAGATCTTCCTCCGGCATGACTTCCACAGATTCCTTCGTGAAGCACTGCCTTGACATCGCCTGGGTGGACTCATCTAAGGTAGGGGCCGGAGAAAGACCTTTTATACAAGTCGCCTCCTGTGGTTAAGTGAAAGCGAGCAGCTTTGACTCTTATCTGGTGGGTAGTTCTCTTGTCTTCTGGAAGCGTTCCGTTCTTTAAATAGTCCTTCAAGGGATCCATCCAGCTGGGGGCTGATTCTAATTGGAGTATTGGTTTTGCTTTTGTCAGCTCGCAGTTGGGGTAAATGCTTGGACAACTGAGGAAATCGATAGGGATAACCCTTTTAAGGCTAGAATCAACTACCGAGCTCAGGGCTGCTAATGCATCATCGTGGCTGTTTTGCCCTCTGGGAAACTGTTGGATGTTAATCTCTTCAAAGCTTGTCATTACATTTTTTACCAAGGAGAGGTAGGCTGCCATTCTCTCATCCTTCGCGTTATAGTCTCCAGTTATCTGGTTGGAAACTAGTTGCGAATCACCGAATACCTGCAAATGCTTTGCTCCCAGAGTTTGCGCTTTTTGGAGACCTGCTATTAGGGCTTTGTATTCTGCTTCGTTGTTGGAGGCTGCAAATCCTAGCCTGATTCCTTGCTCAAGGACTGTGTTTCTGCAGTGATGAGAACAATTCCTACCCCTGCCCTCTTTGAGTTGGAGGCTCCATCAATGAATAGTTTCCATCTTTCCACTGTAGCTTGGTTATTTTGCTCTGCTGGCTTAGGCTGGTCGAAGGGTTCTTCGCCTGTGAATTTAGATATGAAATCAGCAAGGATTTGATCCTTGATAGCTGTCCTTGGTTGAAATTGGATGTCAAAACGGCCGAGATCGACTGACCATTTAGATAGTCTGCCCGACAAATTCGCCTTCCTTAGGACAGCCGTGAGGGGGTGTGATGTAAGGACGATGATTGTATGAGCTTTCAAGTAATTCTTCACTTTCCTCGAGGCTATTACTATGGCGAATGCGAGCTTTTCCAATGGTAGGTAGCGCTGCTCGGTATCTAATAAGGTTTTGCTCGCGTAATAGACTGGATGTTGCATTCCTGTAACTTCACACATTAGTGCTGAGCTGACAGTATGACTGGATACAGAGAGGTATAGGTACAAAGAGTCCCTTTGCTATGGTATGATAAGCAGTGGTGGAGTGCTTAGATAGGACTTGAGCTCGTCCAATGCTCGCGAGCAATCTGGGCCCCACTCTACTGTTTTGCTGCCTTTTAAGAGTTGGAAGAAAGGCTTGCATCTCTTGGAGGATTTAGAAGTGAAACGATTTAGAGCAGCGAGCATTCCGGTGAGCTTCTGTACATCTCGGACTGTGCGAGGAGATTGCACTCTGTTGATTGCATCAATCTGGTCCGGATTAGCCTCTATGCCTCTCTTGCTGACCAAATACCCAAGAAACTTTCCTGACTGGACATCGAAGGAACACTTGCTTACATTGAGTTTCATTCAGTGCTTCCTGAGGATTTTGAAGGTTCTTGATGGGCCCGAGAGATTATTCTTCTTCTCCTTGCTCTTGACGAGCATGTCATCGATGTAGACCTCCATTGTGTCTCCCATTTGATTCTTGAACATTTTAGTAACTAGCCGCTGATAGGTTGCCCCTGCATTTTTGAGCCCAAAAGGCATGACCTTGTAACAATATAAACCAACCGTCGTGATAAACGCCGTTTAGTCCTGATCTGGGGCATACAGGGGAATCTGGTGATATCCTGAGTATGTGTCCAGGAAACTCATTTGTTCATGAGCTGCGGTGGCGTCTACTAGTTGGTCTATTTTCGGAAGAGGGAAGCTATCCTTGGGGCAGGCTTTGTTGAGTCAGTGAAGTCTATGCAAACTCTCCACTTCCCGTTACTTTTCGGAACTACCACTGGGTTGGATAACCATTTGGGGAATTGCACTTCCCGTATGGATCCTGCATCCAGCAGTTTTTTGACTTCTTTTTCTATTACTCTGGCCTTCTCGGGAGCAGTTCGCCGTGCCTTCTGCGTTATCGGCTTGAATGTGGGATCGACGTGCAACTGGTGGCAGACCATATTGGGATCGATTCTTGGCAGCTCATAAGGTTCCCAAGCGAAAACATCTATGTTGCTTTTGAGTAAGGTTGACAACTCCTTTTGCTCTTGGTCAGTGAGTGATGCTCCGATCAGGAAGACTCTGCTGTTGTCGCCTTCTCTAGCCGCCACTTCTACCAGGTCCTCGACGACACGCTCGGAGGGGAGGAGCCTGGTCTCTTCCACTCCAGGACTTCCATATTTTAATTGCTATTTTGAAGGAATTGCACCTTCCTCCACTTTCTCGCTGGGATGATCGGCTTTTTCTCTGGCTTTGGTCGGATGGCCACTATGAAGCACTTCCTTACCATCGCCTGGTCGCCATGTATCTCCATTACTCCTCCCTCGGTGACATATTTGAGCTTCTGGTGGTAGGTCGAGGAGACTACCTTCATCGCATGAAGCCATCCCCTACCGAGGATGGCCTGATACGGTGAATCAATGTCGACCACCAAAAATTCGATCATCTTGGAAACATTTCCAGCGCGCACTGGCAGTACTATTTTTCCCAGAGGCATGGTCATTTTTCCAGCGAAGCCGACCAGAGGGACAGTGATTCCCTTTAGGTCGGCGACGCTCAACTTTAATTTTCGGAACAGGTCGATGTACATTACTTCGGATGAGCTTCCTTGATCGACGAGCAGCCTGTCGATGTCAAAGTTGACTATCCTGAGTGTAATGACTAGAGGATCATGATGTGGGGTCATTACTCCCACAAGATCTTCATCCGTGAATACAATATGCTTGTTGTAGTTGATGTCCTCTGCTCGCCGACGTTTTCCTGACTGTGATTTTGCTGGATCAATCTGAAAAGCTTACATGACCGCTGTCAGTTTCTTTACCTCCATTTGAGCTGAGTTCCCTTAGATTTGCTTGACGTAAGATACTCCGTGGATTACTACGAATTCGTATCCGGCATCATCTTCCAACACGTTGTCGGGTTTTTCCTCTTTGTGGGCCGCCACTTTCTCTACCTTCTTTTCCACAAAGTCATTCAAATGTCCGGACTGGGCCAACTCCTCGAGGTGGGACCTAAGAGCCTTGGAGTGCTCGGTCTTATGCCCTCCCTCTTTGTGGAAAGTTCATCTTAATGCATTATTTCTTTTCAAGGGGTCTCATCCCATTTTTCGGGGCCATTTGATGAACGGTTCATCCTTGATCTTCACGAGAATTTGGTAAATCGGCTCTTTGAAGACGGTGCTGATCGCCTGGAAGGATTTTGTTACGTCAGGGTTCCCTCCGCTTTTGGAGCCATTCTTGCCCCCACTCTTTCCTCCTTTCTTCTGGTTTTCAACTTTCTCACTTCCCTTGGTAGTGAGCTTGGATCGATCGTTTTCTCCTACATTAAGGCGGGTGACATCTTCCACCTTTGCATATTTCTCAATTCGGGCCATCAGGTCATCAATGGTCATAGCTTCCTTCTTCGTCAAGGACTGGTAAAGGAGGGAAGAGCTAGGTAATCCAATTTTGAAGGAAGCCATTGCCACCTCTTCCGCGCAGTCCTCGATCTCATTGAATAACTCCCAGTACCTCTTCGCATAGTCTCAAAGTGTTTCTTGAGGCATTTTCTTCATGGTTAATAGAGCATCCATCCTTTTGGGATGGGAGCTGCTGGTGATGAACCGGGCCGTAAAGAGCTCGGCCAGGGATTTGAAATTTCTGATGGATCGGTGAGGGAGTTTTTCAAACCATTTCTGGGCCACGTCATGGAGGCTCGAGGGGAAAATACGGCACATCAGTGCATCTCGGTGATTCTAGAGGGTCATGGCTTGCCGGTACTACCTGACATGATCAATGGGATCAGTCTTCCCGTTGTAAATCTTGAACCTCGGAATGGCAAATTTCTTGGGAGCCTCTTCCTCTTCAATTTCCTTCGTGAAGGGTGACTTCATCTGGGTCTTGAGGGCCCTCCTGGAGAGTTCTCTGGTCGACCTGGTGCCGCGGTGAGCTCGATGTTGGTCCATTTCTCTGCGGACCAGGTTCCGTATGTTTTCGTCGCTGCGAGCAGGGCTCTGGTAGTGGCGAGCTTTTCTGAGTTGCTCGCGAAGGTCGTCGTCTGAGTTTCCACCTTTGATCCTTTGATATTCCCACCTAGGGCTCCTTCCTCGGTTGCGAGATTTGCTCACCTAACGTCTACGAGTACGATAGGGGTGTCTCCTGGTATTGGGACGTAGTTCCTTCTCCAGTCTTTCCAGTCTGCTTTTCAAGCGAGCATTCTCAGCCTCGTATCTGCGAGAAGACTCCCTCTGCTCGTGGAGCCTTGCCTCGTATGCATGAATCAATCTAGATATCTGCGTGGACCTTGCTGGTCCTTGGCTTTCTTCTGAGGCTAGCCTCTCCAATCGAGCCCCGCGATCTGAGCGTCGGACCTCAGACCTAATCCTGCAAGGAGCAGGTGGCTCTTGAATATCTCTTGCTTGAGGAGCGTTGCTGCTGTTACCAGACATCTTAGATTCTTTTCTTGGCATGGGTTCTTCTCAGGGAAAGATGAACGCTTCCCACAGACGGCGCCAATTGTGGTTGCAATTACTGTTGGTGACAATTATTGTGCAACACAAATAAATATGAGAGAAGTAATGACCAAGAAAGAACGAATAAAACGCCAATCACACAACAACAGGTGTACGTGGTTCAGCAAAGATGTGCCTACGTCCACGGTGGTGCAGTCAATATTATTTCTCTATATTCTGGAGAATAAGTACAGAGAATACAACTTGTCCTTTGCCCCGGACCTAGGGTTTAATTTATATATGTGTAGGTGAGTTAATGGAGGTGATGTATTCCTCCATATTAGACATCTCCCCTATAAATTCCCTTCATGGGATCGTGCTCCCCTATAACTTCCCTTCATGGGATCGTGGAGAAATCGGATCCATACAAAATATGAGGGGCCTGGACTTTGGGCCGCTTGGCCTGGTCTACTCGTCCAGGCTTATACCACTAAATTCCGGGCACCCACACACAGTTAGGTCACATAGAAAAAGAATTGAAAGGATTATTAAAGAGGGAATTCACCCTAACTTGGATTATGATGATTATTATGTGTGTGTGTGGATTGTATTAAAGGCAAACATACCAAGCACACAAAGAAAAGAGCCACAATCCAAGTTGGAAGAAGGTGAAAATTCTTAGATTGAATATAAAGGTGGTGCATTTTATAGAAGATATGATAAGTGGGGGCGTTGCTCTGTTTGCTAAAATCCTCGAACGTTACACAATATATAATTTCGAGATCACCTTGGCAGAATGGTGCAACTGAAAGGAACAACTATACTATTACATAAATGATTAGGAGTATGCTAAGTACAACTAATTTGCCTATATTATTATGGATGCATGCTCTTATGACCAATGTGAAGATATTAAACTAGATTCCTAATAAGATAATTCCAGACACCTTTTGAATTAAGGAGAGGATGGAAACCCTCTTCAAGACATTTATGTGTTTGAGGTTGCCTAACGGAAGCAATAATTTACAATCCACAAAAAAAGAAATTGGATCCTATAACGTTGACATGTCATTTTATTAGGTATATAGAAAAATCAAAGTGATATGAGTTATACTATCCTAATTACACAACAAGAATTATTGAAACTTAAAATGCTAAATTTATTAAGAAAAGGGAAGTCAGTGGGAGTGATGAATGCAAATATGTGATCATTTAAGAAGTAAAGGTACAATTCCCTTTACCCCTAGTTCATAATGTTCTCGTTATTCCTAATGTACTTGCTAATCCATGTGTTAAACTAATCAATGATGAAGAATAACATATGATTGATCAACAAACTAAACAACCACATAATCAGACTATATCTAATGAACCTATTATATAAGGAAAATAAGAATTAGCGGAATGGATGGTACTGATGAAGCAGAAGATGCAACTTCAAAAACTTCATGCGATTGAATTTGGATGCACCTTGTAGCATTATCGCCATTTAGATCATCAAACAGTGAATTAGTCAGGGCAATGCCACAGAAGCAACTCTAGAGCTTTCTTTTTCTATAATGTAGGGAACCACTGATTGATAGAGAACAAAAAAAGCATGCCTTGCAGGGTTGGATAAAGACCATATGGCCCTGCAACCTAAGTGATGTCTCAATATTCCTCTCATAGTGTTTTTTTCCATGCCCCTATTGTTAAAACATAATAATTAATTTTCCCCAAAAGTTTGGTCTCGCTCTGATAAGCCACAACAACTCTCGTACCGAATAAATGACAAAAATCATCTCTACAAGCTTCGTAAACATAAGAGGCGTATTGATTGTCTTTTTCAGTTGCTCTAATTATTTTCGGTTGTGCCGCCACCGAGAATCTCCGGCTCCGTCCGTCGGAGCCTTCTATTTGAGATAACATTTAGCATTAAGGTTATTTGAAAGAAATAGGTGATAGACTATTTTGGATGATTATATGATGTATTTAAAATAAATGGAGTTTAACATAAGGGATATTGATGATACAGTTACTTATGAATAAGATGTTAAGAGAAATGATTCTAGCAAATGGATTGATTCGATGAATGAGGATATAAAATCTATGGATTTTAATCAAATCTGGGAGTTGGTTGAATTGTGGGAAGGACATAAACAAGTTGGGTGTAAATGGGCCTATTAGACCAAACGTGGGTTAAAAGGAAATATCGAACAACATAAATTCAGACTTATTGGCAAAGGTTTTAATCAATGAGAACGCATTGATTATGTTGAAACCTTCTCTCCTATTTCGAAGAAGGAGTCTCTAAGAATCATCTTAGAATTGTTGGCTCATTATGATTTTGAGTTGCACCAAAGGGACATAAAAACAACTTTTCTAAATGGGATTTTGGAAGAATAAGTCTATGGAACAACCAAAAGGCATCATAAAAGAAGGAAAGGAAAACATTATCTTTTTGTTATAAAAATAAATATATGTACTTAAACAATCTTCTTGGAAATGGCACCTGATGATGTAGATAATCACCACGCAAATATGTTAGCATCTCAAGCTCCATCTAAGTCATCCATGGAGATATAATCGAAGGAATGTAAGTATGCAAATAAGGAGATGAGACAGATAGATAATACATAAATGTAAGTGGTTCGATCGTAGCCTACTCAATTATGAAAGAGCTCCCACTCTTGTGAACCCAGGGATATGTGAAAAACTCAAATTCTTGTTAGCTAAGGAAAATGACTCGTGGTAAAAATAAGATAAATTTTGACCAGACATGCTCGAGAGCTTCTAGCACTAGATAATAAGCATTAGGTATTTTGAACTGGAAGGAGGCAAGCAAATGAAGGGATTCTTTATGACTAGTTTCTTTAGTCTTATCTACTTAGGATTTTTCTTGCTAGTATCTATCCTTGCTTAAATAATTAGTTCCTCCCTGCTTTCATAACATGCTCCATCAAAATGTTTTTTGTGATAGGTCTTTCTATTACTGATATGGACCTCAATAAAGGGTCTCATTCTATACCTAGGTATGGATCTATATCAAACTTCTCATTTTGGGCCCCATATTTCTCCTATATACCATGTTCTTATGGTGGTGCGATGTTCTACATGAAGGAGGTCCATATCAAACTTCTCATTTTGGGCCCCATATTTCTCCTATATACCACGTTGGAAGGACATCATACCAAAGTCCTCGGAAAATTTCCAATCTTGATATACAATTAACACATTTAGGTCATTTGATTTATGTCACCAGAGGTTTCAAAAAAAGGAAAAGATTATTAGCTGAGGTAAATGAAACGTCCTTCTCATAAACCTATATGAATTGGAGCTTAATCTCGATCTCAATATAAACATTAAGTGCTCGATCTTTAATCGAGTGCACCATCTTGATAAAGTAATTAAGAGATGAGACTAGAGTTTTATTGCAACTTTAATAAGAAAAAAGAGAAGCAATTGATGCGGCTTTCGTAAATAGAAAGTCAACCTCTACAAAAGCATATTATGATGATGAAATATTCCCTCACGTGGGCTGGAGAACTGTTGTAACGGTATGTCCACATGGCCCGATGATGCACAAGTCGCGTGTCCCTCATAAAATACCGAAGTCGACTTTGTTGGTCGAGATTGAGTTGAGATTATGAAGATGGGTTTCTAGGGACATAATTCTGAGACTATAAAGATCATCTTGGGAAACTCATGGTGGTCTCGGCCTATCAGTATGGTACGAGGCCGACACACGGCAATGGCCGAGCCATGAGATCATCTTAGAATATAGAATGAACCTTTTCAAGTGTCTACAATTGTTTTGAGAATGAGTTCTCAGAGGGTAAGAGTGGATGATGTGGTCCCCTATGTCATGGGACCATATGCAGATGAGCCTCATGGACATTAGACATAGGTCATGGCATAAGGATAAGTCTTATCTAGGTGTAACACCCCGCCTAATTAAATACCGGGTGTCCAGTCCCATACCAAATTAAAACAGAATATACAATTGCTTCATTCTTAGCATCACTGTCGAAAACATTTATAACTCACCCAATAATCAAATAAGCTAGTGTTAAAAACTTTCAAATTTAAATTTCAACAAAACCTTTTTCCATTTTTTTATAAGAATAACACAACACATTTATTTTACAACACTGACAACACAATAAGTATCACAAAGATAATTTAAATGCAACTGGAATAAACATTCCCAAGTAATATAAATCCTTTACAATAATCCCAACAATGTTAAATGTATTAAAAATCAGAATACAACAATATTTTACTCCAATGGAAAATGATAACTGAATCCTTTTGGGCGACATGCCCTAACTAAGAATACTGTGAACCAAAAAGATGATAAGCGTATAAGCAAAACTTACATAGCTCCATAGCTCGTTAAAATCAACTAAGGTTGGCGTCCCTGTTGCTGGACACCTGATATAGAGATACAATAGAAGAGAAAATATGCAAGGAAATGGGTCAGAGCCCGAATGTGTAGAGTATTTTTAAAACAGCAAGTATTTAACAAGTGCAATAAAGCATTTATTATGTAGATGTTAGATCCAACTCTCACTTGCAATACTCACCTCTCAACTAGAGTGCACACTTAACGTTTCCTATTAGCCTCCTAGTTAATGGTTCCTCTTTTCTAATCTCCATATTATAATTCCATTCCCATATCATAATCCCCGTATGTCCCATACCATACGTCACATTATTATCCATTTACATTTTCTCCTTTATGATTTAGTTTCTCATTAACATGAATCATTATTCATTAATCTGAATCATTTCTCATTAACATGAGTTAAGCTTTTCAATTCTAAAAGCATAAACATTTATTAACTAAATTCCATTAACATATTTTATTCACCGTTATCTATAACTATCACCGTAGATAGATCTAACCACAATATATCCATTTAATCATTTAATTCATTATATATATATTCATATATGATACGGCACCCCGAGTCACAGCTGCGGTGCAATGCATTACTCTGCTATCATGTCTCATCATCGTAGGTTGCCGAATAGGGGACTAAAGGTTCGGTAAGATTCCACGAACCACGAACAACAACAAACAAATTGGAGGTGAACATAGTTCTCGTATCCATGGGTCATGCACATACCTATACACCCACAGTCAGCGGACATATCAACTCCCCGATAAGTCTTTCATAGACCTATGTTCTCGAGCGACAATTCAAAGATCCCATGGATTCATCAGGATATGACTGCCCTCACGCGTAAACCTCCCACCGATAGCAAGTAAGCTAGGTATGTTATACACATAAATCATTAATAAATCAAATAGGTATTATCATACCTATAATATAATATCAATAAGGTAATTATCATTTCCCTAAGATATTTCCCATACGTAGTATTATATCTCATTTAAATTCCACGTATTAATATAACATATTTAATTAACCTCGCATCCTATGACATCCCTCCACTCCCGACGTTGTTAAGGTTCATGCGCGGAGCGTCTCGCAAAGCGAAATCCAAACAAGGAACCCCTCCAATACACTACTACTTAACTTTGTCGATCGAGGAGGTCCGAAAACTTCAACTATGCGATCGGGATAACCTCATACCCTCTTTCAACCAAATGAGTTCTAAACTCCCATCACACAAGATTTAATTAGGATTTCTCTCATCTTATAATCAGTGATAAGTCACTAATTTCCTACTGGTCCATAACCTTTATTTCTCCCGAACTACTACGAATTTAATTCTCCTTTTAATTACGGTTAAAACCGATAGTTTCAAATCTCTTATAAACACGTATTTTTCACTTAGGATTTAACCCTCTTGTAATCTTAAGGATACCCAGGTATTATATAAAAATCACCCCTACTGGTCCTATCTTAAATCCTCATACATCACCATTCGAAAATTAACAAACGAATCTAGAAACCGAAATTCCATTCGATAACAAGGGTTTACTGATATTTTCCAAGTCCCAAAATATTCAAATAATAATCACCAAAGATCCATAAAAGTTTTGGGATAAGAATCAACATTTAAAAAGAAACAACTCTACTTAATCAGGGGAGGTCGATCGATCGAAGGTAGGGGTCGATCGATCGATCCCTCAGGTCCAGTCCTGATTTTTCTGCATTTTCGGCAACTACGGGTTTAATAACTTTTGATCATTTAAACCTTCATCTAAACATCCCAAATGACTTATAAACTTTAATACATGATATATCAACATATTTGAACGATTTCCAATACTCTAAACATCCTAAAATCATCAAAGGATTGGATTAAAATGCATGTTTATCACCTTATTCCCAAAATTTATTAACATAACCTCTTCAAGAACACATCAATGGTTTCCATTATTTCTTCAACAGATTCATGACTAATTCATGGATTATTATTATCCTAACACGTGAGTTAAATTCCTATATCATTTCAGTTTTCCAGAAATCCATTTAATGATCCATTATCTCTTCCAAACATGAATAATCTTCTCTTTTCATACTGTTCTAACATGGACAATATACAAACTTAAATTGCTATTATTAAACACTTGCCTTTAGTGTAGGTCTGATACTTTGGTGTAGTTTATCTCAGTAGGTTGTCCCTTCTCCGGTCAAAATCCGGTGGTGGTTGGTGGTGGTTGGTGGTGGTGAACCTTGGTTCTAGTTCTTCTCCTTCCCAAGTGACTTTTCCCTTTCCAAGCACTCTTACTCTCACTCTAAGAAGATGGCTGCTCTTATTTGTGAAGAGGAGATGAATAATTCCCATTCACTTAATCTACCTATTCTTATAATAGTGCCAAATCCGAAACACTATTCATCCCCCTAGAAAAATGACCAAAATGCCCTTTCGGGTTGTCTATTCATTCCCAAATGACCCGAGACTCAAAATTGACATCCAAATAGACTTTTCTGACTATTTCGAACCTTCCGGACGCAACGACGCAGTCAAAATGACTATTAGATCGATAGAAAATAAATTTCCTTTTTAATTTAATAAACTAGTCCCGACACGTCCGATACCGCGTCTGACTAAAAAATATAAATTACCGAATGTTGATTTAAAAAATTAGATCGCTCTAATTATTCAATCACAGATAAATAAAATGAGACAAAGATTTTTAAAGTGGTTCGGCCTTCTATGAATGGCCTACGTCCACTGTTATGTTATTGCTGAGTGTTTGGGAATTCTTGATTGCAAGTGCTCTCAAGAAATGTACCCTAAGATCACATAGGACTGGAATGGGGTTGTAATGTAGGCTAGGCTAGGGTACGAAATGAAATGAATGTATGTACGGATTCGAAGGTGTTTGGAGATGAAAACTTGGAATAATGGGAAGATTGCGGGCAATATCAAAATTGGAAAACAAGTTCCAAGCAAGCTTTGGATATATCATTTTGAGAGAAACCAAAGATTATTGAACTATATACAGACAACATATAACAACTATCTCTTTCTCTTTACTTTTATCTTTTTCTCATGTTTTCTTTTGTTTTATACTTTCTCTTTTTCATCCCCTTTTCACTTATTTCTTTTCTTTACTTTTCACACTCTCACATGCCTAAATTGCAACCGCAAGACAATAACATCATTCAATCCCATGTAACATTCCAAACAAAGGTATGGAAGGTGTATGTATGGTGTATAACTCCAATTTGGAGTTGGTTATGGGATTTTGGGTTATGAAACGAAAGGGTAATATTTAGGCTCAAAGGGGATGACTAGGTAAAACATTTAAGGTGAGGTCAAGGTCAATACGGGCGATATAACAAAGTTGGCCTATGATCATTTCCTAAAGTTTACTCAATCCTCGAGTCAAAACAAACTTTGAAAATCATGATCAAGTAATGCATTTCACGAATGAACTCAATTAATGAACGGTCAAATGAAAGAATAAAGAGATTACCAATGTCTGTAACGTTTTCAAAGAGGAAAGAATAGTGTATACACTCATAAACGACGAAAGGTACAAAGCTTACTCGGTGTAAGTATATACAATGCAAAAAAAGATTACCGAGTTATAAAAATCTTAAACCAAATCAATAAATCAAGAAAAGCGCATGTGCTCATGGGATTAAAGTTTAATTCATGAAGTTATTCATAATATCAATAATATGAGGACTAAAGTTTAATAACTTCTAAAATCGAGAACATGCATCGTTGGGTTGTCTATTGGATCGGGCAATTATTAAAATTTATCATCAGAAACAAAGGCTTATACCCAAAAAAGGAGAAAAAAGAAAGAAAATCTTTTTGAAAATTTTGAATTTTTCTAAGAAAGAATACTAAGTAACTAATATGTGAGAAAAAACATGGACTAAATAAAGAAATGGATAGGATATCCCACACCCCTAACTTAAAACCTGACATTGTCCAAAGAATCTACAAAACAAGTTAATACCGAGCATAGCAAAAACAAATAACAAAAAGTTAACTAATTACACTATAAAAAATTAAAAAGGAAAGAAAAGATAAAAAGAAAGAAATAATGAAGAGCTAATTATATACAACCTATTATTTAGGGTTCACACTAACTATACACTAGAAGTCTAAATAAGTGAGGGTCCACCATGAAAACGATTTGACTTTGGAGGGTGACCGGTGTACCCTCACTCTCAAGCATGCCTTCCAAAAAATATTAATTTTGTTTGAACAACGGAAGGAATGTGTAAGGAGAAATAAACGAACCATCCCCAATTAAAAATTTGGGAGGGAGGATGGGGGATTTGGATAGAACGGGTGACAAAAATATGTGGGGATCGAGAAAAGCAGAATATCATCCCAAAAAGTTGGAATGGGAGGTGGAGCACATAAAGGCAAAGATGAGATTGTGGAAGGCGACTCGAGCAAGTACTCCTCATCGATGAAAAGGTTTAAAAACGTTCAAGTTTGAAACCGAATCATCAGGTACCTGTGACGGTGTGATAACAGAGAATGAAAATGGGGAGGAAAGAAATTCGAACTTAGGAGATGCATCATCATCGCTTGAAGATTGAGTTTCCAAGGAAATAAGATCATTTTTCAAAGAAATGTTCTTCTTTGGGGGACAAAGGAGAAATAATTAATTGCAAATAGATATTACGTCATTTTCATCACTACAAGAAGAAGGCCTTTTTATGACCTTTTTTAAGTGTCCTAAAACGCATTTTATGACGCTTTATTTTTCAATAAAAAGCATCACAAGTTTGGGTGTTATAATTGATACCCATAAAAAGTGTCATATAAAGTAACCATTATATATGACTTTTTTTTCAAAAATGTCATATCTGCTATAAAAAATGGTCATAATATACTCTATAATATGTCATATTTGATTTAAAAAGAGTCATGATAAACAATTTTCAAAATTTTAAAAAGGTCATAAAAAATTTCATCACATGAAAAGATTTAATATAAATGATCATAAATTAAACATATAATAAAAAAAATTAATAACCAATATTAATGTCATAGTTGACAAATAAATCTAAACACAAACCAAAATGCATAGAATCATTTATTCAACATTTAATGTTACAATTGATTCATTATAGATTATAACATTTAGTCAAGAAATACAACACTCCCACCAATATTTTTTTCCCACATCAAACAAAACTACATGAAATGAAATCGAGTTAACACATCAACCAAATTAAATTTGTCTATCAAAATTAAGTGTTCCTCCGTAGTAATAATCGCTTCATAATTTTAGGCAACAATGCATTGAAGTCCTCTTCCCGCTTATGTTCACTATCATGTTGTCTGACAACGATTCACCTTTCACATGCCTCTAAGTAGACGCCCCTGCATAAGTTTAAAACATCATATATAAATCTCTAGTGCAATGTAAAACACAACATATGAATTACCATTTTTCCAAAGTATTAAGTCGTTTACAATTTAAGTTGAAAATATTCTTTATATAACACAAATAGTTGTAAACAATTTTCAAAAAATTTGGCCGAAAATGCTTGTATAGTCGCTTTGTAGTATGTTTATTAGTTGTTTTACTTTTTCGTCCACCAATACCCAATTTTCAAATGCGTTTCTATTCGATTTAATCAATTCAGAACGTTTATTAATTTCAAAAAAATTCGGTAGAGTTTCCTTTGTTTATTCGTGAAATCCAACCTGTTTTGACATTAAAATAAACTCAGCAACAAAAGCCACAACTAAGCCAACAATAAATCCCTTTGCACCGATTCAACATATATAAGATAAAAAAATTAAGTCCATCAACATAAAGGTTCAATGGACTCGTGTTCGAGTTTAAAAAAAAATAATAATAATCTCACACGACTCGCTGAGCCTAACAATAATCTTACATTAGTCCCTTGTGAGGTATGCGTCTCTCTTTTTGGATCATCATGTTCTTATCTTGCGTTTCCATGCTCCATCCTAACTCTAAAGTTGTATACTTATAAATCCAAAATTTAGAACTACATCTGAATCCAAGAGTCTCATAACTATACGGTTATTTCTACAAGTTACTCTAACCATGTATGAGGTGTGTTTGCCTCTTTCCGTAATGTTTAATTGTTGTTTTTCATTTTCGGCCACTAATCCCAATTTTCAAGTTTTAACACTTAAAATTTTCAAATTTTGATCAAATTCCAAACTCGTGAGTCACGTGACTACTTGGGTTATTTCCACAACTTTCTTTTATCCTGCGTGAGGTGTTTATGCCTCTTTCCATGTCGTTTTTCTCTTATCTTATGTTTTCATGCTCCAATATTATTTTTACTTTAACCACGAGCACGAATCTAAGTGTGATTACCACACTATAAGACGCATAAATGATTATTAATGCACTTGACGGTTTGCTTATTGGGTCGTGATTGATATTTCTCAAAACCAAAGGCGCCAACATTAGTTTCATCCCCTCCATTTTATATATTAGTTATAGGTATCACCCACCAATTTTTTTCACTTCATTTTATATATTAGTTTATCTTCTTATTAGAAAATGTTGGAATAAGCGATCATATTTTCGTTGTTTGTTAAATCATATGATATAAACAAGCGATAAAGGTTGTTAGAGTTAGTTTTTGTCAATTTATTTTTTGATATGTTTGTCATTGATTAACTGTTGTGATTGATGAGTTTAAGGTATCTTCACTAGCTTAAGATGAGTTTGAGAGCCGATTCTAGTTGTTCGACATTTTACTATGTAAATGAGAAATCTTAATGTTCTGATATTGCTTAATGCTAATATGTGCATATACATTGTACCTGTAGTGTTTTTGGAATGTGCAACCATTTTATGTTGTTTGTTAAACCATTTGATGTAAACTAGTGGTAGAGGCATTTTTGTATTCAAATATATATTATTTGCCATTGATTTTTTATTTTTTTATGATCGGTGAGTTTTGTAGGAGGGGCTTAATGATAAGCCTCTCATTAAATTATTAAATGAGATTAGAGATGATTAATATTGACAAAAGTCCATGTGTTTATGCGACTGAGGTATTATTATGCGCGTCGGACATATCACGCGTATTTGTGTATTATTTACATATTAACTAGACAATATTCTAGTATTGCGAGTTTTGACATATGTTATGGGACACATGCCACTTAAAATAGGACATGTGTCACCACGAGTTAATTGACATGTGGCGACCCACTTGGGTTGGTTTTGCTATAAATAAGCCCCACCCCCATACATTTAAGGGGGTTCTTCTTGGGTTTCTTCTTGGAAGAGGAGGGTGATTTTCTTATCTTATGGGGTTTTAGAGAGAGTTTTGAGATGAGTCCTTTGAGAAGAGTGGCAACACCTCCCATCTCTCCAAAAAACCACCACAATGAGTTTTCGGACGAATAGTACGAACCCACGAACTACGCTGACTTTGATTCCGAGCATAACGGATACGTAGGCGCAACCGAAGTTGCTCAAGTCAAACACATGCTAAAATCGAGTATTTCCCCAAAATTAGACTACTCTCTTACATTTGGCGACTCTGCTGGGGAGATATTCGTGATTCTTTTTACGTAACGCCTCATTCGCACACGAAAAAACTTGATGAAAATGGAGAAAGCTATGGAGAGGGAAGCTTTCTGCTCATGAACATGAAAGATACTCATATCATGCCATTTCAGATAAGAACTTCAACCTATCTCCCTGAAATATTACCTTTTTTAGTAAGCTTTGATAAAATTTCATGACTTGCATTAAGGTTTAGAAGAGACTACATGATTTACGTGTTGCATAGGATATGATTCATTACCATGCTTAATGAGAGTATGCACACATGTTAAAAAAATATTTATTTCACGCTAGAATGGGAGAATAGTAGATTATCTATTGATTTAGTAGATCTTCATGTGGAACTCAAATTAGCTTATGTTTATATCGGACTAATGACGTTGAAAATGTGTCTGAAAATGATTATACGAGAAAAAATATCAAGGTCCACACTCAAGTGGATTTTTTCTTTGATAGCAGTAATGGATAGTAGGCAGTTGTCAGCCTGCAGTTGTGACTCACGTCTATAATAATAATAATAATAATAATAATAAAAAATAGCTTAAGAGTACCAAGCATTGTAGATTGGAAAAGAAAGATTTGAAGTTAATTTTAATAGATATTATGATATCCCCACCTCGGTAGTAGACAACTGTGATCTATTGATCAGAAAATAGATCCCCCTTGTATATATTTATTTACAGCTAAAACGTGTGCTTTCATATAAAAGCCCTCTGAAAAAAATAAAGAATGGTACA
Source organism: Sambucus nigra (assembly GCA_949130495.1). Lineage (NCBI taxonomy): Eukaryota > Viridiplantae > Streptophyta > Magnoliopsida > Dipsacales > Adoxaceae > Sambucus > Sambucus nigra. The sequence continues at coordinate 176,828,942 of OX422218.1, read as the reverse complement.
CAGTGAAAAAAAAAGAGTTGTTATAAAGGGAAGTTTCTGAAACATGAAGATATAGTTGATAGACTGTTTGATTGTGTTCTTGTAGTAGAACAGTCAAAAGGTGGAAGGTACTGACAAAATGTAAGTAAGCCACGTGAAAAAAAATGATGACCGTTGAAATAATATCGCATAAGTTGGACCTGTACAGTACACTAACAGATGAGGCCACATCAGTAGAACCTGTGTGTAGCTGTCATTGACTGATTAGAAATGTGCAGAACATTTACAGATAAAATCACGTGTGTGTGAATAGATGTCTTCAATCGATCAGAAAAAATAGATAACCTTTATGACATTAGTACAAGGGCTAAAAGCCTAGGTCCCTGATATCCCGTATCTTGTGTCTTCAGCAATAGTAGTCTTGAGATGATAAAAATAAATATTTTGTTTCTTCTGCTGCTGATATATACATATTGGGGTCAGAACACATACCAGCTCAAAAAAAATAAGATTTTTTTTTTAATAACCCATCTTCTTGAGAAATCAGACTTCCCTTATTCGGAGGAACCTCACCTCGGTAGAAGTGATAAAACTTGTTTTTCTCCGATGAACCTTCATAAATCGTGGAAGCTTGAATTCTGGCGAACCACCATCAAAAAAATGATGATGAACTCGTGGGAGCTTGAAATATGAATAAACTTCGTGGGAACTCAAAAATCCGACAAACCTCGGTCAGGATCCGATGGAGCTTTGCTCCGATGAACCTCATTTTTGTATATATTATGTACAACAGGTGTCCTACCGCGTGGATACCGGATGCCCTTCTATCCAGAGTCGTGGGAGTCGTAACAAGTGCAGACTGTTGTGGGATTTAGATTGTAGTCGCATCATATTTCCTTGTAAATCTAGATATGATTCATTGTGTACTCTGGGATCATACTTTAGAGTTATTTATAATTATTTATATTTTCTTTCCCTTGAATGTTGTACAGTCTGTGACCCGATAGCTTATTCGGGTATATTCTTTGTATACACTCATTTCATTTATTTTAGTACTTGTATGAATATTTCCTTTATTAGCAGTTTTATAGTGTTGGTTTGTTGTTTTTTGCACATTTAATTTAATTTTGACATCTCGTTTATTTGATTTTGGGTAGTTAGCCATGTACTAATTTTCCTTGTCAGTCGATGTTGAGACTGACCCATTTAAGATTCCCGATTTAAAGTAGTATAGGGCTGGCCACGCGTTATTATTTTGAGCGGGTTATCACAGATGGTATCAAAGCATCAAGTTCTAGTGTCTTTACGATCTGTGCGGGTTTTCTGGGTTCTTTTGTTAGCGTTCTTGATATGGAGCACTACTGTTAGGGTTGTTGTATTCACTGCGTTTATCTTCTTCTGTGAAGTGTATTCACTTGATTGACGTTCTGATAACAGTTGCTCTCGCTTCAGGCGTCGCCTAGATTATGTCGTCTAGGAAGGAACAAGATTAGAGATGTAATACCCATAACAGATTTTGGGTACGCTTCGATTGGAGGTATTTGTTTTCCTCGATTCAGGTAGAGATAAGAAAGAGAAGTCTAGCAGTAATTCAGGGTGTACTATCAGTGGTCGAGTAAGAAGGAAGTAAGAAATTTGGAGACTCAGGTTCGTTGAGTAGGACTGAGGGAGTTTTCGGTAGTCACAATAGCGTCTTGTCCTTCAACATGGTTAGGAAGTATTTTAAGGAAGATGTTTATCTTGAGGAGAATTAGGCTTTAGGAAGAGAGATTATCCTGGATGAAGTAGAGGACTTTAAATGAGGATTCAAGGACGAGGTAAAGTAATTGGATTATGGAAGTATAAGGTAGAATACCTTTCTTTGGGTTTAAGTCATGCTTTATGCGATATCGGGAACGTCACGCGTAAGGTATCATGAGTGGTTAGCCGCTACACCCCTAGGGTGTACAAAAATTCCTTGGAGGAAGGAGTAAGTAAGTATGGCCTTTGTATGGCATCTTTTGAGAAATATACTGTCTCGTAAGGTGATAATATAGAGTTATACTATTCATTTCCGAAAGTGTGGATTGTTTAGGTTGTTGGGTAGTGGTTATTAGGTTATTGTTGTGTGGATAGGTTAGTGGTCGTAAGTGTAGCATTCCAATGAGGGAAGACCTTATCTTATGGAAGGGTGTTGATGCGATGTAAAGGAAATTTTACAACTGAGAGGTTCAAAGCTTAGTAGATTTATTTTGAGCGGAGAATTTATCTCATAGTTGTGCTAGTTTTGAGAAATAGGTATTGGTTAGAGTATTGTATTTGCTAGGGCCTTGTGTATTGAACATAAGGTATTTACTTGGCGTGTCGAAGGACATGGAATTGTTTTATATTATGTTGTTATCTAGGCTTTCGGGCAATATCTATGATTTGGAAATATTTTACAAAACCTTAACCATGGTTCAACTGATCTCAATCCCCGACATAGCTACACAGTAGTGTATTGGGAGGGTTCCTTGTTTGGATTTCGCTTGCGAGGCCTCCCCCGCATGAATGTAGCTAGCGTCAGGAATTGAGAAGAGTTTAACCATTGGGAATTTCAAACTTTATATATACTTAATATATTGTTATAGATTAATTTACTGAGAGTTATATTACGATTTGAGGCTAGTGGAGCCGAGTTATGGTTTTATGAGTGGAGCTCGGGTACAGGGTGTATGGGCACCCTGGGTAGCTAGATTAAATTTTAAAAGTCTATATAGTTCTATGTGAGAACTGGAAAGGACCGGTGTAGCGATCTTCAGGGTAGGTGTGAGGACTAGACGAGATTCGAAGTCCTAGGCATATCTTAAATTTCACGAGCGAAATTCTTGTAAGGGGGAAGAGTGTAACACCCCACGATTTTGGGACTGAGAAGTTTAATTTTGGGACAAATTAAATTTATTTAAATTGGAGAATTTTAAAATTTGGAAATTGAAGTCCAAAAATAAAGGACATTTTAGAGTATTCTGGATGATGATTTTGAGTGCGCCATCGATTCCGGAAGGGTCGAGATAGTCGAAATGACTGTCATTGGGTTTTATTTCGACTCCGAAATATTTTTAAGTATGTTTGACTCGAATTGGAGTAAACAAGTCATTTAAAGTGTGTATTAACAATTAAAATCGGGATTTTTGTTTTAAGAGATTTAAAGGCTAACGGATCAAGCCTTATCATTTGTGAGAAAGAGAGAAAAGCCCTAGAGGGAGAAAAGAAGAGAGAAAGAAGAAGAAAGGAAGAGAGAGAGGAGAAAAATCTTGGGAGCTCCGACCAAAACGCGATCACGGGGACGATCCAACCTCTACAAATCAGAGGCAAGTGTTTAATCTTGCTAAATATTTCATTTTTGTATTTCATTTCAAAATTTGGGGATAAAACAAATGGATTTTTGGGCATTAATATCAAAACCTAGATTTTGGGTACTAAAATGGAGATTTGATGTTTATATATGGGTTTGATGATATATAAATTGTTGGGATGCGATGTAGGATGAGTTTACATGTTAATAATATTATTGAGTTAAAGATTGAGGGGTTTGATGATGATATTTGGGTGTTTGGGGATTTAGGGTTTATTGAAAAATGGAAAAAGCGCCAAGAGATCTTGTATGGACGGTCGATTGCGTTCTGGGGACCGATCGATCGCGCCCTAAGATAAAAGCCTACTACATTTCTTAGTAGGAAAAATTTTGACCAGCGATCCACCGGGGGTCTGCGACCGGTCGACCGGTGCCCTGTTTTTAGCCCAAGAATGGGAAAGTCTTTTACCCCTCTTCTTTTGGGTTTTATTCTTCAAGGATTTCATAATGGGCTTATTATGGAGGGTTATGATATTAGATTAAGGGAATAGGGCCCTAAGTCGAATGGGGGCTTGCGGGCTTATGATAAATTAATTTAGGATGAAAATGAATATGGAACTGAACTGATTGGTGGATTATTTGATTATGATCGAGGTGGGTTATCCTGAAATGATTATAAATGGTATAGAGATCGTCCCTTTTTTTCCTACGTGCATATTAATAATGGATAATCCTAGGTATAGTGGGGGGGGATCTCAATGAGGACGGGAGACCTAGATTGAGGTCATAAGTGAGTTTAGATCTAATTTGAGGCTTAGGACTCTTTGGGAGAGTGGTGAGGGTATCGTGTGACTTTGTAGGTCGATAATTGTGTTGAATCCTTATAGTTATAGGATTATATTTAATATATGGTTCGGGACCAAGGAGAGGTAGAGGTCGTGCATCCTTAGTAAGGTTTAACTTAGGCAATAAATTATAATTAAATGATATTTAGGGTTCATTAGAGCAATTGAACCGCAGACGGAAATTTTGAGGATAATCTAATTAGACTATCAACTAGATTAGGGGTGTTGTAAATCTAGTCGGGATAGTTGTCATATCTATCTTTGTGCGATTAATTGTAGGGTGACCCAATATAACTGATGAGATCATAAAATAAATGTAGTGTTAAGCTTGAGGCCTATCAATTGTATGCATAACGATTGGGATTCCAATACTTGAAATGAATTTGAGTTAAGCTTGAGGCTTGTAGACTATTAGTTATGTGTATACCAATAGTCAAAATTAGTATTAGAGATATTGATGTACTTGTGGGATATAGATTAAATGTGTAGTGAGTGTTTCCTACACTAAACCTTGGGCGATAACCTTGATGTTGGAGATATAATTATGTTGAAAGATTATTTATATCATGAGGATAGATTGATGAATATGCTCTAAGTGAGGGATTGTGTTCTTAAAACGAGGCGAACTATGATGGATAGTATATTGAGGATTATGTATGCTTATAGCCAATTTCTTAAATATTGTACATATAAACGAGAGAGAAAGATTGTATATATATATATATGTGGATATGTGAATATATATATCTGTATAGATATGAATAAAAGTGTATACTCATGTTATGAATATCTAAACCGTATGTGATGGGTTAATTATATGATGGGATCTTATGTATGTATATATATCTATATGTGATGATATGTATGCATTTAGATTGTCTTCTTTCCACCAAATTTCCTTTGGTATAGGGTTGGAACATCGAGGTTATATATTACTCTAGTGCGATCCAGGGAGGTTGCGCGATGTGGGTGAATCTCCTGGCTCCAGGAGCAGGGAGAGTATAGTCCCCAGGTCATTTCACGTCCCGCGTTCGAGTGCGATTTGTGAGATCTTCCACTCGTATGGGGAACTTGACTGCCTCCACCGTTGTGTATTTTACTAGGACTGTTGAGGATTCCGACTGGTACCGTGGTATATGAGCAAACCCGAATTTTTTTGATCGGAACTATGAGACCGCATCCTCGAGTTATAGCTCGTTGGGATGGTTTGTATGCATGTGTGCATGGTATATTACTTGTGTATGAGAACAAGGTAATATAATTCTATAATGAGATTAAAGAGATAAAAAATGAATATGGAATACGCCTCAGTCCGGGAGATAGAACCGGATGTGTATAAAATACACCTCAGTCCGGGAGGTAGATCCGGATGTATATTATAAAGATGAAAAATAGAATAAATACAATATGTGTATTCGTATATCAGTATGTATTTATATTACAGATGGTAGTACGGGCCTAATGGATCTTTACCATTAATCCTGCCAAGTAATAGTGTAATGGGGGGGGGGGGGGGGGGGTTCCTTGTTTGGATTTCGCTTTGCGAGACGCCCCACGCACGAAACGCAGTGCAAGGTTGAGGGTAGATAGAAGTTTTGTCCTTATTAAATTATGCATGTTATTTAGAGTATAGACTCTTAACTTGAAGTTAAATGTTAAAATGGGGAGTAGTAAAATGGATAATCGATAAGTTATAATTGTAATGAGAAGGATCCTTGGGTTATTTTAGGATGGCAGGTCTAGTGGCTATAAGTCATGCCTATGGTAAGATAAGTTGTCCTTATGGATGGGGTGAATTAATTAAGATTTTAGGACGCGAATAGGTGCGCCCTTTTAGATGAGAGGTGATATGGGGGTTTCACGAGAGTGAGATTCCACTTTAATTATGAAATAAGGGCATTTATATTTATTATGCACGGTTAACACACTTGCTAAATATTTTTACACTCGGGCTCTGACCCGTTTATATTTCTCTTTTGCTATATATATATTATGTACTACAGGTGTCCAACCGTGTGGATATCGGATGCCCATCTATCCAGAGTCGTGGGAGCCGTAACAAGTGCAGACTATTGCAGGATTTAGATTGTAGTTGCATCATATTTCCTTATAAATCTAGATAGGATTCATTGTGTACCCCGGGATCATACTTTAGAGATATTTATAATTATTTATATTTTCTTACCCTTGAATGTTGTACTGTTTGTGACCCGACAACTTATTCGGGTATATTCTTTGTATACACTCATTTCATTTTTTCTAGCATTTCATTTATTTTAGTACTTGTATGCATCTTTCCTTTATTAGCAGTTCTATAGTGTTGGTTTGTTGTTTGTTGGACATTTAATTTAATTTTGACATCTCGCTTATTTGATTTTGGGTAGTTATCCGTGTACTAGTTTGCCTTGTCAGTCGATGTTAAGACTGAGCCATCTAAGATTCCCGATTTAAAGTAGTATAGGGCTGGCCACCCGTTATTATTTTGAGTGGGTTGTCATATTAAACTAATTTAAATATATTCCGAATGGATTAAATGGTGATATGTATATTGCATAATCAAGTTTAGTATATCTATTTCCAATGAAGTAATAGTGACCAGTCAATGTATTCTGGTTCCCCTCAGACGATCATTTAGCAGCTACAGCAGGAGGTACATTACGAAGGTTAAAAATGACGTCCAATATTATATAAATATTAATGTAAAATGACTCAATATTGACAAATATGGTAATGAGAAGTAGTGTAGTGTTAATGTTTTAGATCTCGTAAACAGATTAGTCCAAGAAGCCATATAATCCAGGATATAAATGAATGTAGAAGCTTGAATAGAATAAGTTACCTTTTTCTTTAGCTATAGTCAAGACAATCGTAAAGGTTCTTCACATTTTAGGGCATCGCATAAATGATCCAACCGTAATGTACGCACATCACAGACGTCACATATTTCTTTCTTGTCTTTTCATCTTATGTCCACTTGTCTACGGGATTCGGGAGAGACACAAAAACTTATGAGCACACATACTCTCAATCTGTTTGGGAGCAAAAGATATCTGCGTGGGATCGCCACCCATTTCCTTAAACAACACTATAAATTATCAAATGTCCCTGATCAATGTCTAATTATCTATCAATAAGAGGGGTCCAAAGCCTAATTTTTTATAATATATAAAACACTGGGGGTTAAACTATGAATGTGTGTGTTTTTTGCTATGAAATGTAACTATTACATAACGTAAGGTGAATGGGGCAAACATTTTCAGTATTAAGCACTACATTCTCGCAGTCACGTAAAATGCTCACAGACCATGCAAGCAAATGATAGGAATTTTCGTTAAAGTTCACGGTTGCATCGGATTTGGTACCCACATTGGCAAGAAAAACAGCACACAATCCTGATCCTGTTTTATAAACACTGGCCTAAAATAGGAAACAATCCATGCTAAGTAAAACAAAATTTAACACTGTTAATAATTCCTTAATTGTGACATATCAAATAAAAAGTTTGTCTATAAAGAATTAAATGGCGAAAAGTTAAATACTCGTTTACTTAACTAATTGTAGTAAATAGTTGTATAGTGAACCAAATAATAAGCCATACCATACTTCCCACCGATTTTATAATCTATAAGAGGCCTACAATAGAATCAAAAAGGTATAGTTTGAAGCATTTCTTAGAAAACCAAAATTATTCATTAGCAGATGCCAAAAGCAATTGCTTATACCCAGAACTCAGAGAAATGAAGTCTCATCACGCAATATATACGCAAAGACTTAGAATATAGACAATAATAATTATGAGATGCACGAGTGATCTTTACACAAATATTCTTAACTTTTTGTAAAGATAAAGTCGAAGGAAAAGGGGAAGTGGCTCAATAAACTTTTTCACTCGGTCGTCTTTGCAATGGTTTAGTAGACCACGAAAATAATACATTGGACATAACAAAATAGTGTCATTTTAGAAAGTATTTGTACAGATTCCTCTAACTGTCACTATTGTAGAACCATTGACAATAGTAGGATTAATGGTTTGAAAATGCAAAATATATCTAACGGTACGATATAAAGTGAGATATGCTGCAGTGTGCCACCACAAGTAGATGTTCGTGCAAAGTAGCTACATTGTCTAAATAGACAAGTAGAAAATACATTGATTTCTTAAGGTCTCATCAAAATTTCATATATGCTTTACTATTGGGTCAGGCCAAGAGATTTTATAGTACATCAAAGTCATCGCATAACGATATATATATATATATATATATATATATATATATATATATATATATATATATATTACTTTTTAATTATAAAATGATTTTTAACCAATATCAATTTTCAAAAATTGCATATCGAAAGTAATGCACTTGTGGAAGAAAATTGAGATAAATCCATTTTGTGACATAAACTCAATAAATCTAAAAGTGTGATTTGATTACATAACCAACTATGATGCGGTCACACAAAAAAAATGTTGAGTGAATGGTTTAACACTAAAAGCCCTTATATAATTGCACAAATCCTACATTAAGGTTTAAATCTGAAACATGTTATAATGCACAAATCCTACATTAAGGTTGACATTAAACCCTAACATAGGATCCACTTTATGTTCAAATGTGCTATTGACATTTAACCATAACTTGAGGGTACACATTATGTTTAAGCGTAAAAGAATCCATAGTTCAAGGTTTAAAATGAAGAAAAACTTTTTATATAAGTCATTGATGGAGAAAACTCATTTATCAGCACCAACATTTTTGTTTTTCAATAACGATAAATGAAACAAAAAGATGGGAATTGCATACATAACAAAGATGTGGAATCACACGATGACACCTGAATAGAAAATCACACGGACATAACAAATTAAATAAAAAAACTTAAGAGAGATATAATGTTTACCTGAATGGAAAATCAAAATCTGAATGAGAGACGTAAAATAGAAACCCCATAAGAGAGGGAAGAGGGAAGGAGTACGCTTGGAGGGAGGATTTTTTGGTGGAAATTTTGACGAAATATTTTTAGTATGTAACCCTTTTAGGTTTTTTCACTTATAAACTATTTAACCATCACAAATTTGCAAGTGTTTTTAACACTTACAAACTTTGTAAGTGTCTTAAACCGTTATAAATTTTGTAAGTATTGTAAAGACTTACAAATTAAACAATCTATTAGTTGCAAAATAATCATTAAGGTGAAGTGTAATAAATATAATTTAAGGTTAAAACTATTTACAAACAAACTAAATCAAACATAATACTTTGTATAGATCTGAAATGAAACAGGTATCAACTGAACGTCCTAAATTTTTGCCATTAGAAACTTAACACTTAGGTTGATTAAACATGAAATTTCCTAAAAGTCTAGGACTACAACAAACTTTCACCAACTAAAAGTTGTAATAAATAATATATGCACATAAAGGTGTACATAGGAACACAATCACCACATAACTACTAAATAATCACATATTAGCTAGAATTAAAACATTAGAATTGGACCCACATAGATAAAAAACACAATATGTATTTATCTTTTTGGGGAGTTTGTGGGAGGTAAGGAATAATGAGAAGTAGGTAGATGAACTATTGGCCCATCTCCAGTGGGAGAGCTAAACATATACATTTAGCTTTTTTACTTCCAATAAAAAAAGTAAACATATATACTTTGAGGACCTCATTTAGAATATCAAGTCTAAAGTTGAAGTTTCACAATCAAAGTTCTTGTCTTTTGCAGGTAGAATGCAGCCTATGGTCTGAATTTTTTTGGAACAAATACAAAAATATTTCAAATAACATTGGATCTAATGCTCTTTAAGAGAACTCAAAATATTTAGGCCACAAAAGACTGGTTTATTACTGAGATTGAAGGCTCAAAGAATTGGACTCTTGCCTATGATGGTCCATTCACTTCAAAATATGCCTGGAACGTGATCAGAAAAGCCCAATCCCCCTCATTCGTATGTAAAAAACATTTGGAACTCAGATCATCCACATAAGTTTTCAATTTTTCTTTGGAAGTGTTACCATTAAATTGTTCCTATTGATGAGTTTATACAATCAATAGGGGTATCCTTGGCCTCCAAATGTTACTGCTACCACAAGCATCTTGAAACTTTCTATCATCTCTTTGTAAATGGTTCAATTGCTACATCAATTTGGAAATTCTTTGCTGAATTATTTGGCTTGCCGGTATCCTACTCCTCCCTCAATTTGATGTTGCTGTCATTGCGGAATAGGAAGCCTAATCAAGACTTCATTCAATTCTTACATGTCACTAGTCCTGGAGCTATGCTTTGGAAAATATGGAAAAGTAGAAACAAATGTCTCTTTGAAGACTCAAAAATAGACACCAAGCAAATTATCAATCAAATGATTACTCTAGTCACAGTCTGTTCCTCAAACAAATGTTTCAAATCTCAGGATCAGAACCTCTGAACCATGAAGATATCATTCAGCTTTTCAAAATCAATCTTGATAAATAAAATCCAAAATTCTTTCAACTAATTAATAGGTTGAAACCAAATGTAGATTTTGTCAAACTTAATACAGATGGAGCTGCCAAGGGTAATCAGTTATTACAAGCTTACACATTTTTCATTTTTTCAGAAACATAACCCATTATTAGACCAAGTACACATTATCCTCTAATCCTCAACCATTGTGAATATTTACACACCTTAGAAAGATTTCATTAGGCTAACAAATTTAACACCAAAAACGAGAATAGGTGCAACTCAAAAGCAAAATTAAAGGTGGTTATGAAGACTACTGAATGTTTAAAAAAATACCCAGCATAAGCACATACTGTTGATTTAAATAATACACTGATATGATCTATACCCAACCTTTGAGTGGATTTAAACAATACACGGATGGTTGTTGATACCGCATACTCACTTGAGTCTCATATATTTGATGTGTGAACAGAGCATTCTTGTTCTTGCTGACATAATTGATTGATTTATTATGTGATTTTGTTTGTTATGTAGTAAAAAGAGAATGTATTTACTACTGTTTATATATTTATCATCTCTTCTGTTCTATTGGATGACTACTGTATCAAAAAGCAACCTCTTGATCATTTGATAAACATCTGGGAATTCAATATGGGTCTGTTCTAGGAACCTGCAACCTTTCTATCAAAATCAAGCCTTCCCAATTTTAATGGACCACTTCGATAATATTCTTATTAGATACACAGTATAGGAATCCCTGTATATTCTAATTTTTCCACAGGGGTTTTCAACCTCATTACAACACATGAAAGTATAAATAAAGTCTGTAATCCTCAAACTCAACTGATTTTGAGGTCATAAATGAAAATTACGATTGCAATTGTATCTCTCCTAGTATATACTTGATCGTCCTTGTTCAATACCCCTCATATATCTTCATCATGTCCTCAATGAGATGAAATCATATGAAAAATGAGTAGAATTAGATCATGTAAAATCATACAATATAACTGTGAGCTTCATGATCATATATGAATATTGATAAAATTATAACAATAATTATAGTATGACAGAATGTGGCATCTAAGAGCAATCAAATTATAACGGTTCAGACGGAGTATAAATCAGTGCATATAGTTTAAATCTTTCCAAGGCTACTACAAAAAATACTCAATGTCCACACAAAGCATGCTCGATGTGGAAGTGATCACACAGGTCCCCCACTGCTATGTCCACTTATTTATGGCCCAATTTTTTTATGTCCACTCCTATTTGAAGAAGACGATTTAAATATATAAATGACTTTTTTTAATGAATGACAGTAATATAGGACAAAGTTTCTGTTGCTATTGTTTTCGTCTCAGATAACCAAGTCACAAGGCCATAATTGTTCAACATGGTGGTAAAGGAAATACAAAATCCAATTGAACCACCATTGTCATGTGGGTTTCCATTGTTTAGATCAACCTACACCCATAAATTAAATAATGTCATCCATTAGCACTTCTTGAAATCTCATTTTATTTATGCTCAAAGCATGAGTTAAATGCCTTAGTTTCGACACAGTAAGGAGAACAGGACCGCATTAACAAAGACTATACGGAGACATGCAGAAGATATTAGTTTTGGATTTAAGCCTCTCTTTTTTACCATAAGTCAGTCTCTGTTTTGACCCTCAACTGAAACCTCAATTTAAATTATATTGTTCTCTTTAAAAAAAATTCACCATTTATTTTTATAGTGTTATTAACTGACCCAAAATATGTCCTACAATATTATTTGGAGAAGACTCAAACGACCCCTATACACACCAAAAATTATTGTCGATTCCGTATAAAAATCACTGGATCAAGTATGGATTTAGCGAGGTCACTTTGGCAGATCAATCGCAAGTCAAAACAGTACGTCATTTGAGGGGGGGAAAACAAAGAGTCACCCATCAAGTTTTGTTAGTTTATACACATCCTTCATTTAGAGTGTGTGCTCCATTATATGGATTCGAATTTAATATATTTTAGAATCATTTTCTTTTTGTTCTATTTTTGTCCATAAAATTTCATTTTAAATTTTGGCTGTCTTATTTATTGGCTAGATTTCTTTTGTACATAGACAATGGGAGTCTGATTTTTTTAGGAGCGTAGTGAAGATGAATGCATACAAGCTTCATTCATCGGATGGATGAAGTTACCTAGGTATATATGAACAAAAGGAATTTGGTAATGGTGATTATTTTCTTTTAAAGGAACATGCCATGTTAATGTCTGATATGGAAACAGAGTAGTCTGATGTTGGACTACAATTTTTTTAATTGACACACTTTGCCTTTTTAAATCTCCCCATTTCTCGATATACGTTAGACGACACGAAATACTAATTTGAGTATTAATTTATGCATCAATTATGTAGTCATTATGGACGGAATAGGCATACAACGAACCATGCCCTTATTCAATGAATTCTCCGTCACAATTATCGGTGTTCCAATGTAAGGGCAGAGGAATGCTTCAGAGATAAGTACAGTGGCAAGGATAAGCTCTCATACGAAAGTCAGATTCGTGTATTTATGGTACCACTCTAAACATAATTTTTTTATTAAGTATTGCGAGTCTTTGATTTTCCTTAGATTTAGCTTTATTATTAATGAGAACGTGTTAACCTTTTGGAGTTTCAAACCAAGGCATTTTCTTAATCCATGTGTCACCATAACATTAAGCGTAGCTTTGAAGTATTTGAATAACTAAAATAACACAAATAGATTATCAACTGACGAACACTACTCCATTAGATACTCATAAAAAACTAAAATGCCTTGAAATCTCCATCCTCTAACCCCCAAACCAACACCAAATTCCACAGCTGCGCACACACACAAGCCGACATTGATAAACAATTTTCTTATATACACACAAATAGACACGTGAAAGGCAAGCATTGTAGTTGTGTCTCCCTATTTTGAAGTGGATTGCGTTGGTCTAGTTCCTTATGCCGTATATTCAGCTACATATCATGATCGAGACTTAGTTCTAGTTCCTACCATAGCTCATCGTTGTGATCTAAACCCCGTAATTTAATGAAGTGGGTAGGAATGCAAGATGATATGGTATGACTGCGAAGTCTTATGTAGGAAAGTCAGTCTTTCACTCTATATAAGCACGAACAGATTAATTCTTCAAGTTAGGATTCTATTATTGTAGGGCAGGTTGAAGAGGAGGGCCAAGACTCAGAGAAAAGAGCTGTTCCCGCTTGCTTTCAGCCAGCTTTAGATAGACTTTCATTCCCATCTCGGATCTCAATCCATAGGATACTATCACTATCTTGCTGAATTTAAGACAAACTAGTAAAGGAAATATTGTGATGATCAGTCATTAAAGCCCTATGAGGCTGCTTCTGCAATTGCAAAACTTCCTCCAACCCACTCAATTCGTCTTCGACTTGATTTTAACTTCTCTGCCTTATACTAAGAGTTTTATGAATTCCCCTGAAAGGGGCCTCAATTTGAATAAGTAAGCTTTTTATGGGGAAATTGCATAATTGGATACAGAGACTAAGCAAGCCAAATGGCCTGCCATTTGGCTAAGCAAAGCAATTGAAACGTAATTGCAGAATTGGACACAAATCTTTTCAAAGGTCGTGTCATTTGGCTAAGCATACCAAAACACCATTTATAAATTTCAATCGTATGATTTCAACATATTTACAGTAATCGAAGACCAAAATTACTTGGGGTTTCCAAACAGGAAATTAGTTGTCACGATCTCATTTATATTAACACGACTACTATGTAGTTGGTCTTCTAATCCAACTAGGCTTACACTCTAATTTATATGAATACAAGCTCATCATTTTAGGCACCTCACATAGTAGATGCTGTCGGACATTACGACATCATGACTTTCAAAGATCGTAGTCCATGAGAACTGAATAGACAACACTAGCCAATGGAAGGAGACGCAACTCTCCCGAATTTTAGGAATTGCTCATGAAATCATGGTATGATATGGGTTTTGTCAATGCGTACAATCCTCACATCTACATTACATTACACATGGTATGATATCATATGTTATGTGTTGACTCTCACCACTCTAACATCACAAATAATCACCCCCCCCCAACACACACACACATCAAACACAACAAAGATACACCTATAAATAAAACTAAATCTAGATATGAATGATAAACACAACAAAGATAATTATTAAAGCATAAATGCACATCTTAGTCAATGGGAAACGAGAATTTCATCAAACTATGATGCATAATTATAGCCAACAACATGTCAATGTCACACAAATTGAATCAAAATCACTACTTTTCTGAAGTGCCACCAAAAGACATATGGAAGTTAGGTTCTAATCAATCTTAAAAAAGCATAAATTCTCCTAAAATACTAAAAATTTAACTTGCTAATATTGAGCTCACATAGCAAATTGATTAAATTAATCCAATTATACATAAATTGACAACTAAAATGCACTTTTAATATATACACAAGGTTTAATTTGAGAGTGTATAAGAAAAACTAACATTGTGACTTATCACCTAACAGTCTGCAATTGAAAATAGAGATAAAAGATCAAAAGTTGAAAAATAAAGATAATGTATTTGTGAATATAATATGTATTTGGTAATTTATTTTGTATTTCTTGTGTATATAATACATATCGATTAGTATGGATCTTCTAAAAAACAAAAAAAAATCAATCTAATCAAATTAGTTACCAATACATAAAATACAATTTGCACAATATATATCACTGTAACATTTTAATGATCAATATAAAAATGCAATACCTTCCATGGGTTGAGAGCCTACTATGAATAAATCGAAATGCGACACGAGCATCTCATCGTCCTCTGGCTACAAGAAAAAAAGAAATGCGACTGAGAGATTGGATCTGATCAAATTAACACTGTTGATCAATTTAAACCTAGAAATTTCACATTGCTGAAATATAAAGGTGAAGGATAATAAAAATCAAGAATGAGTAGTTTCAAGATCGAGACTTAATTAAATGTAAATTGAAAAAATAGGTAGTGACAAAATGTAAGTAACAACAAGAGAAAGGAAATACAGTACACAAATAAGATTTGAGTATATATATATATATATATATATATATATATATATATATATATATATATATATATATATATATATATATATATATATATATATATATATATATATATAGTTACATCCATAGGTGGATATTACCTCTAATATCTCGCAGGCGTGGAACGCTAGGGGACTGAGAGAAGAAGTTGCGTGAGAGAGAGAAGGAGACGACGTGAGAGAGAGAGTGAAACAGCATGAGAGAGATAGAGGGATATGCTTGAGTGAGAGAAGGATGAGCCAAAAGGAGAGGGAGCAGGAGAGAACGAAAAGACCAAAAAGAATTTGGGGGGAAAAACCCCCACTTCTAAATTTTGGGAGAGAAAAAAATGTCATAATATGTGCACTTTGGTTAGGGAACTCTTAAAAAATGTCATAACATCTACAATTAAATATGATTTTTATATTTAAAGTTTCATGAAAAATAATATTAATATATATAAAATGACATTTTATATTACAAATGTCACATTAATAATAACATTAAACTTTAAATGACATTTTTATAGTAAATGTCTTTAAATTGATTTTTCGAGGGTCATAAAAAGGTATTTTTCTTGTAGTTCATCCTCACTTTCAATATCTATTACACAATGGGCAAAGTCAACAATGGTTTGGTTCAAAGTAGGCACAAAGACCTCATTTGGTTCAAAACATTCCTCGACTTCAAAAGTCTCGGAAGAGAAATCGACATCGGATTCGAATAATAAATCCAAGTCATGCTCCCACGAACTATTTTCTTCCTGATAACGATTTTCAATTTTCTCATTTTCAAGCATACGTAAGCCCTCACCGAATGTCATAGGCCGAGGTGCGGATTCTTGAAAATGGGAACTTTGAAAATTACCATCGGACTTAAGTTGAAACTCATGATTATAGGAATTTTGAAAACTATTGCAATTCATTTCAAAATTCCTATTGTAAGGAGATAGAGGCCCAAAATCATTATCATCATCATCAAAATTCAAAAAACCCAAGTTTTGACTTCGTTTTACTCGCCCAAAGTCATTTTTGAATTTGTAAATTTTTGGGACTCTAAGTATTAACCGAAAGTCATAGGATTACGAGCATTTTTAGAATTATAACAATAATTACCGAAAGAACTAGAATAAGACATGCTTATCCCAAAAATGGTTCGAAATGGAGAATTCCACAAAGTAAATGAGCATGTGAAAAATTCAAGTGGCTCTTGGTGCTCAAATGTAGAAGTCCTACACAAGTGTTAGGCAAAAAATACAAATAGAAAGAAAATATTAAGAAATACTAAATCATATAAACTCTAAAACAAACTCATCCCCGGCAACGATGCCATTTGGTAGACAGGGACTTGCCGCGGCGCGAGAGTCACCTTCGAGCCGGTCATGTTATATCCGGCTCACCTAAACTATACAAAAACCTAAATTTATTACTACACTCAATGAGAGTATAGCGGTCAGGTGTGGGTATCGAAAAATCCACAAAGACGAGTTGCTAGAATTTATAGGATTTAATATTCCTAAATAAAAGTGTAAAAGATAAATATGAACAAAAAGGGAAAGATGCAAAAAGAGAAATGGTTAATCTGGGAGAGTGTATTTAAACTAGATTAACAAAGCGAATAAAACTATAGTTTGCGTCGAATATCCATCACCCGAGTTAATTAGTATAAAATGGTTACATGGGTCGACGAGTTACTAAGACTGCGTCTCATTTCAACAGTTAATTGAATCAAGAGTTGTCACACCCCTAAATTCACATAAAAGCCTAATATGATTTTGGCATCAACAAATATCCCGAAAATTAAGTATGCAAGATCGTAAGCACGGAACATACATGATATGCTCCGTCAAATATACTAGGTGTAATAACTAGGACAACGCACCCAAAATAAACTCGTAAACTCCATCATCAAAGCAAATAAAAACATCAACCCGAGTGAGTTCATTTCAAACACAACCTAGACTAAATTGGCTAGAAATCATCATAAAAATGAGGTAAATAAACGCAATAAAACTACACTAGAAAGCAATAAATGAAAGCACGTAAACTTAATTATGGAAGCATGTAAATTAACTACAAAGCAAGAATTAAGGAAATACACATTATATTAATGGAGAGGGAAGATGAAAGTACAACTTACAAACCCAATTGAGTGTAAAACCAAGAAGAAATGAAGAAAGAGCTCTCAAATCCCCAAACCCTAAGCTAAAAATAACCTAAAATGAATTACATCATAATAGAAAGCCAAAATTTGGTTTATATAGTAAGTGGAATTAAATTAGAAAAGTAAAGGAAAAAGAGAAGAAACGGCAAAATATATGTAGAAAATAGGGGATCGGTGAATCGATCCCTTTGATCGATCGATCGATGGTTGAAAAGTAAGCCCAATGTCTCAGCTCGAAGGATGAAAATTGAAGGATCAATCCTTTTGATTGATCGATCGATCAAGCATGGTTGCTTCAAGTTTCCTCCGATTTTGGTGTATTTGGAATTCTTTTCCTCTAGAAACGTCATAAAGGGCTACAACTTCCATGTAGATGTCGGGCTAGGTTCCCAAACTGTGAATTGACTGAATTTCTCTCGTGCGTGCGGATATATACGGAACTTGAGCGGAATGCGTCCAAACTTCATACTTAGTACCTAAATACCTACAAAATCCCAATTATACCTCATATAACATGTTAACAATATGAAACCAGGTTGCCTGGTTAGCGGGATTAAATATATAGATTAAGGTACCTGAGGGGGCTAAAATGTGTAGGTTTGAGGAAAGAAATACGCAATATTTCTGTATTATCAGTGCCCCTGCCGTTGGTGTTGAGGAGGTGGATGATGATTTCGATAAGGAACCACTTAACACATCTTATGCTACAACCTTTTGTACAACTATCAGAGATACAAAACTTCTTATGTGTAGGTATATCTATGGGATCAAGTCTTCCATTACTATGAGAGTCCCGAACTACGACGAGAGAGCTTACAATGATCAGGATGGTGAGGTGGTTGTGTACGAATAAATATTTACTGTCAGCTTCAGTCTTCTAGTCCACCTAAACTTCAAAACTATCATTGATAATTTGGGCCTTTCCTCAGCTTGGCTTTCTCCAAATGCCTGTAGGATTATCATCGACTTTATCCAATTAGAGAGATTGTGCCACGAGATTTACCTTCCTATTACCTTCTTTCAGGCATGTTATTTTGTGTCCATAACAAAAGCTCAAACTGATTATTATCACATCATAGTTGGGAAGCCTACCAAGAAGGTATTGATTGTGAATAATATTTCCAAACATCACTGGAAGCCCTGATACTTCTTTGGGTTAGGGGATAGGTAGTTTGACACTGATGCTCTGTGTAGTGCCTCTAAGCTAAGGGTTCCCCAAACATGGGGAAATGCATCAATGTCAGCCAAAATTGAAACCAACCTAAGTATTGACGGTCGAGAGAAAAATAATCATATTCGATGTCAGGTCAAGGAGGGAGGGATGGTTGAGTTTAAGTAGTTGATGATTCCTATTTTTTTAGAAAAGATGGGTATGAGAGTTAATCCCCTATTCGAGATATAACTACAGTGTCATACCTTATTTATATACTGATACAAACCATCGTCTTTTGTTTACAGGTCGTCTAGATGATATGATAGAGGAAATTTGGAAGATGGTTCCCCTGAGCTTCACTAACATAAACAAGTAGTCTATCCAGAATTCCACTCCCATACCCCATACAAAAAGATAACAACTGGTGGTCCCATCTAAGCCGGGGGGATAAAAAAGGGAGGAGAAGGT
The DNA here is from genome assembly GCA_949130495.1 of Sambucus nigra. NCBI lineage: Eukaryota > Viridiplantae > Streptophyta > Magnoliopsida > Dipsacales > Adoxaceae > Sambucus > Sambucus nigra. Next base: position 176,809,462 of record OX422218.1, on the reverse strand, counting down.
TGAAGGTCTTTGTACTAGTCCCCCTCCCTCGAAGAAGCATAAAAGGATGGCTCGTTCCAAGTCGCCATCGACTAACACATCCCCATATCCAGTGATACCATCCTCGCTGATAGGTTGGAGCAATTAATCATTTCTACTAACTGATAAGAGATTTATCCAAGCTATAGATTGTCCTCGACTAGGGGACTTTTCTATCCACAAGGCCAGTCCAGTACAAATGTTTCAGATTATAAATATTTCAAATTGTTCAACTATCGTCTCATCTTTTGCTAACTTCGTCTTCTTTTATTTTCCATTCTCTGCTCACCCTTAACAAGATGCACCAGTGGATCTAGGAGAACCTCCCTATGGTTCAGCAGGCAACTGAGTCCATCCAGGACAATAAGAATTTGAAGAAAGAATTTAAAGATGCTGAGCTGAGCCATAAGCAAGTGATTGAAAAGATTAAGAAAAAATAAGTGAACGAGCTACCAGTCCAGAAGAAGGGCCATGATGCCCAAATTAAATGTATGTAACTCAAGCATAAGACTAAGGTTTACGAGGCTATTAGGAAATCTATCGAAGCCTTCAAAGCATCTAAGGAGTTTTGTGACTATGGTTTCTAATACCTGGAAAGGGAGGTAAGACGACTTGTTATTGGGACCTTCTTAAATATCCTGACCTCGGTAAGGTTGGGCCTAAGCTAATCGAGGACTTGAAAGCTTTCAAATTTGTTGACCCGATAGATGCAATGACACTAGTCGAAGTGGAATCTAAGGCTCTCATTGTTGATAATATTATGGCCGAGACTATAGTTTAGGATGGCATGGAAGAGACTGATGGTGGAACTATGGTGGAAGAAGCTCAGGACAAATATGATACTAATGATGTCGTTCGGGAAGAGGCCGATCCATAAAAAGAAGCTTGAGTTTTTATCAGTAACTGGGTGGTCACCTGTGGCCTAACACCTTTATTTAATGTAACCTTATCCTCATCTTTGAACAATGTCTGTAATATTATACATTTTTTTGCTATTGTTGATGATCTTTTAATAATACAATCAACATGTTATCTTTCTGATCAAGTGTAGTGTCTTCATCTTCTTATCTTATCACCATTAAATGGTGTTCTAATTATGATTCTTATGGTTACACTCTGACATTAATACATTAAGTCATCCTAATAAACAAGTGTTGAAGAAACAATAAAAATGGTTCCTAACTTGTGTTTTTCACCACCTAAGTGATGTTATCACATTGAGTCCCTCTCTCGGCATTGTTGGAAGGGTATAGGGGAGATGATATTCCTCATACACTCTCATATCGCTGAGAGACTTATGAACTTTAATTCACCATAGTTTGATGTTGAAACAACCATATAAAAATGATTTTTAACTTGTGCTTTTCACCACCTAAATGATGTTATCACATTGATTCCCCCTCTCGGCGTTGTTTGAAGGGAAAAGAGGAGACGATACTCCTCATGCACTCTCGTATCCCCGAGAGTGAGTTATAAACTAATTAAACATAAAAATGATGTCCTTTAGTTTAATACAATTAAAACAATATAGCAATTGACCACAATAAGAAGGATAAATATGAGCCAACACTTTGTTTTTTCATTAATAAGTTATATAATCGTACAAATGAAAGCAATAATGAAATACATTAGTTTTAGAGGATACAATTGGTAAAAATAACTATTGATAATATGTTTTTAAATGGTAAACATTCCAGGGGTTGGATAAGGGCTCGCCTTCTAAGTTTTCCAACCTGTAAGTACTTGGCATGACCTCTTCAGTTACATTGTATGGTTCATGATAATTATGATGGAGTTTCTTTAGCTTTAGAAAAATATTCTTCAAAACCAAATCACCCACAGCTATCAGCCTAGCCTTCATTCACTCAATATAAAATCTGGAAGCTCTAAGTTGGTATGCTGACTGTCGAACTTGTTTATCCTCTTGTTTCCCTTCAATTAAGCCTAAACCAAGACTCCTCTCTTCAGCATTCGCCTTTGGGTCCTATGTTTAGACTCTATGGCTAGGAAGTCCAAGCTCAGTGGGGATAACTACCTCGGCCCCGTATGCTAGCATGGATAATATCTTCCCTATTGGTGTCCTTTGACAACTTGAGGAGTCAAAAGTTATCAAACGAAAACAAAAAAATCAAGATCAGTCGATAACTTGGAGCAACCTACTCTGATACAAATTTGACAACGTGGGGAAAAAGTATCAGACGAAAAAATAAAAAAAAAAATCAGGTTCACTCGATAAGTTGAAGCAACCTGCTCTGATATCGATTTGTAAAAAATTAAAAATCCAGAGCTAAAGCTTTTATACCAATTTGAGAATGCGTGATATCAATTATTTATGGAATTCTCAAATTTCCAATATATTAAAACTTATTTAATTAGAATCAATCTTCAATCCAATTTTATTAAACTATAAACATGCATCTATGTGAATAGATTAAACATACAAAGCAAAGAATCACAAGTGCAATATCAGGAACAATCAAATTCAGGAAAAATCTCCAAAGGGAAAAACTTTATTTAACTATTAAATGTAAATCGCAACTTACAATTACATGGAGAAATTTGTAATGAATTTCCCACAGAAAATTCACAAAGACGACAACCTTCAAACCATCAAAGATTCCCTCGAGAACCTCAAGAACCGCAGCTCTTCCTTTAGCACTGAATACCCTCCAGTATCACCAATGACCGCAGTCATCAATAATAGCTCCTACAAGAACTACCAATCTAGCAAAAGAGATTCCTTCTCTATAAGCAAAACTTCGACAACGAAGTGTTTGGGTTCCAAAACGATTCAAAAAAGTATATGGGATGTTTTGTGTTAATATGAAACATAAATTTTTCCTAAAAAGTGAAGATTAAAACTCTGCAGATTTGCAGTTTGCGTGGAGTAAAAGTCTTGAATGAAAATCTCATGAAATAGGTATTTATAGGTTAATAAAAAAGGTGAGGCGCCTCAGGTCGATCAAACGACTTATCGATGTCGTTCGAATGACATTAGATGTCGTTATATCATCTAGGGAATTACCTAAGAAATGACATATTGAAAACCAAAATAGTGTAGCGTCATTTGAAGCAAGCAAGGAATGACCAATATCGCAACATAAGAAAAGACATGTGATGTCATTTGATTATGTCGTTTGAGCGACATATGAACGTTGTTTGAATGACAATATCTTGTTGTTTGAATGACAACAATAAAAAGATATTATTTTTTAAAGTATGCCTACAGGTCTTTTAGAAAACATTTTAAGTGAAAAAATGAGTCATTTTAATAAAAAATATTTTAGAAAAATATCCCATTACCAAAGTAAAACATCTACGAAACTTAAACATAATCCTTGCCAAAATCAATCTCCTAGAGGACCATTGTTGAAGATACTTGATATTAGGATTCGCCCTCTTGAACATATGAACGTGAACTTCCTTTAACGGTTGTAACGATATACGACATACACAATGTAAACTCGGGATGACGAAAAACATGTACTTACAAATCTCCCCCTATGTCTATGTTGGTACAAAATAAAAATATTCTGAATTATCAATAAAATGTCCTATACAAATCTAATACCCTCCCATGAACCCAAAAGTGGAAAGATACTAAATATACAAGTCTTCAAAAAAATTTCAAGTTTTAAATCTTTTCAAGTGTCTTTGATTTCCTTGCTCTTCTTTTTCTGTGCTTTCCAAATGATCATAAAAATCCTAGACATAATAATTAAAGAAAATACCTTTATGACATATCAAGTTTGAAATGAGATAAATCAAATCAAGTAAATCAAATGAAATTAATTCTCCCCCATAATTCAAACTCTCACTCACCCATAATTCATAATTTGTTCTCCCCCTTTTTATTTGTTCGAAATAGATAAGGAAAAGAATAAATATTAATAAATACGGAGGGTCACGACAAGCATAACAAATATATATTGATTAATCTCATGCAAGGATATACTCAAAAGGCTTTCAAAAACTATTTTTTTATTTTTCAAGTAAAAATAATTTTACAAAAACAACACATACCATGAATTTACACTAAGATAACCAAATCGTGAAAACCAAATGAATGGGTATAAACAAATTTCATTGGAAAATCAACTCAAACATTCATATCATATGTGCGTGATGAATGTGGATACTCATAACGAATGAACTCAAAATCGCCCTTAGGTATAAAAATTATTGAATTCAAATGATATCGACTCAATCTAATCAACAAATCAAAGTCTAAAATGATTTATACACCAATATCGTCTAAACTATGTAATGCTTTTTTGAGACTTTGTCAGGACCTGAAAACCCGTTGATTTGCAACCAAACTCTCTCATAAATAATAATTTTTTTTATTTTTCTTATGAGGTTCTAAATTCTCTTTTTAAGATATTTCTTATTGGCCCATTTTTGGCATATTTTTCTTTTTATTGCCTTAATTTTTTCTTAGGTTCTTTTCAAACGGTGGCTTAATGAGTTCACATGCCTCTCGCAGTTCGAGTGCACACTCATCATTTTTTCATATTAAATAAATTCCTCACGGTTAATGGTTCTTACATGCACTACTTTCGTTGTCAAGTTTGATCACATTTTGTTCATTTTAAAGATAATATTGAGATGAAAACTCTTCGACCAACATGTGATAGACAAGTATAATAATCAAATAAATTTGTGCAAGTGTGCATTAAAGGAGACTAAGAGTCAGATATATAGGTACTCCATTTATAATGTTACAGGTGACGGCTTCAGAAATAGCACTAAGGCCACGAGAGTTATAGGTACTCCTTTTTATAATCATCCTCATTCCAGTTAGACACATGTTTGGGATTGGTGACATTTTCAATGGCGACAGTGGGAGGAGTCCACTCTCTTTCACATATGAGCCAAACTCTTTAATCGATATATTTTAAACATGATCTCATGTGATCTTTCCAATAGGCATAATTTGTGCCATCGAAGGCGGGCGTTCGATTATATAAGTTAACCATCGAAAAAATTGCGATTTTTCAAAAATCAAAATTTTCAAAACCGATTGATATCATAAAAAGTTTTGCGAAAAAAGTAGCTCACAATAATTTGGTGAAACCTTCTCTGATACCAATTTGATAACGTGAGGAGTGAAAAGGTATCAAATGTAAAAATAAAAAAAATCAGGATCACTCGATAACTTGGAGCAACCTCCTCCGATACCAATTTGACAATGTGAGGAGTCAAAAGGTATCCGACGGAAAAACAAAAAAATTAGGATCATTCGATAACTTGGAGCAACCGTCTCTGATACCAATATGTAAAGAGGTAATTATCTCGAGCTAAAGATCTTATACCAATTTGAGAATGCGTGATGTCAATTATTTATGGAATTCTCAAATTCCTAATTTATTAAAACTTATTTAATTAGAATCAATCTTCAATTAAATTTTATTAAAACCTAAACATGCATATATGTGAATAAATCAAACATGCAAAGCAAACAATAACAAGTCCAATATCAGGAACAATCAAATTCAGGAAAAATTTTCAAAGGGAAAAACCTTTATTTCACTATTAAATGTAAATCACGGCTTACATTTATATAAAGAAATCTGTAATAAATTTCCCGCTAAAAATCCACAAAGACCGCAGCCTTCAAACTAAAAAAGATTTTCTCGAGAACCTCAAAATCGTAGCTCTTCCTTTAGCAGTGAATACCCTTGAGTATCCCCAAATGACCGTTGTCATCAGCAATAGCTCCCGCTAGAACTAAGAATCCAGCAGTAGAGAATCCTTCTCTACAAGAGAAACTTCAACAAAGAAGTATTTGGGTTCCAAAACTATTCGCAATGTATATGGGATGTTTTGTGTGAATCCAAAACATAAAGTATCCTTAAAAAGTGAAGACTAAAAATCTGCAGATATGCAGTTTTTGTGTAGTAAAAGTCTTGAATGAAAAGTCTCACAAAATATGTATTTATAAGCTAATAAAAAAGTTGAGGTGACGCAGGTCGTTTGAACGACTTGAAGTCATTTGAACAATATTAGATGTCGTTAGATCATCCTAGGAACGACCTAAGAAATGACATATTAAAAAACAAAATAGTGTAGGGTCGTTTGAAGCAAGCAAGGAATGACCAATATCGCAACATAAGAAACGACATGTGATGTCGTTTGATCATATTATTTGAATGACATTGTCTTGTCATTTGAATGGCAATAAAGAAAAAATAATATTATTTAAAGTCCACCTACAGGTCTTTTAGAAAACATTTTCAATTAAAAAATGCCTCATTGTGATAAAAAATATTTTAGAAAAATATCCCGATACTAAAGTAAAATATCTACGAAACTTAAACAGAATCCTTACCAAAATTAATCTTGTGGAGGACCATTCTTAAAGATAGTTGATATTCAGATCCGTCTTCTTGAACATATGAATGTGAAATTCCTTTGACGGTTATAATGGTATACGACATACACAATGTAAACTCGGGATGATGGAAAACATGTCCTTACATCCTTTCAGTCGTCTTGTAAGCCCATAAAACCCCATGTAACTCTTTTGCCCACGTAACCTTAGCATCTTACAACTTCTTTGTGATTGTATCAAGTATTGTCTACTTGGTGACCTCAGTCTGACCATTATCCCATGGTCGTCCCGTTGTTGAGTAAAACTTCTTGATGCCGACCCTCTTGCAATAGGCTTCTAATGATTGGGTCTTGAATTGTTTACCATCATCCGACATCAAAGTACGGTGTAAGACATATTGGAAAATGATATTACTCCAAATGAACTTGAATGTTTTAATATTTGTTATGGACATCATAGATTTGTCTTCTACCCATTTTGAAAAATAGTCGATAGCCACTAACAAATATTGGTAGTTACAAGCTGCCTTAGGAAGATGATCGACTAGGTTAATCTCCAAAACTGTAAACGACCATGGTGTAGTGATACACGAGAGAGGTTGATGAGGCTAGTGAAAATATCTAACACTTGTCACATTATTTTACATAATCGACTGCATCTTTGGCGAATGTTGGCCACCACTAACCCACCCTAGGTAATGATCCATTTAGCAAGAGACCATCCACCAATAATAGTGAACTTTGCAGCTGAATATCCAAGTTTTTTCGTCTTGGACTTGGTGTCTGGGAGCTCACCATCCCAAATGTATTTGACCAATGGATATCCATGATTCCCCCAAATTTAGATTCAAACAAAACATAAGTACATTGTCATCTTCTTCGATGTTTGGCTTGTGTAGAATTTCTACAGGGACTGATCAACGAATCTCACTCCTGGTGGCTGACACTAGTCTGGAAAGGGGATTATCTTGGTAATTTTCAAATCTCAGGATCGTCCTGATTTAATTTTCTTTGAAGTTCACCATCACCTTTCTCACTCACACTAAATATCTGGCCATCTTCTCATCTTTGACCTCAAAAATGCCTAATATCTAGTTGATGACCAACTATGAATAACTGTGAACGATCATCTAGCGTACATTTAATGCCTTGGTGATAGAAAGACCTGCTAATAAGGCCTCGTACTCGGATTCATTATTTGAGGCCTTGAAGCTAAATCTCAAGGCATACTCTATGTCTGTTACATCTGAGGCTAGAAATATCAACCCTACACCGAAACCATTTTCACAAGATGCCCGTCTACAAACAGACACTAGATCAGAGATCCCTCTGAAAAAATATCCTCGACTAAAATTCTATCTTTGAGTAGAAAATTCTTTTTGATAACATCTTTATCGATAATATCATTCTAGCTTTCAAACTGTCGGCCGAAGTAGTGTTTATCATATCCTCTTTCGATACGACCATTGACTCTTCTGTTTCATTAACATCATTATAAGCTTTAGCCCATGAAAACTCGGTAACAAAGTCCACTAAAGCCTACCCTTTAGTGGCATTCCTAGGGTGGCAGATGATGTAAAACTCACCAAGATCAATAAACCAGTCCATTAACCTACCCGATCTCTTGAGTTTATGAATGACCTACCTCAACGGAGTCTCGGTAAACACCACCATCGTAAGGGCTTAAAAGTACAACTTCATTTTCTTGGAAGCATGTAATAGCGTGTAGGCTAGTTTTTCCATCCTTGAATATTTGAGCTAGCTAGGCCTTACTATTAAAGTGTAATAGCTTTTGGGCTCTATCATCATCTCGGATGATTGCCGTACTGATTGCCGACTCTCACATTGCTAGGTACATAAACAACTTCTCACTTGGATTGTTCGAGATAGCAATATAGGTGACCCCATATAGGTTTTCAACTCTTGAAAGGATTTATCACATTCTTCATCCTACACGAAGGCTTTTTTATGTATCTTGAAAAATGGCAGACACTTATTTGTTGGCCGAGCGATGAAATGATTTAGGGTTGTGACCCGTCCCGTTAGTCTCTAAACATCTTTGATAGTTTTTATTGTCTGCATGTTAATGAATGCTTTGATTTTCATGGGGTTGGCCTCTATACCCCTTTGATTCATGATCAAGTCGGGAAAGTTTCCATGACTAACATCGAAAACACACTTAACAGGATTTAACTTCACCTTGTATTTATCCATTTTGTCAAAAGTGCGCTCAAGATTGGCCATGTGATCCTCAGCCTTCAGACTTTTGGTTAGCATGTCATCCATATAAACTTCCATTATTTTCCTGATAAGGTCTTCAAACATCTTATTTACCAACCTCTAATAGGTTTCCCTTACGTTATTTAAACCGAATGGCATTACCTTAGAACAACACGTTCCTTTATCCATAATAAAAGAGGTTTTCTTTGTGTTGGTCGCGTACATCGAAATCTTTTTATAACCTGAGTATGCATGGATGAAACTCATCAATTCAAGACCAGCCATAACTTCAACCATCTGATAAATTTAAAGCAGGGGAAAACTATATTTGGAGAAGCCTTATTTAGGTCAGTGAATTCGATACACATCCTCTATTTACCATTGTCCTTTGGCACTATAACAATGTTGGACAACCAGCCTAGATAATGAATTTCTCAAATGAATTCGACTATCTAGATATTTTTAACTTCCTCCGGAATGACTTCGCATCTATCTCTTATGTAAAATCTTCATCTCTTCTTTACAAGCTTCACACTTTCATCGATATTAAGCCGATGGCAGATAATATCTCGATCAATCCCGGACATGTCTCCATGGCTTCAGGCAAAGATACTCTGTCTTCTTCTTAATAGATTCACTAACTTTTCTTTGATTTTAACATGCAAGGATGAACTAACTTGGATGGTTTTTTCGGCTCGTCCTCGATGAGGATGATGGATTATACCTCTTCATTCGGTTCAAATTTTTTTAGCTTTTTTCGTCTCTCGGGTCGAAAGTATCAATATTGTATGAGTTTATGGCTCTCTTATGGGCCTCTTTCTCTTCTACCTAGGCGAAGTAGCTACGTGCCTCCACTTGGTCACCCTGTATGTAACACCCCGTATTTTTAATGAATTTTATATTGGTATTAATTAAATTCAAATGAAAATTAATCCCAATTAAAATAAATATTAATTAGATGGACAATGGTTAATATTTAATTGTATGAATTATATTGAGTATTACCTAGTGAACGATTAATAAATTAGTAAGAATCCAATATAATTGTCGTGAGTGAGAAACTCGGGCATTTCATTGCTGAATGTAGATCCAAACCACATTCAAAGTATCCTAAGACACACAAGGCCAACATTACTAAAACTTGGGATGATTCGCCTGATTCTGAATCACAAGAAGACCAAGCAGATTCTGAATCAAACTACCTTGCATTTTTAGAAGAAGTTTACGACTCTTATGGAGATGTATATCTAACTGGAATGTCTGATTCCGAAGATGAATGTGAATCTGATGAAGTGCTTGACTTAATTGATGCTGCTAAAACTTTGTTAGCTAATCAGCTTTCTATGCATGAATTAACTGCTCCATTTGATGCTAAACGTGCATGTTTCTGTGACACTAATTCTAAAGATTGAAATAATTCACACACCGACATGGAGAATAATGAAATTTTTGTTTCCTATGATGATTATTCTGAATTGTATGTGAGGACATTGCAGAATAGACAAGAATTATCTAACCTGGTTAAATTGCTTAGTGAGTCCCTAGAAAATCAATATAAGATAATGAAAAAAAAATCTATTAAAATGAGGAATGTCAAAATTGATTTTGAAAAACAGTCACTGGACTTTAAATTTTAGATTACGACTTTAAATGAAAACCTGATTTCTTTAGAAGAAAAATATAATGCTACACTTTTACAAATTGAAAAATCTAAAGAAGTTTGTGAAACTGCTTTCAAAATGAGTCGTAGTCGGGATATAAAATCCTTTGACCTTGAGGAATTGATATTTTTCCAGCTTTATCATGGCGATACTAGAGGGTTTGGTTATAAAGGTCCTATTTCAAAAAATGATGATCTAACCAGACCAGTCCTCTTTGTTAAAGCCGAAGAAGAAATGGATCTTCAGTTGGAAAGCAAGTCGTATAAAAAGGCCAAAGGAAAACAAGTTTTAATTGAAAATGATTTTGAAAGTGACATTGATACTTTCATTGAAAATTTTAGTTGAGTCGTCTACGTCTAGATACTATCCCCCATCTAAGAGACACTCTAGACCTTTTACATCTAATACCCGTAAGCAATTTGAAACGAGTTTTGTTAGAAAACTTCACAATTCAGACCTTCCTACATCTAGTAAATTTATTACTAAATGTCATGTTTTCGGGCACCAAAACTATGAGTGCCAAAGGTTTCCTAATACAAATGACCATATTTCTCTAACCCATTAGTTAGGAGATTTGGCAATAAAACCTCGAACTATAATGAATCATTTCATTATTTTAGTAAGCCTAAAACATGGACTACTCGCAAATCAAAACCATTAGGCAAATCCTTTTTCATATCCCATTTAATGGATCAAAACAAATTTAAAACTGTTCCTATATGGATCAGATCTGATGATCTAAGACCCCAACTAAATCATTTAAATTTGAAATATTTTGTAATCTTGATAGCCTTACGCTATGAGATGCATAGTACTGGTTAGTACTTAGATAGTGGGTGCTCGCTCCATATGGTAAGGGATATTACCAACTAAAGGATGTTGTTCACTATAAAGGTGGCAACGTTACCTTTGGAGATGGTAAGACCTCACAAATCATTGGTAAATGTATTCTTAATGAAGAGGGTTTACCAAATGTCAATGATATGTTGTTAGTTCATGGAATGAGAGCTAGTTTGCTTTTCATCAGTCTGTTTTGTGATAACGGTTGCCAAGTTAAATTTTCAAAAACCTCCTGTGATATTTTAACTGAATCAGGAGAAGATTACATTAAAGGCAATCGTACTGCAGGCAACTGTTACAAAGCTTCTGGCTCGTTGTCTTGTAATGTGACTCTTTTAGATGATTCTGACTTATGGCACAATAGGTTGGGTCACATCAGTTATGAACCCTTAAATCAATTGTCATCACAAGACCTTGTTAGATGCTTACCTAAAATAAAGAAGTGACCCTCTGCTATTTTTGGTCCATTTCAAGTGGTTAAGATTACTAAATCCCCTCATAAAAAGGTTAAAGACCTTAACACCACTGCACCTCTTGAACTTCTCCACATGGATTTAGTGGGTCCAACTAGAACTGTTAGTTTAAATGGAAATTCTCATATCCTAGTCATTGTGGATGATTTCTCTCAGTTTACTTGGGTAGATTTCTTGAAAGCTAAATCAGAAACATGCAACAATTTTCTAAAAATATTGACTAGAATAGAAAATGAGAACAATGCCTAAGTAACCCGGATTCGAAGTGATAGAGGTGGTGAGTTTAAAGAAGTTGGTGTCATTGAATATTATGAAGCTAATGGTTACTCTCATGAGTTTAGTGCTCCGAAAACTCCTCAACAAAATAGGGTTGTTCAACAAAAAAGTAGAGTCATACAAGAAATAGCTAGAGTCCTTATCCATGCTAAAAATTTACCTTTATATTTTTGGGAAAAATCTTGTATTACTGTTGTTCACATTATTAATCGCGTATATCTTAAGGAGAATACAAAAATGACCCCTTATGAGTTTTGGTTCAACAAAAAACCCAATGTAAAGTATTTTTGAACTTTTGGATCCATTTGTTATAGTTGCAGTGATCGGGAAAATCTTTCTAAATTTGAAGCCAAATGTGATAAATCAATTTTTCTTGCCTATTCTCAAAATAGTAGGGCTTTTAGAGTTTACAACTTGAGAACCAAATCCATTGTAGAGTCCATTAATGTTGTTGTAATTGACAGCATTATTGAGCCTGCTTGTAAAGATCCACCCGTTGAAATTGATTTGGATACAAATATTTTAAATGATCCAGTTTTGATAGAATATGAATCATTACCAGCACCAACCCTTATCGTGCCTAACTGGGTTTCAAAAGATCATCCCTCCACAGAAGTTGTGGTTAATATTCGTGCGCTAGTGAGGAGTAGAAATCAATTACATCAAGTAGCTCATATGACTGCTTTTGTATCCCTTGTGGAACCAAAATCAGTGGATGAGGCACTTTATGATTCATATTGGATTGATGTGATGCAACAGGATCTAGCATAGTTCACGGATCATGACGTTTGGTATTAAGACTTGAGGCCCAAAGATATCAAAGTAATCGGTACAAAGTGGATTTTAAAAATAAGACCGATGAACAAGGGATACACTACAAGAAAAATGGTCATTTATGTCAGTCAAAAACTGACATAAATGATCATTTATGTCAGTTTTAGAATTTTTCAAAACTGACATATAAAGCCTTGACATAAATGTTCGTAAAACTGACATAAATAAAATCACATTTATCTCAGTTTTTAAGCACACACATAAAAACTACAGTATTCACCATGTTTTTAATCATATTTTTAAGAAAAATTGACATAAATAACATCACATTTATCTCAGTTTTAGTAATTTTATGAGAGTTTTACCAAAACTTACATAAATGTTAATATGAAAATTTAAAAAAAAAAAATCATTACTCCATCAATAGACAACTATTATATGAGGTTAAATCAACCCTTGTAAACAGATAATAATCGAGGTCATAAGTATCATGAACTTGATATACATCAAGGTATTTACAATTAAAAAATATTGATGTGAGCTACATCATATCCAAAAACTAGCTAGTAAGTGAACTACGTGATGATATCCAAAAACTAGCCAACGCCTAGTTATATACGTGATAATATCCTAAAAATAGTGATGATACATCACAATATCCAAAAACTAGCATTGCGAACTACATCATAAGACCCACAATCTAAAATAATACTCAAGCTAGGACGTTATCGGACGTAATACTCGATCAAGTTTGTTCTCGACGCTATCCAGCCGTGAATGAGTAACCCTGCAATAAAATACAATCAACATGGTTTTCATCAAAACACAATCATCTCAAAAAATTGTCATTACGACATTACAAAATACAGTTATTCGGAAGTACCTAATATATATAATCCGTAATGAATTCAATGAACTCCATTGAACTTTATTTAGCTCAGTCAACGTATACATCGCTTTATCGAGCAATCTTCTCATCTAAAAAATTGAAGGTAAAATTAAATTTATTATTACGATATATAATAGTTAATAACTAAACAATATTTTATATAATAGGATAAAAAGATAAAACAACGGTAACATACCCTTGTTTCAAAAGGTAAGGAAGGATCCTCCATGAAGTACTTCATGAACTTCAACACAAAATATCCACAATGAAGAGTACCATTTCCTTGCATTGGGCACTAATTAATACAAAACATTATTAACGAACAAATAATAAAAGAGTAATGGATGTTAAACAAGGTTGGTAACAGCTATATATATATATATATATATATAATAATTTTGTAAGTCGAGTACAATTTAAGTCCAAAAAAAATTTATACAACACAAACAATTGTAAAAACATTAAAATATAGGCAATCTTCTATATAATTTCACGACGAAATACCAATTATAGGACATGCTCTGCAACAGTAAAATAAACATAATTTTAATGAACGCAAATTTAGCTCTAATAAGAGTATGTATAGAACTCACGCCTTAAGTTTACTCAGAAAAAATGGATCGCTAAACGGGGACTTATTTACAAGAGTGCATTAGGAGAAGAAATTACAGGTTCATTACACACTTATTGAGCACGTAACTTAAGAGTATTACCATGAGGAAAGCTAGTTTGGTAGTCATTATCCATGATGTACAAAGGGGGGAGAGTTAATTGAACCGAAGAAAGCACTTGCTTATTCATTTTTGCAACACACAGAAAACTCACACATAAGCTCTAACCAAGACAACAAAAGACCAAATTAGAACATTATTATAATTATGCTAAAAGTTCATGAAATTTCTCCAAATTAATTGTCCCCAAACATTATTACCTCTTTATAGCCCAAAATGGCAAGAATTAAAAATTAAATACATTCATGTACGAATTTTTTTTATAAAGAAATTGGACAAAGATATATATATATATATATATATATATATATATATATATATATATATATATATATATATATATATATATATATATATATAACAGTCATATATATGTACTGTTATATATATAACAACTATTATATATATATTATATAATAGTTGTTATATATAGTAGCAGTTATATATAACTGTTATATATATAACAGCTATATATACATTGTTTTGATACGTATTTTTTTATCGTCAACGATAGGCCAAAGTCGAATAACTCGATACTTTGAGGCTATAGTCAATATCAACCTAAACATTGAAAGCTAAAAGTCAAAATGACCCATACATTGTAACAATCATCAGTAGATGGATATAGTAGTAAGTCCCTTACGATAGCACGTAAAAGGGACATCTTGTTGCCATGATAATGCCCCTTGGAAATTTGGATAATTTGTTGTATTGGACCACCGTGGGATAAAAATCCCACTTGTTCCTCAGCTGCTCATTTTTTAGTAAATCAAATAGGCGCTGGTGCAATATAGGCATCCAAACATACGATGTTGCCCTCAATACAATACCAGAGGGCTCACCATGGTTATTGCACATTTTATCTCCCCATTGCAGCCCTGCCAATTTGAGGAAACATCAAGTATTATTTATAAAAAAAGGAAACATCAAGTATCAATATATATATATATATATATACACACACACACACACTACCGTATGCTTTCCAAAATGTGTGCCAATGCCCATATTACCTATGGAGTTAGACCTTCGAAATTCACAATTAAAACTAAAAAACAAATATACCAAAGCGCACTGAACATCATAATTAAGTATAAATTGCCGAGATGAGATTCCCAACTAAACATCCCCAAATAAAACCTCGACTTAAATTTCCAAGCTTATATTCAGACCTATGCCAACTAAACATTCACATCCAAAACAGAAAACTGCAAAGATTGGCTCTATATGAATTTATGATAAAATTTGAAGTATGTTCACCCACAACTTTTCTTTCTTTTTTTGATGAGAAATGAATAATTAAAACCTCGACTTTGTGTACCAACTGTAGCATGTATCATCACGTAGATGACACGGATAACTCGAGTCAAACTTCACAGAGGTCAAAATCATAATACTAATTGAATAAAAAAAGTACAAAAAAGGAAAAGGAGAATAGAATACAGGATGTTTGTCATACATGATGTTTGGCATCACCTGTCTTATAGAACTCTTTTAAACGTTTTGGTTCCTCAGATTCCGATTTGCGCATCTTCACGTTTAGTGGTATTTCCTTGTAGGATTGAACCTTCATGGCTGCTTGGCGACGCCTTTTAGTGGATAATCCTCCAAGCACTTGAGCTTGATGGCATAGGTCCAAAACATCATCAAAATTCAATTCATGTGTATAAATAAAATAAAAATGACATCATGAAATAAAAGTTTGCACAGTGTTGTCATTCAACATATACCCCATTTTATTGAGGTGATCAACCATACCTAAGAATGGAATGGAATGGAATGTTTCCTCTGAAACCAATCACCAATATTTCCATTAACATACCCTGGAAAAGAATTGGAAACCACTTTAGTACGGTTGAATTGAGATGAGCAGCCATTTAATACCTGAGCATTATTGAGGTGAGCAACCTACCTAAGAATGGAATGGAATGTTGCCTCTGAAACCAATCACCAATATTGTCATTAACATCCCGCTGATACTCGAAAAGCATTGAAAACCATTTTAGTACGGCTGAATTGAGGTGAGAAGCCATTTTATACCTGATCATTATTGAGGTGATCAATCATTTTAGTATGGCTGAATCTTGAAAGCTTGTGCTTTGAAATTTTACGTGGATACGTCAAATTAGCAACCAAACCTAAAGCAATTTAGTAACAATGAAACCTCACTTCAATGAAAATTATGTTCAATTCAAGCATCGAACTAATTTTTTAAAAATATTCATTTCCTACATTTAACTACACACAATGTCTGATTTGTTTAAAACAGAAAATCGTCATTCACAATAAAAAATATACACATGCTAATTATAATATTGATGGCCCAAGGGATTCACTTCCATTTGCAACTCCGAAAAATGCATGCTCTCAAATTCCATCAACTGCTACTCATGTTCTTCCATGAGTTGCTTCCTGAGTAACCTCAAATTATCACAAACTATGATTATTATTATTATTGACATTATTATTAATAGTAGTTGTTGTGTAGACTTGTATTTAATGATATGTATATGGTTGTTTTACAATATGTTGATGAATATAATGCTCCATTTATTTAACAATATGCCATTCCTAAAAGCTTTTCCAATGATTCCAACATGTAAATGCCTAAACGAAGAAAATCAAGACAAAAGGTCAGTGTCATCATATCTATGTACTCAAAATGAGGCTCTAACATGTAATGTCTCACCCAAGAAACTACAATAAAAACAAAATATTTAAGTTGCACTGTGAGAGTAATTAGAACTCGTGAATAAATAAAAAACTCTTAAACAAAATAAACAAAATAAAAATGAGAAAATATTTTAGTCTCAATCTTAAACAACATAGTTTACTTACAATGGCGCCTTAAATAAAAGTGTCAAATTAAACATGCTAAATGTCTAAACATGGTCATGAAGTGCGACAGTCAAGATGGGCATTTTGCACTGAACAGAGCATACCAATTTAAAGTACAATGTCTCCGCAAAATTTCAACTACAAAAATGACCTAAGAAGAGGAAAAGATAAGAAAGAAATATACAAAGGTTAGCAACAACAACACGCAATTTAATGAAGACAATAATTTAAAGCAATTAACCTGGGGAACTGGAAACATAATATGGGGAGTTTAAATAAATGTGTAACATTTACTTAACATGCGAAAAAATGTAGATTTCTTAATGGTCATTAACAATTAACTCAAACTTATGAACATGGGGAGCTTGAAGTCAAGTAAGGCTGTAAGACTGCCTCAACGTGTTGCAACTGCTTATCTTCTGAGGAAATATAAGTATAGAAAAAATACAATGAACAAACAACCAAATCAAATTAAGTAAACTGAAAAACAAAGATGCCATAAAGTAAACTTGAACAAAGTACAATGGATTCTAATTTTGCATTCAAATAATACCAAATTCGCAATTTCTCAATCAATGATAAAAACAAAATGCACACAATTTCTCTATCAATGATAAAAAAACTAAATGTAAAACAGAATATGTATTAGGTTATACTAAACATCATCACTGGTTGTAATAATGTTGTCGTCTTTAATTACAATGTGAAAAAACTTTTTAATACTAAGTAAAAACATAAGAAATCAATGGACCCCAACATTAGGCATATAGAACATCCAATTCTCTAAAAATTCTAACAAGGACCCTATTATATATAACAACAGCTATATATATATATAGCTGTTATATATAACAGCAGCTTAACATGTTCTAGCGAAGAGTTCTTTGTGTCCGACATATTTGATCATGGGAGATAATGGCGCCACAAGAGGAGAAGACATCCAAAGTTGAGAACTTTGCTGGTACGAATTTAAGTTTCTAGAAAATGCAAATAGGCATATAAATTTTGACATAAGCTAAGCTGTTTTCTAATTTTATTGAATCTAATATAAATTATTCATTTTTCATATACTGGACACATATTAGTCCTTTTATCATTGCAAGATAAAACAAAAAGTCAGAAAGTGAAACAATTCGTCACTCTCTCTCCATTGCCTTATTATCCCGTTGAACACGAATGAGAATCACATTCGTACAAGATTAATGTGTGTGTTTATATAAAGTGAAATGATGTGAGTAACCATTTCAAACTCCGGTTTTGGGTTATTTAAACACAAACTTAATCGAAAAGAACTTTAATGATTTCCAGGGTAATTTTCTTCATATCAGCTATATACTAATTTCACTCAAATTATTTTTACTCACTTTAGATATGAAAGGGTCATGTTCTTCAACATGAACGGATTCTTCGTTGCGAATTCCTTCCATTCTTCGTCATCGATCTTTCCATCACCTTTTATATCCGCTTCATTGAATGTCTATGTAAAACATAAATAAGTTGTTAGTTTCTAAACAAATAAGCACGAAAGGTGTAGGACAACATTGATTATTCTGGACTAGACCTTATCAACAATTGATACAACAATATCATCTAAAAGCATCAAATTTGATTCTTGCAAGAGTTACAAATGTTATATAATGCAAGATCATAAGCATTATACAAAGAGGAAGTTTTATGAAGGGTAAACTCCACTTAAATACCTTGCATGTTGACAAAATTCTGAATTTTAAAAAGTTGTAGAAATATTTCCTTTTTTAAATAGTTCTTTAACGAACATGTTAAATTAACTAGAATAATGAAAGAAGTAAAGCAGGAAGTGCTTGAGAGTATTATGCAAAGAGGATGTGTATCCTCTTGCAGTGAAGGCAGAGGCACTCCTTAATAACGAGAGCGGATCAACAGAATCTGTGGCCACTAACTCCTAGAAAACACAGGTGGTGTTTGAGAAGGAGAAGGGTGAATACCATGTGAGAGTGGTAAAACAGAAATGTTTTTATTCAATAATCAAACAGAAAATCTTACTAGTTATGCAGTTTGGCTTGAATGTAAAATGCTACATGTACTAGAGTTCATTGCACTACAGGTGTTGTAAGGCAATACCTTTTGTACGTGGTGAGTGCCATATATGGCATTCTCTGATTTAGTTTTAGGAAGAACAAAAATAGATTTGCTACCCCTGAAGTGTTTAAATATATGCATAAAATTTTTATTTGAGTAGTGTAAAAAATGTTATCAGTAATCAATGATTAACTTACAACTTTTTTGCAACAAATAATTCATTGAGCCACACTAGATGTTAAGCAATATATACACGAACCATAGAAAATAAAAGCCAAGGAAATATGAGCAGATTTTGTCATTCCTGTTATTTTCATAACTAATGTTTTGTGAGTACATAGAACACATTAGTGGTGAATTATGTGACTTCATCATGAGAGATGTCCGTCAGCGGTATACTCATGCTCAATTATTTTATACAATCTTCTAGCATTGAGGACACACATACACACCCTAAAAACACATTTTAACATAATCACTAGCCATTAGCCATGAGCCATTAGCCATTAGCCATTTTTTCAATGAAGTGATGATTTTACAAAATTGTTGGAACTTTAGAGTCAAGATTATCAGAACATGTCCAGACAATTTAAGCCCAAAATAATATAAAGTTATATCGGTTTTATATTCTATCAAACCATGTTAATTTTTCATTACTTTAGATATCGAGGAAAGTTCACGAAAGGTAGCATACAATTTAAAGTTCTTACCAAATTTCTTAAAGAAAATTTAAATCATAGTGAACTCTTCTTGAAAACGGGCCCACAAAGCATCAGCATTATCCTTCATAGCTTTTTCCTGCTCTGCCCTAAGGATGCCTTGAGTCTTCTTGCCTTTTTTAGTTATTGGCACAATAACCATCATGGCAATCTACTTCTGTATTTCCTTTTATGTGTTTATACGCTACAAGAAATAATAAAAAGGACATCTAGGTGGATGAGTATATAGAGCTCGGGTATATGTATATTTTAGTAGATGACATAAATGATGTCAAATCAATTTTTCCAAAACATGTTGATATATTACCAATTGAGACTATATTTTTCCACCATAATTATTGCTAAACAAAGGAAAAATTATTGCCTAAACCAAAACCAACCATGGGAGTTTCCATTATATAAAAACAAAAACTAGAGAAGAGGCACACGACTAAATCATGGTAGTAACATGAGTGATAGTTATAAACAACAAGTAAAAATTTAGAATATCTGAGGCCTAATACCAAAAGGTTTTCTCTTTTTGTTCGGAAACAACACTGAAGTTTTTCTTGACCGCTAAGATCGTCGTTTTGACTAAATATTGTTTCACCCATGACCTTAACTTCCACCTCATCGTTGTTTGTTAACGACCACATCTTAAATATAGAACATTATGCAAAACATATACATGATAATCTCCATGTGTCTAACTATTTCCTAAAAGGTAGTCAGAGGTGCGAGATAACAAGCCAATTAATCAAAACAATCACACTTTACCATAAATAAACTTTATGTTATTATAAAATGTCCATAACTAAAACATTCACACTCTATCATGTAGTGACATGCCACACAAACTACTTTAATCAACACCATAACTGAACTTTTTGTTATTACAAAATGTCCTTTTTGTAAAAGGTTACTCGAGACACACGAAAATATCTGTGGCATATTGAATCCCCAATGACCCCCGCATGACTGAATGCATGCTATTAGAAGAAATGCTTCCCCAAACACATCAGTCCCTTTCTTTGAGCCAATTTTTCATCTTTTTACACAAGTACGGATCTGTTCATTTGAGTAATCGAAATAATTGAACTCGTATTTTGTGAAAAGCATAATATTTATAGAAAAAAACATTTTGATGAGAATTCTAGTGATGGGATTAGACATTAGTATATTAAAATTGATATTCTATATGAAAATTGGTTTTGCATCGAAAAATGCAAAAATAACACATTTTCTTTAATTTGATTTTTTTATACAAAAGGGCCCCATTTTGATATTTTGCCTAGGGCTTCGAAAACTATAGAGCGGGCCCTGCTATTATCAAGCTGAAAGAAAGTTATTTGGCCAAAACTTTAAAACTAGAGTGTTATGTGAAAATCCATTATAATCACGGCCCATATCAAATCTTGAGAGTGAAAGTTTATACCTTTTGTTTCTTTAGCTCTAATGCCCCCATGGCTGTTTCAAATAAGAATAAAATTATACCAAATACAGGGAACCCTTAAACATATGCATATGTGTAATATTCTTTCTGTATGAAATTATAGATGTACATAAACAAAAACAAAAATCACACAAATCAAACCATATTCATTACTAATATCAACAAAATTGAAGAAAACCTTTAATGTAAATGCAAGCTCAAATGGACATAAACAAATTGCACAATCTGATTTGCAAAAAAACCCTAGTAACTATACAACTTCAACAAATAAGCAGAGAACCTAACCTATTACAGAACATTCTCAACAAATTCACATATATAAACCCTAGATATGTTGTAGAATAAACTATGTGTAGTTTGATTTATTACCTACGTAGGCTTCTATCGAAATTGAAGCAAAATGGGACTTGATTGAAAACCTAAACCTCCGCCGCTACTGGGACATGATTGAAAACACGAAGAGATGTTGAGCATCGTCGGCGTGGGGGTGTCTATAGCGTCGTTGGTGTGGTGGTGTCTATAGCGCCGTTGGTGTGGGGGGTCTATAGCGTCATCGGTGTGAGGGGGTCTAGATAACTACAGATGGGAGAGAGCTTGAAAAAGTTGGGGATTGAGAGAGTTGATGAAAGGAATGAGAAGAGAAGAGTCCGCTTCTTTTCTTTCAACAAGTGAACTTTCCGCCTAATTTTTCAACCTAGCGGGAACGAGCACGCTTCATTATTTTCATTTATCTCAGCTTTTGGATTTTAGACGGATAAAATTAAAATAAATATATCAGTGTTCTACACAAAATTGACATAAATAATTTTTTTTTAAAACAAGTTTATTATAACTGACATAAAAATTAACTATTAAATTAAAATTGACATAAATATAAATATTTATGTCATTTAAATTTTAATTGACATAACGTTAATTTTTAAACTGACATAAATGAGTGTTTTTCTTGTAGTGATAGTCATTCGAAATAAGTCTAGACTAGTAGCACACGGTTATTCTCAAATAGAAAGAATATACTGTGATGATACATTTTCCCCAGTAGCTCATCTTGAATCAGTGAGATTACTTCTAGCTTTTTCTTGTCACATACAATTTAAACTTTTCCAAATGGACGTCAAATTTACTTTTCTTAATGGTATTCTTTCTGAAGAAGTTTACGTTGAGTAGCCCAAAGGAATTCATGATCCCAAACTCCCCAATCATGTTTATAGACTTAAAAAGGCTTTATATTGTTTAAAATAAGCCCCTCGTGGATGGTTAGAACGCTTAACTTCTTTTTATCTTTACCATGTTTTTTAGAGGAGGAGTTGACCAAACTCTATTTGTTAAAAAAATTAATAAAAATGACATCTTAATTGCTCAAATTTATGTAGATGACATTAATTTTGGGTCAACCTCTCCAAATGAAGTTAAAAATCTTTCAAAAGACATGAGTAGTGAATTTAAAATGTCACTTATAGGGGAGTTATAGTATTTTCTAAGACTTCAAATAAGACAACGAAGTGATGGTCTTTTTATATCGCAATCCAAGTTTGCTAAGGATTTACTTGTTAAATTTGGACTTGAAAATGCTAAAATATCATCTACACCTATGGCTATAAAACCAAATTATCGAAATCTTAAAGTGTCCCTGATGTAGATCCCACTTTATACCGTAGCATTATTGGTAGCGTATTATACTTAACTACTTTTAGACCTGATATTCAATATGTTGTTTTTATTTGTGCGCGGTTTCAATCCAATCCAAAGGAGTCCCACCTTACTTGTGCTAAAAATATTTTGAAATATGTTAAAAGGCACAATTGAGTTTGGACTTTGGTATACCAATGACTCCTCATGAGAGATAATTGGGTACTTGGATGCGGATTGGGACGGTAGCATAAATAATTGTCGTTCCACCTCGGGTGGTTGCTATTATTTAGGGCAAAACCTAGTTGGATGGTCTAGTAAATAGGAAAATAGTGTAACTTTATCAACTGCCGAATCTGAATATGTTGTTGCTGGTGCATGTTGTGCTCAATTAATTTGGATTAAACAAATGTTATCTAATTATGGTATAATTCAGTCCAAAGTTCACCTTTATTGTGATAATGAAAGTGCATTTGCATTGCTAAAAATCATGTCCAGCATAGTTGGACTAAGAACATTAATATTAGGCATCATTTCATTAGAGAGTTGGTTGAATCGAAAGAGCTTGTAATAGAACATATTTCCACCGATAGTCAACTTTCTGATTTGTTTACAAAATCGTTAGATAAACCTCATTTTGAAAGATTGAGACATACGACGGGAATGATCATACTTGACAACTAGTTTGAGTTTAGTCTACATCCTATTTACAAGATCTCTGAGATTTTAAGATAAAAATATCTATTAAAAACCGGTATGTCTTAAAATCATGTTTAATGTAGGAGACATTTATTCTGCAGTTTTTAAACATCTTCCAATGTTAATTTCTTCCATTGTACTATTTCGTCAAAATGGGGGAGAGTTGAGTACATCATTCTGTTTATTTGTTTAGTATTCTTTCATGCATATTGTCCCATATCATATATTTCTGCACAATTATTTTTGTTATATTATTTTGGTAGAGAAAATTCTTTTAACCTTGATTTCAACAAAAATGTAATTATGTTTTACAGGTTTTCGTCAACCGTGCATTTGAGTCGTGTGTTTTTCATTTCTAGGATGGGTGGGTAGTTAGATATTCTTTTGTATAAGACATTTTAGGATTTTATTTTTCCTTAGTATATCATTTGATGTACTCAAGGTTTTTGTCAAAATAAGTCCAATGGGGGAGTTTGAAGGTTCCTATATAGAGTACTCTTAGGGTTTATGTTCCGTGCTTTAGCTATATAGGACTTCGTTTAGTTGGACTTTGATTTTGACAAAATTATTTGTGTAATTAGGGTGGGTGTCATTACCTCCGACAAGCTCCTACTGCTATCTACCTCATCTGGAAGATCGATTGAATTCGCATTACTGCATAAGGTTGTTTCTTACACCCTCTATGGCTCACAGGATTGATTCTATGACGTAGGACACAACACTGCATTTGATGTTCATTTTATTATTATGCGTGTCTAAAGAATTTACTTTCAAAACTGTTAAGAAATTAATTTTGGAAGTTATAAATTTATTTTAAAATATCTCACAAATGATTTTTCTGGAAAAAACTTTTAATATCTCTTGTATGTTAAGAGATATTGTCACAAAATTTTAGTGTGAGATTTATTAGAATGATTTTATAAAATCTAGAATTAATTTTATTTGGAACTGATTTTTTTTATTATAACATTATGTTTATATGCTTTTATATGTATGCAGATATGCGTGAGTATTAATATGCTTATATATATGTATGCGTGTAAACCTTAGCAACTGATGGAGTGTTATGTTTTATTGTATTTTATTACATTTATTCTTTTATATGTATAGACCTTAGCAGGTCCATTCTCACATGTCCCCATAACAGTTGGTAGGTTGCTATAAAAGCATGTGTGGCCTTTTATAAATATACATATGTGTGTATACTATTATAATATTTGGCATTTTTTTAATAGGTATATGTTGGCATTGCTCCTATCTAGTTATTGTAATACCCCGAATTTTTATGCTATATTAATTTGGGGATTTATTAAATTTAATGTGAATTAATTATTTAATATAAATTTGAAAATTAATTATGTTAAAATTATTAACGTGATGAGAGTTAATAATTATGGTAAATTTTTCGAATATTACAAATGAGCAAAGTAATATACAATAGTGGTTATATTGAATGTCACGAGTGAATAAAATGACAATTTTGGAAATTGAGTTGGGACGCGCCCGTGTCGCGTCAGGACTAAATACTGATAAATAAAAGTGAATATTTTATAAGTTGTTCGTATGGTCATTTTGAGTGCACCAACACATCCGGAAGGGCCGAGATAGTCTGAAAAGTGTACCCGGGGGTTTAGTTTGGGTCTCGGGGTGTTTTTAGGCTTAATTAGTACCCGGGAGGGCATTTTAGACATTTTACATTTTTGGGTAATTAAACCCACGAAAATTCAATGGATATATCAGATGTCTAAGGTTGTCTTCTAGGGTTAGAACAACCAAAGACAAGTGACGGCCATAGGAGAGGGAAGGCGAGAGCTTCCAAGGCAATCCAAGGCTAAAAATCCATCCGTTTGCACCGCCACCACCACCAACGCGTAGATCGCACGACGGGGAACGAAACCACACCAAAATCATCCACAAACGAGAACGTCAAAAACCCCAGGCAAGTGTTTATCTTGCTTATTTCGTTGATGCATCTTTCATATTAGTTTAGGAATGATTAAGAATGAATTATAGGGAAGAAAAACCCAATTTGAGATAGAAAATTTCATGTAGTTATGGTTTAAATGATAATTCTGGAAACCCTTTGTCATGTAGAGGAGCAACCCACGAAATTATGATGTTTACAAGAAGGAAATTCTAAAAAATTCTTGTTAGAACCTTGTTTAAGAGATTTCTAGGGTTCTTGATAATTATATAAATTTTTGGGTTGTTAATCAATGTTTAGTGATAGAAATCTATATGCTTTACGTTGGAAATATCTGGTATGATGATATAATGTTAGTAGTATAAATTTTGGGACCATTGGGATTGAAAAATATGGATTTGGTGAAGGATAGAAGATGAAACCCGTAACTGCAAATCTTCAGATTTCGCAGACCTGCTTGATCGATCGATCAAGCCTAGACCTTCGATCGATCGAAGGTTCAATCGATCGAGCCCCAGACCTCGATCGATCGACCCCTCCTGGCAGACTCATGTTTTCCCTTCTTAATTAGTTGAAATCCTCTTTAATGAGGAATAATTCATGGACACCCTTATAAATATGTTTTGAGAGACAAAGAGGACCAGTAGGGTATATGAATAAGTTTTGGGACCTTTAAGGTTAGACGAGAGTTGTATCCTTGGGAGATTTCATATATAAGAAACGATAAAACTACGTATTTATAGTGAGAAGATTATGTAAAATAATTATGAAAGAGAATAGATGAACACCTACTGAATTTGTATAGGTGGGAGGATAAAACCATGAGAGTTATGTGGTAAGTTGGAATAATACCGAATGAAGGTTAGAAACGAACTGGTACATGTGATAACAAATAATGTGATATGAGAAATAATGTCTTAAGAATGGGATTTGAGAATATACCCAATATTGATATGGTAATATTAGTATAATTATATGATTGTGTATACATATGCTATCTATGTGCGAAAAACATACCCACGCTACTTCCTATCCCCGAGGTTGTCGCGCTGGGACGATCTTATCCTGTGTTGCCTTATGGGGGATATTGTCTCGTACCCTTGGAGATAGATATCCTTGGTACAGGCTATAGATTTGATAGTTCAGACGGTCCTAAGAGACACGGGTATGTGCCATCCTCTTAGAGACTTGGAATCTATGCTTCGCCTCAATATTGTTGTGTATGTGTTAATACAATTCGAGAGTGATTCCGAATTTGTATTTCCCCTTAATACGAGTGATACGGGGATTGGATAGTAGAGTATGCCCGCACCATAGTTTTTATGTGAGGTGATGTTATGATATATATATATATATTATACGAGTAGTTAATATATATATGAAATTCTGAAATCTGTAACTGCCTATTGTGATTTGATATGTAGGACATGGTTAATGACTCAAATTTTAAATACTTGTTTTGAGAAAGTATAATATGACACTGGAAAACTTTCTGGATTAATAAAGTTAAAATGAGAACTTTGGTTACAAATTAAAATCTTACGTTTTAAATACTTGTGTTGTTCAGTTGTAAATCCTGCGAATAACCTAAGGTAAGTTAAATCATTGGGGAAAGATAGTGTGATATATGACGAGATAGACCATTGGGAAGGTTAGTACGATAGGTGTGCACATTAGAAGAGAGGTGAGAATTTCTCAAGAGAGTGTCGCACTAATATGTTGTTGCATTAGCCTGTAATCAATTTAAATACTTGCTAAACGAATTTTTAAATCATATACACTATCGGGCTCTGACCCGTTTCTATTTCTCTTTCTCTCTTGTATATATATGTATATATTACAGGTGCCCAGTCACAGGGGCGTCTTGCTTAGGATCCCTTGGAAGGAACGTGCTGCAGCTTAGGTGGGAGTTGCAGGCCACTTGATTAGATAATTTCATTTACTTGATTCCACTTCGATCATTCTCCTTATTGGGCATGTGTCGCCCTTTCCACTATTGATCTGTTTTATTGGGACATTTGTATTTCAGTTATTTCTAGTACTGTTACTTTGGGATTTATTCAGCATGTATGTTTTACTTTAAGTTTTAAATGCTGGGATTTAGTTGTTGAATGTTTAAATTAATTGGATTATATGTTCCAGGATTATTGTGGTGTGATTCTTTAAATATTGAATTGTTGTAGATAATTAAATCTTTATTTTCAAAATAAAATTTGGAAAGTAATGTTTAAAAAAATAGTTTCGACACTTAGCTTGATTAAATAGGGTGTTAAATTTGGAAAAGTTATTTTTACGATAGTGATGCTAAGAATGAACCAACTGCTCACCTTGATATTAATTTAATAAAGGAGTGACCTCCCGGTATTTAATTAGGCCGGGTGTCACAGGTGGTATCAGAGCATCAAGTTCTAGTGTCCATAGAACTGTATGGCTTATTTTCGCTTTCAGCTTAACATTTTTGCTATAGAGCCCTATTTTTAGGATTGTTGTATTTCCGCTTTCACGTTACGTCTTCAGCTATTTGAGATTTGATAATGACTGTTGACTAATAAACTTCTTCACATTTCAGATGCCTCCGAGACGTGCACCGAAGGATAGGCATGCCCAGGCGGAGCAGCCAGCAGCTCCGGCACAAGGCACTATGAATGCTAATGAAGTAGCCGCCATTGTTGCTCAGGTGGTGAATGTCGCGCTAGCGGTGGTTCAGCAGGCTCCACCCCAGATTCAGGCAGTGGCGCCAGTACCAGCACAACTTCCATCCATGGGAGAGGGTTAGGGATGCTTTTCAAAAGGCACATCCCCCTGAGTTCTCTGGTAGCTCTGATATCGTCACAGTCAGCCAATGGAAGAAAGACATCCAGCGACATCTTCTTATGTATGAGTGCACCGACATGCAAAGGAAGTTATTGGCTTCATTTAAGCTGGTGGGGCCCGCTTTTGCAGTGGTGGGAGTCCACTACCACCTTGGAGGAGAGGGACACGATCTCAATTCAGTCGTTCTGGGAGAGGTTTGACTGCAAGTACTTTCCACCCACCGTACAGACTGAGATGAGGCAGAAATTACTGAATTTGAAATAGGAGAACTCTACCATTGCTGAGTATGAGGAGGAGTTCACGAGACTTCCCACCATAGTGCCGGATGAGTCACCTATTGAGAGTAAGAAAATTATGTTGTTTGTGGACGGGTTAGCTTGGAGGATCCGTCAGCATCTTATAGGGAATCTATCTCTGAGTACTTTCACTAATGTACTCAATGCTGTGTTACTACATTGCCAGGATCACCGCTTCCATCTGCAGGGAAGTAGGAGAGCAGGAGAGTCCAGCCAGCAGGGCAGGACTGAGGGTAGTAGTGCTAGTGGGTCACCATCTCATGGACAGACTCGTTAGCATGAGAAGAGTTCCCATCAGGGGGACCCTACTAAGTGATTCCGTTCAATTGATTCTAGGCAGGGATTTAGGGGTTATAGACAGGGTCAGCAGGTCCAGCCTAATAAATAGGGCCAGCAAGGCCAACACCAACAGCAGGGTCAGCAGCAGGGCCAACAAGGCCAACAGCGTGTTCATCAGGGCCAACAGGGCCTGTGGCGTAATGGTAACGGCCAGCAGGGTCGTGGTCAGCAGGGTCAGAGGGGAGGCAACTTCAAAGGCCGATGTTTTGGGTGTGGTAAGCACGGCCATAGCGCCAGGATTGTTCGGAGGGAGATAGGGCCCCACAATAGCAGGGTGCCTGTAATGAGGCGTAGAGACCACTTTTTCCACCTGCCCTCCCAGCTCCAGCCCAGGTGCCAGCCCTACCAGCCATTTTAGCAGCTCCAGTGCAGCAGGGGCAGTTACAGTACGGACGTGTCTATAACGTCCACCAGGTAGCAGCTCCACAGGCACTACCCACGATTGAGGGTATGTTTCGTATCCATGGTACTATGGGTCGAGTTTTGTTTGATACTGGGGCGACGCATTGTTTTATAGCTACGCATTTTGCGAAGGCCTTAGGGTTGTTAGCCACAGCAGAGAGCGCAGTGACATGTGTAGACTCACCACTGGGGAGTGGGTCGCTTATTTTCTT
Source organism: Sambucus nigra (assembly GCA_949130495.1). NCBI lineage: Eukaryota > Viridiplantae > Streptophyta > Magnoliopsida > Dipsacales > Adoxaceae > Sambucus > Sambucus nigra. Next base: position 176,779,885 of record OX422218.1, on the reverse strand, counting down.
TATATGCCGGGGAGTGGGGTAGAGATTTGGTAGCTTGGTATTACCTGCAGACATGTTAGCCTTAGACATGCATGAGCATGATGTTATTAGTGGTATGGATTGGCTCGCAGCTTAAAGAGCCATGATTGATTGCTTCGGTGGGAGCATTATTTTTGCCATTCCGGGGCAAGAGATGTTCGTAGTGGCGATGCCTCGCCCAGAGGGAGGTTCGACCGCTCATTTGTATTATATAGAGGAGGATGCCTCTAAGGAGGCTGTGATTCCTTTAGACTCGATTCTAGTTGTTTGTGAGTATTCCGATGTATTTCAGGAGATACCAGGCCTACCCCCCAGTCGAGAGATAGACTTTGTCATAGACTTATTACCAGATACTAGATCTATAGCACGCGCTCCATACCGTATGGCTCCAGCGGATATGCGAGAGTTACGAGATCAGATAGAGCAGCTGTTAGGTCAGGGCTTCATTCTCAGGAGTACCTCACCTTGGGGCGCTCCAGTCTTGTTTGTGAAGAAGAGAGATGGTTCACTGAGGTTATGTGTCGACTACCGAGAGTTGAACAAGGTCACGGTACGAAATAAGTATCCGTTGCCTCGAATCGATGATCTATTCGACCAGCTGAGGGGAGTAACTTTTTTTTCGAAGATAGATCTGAGGTCGGGGTATCATCAGCTACGTATTAGGGAGCAGGATGTTTCAAAGACTGCCTTCTTGATGAGATATGGGTCTTATGAGTTCAGAGTGATGCCATTCGGTCTCACAAATGCTCCAGCCGTGTTCATGGACTTAATGAACCGAGTATTCAGAGAGTTCTTGGATCAATTTGTCATCGTCTTCATAGATGACATTTTGATATATTCACACTCCGAGGAAGAGCATGCCGAGCACTTGAGGCAGGTTCTTCAGACTCTATGAGAGCATCAGTTGTATGCTAAGTACGAGAAGTGTGGATTATGGTTGCGATAAGTACAATTCTTGGGGAATGTTGTTTCTGAGCAGGGGATAGCAGTCGACCCGAGTAAAGTGTCAGCGGTGAGGGAGTGGGGACAGCCCGCGACACCGACGGAAGTGCGTAGTTTCTTGGGGTTAGTCGGATACTACAGGATATTCATTCGGGGATTCTCCAAAATAGCGGGCCCATTGACAAACCTGACTCGCAAAGGGGTACCATATGTTTGGGATGATGCTTGTCAATTGGCTTTCGATGAGCTGAAAGACAAGATTACTTCAGCACTAGTCCTTGGTCTACCGAAGTCGGGTGTGGAGTACCTGGTTTACACCGATGCCTCTTTACGGGGACTTAGGGGAGTACTTCAGCAGGAAGAAAAGGCTATAGCTTTTGCCTCCCGCAAACTTAAGCCGCATGAGAAGAATTACCCCACCCACGACCTGGAGTTAGCAGCGGTTGTCTTTGCATTGAGGATATGGAGACACTATTTATTGGGGGAGAAGTTATGTTTGTTCACAGACCACAAATCACTGCAGTACCTGTTCACTCAGCGAGAGCTGAATATGCGTCAGCGTAGATGGTTAGAGTTTGTGAAGGACTATCAGTTCGACATACAGTATCATCCGGGGAAAGCCAACGTAGTTGCTGATGTGTTGAGATGTAGACCGGTAAATGAGGTATCAAATGTCTGGAAAGAAAAGTGGAAGGAGTTCGATCACCAAGACACAGTAGCCCGTTCCTTCATATCTGTTATGACAGTCACACCCGAGATTGTTACGAGGGTAATATGGGCCCAAACCATAGACCCGTTTTTCCAGGAGCAGATTGTACGACTTTTAGCCGAAGGTACTGAGTCCTATTCTATTAGTTCTGATGGGGGTTTGAGGTTTAATGGAAGGTTAGTGGTTCCAGAAGGGGCAGACCTACGTCATTAAGTGATGACACATTCTCACGAGTCCCGATTTGCAGTACATCCTGGAGGAGATAAGATGTACCAGGATATGAGGAGATAATACTGGTGGAGTGGGATGAAGAATGACATTCCTGAGTTCATGTCCAAGTGTCCTACCTGCCAGCTGGTGAAGGAGGACCATCAGAAACCGTCAGGATTGCTTCAACCATTGGAAGTACCTGCGTGGAAGTGGGAGAGTATTTCCATGGATTTTATTACAGGATTGCCTACATCACAGCAGGGCCACGACTCCATCTAGGTGATTGTAGACCGTTTGACCAAAGTGGCTCATTTTCTGCCGGTGCGGACAGATTATACCACGGGTCAGTATGCCCAGTTGTTCATTTCTGAGATTGTCAGATTACATGGGGTGCCCCTGAATATTGTGTTGGATAGAGACAAGATTTTCGTATCACGTTTCTGGGAAAGCTTTCAGGAGGCTATGGGTACTGAGTTGAGGTTGAGTTCAGATTATCACACACAGACAGATGGATAGATATAGTGTACTGGAGGATATTCTACGCATGTGTGTTCTTGATTTTGGAGGAGGTTGGGAGCCAAATCTTCCACTGGTAGAGTTTTCTTATAATAACTCTTATCAGTTCACGATTGGCATGGCTCCATTTGAGGCTATGTATGGAAGGCCTTGTCGTTCCCCAACATGTTGGCTCGAGGTGGGGGATAACAAGTTGCTTGGACCGGAGGTGATTCAGGAAACCTCCGCGAGGATTGAGATGATCAGGAGTCGCATTCGAGTAGCCCAGGACAGGCAGAAGAGCTACGCCGATGAAAAACGGTTCTTCCGGGAGTTTAATGTGGGGGACCAAGTGTTACCGCGTGTTTCTCATATGAAAGGAGTGATGAGGTTCAGGAAGAAGGGGAAATTGGCCCCGAGGTACGTGGGACCATTTCCCATCATCGAGAGGATTGGGCCGGTAGCATACAGATTGGGACTACCAGAACATTTGCATCGCATTCACGATGTATTCCACATCTCGTCGTTGAGACGGTATCTTCCGGATGATATGGCCCATACTCACATCGCGATAGATGAGATAGACTTACAGCCTGGCAGCTCTTACGAGGAGAGACCGGTGGCTATCCTAGACTATAGTGAGAGGAAATTACAGTCGAAGATAGTTCCATTTGTACGGGTCCAGTGGGAGCATCATAATGTGGAAGAATCCACTTGGGAGCGTGAGGCAGATATGCGCGAGAGATATCCAGAATTATTCCTACCAGGTACACCTTATTTTTTGAATTTCGGGACAAAATTCCGTTATTAGGGGGGAAGTATGTAATACCTCGTATTTTTATGCTATATTAATTTTGGAATTTATTAAATTTAATATGAATTAATTATTTAATATAAATCTGAAAATTAATTATGTTAAAATTATTAACGTGATGAGAGTTAATAATTATGGGAAATTTGTCGAATATTACTAATGAGAAAAGTAATATATAATAGTGGTTATATTGAATGTCACGAGTGAATAAAATGACAATTTTGGAAATTGAGTCCGGACGCGCCCGTGTCGCGTCAGGACTAAAAACTGATAAATAAAAGTGAATATTTTATAAGTTGTTCATATGGTCATTTTGAGTGCCCCGACGCCTCCGGAAGGGTCGAGATAGTCAGAAAAGTGTACCCGGGGGTTCAGTTTAGGTCTCGGGGCATTTTTAGGCTTAATTAGTACCCCGGGAGGGCATTTTAGACATTTTACATTTTTGGGTAATTAAACCCACGAAAATTCAAGGGATATATCAGATGTCTAAGGTTGTCTTCTAGGGTTATAACAACCAAAGACAAGTGACGGCCATAGGAGAGGAGAGAGCTTCCAAGGCTAAAAATCCTTCCGTTTGCATCGCCACCACCACCAACGCATAGATCGCACGACGGGGAACGAAACCACACCAAAATCATCCGCAAACGAGAACGTCAAAAACCCTAGGCAAGTGTTTATCTTGATTATTTCGTTGATGCATCTTTCATATTAGTTTAGGAATGATTAAGAATGAATTATAGGGAAGAAAAACCCAATTTTAGATAGAAAATTTCATGTAGTTATGGTTTAAATGAAAATTCTGGAAACCCTTTGTCATGTAGAGGAGCAAACCACGAAATTATGATGTTTACAAGAAGGAAATTCTGGAAAATTCTTGTTAGAACTTTGTTTAAAAGATTTCTAGGGTTCTTTATAATTATATAAATTTTTGGGTTGTTAATCCATGTTTAGTGATAGAAATCTACATGCTTTACGTTGGAAATATCTGGTATGATGATATAATGTTAGTAGTATAAATTTTGGGACCATTGGGATTGAAAAATATGGATTTGGTGAAGGATAGAAGATGAAACCCGTAACTGCAAATCTGCAGATTTCGTAGACCTGCTTGATCGATCGATCGAGCCCAGAGCTTCGATCGATCGAAGGTTCGATCGATTGAGCCCCAGACCTCGATCGATCGACCCCTCCATCACACTCATGTTTTCCCTTCTTAATTAGTTGAAATTCACTTTAATGGGGAATAATTCATGGACATCCTTATAAATATGTTTTGAGAGACAAAGAGGACCAGTAGGGTATATGAATAAGTTTTGGGACCTTTAAGGTTAGACGAGAGTTGTATCCTTGGGAGATTTCATATATAAGAAACGATAAAACTACGTATTTAAAGTGAGAAGATTACGTAAAATAATTACGAAGGAGAATAGATGAATACCTACGGAATTTGTATAGGTGGGAGGATAAAACCATGAGAGTTATGTGGTAAGTTGGAATAATACCGAATGAAGGTTAGAAATGAACTGTTACATGTGATAACAAATAATGTGATATGAGAAATAATGTCGTAAGTATGGGATTTGAGAATATACCCAATATTGATATGGTAATATTTGTATAGTTATATGATTGTGTATGCATATGCTATCTATGTGTGAAAAACATACCCAAGCTACTTGCTATCCCTGAGGTTGTTGCGCTGGGACGATCTTATCCTGTGTTGCCTTATGGGGGATATTGGCTCGTACCCTAGGAGATAGATATACTTGGTACAGGCTATCGATTTGATAGTTCAGACGGTCCTAAGAGACGCGGGTATGTGCCATCCTCTTAGAGACTTGGAATCTATGCTTCGCCTCAATATTGTTGTGTATGTGTTAATACATTTCAAGAGTGATTCTGAATTTGTATTTCCCCTTAATACGAGTGATACGGGGATTGGATAGTAGAGTATGCCCGCACCATAGTTTTTATGTGAGGTGCTGTTATGATATATATATATATATATATTATACGAGTAGTTAATATATATATGAAACTCTGAAATCTGGAACTGCCTACTGTGATTTGATATGTAGGACATGGTTAATGACTCAAATTTTAAATACTTGTTTTGAGAAAGTATAATATGACACTGGAAAACTTTATGGATTAATAAAGTTAAAATGAGAACTTTGGTTACAAATTAAAATCTTACGTTTTAAATACTTGTTTTGTTCAGTTGTAAATCCTGCGAATAACCTAAGGTAAGTTAAATCATTGGGGAAAGATAGTGTGATATATGACGAGATAGACCATTGGGAAGGTTAGTGCGATAGGTGTGCACATTAGAAGAGAGGTCAGAATTTCTCAACAGAGTGTCGCACTAATATGTTGTTGCATTAGCCTGTAATCAATTTAAATACTTGCTACACTAATTTTTGAATCATATACACTATCGGGCTCTGACCCTTTTCTATTTATCTTTCTCTCTTGTATATATATGTATATATTATAGGTGCCCAGCCACAGGGGCGTCTTGCTTAGGATCCCTTAGAAGGAACGTGTTGCAGCTTAGGTGGGAGTTGCAGGCCACTTGATTAGACGATTTCATCTACTTGATTCCACTTCGATCATTCTCCTTATTGGGCATGTGTCTCCCCTTCCACTATTGATCTATTTTATTGGGACATTTGTATTTCAGTTGTTTCTAGTACTGTTAGTTTGGGATTTATTCAGCATGTATGTTTTACTTTAAGTTTTAAATGCTGGGATTTAGTTGTTGAATGTTTAAATTAATTGGATTATATGTTCCAGGATTATTGTGGTGTGATACTTTAAATATTGCATTGTTGTAGATAATTAAATCTTTATTTTCAAAATAAAATTTGGAAAGTAATGTTTAAAAAAATAGTTTCGACACTTAGCTTGATTAAATAGGGTGTTAAATTTGGAAAAGTTATTTTTACGACAGTGATGCTAAGAATGAACCAACTGCTCACCTTGATTTTAATTTAATTAAGGATTGATCGCCCGATATTTAATTAGGCGGGGTGTCACAGTTATAACCTTGAGCAATTTGCCGTTTGCGTCTACCCTTGTATTAAAATTGATTTGACCCTTTAGACCACCTGCCTTAGCAGGTTTAAATGTCCAATAGCCACACACACGCACACAAATATATATATATATATATATATATATATATATATATATATATATATATATATATATTGTAGTCATTTTAACTGTTTTAGCATGAGTGTGTTTCACTTGGCCTACTTGCTTTTGTAAGACGTCGACGCTGGCCTGTCAGTGAGGCCCACGGTCTACTTAAAGCCGAAAATGGTTTTCTGTAAAGCGACACCGTGTTACAATGGTCACATCTACTAAAGGTTACAACTGGATTCCACTTGAATTGAAAGTTATTCTCTATTCTTTTTCACCCGAATTTTTTTAACAAACTGATAGCCATTTATGGGAAACGACGTCGGGTTATATATATAAGTCTCTGTTTTGTTAATGCCCACAATTTTGTTTAAAACCATGGCTTGTTTTTTTTTGTTGAGCGTACTCGGTACGCAGTTGATGCTCCAGCTGGGACTACATATGTCACATTATAAGCTCATCATTTTGGGTTTCTTTTACAACCACTAGATTATATTTAATCAACGATTGAAAATATTTTTACGTCAATCCTTGTGACATTATTTTAACCCAGTCAGTAGTCACCTTATTTGGCTATAAATAGAACTTATTCGGTCTTTAGTTTTTAACCGAGAAAATTTATTTTTTAAGCCAAAGCTCTGCAAAATTTTCTAGAGAGAGAGAGAGATTATACACCAATATTTTCAGAGATAAATTTGTTTTGTATTTTTCAAAAGCTATTGTTGAGTCTCAAAGTCTTCTTGTGGATTTAAGCTTGGACGGTTTTATTTTCAGAACCTCTTCATCTCTGATTCTGTTGATTTTTCATTTTGAAAAATCTTTTTGTGAGTATGTCTTTTTGTAATGCCTATTTTAATTGTCCATTCAGATCTGTTTTGTGTATAAAGTTTTCTAATCTTATTTTTGTTAAAACTTAAAAGAAAAACTCATTATTTTCTTAAAGGGCTTTTTCAGATCTGAAATTAAAACAAACTATATTGTTCTGGTTGTTGGCTGATTTTTCTATTTAGATATATATATCATTTTGATTAGTCATGCTCTTGTGTTAAAACATTTTGTTTTAAAAAATTGGAGAATATCTTTTTTGAAAATAAAGTTAAGATTTCAACAGGTTTAAAAAGTTGAAACCTAATTTTAAAGGACTGAAATTTATAGATATTATCTTGACTGTCCTGATATTCGAATTAAACCTTAATAATTGACTGTATGCTTAACGTAATTATATTTTCGGTCATATTGTGTGGATATGATTTCTTGGTTGTTTAAGTGATTTTCATGAACTGTTTTCATCTCATATCACTTACATATATTCACTCACGTTGTATGCACGTAGACACATTTATTTGTGTAAATATTTTAACAGTCTAGTGTTTAAAAGTTAAAAAGAAAAGAAATCTTTTCAAAACTGTTTCAAAAGTCAAGAAGACTTGACTTGAGTTGACATAAGACTTGCGAAGATATATATAGGACATATAATCTATTTCATAGCATTCAGTCTGTATCATTTAAGTGTGGGTGTGTCATCTAGGATAGTACACCACACACAAGTACTTCACTAGAAAATAAAACAATAGGCACTGAGCTAATTTTGATCTAGAAGAGCAAAAGGGAGAAGCTGTGAAATGTAGAACGCAATATCAAATAACGACAGGCCTAAAGAGAGAGCAGAATAAGCAACCAGGGAGGAGTCTTGGTCGTGTGAGGTAATATCTACATCTATCTTCTTTAGCTGTTGTGTTTGTTGATTGTAACTCGTTCCTGTTGTTTTTATTATTTTAGTGGAAGTAGATTTGGTGACTCCTAGAGGGGTCCGTCGTTTTTCCCAGGGAAAGGTTTTTGCGACGTAAAATAAATACCTTGTGCCTTACTTTACAAATTTGCAATATCTCGCCTCACACGAAAAAGTAGGTTTAATACTAGAAACGGACCTAATTAATTGAATCATATTTTATCTGTTTTGACACCTAGTTAACTTAAGATAATAAATAGAACTATTAATTGACTTGGCAAACTAAAACCTATTTTAGCAAAGTTAGCCATTCATGAAAAGTTTGAATTGGTCCCCTCTTGAATAACATAGTTAACTTGTAGGTAATTGGAGTTTTTTTGGCAAACTGTTTTACTTCCGCATTATAGTCTATCATAAGCCGCACGCTCAATTTCATCTTCTTGGATAGAAATTATGATAAACATCATCCATGTATGTGTGTAGTACGAATCTGATAATTTAGTAATATGAGAATGTGGTGAAATCTGGGGTTTTTGATGTTCTTGAACAAAGAGTAATTTAGGGTTTTGAGATTAAAGTGTAGAATTAATCCATTTTAAATGATTCCCCTTGATGATTTAATGATTTGGTTACATTAGAAATCATTTATACATGTTATTATGGGTCTGACATGCTTGACTGTGAGTTTGGGAGTGTTACATAAAGGTTTTATGGGATACAAATGGTGAAAAATGTAACTGGGATGAAACTTCCAAACGCACGATCAATCGACCCATGAATGTCGATCGATGGATGGATTGATAAATTAATCAAGCTGTTGATCCATCTGTCGATCTATCGACTAGTACGGAAATGAGGAATTGATTTATTTTTAAGGTTTGCTTTACCCCAATTTGCAAGCAACCTTTTATTAACTATATAAGGACTTAAAGGAGGTCAGTGGGTATATAGCCGAGGTCTGATAAATCATAAAAGGGAAAGGTTTGGATTGAGATCGACGAGAGTTTATCGGTTGAGTCGCGTATCAAAGATTTATAAAATGGGTTACGAGAGGAGTAAACGTTAACCTAAGGATAATACTAGTGGGTTAGGCATACAATAGAACTACTAGAATAATGTAAGGGGTAATTAGGGCCCTTCGAGAAGTGAGTATTACATGGGTATATACAACAAAAAGTATAATTATAAATTAATGATAAGTAGAACATTGAAGATTTATATACTGCATACGGGATATATATTATAGGTTCCGTGTATACATGTACTGATGATGTATATATAGGTTTTGTGAATACCTTTTGTGTGATTTCTTATATGTGTGAGCATAGCTACGCTGCCTGCTATCACGGTAGGTTTAGCGTCGCAGATAGTCTTATCCTAATGAGCGCATTAGGGGTATTGTTGACTTGTTCCTCAAAACATATAACTTAGGACTGAGCACTACTTGTGTGTATGATAGTGTTATCAGTCATTTGGGTGCGTTGGGTGTGTGCATAGCCCAGAAACTTAGAACTATATCCACCTATAAATTGTATGCATAGTAAATTTATGGTTTGAGAGTAATTCCAAACCGAAAGTCCTATACATAGTACATGATGTACCAGGACTCGATAGGAAGGTATGCACGCATCTTAGGTCTCTACCTAGGGATGCCTTATTCGTATATATGACAAGGGTGGTGCTTATATATACGTGTGATTTATTATACTGTGTGTGCATTAGTAGATAAGATAAATAGTGATATCTAAAGTAACCTAAGTATGTGGAAACTTAATGCTTACTTAGTAATTTTTACTGGCAAAAGGGTTTGGAGATTCAGTAACGTATTGCATGGGCAATATGGGTGGGCACAATGAGTTAGTATGTAGGGAGAGACTTAGTTCAACTAGTTAGATGAGGTAGCATAACTAAGATGGTTTAGGAGAATACTTTAGGCGTACAAAGTAGTTAAGAGGCGAGGACCTCAAGTGAGGACACATGAAGTTAACATGTATAGAATATCTTCTCTTACTGCATTTTAAATACTTCAATGTTCTTAGGCTCTAACCCGCTTCAAATCTATTTTTGTAAAAATCTTTTAGGTGTTCATCCATGGGGATGTCAAGCTTAGGAGTCCATTCTTATTTGACGTGATGCAACTGTTGTAGATGTTGCAGGATCTAGGTAGTAGACACTTCCACTTTTATCATTTCATCTCCATAATTCAGTTATCTCAACCAGGCATGTCGCCCATCTTTAGTTAGTTCTTATTTCATAGATACTGTATTTCCATTTTTATTTTCAGTTGTTGAATTTGATTTTAATTATGGACTATTTTATGTGGATTTTAGTCTGGAGTGTTTATTCCAGACACATTTATTTATTTAGTTGTTTAATCATTTATTATGTTATTTACTGTAATGGTGAATGTGGTTTAATAGTTTAAATTGTTGCATGTCTATAAAAAGATTAAAATTTTGACACCAAGCCATTAGAGTATTCGTATTATAATTATGTTTCGACAGTGATGCTAAGAATGAAGCCATTAATGATTCTTAGTTAATTTTAATAATGGACTGACCTCCCGTGATTGACTAAGGTTAACCATTTTATGCCAGCCCGGATGGATTATACCACGGGGTAGTAGACCAAATCTTCATCGCTGAGATAGTGAGACTACATGGGGTGCCACTCGATATTGAGTCCAAAAGGGACAAGATCTTTGTGTATCATTTTTGGTAGAGTTTTTAGGAGGCCATGGGTATAGTGCTGCGATTAAGTATGACCTATCACCCACAGATAGATGGGTAGATAGAAAGGACGAATCATATGTTAGAAGATATGTTGCAGATCTGTATCCTTGACTTCAGTGGCGGTTGGGAGTGATATCTTCCACTGGTGGAGTTTACATATAATAACTCCTATCAGTTTACGATTGACATGGCATCATTTAAGGCATTGTATAGTAGAATTTTTCATTCTTCCACTTTTTGGTTAGAGGTATGGGACAACAAGCTTCTCGGACCAGAGTTTATCCAACATAATTCAACCAGCAAATCACGATGCATATGCTCTGCATGCTCCTCCTCAATTCGGGAGTAAATCAGGATGTCATCAATAAAGACAATGACAAACTAATCCAATAACTCTCTAAACACCCGATTCATCAAGTCCATAAACAACGCTGGTGCGTTGGTAAGCCGAAATGGCATAACTCAAAACTTGTAAGACCCATATCTGGTCAGAAAGGCAGTCTTAGATATCTCTTGCTCCTGAATGCACAATTGGTGGTACCCTGATCTCAAATTTATCTTAGAGAAGTAGGCGGCTCCTCTTAACTAGTTGAATAAGTCATCGATTCGGGGGCAATGGATATTTATTACATGTTGTGACTTTATTCAACTCCCTATAATCCACACATAGGCGTAGAGATCCATTTCTTTTCTTCACAAATAGCACTGGGGCACCCCAAGGTGAAGTACTCCTATGAATAAAACCCTGTCATAAAAGTTGCTCAATCTGATCTCGTAGCTCCCTCATCTTCAGAGGGGCCATACAATAAGACGCATGAGCTATTGGCCGAGTGCCTGATGCTAAATCAATGACAAACTCTATCTCTTGGCTAGGCAGCAATCTCGATATCCTCTAAAATACGTCAGCGAACTCATATATAATCGGAATAGAATTTAGGGAGATCACTACCCCCTTAGAGGTTTCATCCTCTATATATTATAAGTGAGTTGATGATCCTCCTTTAAGATAGGATATCACCACTAAGAACATCTCCTAGGCCGGAATCGCAAATACCATGCTCCTATTGTAACAATCAATTATGGTTCTATACGCTGCTAGCCAATTCATGCCAATAATGGTGTCATACTTTGACATATCTAACACAATAATATTGGCGGGAAAAATAAGTCTCCCAATGTCTATACTCACACCCTGACAAATAAAGAAGATAAGTGTACCAATACCCAATGGTGAGTTTATGCACGCGACTGTACTATCTACCATGTCTAACAACCCGACGGCTCGTTCAAATCTATTGTATATAAACGAATATGAAGCCCTAGTGTCAAATATGATAGGCCCCGAAGTCCCACGTATAAGAATTGTACCCTCAATTACGAGTGGAGCCTGTGGAATTGCAGCCTGGGGGACGTTGTACAAACATCCACGTTGTAACTGCCACTTCTATGGTGGGGCTACTGGGATGACTAGTACGGCAGGCAGTGCTGGTGCTGGAAGGTCGGTGGGGAAAATAGGCCTCTGGGGCTCCTGACGATCACCCTCCTACTGCGTAACCCTTCCCCTATCAGGGCAATCCATACGTTTGTGGCCATTCTTACCACATATAAAACATCTAGCAGTGAAATTTCTCCCTCTCTGGCTCTGCTGGCCAGTACTACCTCTCCCTTGGCCATACTAGGGCTGTTAAAAATGCTGCTGGTCCTGTTGACCCTGATGGCCATGCCTGAATCCACCCTACCCCTACCTGAAATCTCCTGATAAAAAATGTTTAGCAGAATCTCCCTACCAGGAACCCTGCTCACCCTGTCTGAATGGCGGATGGAAAGTACTTACGGTCGAACCTCTCCCAAATCCCTTAAATATGCATGATATCCCTCTCCTGTGTGGTGGTAAGAGACTCCCACCATGATAAGGCTGCCCCCACTAGCTTAAAAGTAACTAGTATCTATCTCTGCGTATCAGTGCACTCGTACATCCATAAATGCTGCTAGATATCCTTCTTCTATTGGCAAGCATCAACGACATCTGAGCTTCCCTAAAATTCAGGAGGATGAGCCTTTTGAAAGCGTCTATGACTCACTCCCGGGCAGAAGGAAATGAGTGTGTCTAGTCTGGAGTCACAACCTACGGCTGAGGTGGCACCTGTGGTGACTTTTGAGCAATTGTGATCAAAGCTACGTTAATTTCTGGTCCAACAATAGCGGTAAACTCAATAGTGTTCATAGTGCCTTGTGCCTGAGTTGGCTGCTGCTCGAGTTGTGCCTCTCTGGTGTCTCGTCGTGCACATCTGGGTGGCATCTAAAAAGAAATAGAATTTCTATTAGCTCACAGTTCAATATATCTCAAAATAGCTGAAGACGTAAATGTGTAATCATTAATGCAACAATCCTAATAGTAGGACTCTATATCAAAGAACATTATGCTAAAAGCGTGACAAGTTCGTACTGATCCTAAGGACACTCAAACCTGATGCTCTGATACCATCTGTGACTCCCCGCCTATTCTAATCCTGGGTGATCATTCCATTATTAATTAAACAAGAATCATTAACGGTTTCATTCTCATCATCACTGTCGAAACATATGACAATTGTGCGGATTAAAACGGACTGATGTGGTATAAAATTTATGATAATTGTGTGGATTAAAATGTGAGGTTAAGTTTCAGTGAATTCCGAGGATAGAATTTCGTTGTTAGGGGGGAAGAATGTAATATCCTGTTTTCGGAATAAAATATTGTGACATAAATTAATTTAATAATTTGGAATAAATTTGAGAATAAATTAAATCGGTGGGATTTAAATTAAATGGGTAAAATTTAGATTGTGAATGAATGTTTATTCGTGGTTATATTCTTATTGGACTCAATTGGTCATGAGGAGTTCACTCGTAGAAAATAAATCATATAGTAATTTACTTATGGTTTCGTGTCGTCTAAACATAATAAAAATGAGTATGTCGAGTAAAAAGAATTCGGGCGCATTTAGGGATGTTTTGGGAACTCTTTTAGGTGTTTTAGACCTTTTAAAATCGTCCCGAGGTATAGGTATATTAGTTGGGAGGCTATTGGACCATTCTTGTTAAGGATTCGGGCTCATTTGGAGGGCCAAAAGTGTGGGTAAAAACCTAACTCGGGATTATGGAGTTTATAAGCTAATTAAAAAGATTAATAAACTAATTTTCACCAATCTAAGAAAACCCTAGCAGCTCCACCGTTAGAGAGGAGATACCAAGGTCAAAAGAAGGAGGAAGTTTGGAGATTCAAGAAGAGGAACTTCCACCTTCATCCTAAGGCAAGAATTTTCTTGCTCAAATTTATTTCCAAGTTATTTCTTAATTTAAATGTGTATCCTCTCATATAGATTTTGGGATTAAATTTGTAATTAATGTTATGGAATAGGTTTCACTGTATGGATGTAGATGATCTCACTTTGACGATTAGAAAATTATGAAATCGAGAAATTGGTTAAAAAATCTGGAAAATAATAATAATGTGGATTTAAAGATAGATCTTGTGATATTACAGTGTGATAGTGTAGATCTGATGTACACTTCATGAAAAAAAGAGTATTTCTTGGCACAAATTCATGAAAAAAATGAATCTTGAAAATTAAAAAAAAAAATACCACCTTTATAATTTTGGAGGACCTTGTATTCTTATGAATCGATTTTTGATTTGATGTCATTCTCATGTATAAAAATTGTTGGTAGATAATATAAAACCAATCAATGATCATGTAAAGTGTTATGGTAACTTCTGAGAGAAACAAGGGGTAATTTATGAAGTAAGTTGTGAAAAATCTTCCCAAACAATATCAACCTCGAATTCACCCAAACCCAGGGGTGAACCGATTCGACCCTGGGGTGAACTGGTTCAGATATCCTATTCACCCCAGGTTCGTTAGTTTGTATTTTAGGTTAGTCATTTAATCGTAATGTATCAATTTAAGGTAGTCAGAAATTTAGGAAAAAATTGTAGAATTATATATTCATTGGGTTAGCCGGGAATATGATCCGAGATATGGGAACACGGCAGTTATGACATAACTCAGGAAGGTTGGTGACTACGTAAATAATTTATAGATATTCAGTAATGCTGAATGATTATTGAAAATAGAGGAATTTATAATTAACGGGAAAGTTGGTAAGCACTACATTGATTATGGATAAATTCTTGTAATTTTGGACTATGATTCAAATGGAGTAACTAAGGGTGTAGACAATGATACAGAGGGAATGGTGGGCCACTATTGTAAGTAACATGACTAGAGAACTCGAAAAAAGGATAAGGGTGTAGACAATGACATGTCCAATACACGATTTATGCTAGACGCCTCACATGTTTCACATTCATCTTGTTATATATATTGCATTTGGTTTCTGGGGATAGGATACGATTAATATTTCACCTAGGTGAGAGGTGAGGACATTATCCTGTGCGAGTGACGATGGGAGACACCTTCTTAAATTAACTGTAATCTTGTATTTCAATTTCAATAAGTTCATTGTTTCACACTCTAGGGCGCTGACCCAAATTATAAGGTTTGTGTAGACAAGGATAGCGGGACTAAATGAATGTCATACTTGTTGTCACGTATTGCTTCTCAAAGATCGATCTATTGATTCAAGTTTAGGCTGTTACTGCTTCCTATCTTTATTTATTTTGGATTATTTTATGGGCATAAGCCCGAAGTCATTTAGTTTTATTAGTAGAGATGTTATAATTGTGTTAGATTTTATTTTGTTGAACGTGGATGTTGGATTTACTATTATCTCTTGTTGATTAGTTCAATTCAGTTTTAAATTAAAATGCGGTTTAAAATATAAATGTTTATTCTCGGTCGATGCTAAGAATGGTATAAATTGATAAGCAAGCCCATTCTTCGGCGGCGTATCATATCTGGACAATATTTACATGAGAAAATGGGGGTTGTTACATTTGGATATTCTAATCCAAATATCATTAAATAACATAAGAGATTCGGGCAATTTTTAATAGTACTTCTAAGAAACTGTATCCCATTTACAAGTAATAATTTGTGAACATTTGATCACAATAATCATTATGGATCTTCATATCACAAATTAGTATAAATTATATGACTTCGAGTTTATACACTTTCAATTAAAACTCCATATTTGATTGTGATATATTTTCTTTGAAATTTTGGGTCCAAATAATTTAGGGACTTCAAATACTAAAAGTAGAACATAGAAAAGTACAGGTTCCAAAGTTGAATAATTATTTTGTAGGTCTTAATATCGTATGATTTTGTAACTTCAGGCCGCAGCTAAAAATTGCTATATGAGAACAGGCCTCAACATTTAAATGTAATAATTTGTAGATAATACAAAAATATAGCTATTTTTAAATTTTGAGCCAAGTACTTCCCATTTAGCTTAAAACATAGCAAGGAAAAAAAACCTAAAATAATATGTAAGCTTATAAGACCAAACTAAAATACCTTAACACGACGAGAAGAAAAAGTAATATGATAAGATGTATTTTAATAATTGATTACTAATCAATAATTGACCTGATCAGAAGCGCTAAGTTGATTCATTCTTATATATAAACTACAATGAAGAAGAAGCATAAAACTTTCTAATATGTAGAGACGGTTTTGAGGGGAGGCCAGGGAGGCGGTCGCCTCGAGCCCCGATATTCAATGCATTTTAGGCGCCCCAAAATTTTTATCTGTGTATATATATATTTAAAGCGTCATTTTTCAATTGTCACACAAATAATTTGTTGAAAACTGAACGGACAAATATTTAAACTTGTAAACTCCTGAAAATCAAGTCGGCATAGTTATAAATTAATTAAAAACCTCTTGTTTAATATGGATCCCTATTCAAGAATTCTCTTCGGCGCTAAAATCTCGAAACCGCCCTACTAATATGTATTAAAGGACCAACGGCAAAAAAATGATGCTTTATAAATAGAGAGGTATAAAATAAGCATCATCTATGCTGACTTTTAAATTTTCAAATTCAAATATATGAGGGATAATGAAGATGTAGTCCATGAAATTATGAGTATAAAAGGTAACAATCATGTACTTACTTGTCTTCAGTGAAGAAAAGAAAAGAACCAAAAATTACCATCACTTATTGTTACCCATGGCGAGGAGGCAATCCTCTTTCTTTTTATTATATTAAGCTCTTCTGTTATAACATGTTGTGAAAAATAAAGTATTTTTTTAGAGAGAGCAAACTTTTCATTAAATTAGTATATACATACTTGTATTTCCTTTATTTATAGTATGTAGTAAGGTATCTTGAAATAATTTTTCATTCATATGCTACATAAAAGTGAACATACACCCATATACATATTTTATAACCAAAAAAAATATTTTTGTACGGGTTAAAAAAGGCAGAAGAAGGTTTATGGCTATGTCACTTGTCACATTGATTTATAGAAACAATTTATATATTTTGTTAAATTAAAAATATGTATTTTTGTTTGAATAACACAAGAAGATGCATTGAAGTTTTTGTTATATGATTTTACAGAGGTTGAAATTTCATACACTTATTTGTGATAAATTGTTTTTTCTAAACTTTTCATTAAACGTTGGTGAACAAATACAAATGAAGATATACAAATACAATATTTGCCAACACTATAAAAGCCAAGTGAAATGATTTGTATAATAAATATTGTACAAATATGAGAGAGAGAAAATGGAATAAAGGGTATAAATTTAAGGGGAGATGAATAGGATTTCGTACAAAAGATTGTTAGAATAAAAATTAAGGGGAGATGAATAGATGGATGCATTTTACAATGGTCTTTAATGCTAACACGAGTGTATATATATTTATATATACAATGAACAAATGTATATAAAAAATTAAATTCTAATTCTGTTGTAATAAGTTATAAACGTATATATTAGCATACATAACAACACATAAAGACATTTCTTGTCATGCAAGTCATATTCATCCATTAAAAAAATGAGTAATGTTGTAATTTCATCAAATCTATGGAAATGAAAAATAAAAATTAAAAAAAAAAATTTGCCTGAATGCTTAAGACTTTAAAAATAAAATGTTCTAATATCACTTACCACGTCGATTTGTAAAAGGATCGTATAAAACAATGGCAAGAGTGCATTTTTGTGTGTGTTTTTGTTTGGCATTAACAGTGATGTTCCTTATTATTATATTTAAGCATTTTCTCCCCATGGTGTCAACATGGTCTTTAATTGGCTAACATTAATGTCAATTTCTCAATAAGCCAGAGAAGTTTTAATCTTTAATGATCCAGTTGGACGTATTCTACAATTACCTATAAATATAATACATATTGAATGGTTTATTTATAACTTACCTATGTTTTACTAATGTAATGATTTTGTTATATAAGCGAGAGAAACGGTAATCTTAGACGATCCAGCTTACCGTATTTTACATACAATACAAACTGAATGACTTATTTATTACTTACAGCTATTTTACTAAAGTAATAATTTAACAAATATGTTACTGTAATACCCCCCACTTTTGAGAACCTATTTTATATTTATTTTCTAGATATAGTGATTAGATATAAAATGTTGGAATGTGGAGTAAGTATTAATTTAATGAAGAAAAGTTAATATTTACTATGTTGTTGCATATTTACCTTAAATGTAGGTGAATATCGGCATGTTGTGTTTTATTATGTCGTAAGATTTAAAATGACATTTTGGCTTAATAATGAATCCGGAACTTAAAATGAATTATAAAATTTCCAAATGATAATTTGGAGGGCGTAGTTAATTCCGGAAGGTATGAGATAGTCAAATTGTTTGCCATATTGTATTTTGAACATTTGGGCACTTTTGACTGGTTATAGTTTAAATGTGTAGTTGCGTATTATTTTATCATGGTATTGATCACTTAAGTTGTTAATTCTAGAAAAAAGTCATGATTTATGTCTTGATTAAGTCAATATTCCCCTAATTGTATTCCTAAATCTAGAGAGAAAGAAAGAGAAGAAGAAACCTTGGGAGAAAAAGAGAGATTGAAGATTTGGAGATCAAATCTTGCATTCATCTTCTTCAAATCTGAACTTGCAAGCTTGAAGCAAGTTTTCTACTTGCTATTATATGATTTAACGAATAATTAGTGTTGATAGTTGTGGTTTAATTATGGTTTAAGAAAGTTAGGTTTTTTATTGGATTTATGGGCTATGAATCTTTTGAGGTTGATTTGAGTTGATATTGGTGCATATTATGGTTGTTTGATGCATTTATAATCAGTTAGTAGCCATAAATTATAAGGGTTTGGGGTGGTTGAGTTTGGAAGAAATTAGGAGTCCAAGACTCCATAGCCAAAATTGGCAAAAATTCGCAGGACCGAATCGATTCGACCCAGGCCGAATCGATTCGCATGGAGACAGTTTTCAGGTCTGGGTGGACCGAATCGATTCGGCTATGTCAGAATCAATTCGGCTGTTATGCAGAATGTTGGTTTTCCTGACCGAATCGATTCGATGTGACACCCCAACTAATTATATACTGGGTAGAAACTCCTTTATTAAATTAATACAAAATGCCAAGTTGGTTCAGTTCATAGCATCAGTGTCGAAAACGTTTTAACAATTACTAGCCACCTAATATTTAAAAAGTGAGTTGTCAATGTTAATTAAATCCGATTAACATGCAAGTAGATAAGGAATACTAACATAACTACCACAATGAAATGACAATAGTATAACCATACAATAATAATGAGTCTGTAAGAAAACTCCTCACAACAAACTAAATACAAGAATAAAAAATACTAAGTCTGAATCATAATTTATTACAACCCGAAATCTGAAATAAACTGAAGAGATAAAATGTTTCTAAAAGAAATGGGGCGACATGCCCAACTGATGAGGACATCTACTAATAGAGTCAAGATCGAAAGTGGAGGCGTCTACTGACAAGATCATGTAACTTCCACAACAGCTACAGTACGTCACCTGAATGGAACTCCTATGCTTGGTGTCCTTGTGGCTGGGCACGTAAAATGTTTTTACAAGAAAATATATTTGAAAGAAAACGGGTTAGAGACCGATTGTGGAAAACAGTTTAAAATATAGCAAGTGTTTTAATGACATTAAAACAATGAATGCAAAATACATGTTAGGGCGTGCTCTCACATGAAATACTCACCTCTCGACTATTTATGCACTCCTAACGTACCCGTACCCATTGTAGTGATTCCCATAACTAACTAGTCAAAAATACATTCTAACATTTCTATACGATTCACACTTTAATTCCAAATACGCAACTGATGGTATCCCGATCGTAAATCAATCTTTGAGAAGAAGGAAGCTCCTCTCAGCTGGTCGCATAAGTCATCGATTCGGGGCAATGGATATTTATTCTGTATCGTGACTTTATTTAACTCCCGATAATCTACACACAACCTCAATGATCCATCTCTCCTCTTTACGAACAACACATGGGCACCCCACGACGAAGTACTCCTTCGGATAAACCCCTGACCCAATAACTGCTCTATCTGATCCCGTAACTCTCTCATCTCTGCTAGAGCCATACGGTAAGGTGCGCGGGAAATTGTCCGAGTGCCCGGCGTCAAATCGATCCCAAAATCTATCTCTCTACTAGGCGGTAATCCAGGTATATCCTGAAATACATCAGCAAACTCCTTAACGACAGAAATCGAATCGAGTGGCATCACCACTTCCTTAGAGGTCTCCTCCTCTATATAGTATAAGTGAGTGTACGATCCTTCCTTAGGGCGAGGCATCGCCACTAAAAACATCTCCTGCCCGGGAATGGAAAAGATAATACTCCTACTAAAATAATCAATCATGGCTCGGTACGCAACTAGCCAATCCATACCCACTATCGCACCGTACTCAATCATCTCTAATACTAGCATATCAGTGGGTAAAGTAAACCTCCCAATCTCTATACTCACACCTCTGCAAATAAGGGAAATCATAAAACCCCTACTCAACAGTGAATCTACACAAGTGATCGTGCTCTCTGCAGTGTCTAACAACCCAATAGTGCGTGCAAATCTCGTGGCAATGAAACAATGTGTGGCCCCTGTATTAAATAAAATACGCCCCATAGTCCCCTGAATAGAGAACATACCCTCAATAGTAGGCGGATCCTGTGGGACTGCGGCAAGTTGGAGATGATACACTCTCCCAAACTGAAGATGTCCCTACTAGACTGGAACCGCTGGAATGGGTGGTAATGTTTCCATCTGTGGTGGTGCTGGGAGGGCGGCGGGAAACATTGGCCTCTGTGGCTCATGTCGAGCACCCTACTGCTGCTAATGTGGGGCCCTTCCCCTATCAGGACAATCCTATCGTTTGTGGCCAGTCTTGCCACAAACGAAGCACTTCCCCGAGAAGTTTCCCCATCATTGTCCCTCCTGCCCACGGCCCTGCTAGCCGTGACCATTCCTACCCTGACCATGCTGGCCCTTCTGAAACTGCTGCTCTTGACCATTCTGGCCCTGCTGGCCCTGATGGCCATTCTGACCCTGATGGCTAAGTCGAAAACCTCCCTGTCCACTTCTGAAACCCCCAGATCTGAATCTCTTATAATCCCCCTGTTGGGAACCCTGATCACCCTGCTTGTGCTGTCCCTGAGCAGATTGTGCCCCATTGGCACCATTTCCCCCTGTCCTGCCCTGATTGCTGGACTCTCCTAATCTCTACCTCTTAGACATGTGGAAGCGATGATATTGGAAGTGGAGTAGTGCAGCGTTAACCACATCAGAATAAGTGGCCAACAAGTACTGACGGATCCTCCAAGTCAATCTATCCGTGAACTTTTGAATTTTCTTCTCCTCGGTTGGAATTTCATCCGGAATAATGTTCAAGAGATTGGTGAACTCAGCCTCATACTCGGCTACGGTCTTTCCCTCCTTCTTGAGGTTCATCAACTTCCTCCTCATCTCAGTGTGAACAGCTGACGAAAAATATTTGCGATCGAACCGCACCCAAAACTCCTGAATAGTCAGAGCGTCCCTCTCCTCCACGGTGGTAATGGACTCCCACCACTTCAATGCTGATCCTACTAGCTTAAAAGTAGCCAGTATCTGCTTCTGAACATTCGTGCACTCGTACATCCTTAAGTGCCTATGAATGTCCTTCCTCCATTGAATGGACACAACAACGTCGGAGCTACCTGCAAACTCCAGAGGGTGTGCTTTCTGAAAAGCATCACGGACGCGTTCCCAAGCAGAAGGGAATGCATGAGACTGAACGGGTACTACTTCCGTCCCCTGAGGTGGTGCCTGCTTTACAACTGCGAGGGAGGCATTCACCGCTTGGGATACAATGGTTCTAACCTCTGCGGCATTCATCGTGCCCGGAACTGGTGCAGGCTATGGCTCGGGCTGAGCATCCCTAGGAACTCGATGTGTACGTCGTGGTGGCATCTGAAATGATATTAAAGTCTATAAGTTTACAGTTATTATCTCAATATATATGAAGAGTGAAACATACACAAAAGAATACAACTGTCCTAAAATATAGGGCTCTACATCAAAGAAAGCTCAGCGAAAACATAACAAGCCGTACAGATCCTAAGGACACTAGAACCTGATGCTCTAATACCACCTGTGACATCCCGACTAATTAAATATCGGGTAGCTACTTCTTTATTAAATTAATACAAAATGCCAAGTTGGTTCAGTTCATAGCATCACTGTCGAAAACGTTTTAACAATTACTAACCACCTAATATTTAAAAAGTGAGTTGTCAATTTTAATTAAATCCGATTAACATGCAAATAGATAAGGAATGCTAACATAACTACCACAATGAAATGACAATAGTATAACCATACAATAATAATGAGTCTGTAAGAAAACTCCTCACAATAAAAAAAATACAAGAATAACAAATACTAAGTCTGAATCATAATTTATTACAACCCAAAATCTGAAATAAACTGAATAGATAAAATGTTTCTAAAAGAAATGGGGCGACATGCCCAACTGATGAGGACATCTACTAATAGAGTCAAGATCGAAAGTGGAGGCTTCTACTGACAAGATCATGTAACTTCCACAATAGCTACAGTACGTCACCTGAATGGAACTCCTATGCTTGGTGTCCTTGTGGCTGGGCACCTAAAAGGTTTTTACAAGAAAATATATTTGAAAGAAAACGGGTCAGAGCCCGATTGTGGAAAACAGTTTAAAATATAGTAAGTGTTTTAATGACATTAAAACAATGAATGCAAAATACATGTTTGGACGTGCTCTCACATGAAATACTCACCTCTCGACTATTTATACACTCCTAACGTACCCATACCCATTGTAGTGATTCCCATAACTAACTAGTCCAAAATACATTCTAACATTTCTATATGATTCACACTTTAATTCCAACATCATCAATTAAATAGAGAGCTTTACATTTATTCTCGGGGTCCCATTATTAGCAATACTAATTTACTAGAGATCATCCAATTTATCTTTATTGAACGTTGCTATAATTATACTCACAATTAAACATGACAGTTCATTTCAATTAACAATATATTATTCTCATCATATATATACATTACTAGCACCCCAAATCTAAGCTGCGGTGCACACATACTCTGCTATCCAATCTCGGTACATCACGTACATAAGGACCACGCATTCCGAATCTCTCAGGAATCGTTTTCAGATAACAACAATCACACAAAATGGAGGCGAACATAGTTCACATCACATGGGTCACACACATACCTACACTCCCATGATCAGCAGACTTATTAACTTCTCAATAAGTCCTTCTCTGACCTATGCCCTCGAGGTACCAATCTAAATCCCCTCGTAGGCACACAAAGATTAGATGGCCCTAATCGAACGCAAACCTCCCATGATAGCAAGTATGGTAGGTATGTTATACACATAAAACCGCATATACTAATCATTCATACATCTTAGATATCTCGTAGTATTAATATAGGTATACTTCTCATTCTTATAACGTCATTTAATATTATACGATTACAAGTCCCCGATTTGTATATTAATGTTATCAACCCTTCTCACGTCGTAATTAGGTACTCGTTTCCTACTCCACAATTGACATTCCATTTTATTATACTCGTTTCCTACTCCACAATTGACATTCCATTTTATTATAAGGTTCTAAGTTCTACTCCTCGACGTACCCAAATTCTCACAATTATACCCACTAATCAATAATGGAGGGTTAATACTCCAATTAAATAAGTCTACGGATCGTTTGAAATGAAATCAGACCAAAAAGGCCATTCTGTCAACTCGTTAGAAGTACTCGAATGAATGGCACACCTTTTCGAGTCAGATGTGTTAAAGGACCCGCTATCTTTGAGAAACCCCGAATAAACCTCCTGTAGTATCCTGTTAGGCCTAAGAAACTATGGATCTCAGTCGGTGTCGTGGCCTGTCCCCACTCCCTCATCGTGGATACCTTCCCTGGATCAACATATATCCCCCAGTCTAAAATGATATCCCCCAAAAACTGAAGCTCCTTCAGCCGAAACCCACACTTCTCATACTTTGCGTAAAGCTCGTTCTGACATAGCGTCTGCAAAACCTGTCTCAAATGCTCTGCGTGCTCCTCTTCTGTCTGGGAGTAAACCAGAATGTCATCAATAAAGACGATGACGAACTGGTCTAGTAACTCTCTGAACACCCTATTCATCAAGTCCATAAACACGGCTGGAGCGTTGGTCAAGCCAAAAGGCATAACCCGAAACTCGTAGGAACCATATCTCGTCAAGAAAGCCATCTTCGAGACGTCATGTTCCCTAATACGCAACTGATGGTATCCCGATTGTAAATCAATCTTTGAGAAGAAGGAAGATCCTCTCAGCTGGTCGAATAAGTCATCGATTCGAGGCAACGGATATTTATTCCGTATCGTGACTTTATTCAACTCCCGATAATCTACACACAACCTTAATGATCCATTTCTCCTCTTTACGAACAACACATGGGCACCCCACGACGAAGTACTCTTTTGGATAAACCCCTGACCCAATAACTGCTCTATCTGATCCCGTAACTCTCTCATCTCTGCTGGAGCCATACGGTAAGGTGCGCGGGAAATTGGCCGAGTGCTCGGCGTCAAATCTATGACAAAATCTATCTCTCTACTAGGCGGTAATCCAGGTATATCCTGAAATACATCAGCAAACTCCCTAATGACTGAAATCGAATCGAGTGGCATCACCATTTCCTTAGAGGCCTCCTCCTCTATATAGTATAAGTGAGTGGACGATCCTTCCTTAGGGCGAGGCATCGCCACTAAAAACATCTCCTACCCAGGAATGGCAAAGATAATACTCCTACTAAAATTATCAATCATGGCACGGTACGCAACTAGCCAATCCATACCCACTATCGAATCGTACTCAGTCATCTCGAATACTAGAATATTAGTGGGTAAAGTAAACCTCCCAATCTCTATACTCAGACCTATGCAAATAAGGGAAATCACAGAACCCCTACTCAACGGTGAATCTACACAAGTGATCGTTCTCTCTGCAGTGTCTAACAACCCAATAGTGCGTACAATTCTCCTAGCAATGAAATAATGTGTGGCCCCCGTATCAAATAAAATACGCCCCATAGTCCCCTGAATAGAGAACATACCCTCAATAGCAGGTAGATCCTATGAGACTACGGCATGCTGGAGATGATACACTCTCCCATACTGAAGATGTCCCTACTGGACTAGAACCGCTGGAATGGGTGGTAATGCTGCCATCTGTGGTGGTGCTGGGAGGGCGGCGGGAAACATAGGCCTTTGTGTATCATGTCGAGCACCCTGCTGTTGCTACTATGGGGCCCTGCCCCTATCAGGACAATCCTGTCGTTTGTGGACAGTCTTGCCACAAACGAAGCACTTTCCCGAGAAGTTTCCCCATCACTGTCCCTCCTGCCCACGGCCATGCTAGCCGTGAAAATTCCTACCCTGACCATGCTGGCCCTTCTAAAACTGTTGCTCTTGACCATTCTGGCCCTGCTGGCCCTGATGGCCATTCTGACCCTGATGGCTATGTCGGAAACCTCCCTGTCCACTTCTGAAACCCCCATATCTGAATATCTTATAATCCCCCTGTTGGGAACCCTGATCACCCTACTTGTGCGGTCCCTGAGCAGATTTTTCCCCACTGGCACCATTTCCCCCTGTCCTGCCCTGATTGCTGGACTCTTCTGATCTCTACCTCTTATACATGTGGAAGCGATGATCCTGGAAGTGGAGTAGTGCAGCGTTAACCACATCAGAATAAGTGGCCAACAAGTGCTGAAGGATCCACCAAGTCAATCCATCCGTGAACTTCTGAATTTTCTTCTCCTCGGTTGGAATTTCATCCGAAATAATGTTCAAGAGATTAATGAACTCAGCCTTACACTTGGCTACGGTCTTTCCCTCTTGCTTGAGGTTCATCAACTTCCTCCTCATCTCAGTGTGAACAGCTGACGAAAAATATTTGCGATCGAACCGCACCCAAAACTCCTGAATAGTCAAAGCGTCCCTCTCCTCCACGGTGGTAATGGACTCCCACCACTGCAATGATGATCCTACTAGCTTAAAAGTAGCCAGTATTTGCTTCTGAACATTCGTACACTCGTACATCCTTAAGTGCCTATGAATGTCCTTCCTCCATTGAATGGACACAACAACGTCGGAGCTACCTACAAACTCCGGAGGGTGTGCTTTCTGAAAAGCATCACGGACGCATTCCCAAGCAGACGAGAATGCATGAGACTGAACTGGCACTACTTCTGGTGCCTGAGGTGGTGCCTGCTGTACAACTGCGAGGGCGGCATTCACCGCTTGGTATACAATGGTTGTAACCTCTGCGGCATTCATGGTGCCCGGAACTGGTGCAGGCTGTGGCTCGGGATGAGCATCCCTAGGAAGTTGCTGTGCACATCATGGTGGCATTTGAAATGATATTAAAGTCTATAAGTTTATAGTTATTATCTCAATATATCTTAAGACCGAAACATACACAAAAGAATACAACAGTCCTAAAATATAGGGCTCTACATCAAAGAAAGCTCAACGGAAACATAACAAGCCGTACAGATCCTAATGACATTAGAACCTGATGCTCTAATACCACCTGTGACACCTCGACTAATTAAATACCGGGTAGCTACTTCTTTATTAAATTAATACAAAATGCCAAGTTGGTTCAGTTCATAGCATCACTGTCGAAAACGTTTTAACAATTACTAGCCGCCTAATATTTAAAAAGTGAGTTGTCAATTTTAATTAAATCCGATTAACATGAAAGTAGATAAGGAATGCTAACATAACTACCACAATGAAATGACAATAGTATAACCATACAATAATAATGAGTCTGTAAGAAAACTCCTCACAACAAACCAAATACAAGAATAACAAATACTAAGTCTGAATCATAATTTATTACAACCCGAAATCTGAAATAAACTGAATAGATAAAATGTTTCTAAAAGAAATGGGGCGACATGCCCAACTGATGAGGACATCTACTAATAGAGTCAAGATCGAAAGTGGAGGCGTCTACTGACAAGATCATGTAACTTACACAACAGCTACAGTACGTCACCTGAATGGAACTCCTATGCTTGATGTCCTTGTGGCTGGGCACGTAAAATGTTTTTACAAGAAAATATATTTGAAAGAAAACGGGTCAGAGACCGATTGTGGAAAAAAGTTTAAAATATAGCGAGTGTTTTAATGACATTAAAATAATGAATGCAAAATACATGTTAGGACGTGCTCTCACATGAAATACTCACCTCTCGACTATTTATGCACTCCTAACGTACCCGTACCCATTGTAGTGATTCTCATAACTAACTAGTCCAAAATACATTCTAACATTTCTATATGATTCACACTTTAATTCCAACATCATCAATTAAATAGAGAGCTTTACATTTATTCTCGGTTTCCCATTATTAGCAATACTAATTTACTAGAGATCATCCAATTTATCTTTATTGAACGTTGCAATAATTATACTCACAATTAAACATGACAGTTAATTTCAATTAACAGTATATTATTCTCATCATATATATACATTACTAGCACCCCAAAACTAAACTGCGGTGCACACATACTCTTCTATCCAATCGCGGTACATCACGTACATAAGGACCACGCATTCCGAATCTCTCAGGAATCGTTTTCAGATAACAACAATCACACAAAATGGAGGCGAACATAGTTCACATCACATGGGTCACGCACATACCTACACTCCCATGATTAGTAGACTTATTAACTTCTCAATAAGTCCTTCTCTGACCTATGCCCTTGAGGTACCAATCTAAATCCCCCCGTAGGCACACAAAGATTAGATGGCCCTAATCGAACGCAAACCTCCCATGATAGCAAGTATAGTAGATATGTTATACACATAAAACCACATGTACTAAGCATTCGCACATCTTAGATATCTCGTAGTATTAATATAGGTATACTTCTCGTTCTTATACCGCCATTTAATATTATACGGTTACAAGTCCCCGATTTGTATATTGATGTTATCAACCCTTCTCACTTCGTAATTAGGTACTCGTTTCCTACTCCACAATTGACATCCAATTTTATTATAAGGTTCTATGTTCTACTCCTTGACGTACCCCAATTCTCACAATTATACCCACAAATCAATAATGGAGGGTTAATACTCCAATTAAATAAGTCTACGGATCGTTTGAAATGAAATCACCAAAAAGGCCATTCTGTCAACTCGTCATAAGTCTCGTTCGAACGAGTTCGTTCTAATGAAGGGCTTCGAACGAACTACTAACTCATTAGAAGGGATACTGTCACCTCGTTAGAAGCTCGTTCGAACGAGGTCGTTCGAACGACCTGGGCAGGTCTTCTAACGAGATTACAGTTTTCGCTAAGAAATTTCCCCAATTCGTTTTTCTTCAATTTATCTCCCTCAAATCCATACTAAGATCATCCCAAATGAATTTTAACGTGATCAAACTACTCTAAGTTATCCTAGGTCATTATTTAACACATATCTGGTATCAATTCTTCCTAAATTAACATGAAATCATCAAACTTCTCAAATCTTGTCTCAAACCCTATAAACATGAAGCCAAAATTTTAATGTCTACAATTACTTCTTCATAAATCCGTTTTTAAACCATCATAAGATATATTTTGTGTATGACAATCATCCAATAACATTCTACATGCAATCCCAAAATCATATTATGAATTCCACCTCCAATTTCATGGGTTTTCATCAAACTTCCAATATAAGACAAATATTCAATTCTAAGCATGGAAAAAACATTCGCTTGAAATTAATGTAATTAAACCACTTGCCTTATGTTCTGACTTGTTGTTGAAGGATTGAAGGTTGATTCTCCTCCCTCTCTGTACAAATTTCTTCCAAAGATGGTGATGGTGGCTAGGTTTTCCTTTTAGAACTTCTTAAGACATTCCCTCTAACTCCCGTAGCCCTCTAACTTACCAACTGCTGATAATGGCTTAGTGGGTTCTTTTCTAATATAAAAATAACCTCTAAAATTCGTGGGTTTTAATTCCCTTATTTTTAAAATTACCAAACTACCCTTTTGGGTTGCCGGTATGGCCTAAAAATGCCCCGAGACCCAAACTAAACCCCCGGCTAGTGTTTTCTGACTATTTCGACCCTTCCGAACACGTTGGCACACTCAAAATGACCATTCAGTTGATAAAAATAAAATTCATTTTTTAATTCAATTAATTACGTTCCTGACGCGACTGACACGTGCATCCCAACTAATTTTCCCAAATTAATTCAAATATCATCAATACTCATGTATTACCATACATACTCGAAAATAATAAATTTTAAACATCATAATCAAATACCAACTCACATCTTGTTAGTCTTTATATCCGAATTAATTCCCAATTAATTCCCATTTAATTTAATTAATCTGTTAAATAAATATCGATAAAATTATGGGGTATTACATTCGGCTGGTCAGAATCGATTCGCTGGTCTGGACGAATCGATTCGCCCCAGGCCGAATCGATTCGGAAATCCTGCATTTTCCTTTTTTTTTCTTTTCTAATTTTAACCCTCTCCCTTAGGATTAGGACCTAGGAACCTTCTTGTACGAAGTAAACTTAGAGTCCTAGAGTTTTAGTTGAGTTTGGTCGTCACCCTAGAGTTGAAGGGGTTCACTTGGGGTTCATGTCATGGGTATAAAGGGTGATGGTTAGCCATTACTCTTTGTTTTACAAATTCTTATGAATTAAGAGTTATAAGCCCATATTTGGAGATGTTAGGGGCCCTATTGAGGTATATAACCCCTTGGGATTTGTAAGATTTTCGTAATCATTTGGAGAATAATTCGAGACTTAGAAAATGATGAATATTAATGAAAATACTCAAGGATTATGGTTTCATATAAAATGATAATGATATTTAAATTGGTAAGTGTTAATTTACATAAACACACCTCTCTAAATGCTATCATAAGGGAAGCTCGCGCATGAGGTGATGTCCCTTGACTAGTGAATGCAGGGAGACTATAGTCATCGTCCATATGCGGGATTTATATATCCTTTCTGCGATAGTGAGGTAATTCAGGGTATGGTTATGACTCACTCGCAGGTATATGGCCACTTCCCGACATGCGTTAGGTGCCCAGGTTGTCTTGTATAGATAGGCCCTGGAAGATGATAGTCATTTAGGGGCGCGCCCAGTGGGGAAACTCTGAGGGGCGGTCTTAGAATCATTATATGTATATGAATATAACCTTTCTAACTCAAGTGGGACTTGAGATATGTGAATTGCCATAAGAAAATAATATGGTAATTATATTCCTGTTAAGGAATGGAGAATGAAAAGATCTGAGGAGTAATGAGATTTAACTTTATTCTCTTATTTAAGTAATAACTGTTAGAATCATTTAAATTGTCTTATGATACTTGATGATTAGGTTGTTAGATTCTCATATACTACATTCATGACTAACTGTCCATATCTATCATGCTTCTTATTCATCTGGGAATCGTATATAAATCGGGCCTGACCCGTTCATTTTCCATCTTGTACATGTTATTGTATCCGTTCAGGTGCTCCTCCGCAAGGGAGCCCAATGTGATATTCCTTTTCCTATACTTTTGAGGAGCTGTAAGACTTTACGGATATTACAGGATACTTGTTAGACGCCTTCATTTTTGAATTCTAGATATGATCGGGTCTTTCATTCGGGCGTGTAGCCCAAACTTTTGTAATTGCTTAATGGATGTATTATGTAAATTATTGACTGTTGTTATACCTTGGATGTAATTGTTGACCAGCAGATTATTCGGTCCTCCTACTTTATGGTTGTAATTGTATTAATATAAGTTTCTTTGGGACTCCACCTTTTTATGAGATTGGGTTGTTTAATTTATTTTCTTAATTTTTAATCAACTGAAATTTTTGGCAACCCGTTTTCTTATTTATTGGGTTGTTTTCCCGTATACCTATTTTATTTCTATGATGCTGAGGATGATTTCCCTCCATGATTTTGTTATGTTGAGGTATCGGGCTGGCCACCCCTTATTTCGGATAGCGGGTTATCACAGATGGTATCAGGGCATTAGGTTATAGAGTCTTTAGGATCTATGTGGACTTTTCACGTTCTACCGTAGCATTCTTTGATATAGAGCCTAATGTTAGGACTGCTTTGTTGCCCATGTTTACGATCTTCTGCAAAATAGATTATTTTATATAGTATTCTAACTCTATTGCTCCCCATCTCAGATGCCGCCTAAGAGAGGTCACCCAACGAGACGTAATATAGTTGTAGAAGAGGAGGTTGGTCCTCAACTGCTACCACAAGGAACAATTAATGCTGCAGATGTAGCAAACATAGTTGCCTAAGTGGTTAATACGGCTATGACAGCAGTGGCTCAACAAATGCCACAGGCTCAACAGCGAGCGCAAGAGGCTCAAGCTCTTATGGGACCGTCTCCGTGGGAGAGAGTTAGGGAGTATTTTCTAAAGGGTCAGCCCCTTGAATTTGATGGAGGATCGGATGTTATAAGGGCAAATCAGTGGAAGAAAGACATGCAACGCCATCTACGTATGGTGAAATGTAGTGAGGAAAAGAAACAAATCCTTGCTACTTTTAAACTTGTTGGGGCCGCATTGCATTGGTGGGAGTCTATGACTACACCGAAACAAAGAGATACCATGATGATTACAGAGTTCTGGGTCTTATTTGACAAAAAGTATTTTCCTCCCGCACTTCAAAGGGAGATGAGAAGGAGGCTTTAAGATGTTGTGCAAGGTGAGAGATCCGTGGTTGACTATGAAGAGGAGTTCACCCGATTGGCAAGTTTTGTACCGGATGAGGTGACTCCCGAAGAAAGGAAGGTTTCAAAGTTTATGGGAGGTTTGAACTGGAGGATCCGGCAACACTTGCTGGGGAATCCGGCTTTGAAAACCTTTGGTGAGGTAATGAATGCGGCATTATTACATTTCCAAGAACATAGGTTGTTTATGCAAAATGGCAAGAAAGCTACCGCCATGGGGAAAGTGGGAAGGCCTGGAGGTAGTGGAAATGGAGGAGTAGTCTTTCCCTCTTCCCAATCTTTGGGTAGTAAGAAGAAAGAAAACGATCCCCAGTAGGGGGACTTGTCAAAGAGACAACATTCTAGTAGGTTTAATTCGGGGAACCATAATAATATGCACGGTCAGAGTGTCCCATAATAACAAGAAGGTCGTGGTGGTCCGGGAGGTAGAGGCCATCAGGGCCAAGGTGTTAATCAATTTAGAAATAATCGGGGTCAAAATGCAGAGAATATGTTGGGTCGGTGCTTGATCGAGTCGAAAACCTAGCGTCCGTGTAATACGCTAGTCGTTGTTATCGGCTTCCAACCTCAATACAAAAAAACCTAAACTTGCAAATACACTTCTTAAGAAGTATAGTGGTGAGTCTGGGTATCAAATCCATAGGGAATGGTTGATAGAATTTAATTGATTTATTACTTCTAAAGAAAAAGTGAAAAAGATGATGATGGTTGAAAAGGGAAAAAAATAGGTAAATAAAGAAATTAAATTAATTAAGAAATATGAGAAAATAGGGTGGAGTACATTCCCTCAAACCTTAGCGAATTACCGTAGAGAATCCTAGACTTGTAAATTGAAATTTTGACTAAATCCAATATTTATAGATCCTAAGCATTACATATATGAGGGAACTAGCCCTCATCATATGAAATAAAAGGTAAATACAAAGTGGTGAATGGAAAAATTACGCTTTACATGGCGTTCTTAAACATCTCAAGTACCTAGGGCAAGAGAGATTAAAAGATTGGCCATGTTTATGTAATTTCCCTCCACAATTCGATCAATACTTAATTTGCACTCTATTTTCTACATGCATAATTTACCTCGGAATGAGTTCATGTACCCCAACCCTTGAAAATTTACCTGGACATGGTTTTATGAGAAAGAAATTTCATAACAATGCATGTAATTATGAATCTAAGAAACATTCTTAACAAATTACAATACTAGTGAAAATTAAAAATTGAATTGATACTAAATAAGAGAATGGAATTTGATACTTGAATTGAATTGAAGAATTGATATTTGAAATCTGCACTAGATGAACTTGAATACTGCTTGTTCTTAAAACTTACAAACTAGGGTTTTTCTAAGAATATGAAAAACTAAAAAGGCTTTCTAAAAAATGAATTTCTCTCCCTAATTTGAGTCCCCTTGGAAGGACGTAGGGCTTGGCCTTTGATAGCACCAACTAGCACGAATTTGACAGCTAATATCGATGAGTTGTGCAAGGTATTCCAAGAGTTGCACCGCTTTAGCTGCATAATTAATTACCAAAAATTTCAGCAGCCGGACCGGACCGGTCCGGTTCTTTTTATTTGACCAGACCGATTTGGTTCGATCCGGATCGATTTGGTTTCTGGTCCATTTCTTTTCATTATCGCGCAACTTCAAAACATCTTAACTTCTTCACCGTAGATCGGATTGAGGTGCCATTTTTTCCAATGTTCTTATAATTTAGATCTCTTCAACTTTCTAGTTGGACCCACCTCCGGACTAAGGTTGAAAAATTACAAAAGTTCCCTTCAACTCTCCATTTATTGAATTCTTTCACTGTTTTGAGTTCTCCTTTGCACAAACTTGCATGAAATACCTATAAAGCACATGAGAAATACACGAAACACGAAATACTTGCCAAAAGAGGTTAGTAGCAAAAATACGAGACAAATACAAGCTATTTACTCTGAACGGGATCATAAGAATACCGAAATTAAGGGGGTAAATATGAAGAATATGTGCCTAATCACACCCCCTAACTTAGAAATTTGCGCGTCCCGAGCAATATAAAAGAAATTAGTTTAAAGTTTAGCTCTTGAAAATTCTTTTATTGGGATAGAATACCTTTTTCGTGGGCAAGCGATTGCATTTAGCGTAGGTAACAAGCCTTTAAACCCTTAGGTTACCCTAGTAGGACGAGTTTTGTCTCGTGAGGGTTTGCAGTGAATACACCCACAAAATTCTTTATTGACTCAAATAAATATAAAAATATTCAAAAATTGTACAATTTAAACTTTTCGAAAAATAATCACCATGAATTCATATTCAAATGTCTCAAACCATAGTGTGTGTGTGCCAAGCCCGAAATTAGACCTCAAATTTCCATCGATTGAGCATTACGTTACTTTCCGAAAATTCATTTTGATTCCAATTCTTACGGATGCACTCACAAACGAATCACTCGGATTGCGACTATTTTCTCTCGGTATGCATGATATAAAGAGTAAATATAATGGACACAAATTCATGCATACAAAATTGAAAAGAAGGAAATATATGGTGAACAGATCTCATCATCGGAGTACGGTTATAAGGAAACGGGAAACATCATCTCTTAATCACACCATTTAATCTCTCATATTATCTTTTTGTATCTTATCTCTCCATGCAGTAATTAATTTCTCCATTCGGACTTGGTTAGAAGTTTTCTTGGGTTAAAAAGTGTAAAGCGTAAAAATGGGAATGGACGAAATTTTCGAAATTGGAAAATGTCTTTATAATGTCCATTAGTGCCTTTTCCGGTCATTTGCTCATTTTTCTCTTTCTTTTTCAATTTTCATTTTTTTTCTAGCTATTTTTTTTCTTGCAATTTTTGTTAAGCATATCTATTTTTTCTTGCCCCTTTTTTTGTTGCACAATTTGAACTTTATTTGATGAATATTCGATTTTCACAATTCCAGGCTATTTGGGTTTTTCGTGTTATCAAACGAAAGGAAAATATTATATTAGGCTCAAAGTGGGTTGCAAAGGGATAGTTTTATTTTTCACAACTTTTTATGGGTAATACTTTTGGGTTAAACAAAAGAGAGCATACTTCATTGTCCAAATTGCTAATCACATTACCATATGCATCTTGAGATTAATTAAGTTTAAAGATATATTTAGCACGTATTTTGAGACAACATTTCACACATTTCCCATAACCGATCAAAATAAAGGATTGAGATCATCAACGACTAATTAAAACGCTGAAAAGAACATTGAGTTAATCATAAACTCGGATTGATTTAAAAACTCATAAAAAATTGAAAGGCTCAAAATCTCATCGGGTTTGATCAATCTCCACACTTATTCGTAAAGTCGTCAATTTTCTTTCAATTTCTATCTTCGGTCAATTTTGGCTTAGTGCATTTTGATTGTTAACAATTTGAGACTTTAAATAGAATAAAGGTGACATTTTTGATAAATTTAAATTCAAATTTTTATTTATTTTGAAGAAAAATATTTTTGCTTCTTGCAAAATTTTTCATTTTTTTTTTGAAATTTTCTAAAAAAACACACACTTGGAAAGAACATGTGATCAAATCAATGAATCTAAACAATAAATGGGAAGAATATCCTACACCCCCTAACTTAAATGTTGCATTGTCCTTAATGCGAATCAAGAACACAACATAAAGAGAGGAAAATAAAGATATTACCCAAACGGAGCGATCCCCGATGAGTGCGAGACCATTGAATCTACAAAACATATTAGAACCAAGCATAGCAAAAAGAATAACAAAAACTTTAACTAATTACTCTAAACTATAAAAAAAAGAAAAGGAAAAAGAAAAAGCTAATTATGTACAACCTACGATTTTAAATTCT
Source organism: Sambucus nigra (assembly GCA_949130495.1). NCBI lineage: Eukaryota > Viridiplantae > Streptophyta > Magnoliopsida > Dipsacales > Adoxaceae > Sambucus > Sambucus nigra. The sequence continues at coordinate 176,743,946 of OX422218.1, read as the reverse complement.
AATAAGTTGTACACTAGAAGTCGAAAAATTTGAGGGTCCACCCAAAATACAATTTGACTTTGAGGGATTAATGGTGTACCCTCACTAGAAACCATGTCGCCCGAAAAAAAAGAATTCCGTTTGAATAACGAAAGGCATGTGCAAAGTGGAAGAAATGAACCATCACCTATTAAAAAATTTAGTGGGATAATGAAGAATTTGGGTGCATAGGGGGACAAGTCCCATTGGGATCCAAGAAAAATAGAATTACGTTCCAAAGATTTTTCAAGTAGTATGGGAAGCGGATCACACAAACAGAAAGAGTCCATCTTAGAAAACAATTTAAGCATAGAGTCCTTGTCCTCAAAATCTTCTCCCCCAAAATGTTTAGTTGGATCTGGTGCAGTGACACGTCTAAGTGTATGGCCCGTAAGATGAAGCATCTCAAAATAACATTCCCATACAAGAATCGGATCAACATCCTCAAGACATTCATCCAGTTCTTGTGATGGATTTAATGGTTCAATAATAGTGAATGAGAATGGTGAGGACATAAATTCAAGCTCAAGTGATTCTTCATTGGATTCCTCATTCGGTTGAAAACATTCTTTAGTCTAAAAAATATCGGAAGAAAAATCGTCATTGGATTCGAATAATGCATCCAACTCTTACTCCCAAAAACGATTTTTTTCCTTATATTCTTTTTCACGCCTTTCTTCTTCAAGCCTTTCATTTTCGTAAATTTGGATGGCCTTAGCACTGGGCTTGTATTTATGAGACTCATATTTAGTGATATTGATCCAATGTTCATAAATCGTGAGTTCATTCTCCTCCTCAGTATTAGCATAACAATTAAAGCCGCCAAATGAGTTAAAGTAAGACATTTCAAATTGGGTAATTCAAGAACATGGCACCCATAATTTTCATTTTTTTTTTACGAAGTAGTAAGTCAATTATAATCTATGACAAACACTCCCCGGAAACGGCGCTATTTTTGATCGAGTCGAAAACCTAGCGTCCGTCTAATACGCTAGTCGTTGTTATCGGCTTCCAACCTCAATACAAAAAAAACCTAAACTTGCAAATACACTTCTTAAGAAGTATAGTGGTGAGTCTGGGTATCGAATCCACAGGGAATGGTTGATATAATTTAATTGATTTATTACTTCTAAAGAAAAAGTGAAAAAGATGATGATGGTTGAAAAGGGAAAAAAATAGGTAAATAAAGAAATTAAATTAATTAAGAAATATGAGAAAATAGGGTGGAGTACATTACCTCAAACCTTAGCGAATTACCGTAGAGAATCCTAGACTTGTAAATTGAAATTTTGACTAAATCCAATATTTATAGATCCTAAGCATTACATATATGAGGGAACTAGCCCTCATCATATGAAATAAAAGGTAAATACAAAGTGGTGAATGGACAAATTACGCTTTACATGGCCTTCTTAAACATCTCAAGTACCTAGGGCAAGAGAGATTAAAAGATTGGCCATGTTTATGTAATTTCCCTCCACAATTCGATCAATACTTAATTTACACTCTATTTTCTACATGCATAATTTACCTCGGAATGAGTTCATGTACCCCAACCCTTGAAAATTTACCTGGACATGGTTTTATGAGAAAGCAATTTCACAACGATGCATGTAATTATGAATCTAAGAAACATTCTTAACAAATTACAATACTAGTGAAAATTAAAAATTGAATTGATACTAAATAAGAGAATGGAATTTGATACTTGAATTGAATTGAATAATTGATACTTGAAATCTGCACTAGATGAACTTGAATACTACTTGTTCTTCAAACTTACAAACTAGGGTTTTTCTAAGAATATGAAAAACTAAAAAGGCTTTCTAAAAAATGACTTTCTCTCCCTAATTTGAGTCCCCTTGGAAGGATGTAGGGCTTGGCCTTTTATAGCACCAACTAGCACGAATTTGACAGCTGATATCGATGAGTTGTGCAAGATATTCCAAGAGTTGCACCGCTTTAGCTGCATAATTAATTGCCAGAAATTTCACTAGCTGGACCGGTCCGGATCGGATCCATTTGGTACCGGATCGGTTTTTTTTTTCTGACCGGATCGATTTGGTTCCATCCGGATCGGTTTGGTTTCTAGTCCATTTCTCTTCATTATCGCGCAACTTCAAAAGATCATAACTTCTTCACCGTAGCTCAGATTGAGGTGCCGTTTTTTCCAGTGTTCTTGGAATTTAGATATCTTCAACTTTCTAGTTGGAACCACCTCCGGAATAAGGCTGAAAATTTACAAAAATGCCCTTCAACTCTCCATTTATTACTTTCTTTCACTATTTTGAGTTCTCCTCCGCACTAACTTGCATGAAATACCTATAAAGCACATGAGAAATACACAAAACATGAAAAACTTGCCAAAAGAGGTTAGTATCATAAATACAAGACAAATACAAGCTATTTACTCTGCACGGGATCATAAAAATACCGAAATTAAGGGGATAAATATGAATAATATGTGCCTAATCACATCCCCTAACTTATAACTTTGCGCTTCCCGAGCAATGTAAAAGAAATTAGTTTAAAGTTCAACTCTTGAAAATTCTTTTATTGGGATAGAATACCTTTTTCACTGGAAAGCGATTGCATTTAGCGTATGCAACAAGCCTTTGAACCCCTAGGTTACCCTAGTAGGACGAGTTTTGTCTCGTGAGGGTTTGCAGTGAATACACCCACATAATTCTTTATTGCCTCAAATAAATATCAAAATATTTAAAAATTGTACAATTTAAACTTTTCGAAAAATAATCACCTTGAATTCATATTCAAATGTCTCAAACCATAGTGTGTGTGTGTGTGCCAAGCCAGAAATTAGACCTCAAATTTCCATCGATTGAGCATTACGTTACTTTCCGAAAATTCATTTTGATTCCAATTCTTACGGATGCACTCACAAATGAATCACTCGTATTGCAGCTATTTTCTCTCGGTATGCATGATATAAAGAGTAAATATAATGGACACAAATTCATGCATACAAAATTGAAAAGAAGGAAATATATGGTGAACAGATCTCATCATCGGAGTACGGTTATAAGGAAACGGGAAACATCATCTCTTAATCACACCATTTAATCTCTCATATTATCTTTTTGTATCTTAGCTCTCCATGCAGTAATTAATTTCGCCATTTGGACTCGGTTAAGACTTTTCTTAGGTCAAAAAGTGTAAAGGGTAAAAATGGGAATGGACGGAATGTTCGGAATTGGAAAATGTCTTTTTGATGTCCATTAGTGCTTTTTCCGGTCATTTGCTCATTTTTATCTTTCTTTTTCAATTTTCATTTTTTTTCTTGCAATTTTTGTTGAGCATATCTATTTTTTCTTGCCCCTTTTTTTGTTGCACAATTTGGACTTTATTTGATGAATATTCGATATTCACAATTCAAGGCTATTTGGGTTTTTCGTGTTATCAAACGAAAGGGAAATATTATATTAGGCTCAATGTGGGTTGTAAAGGGATAGTTTTGTTTTTCACAACTTTTTATGGCTAATACTTTTGGGTTAAACAAAATAGGGCCTACTTCATTGTCCAAATTGCTAATCACATTATCATATGCATCTCGAGATTAATTAAGTTTAGAGATGTATTTAGCACGAATTTTGAGACAACATTTCACACATTTCCCATAACCGATAAAAACAAAGGATTGAGATCATCAATGACTTATTAAAAGGCTGAAAAGAACTTTGAGTTAATCATAAACTCGGATTGATTGAAAAACTCATGAAAAATTGAAAGGCTCAAAATCTCACCGGGTTTGATCAATCTCCACACTTATTCGTAAAGTCGTCAATTTTCTTTCAATTTCCATCTTCTGTCAATTTTGGCTTAGTGAATTTTGATTGTTAACAATTTGAGACTTTAAATAGAATAAAGGTGACATTTTTGATAAATTTAAATTCCAATTTTTATTTATTTTGAAGGAAAATATTTTTTGCTTTTTTCAAAATTTTTTAGTTTTTTCTGAAATTTTCTAAAAAAACACACACTTGGAAAGAACATGTGATCGAATCAATGAATCTAAACAATAAGTGGGAAGAATATCCCACACCCCCAACTTAAATGTTGCATTGTCCTCAATGCGAATGAAGAACACAACATAAAGAGAGGAAAATAAAGATATTACCCAAATGGAGCGATCCCCTATGAGTGCGAGTCCATTGAATCTACAAAACATGTTAGAACCAAGCATAGCAAAAAGAATAACAAAAACTTTAACTAATTACTCTAAACTATAAAAAAAGAAAAGGAAAAAGAAAAAGCTAGTTATGTACAACCTACGATTTGAAATTCTAATAAGTTATACACTAGAAGTCGAAAAATTTGAGAGTCCACCCAAAATACAATTTGACTTTGAGGGTTAATGGTGTACCCTCACTTGAAAGCATGCCGCCCGAAAAATAAGAATTTTGTTTGAATAACGAAAGGCATGTCAAAATCGGAAGAAATGAACCATCACCTATTAAAAAATTTAGTGGGATAATGAAGAATTTGGGTGCATGGGGGAACAAGTCCCATTGGGATCCAAGAAAAATAGAATCACGTTCCAAAGATTTTTCAAGTAGTATGGGAAGCGGATAACACAAACAGAAAGAGTCCATCTTCGAAAATAATTTAAGCATAGAGTCCTTGTCCTCAAAATCTTCTCCCCCAAAATGTTTAGTTGGATCTGGTGCAGTGACACGTCTAAGTGTATGGACCGTAAGATCAAGCTTCTCAAAATAACATTCCCATACAAGAATCGGATCAACATCCTCAAGACATTCATCCAATTATTGTGATGGATTTAATGGTTCGATAATAGTGAATGAGAACAGTGAGGACATAAATTCAACCTCAAGTGATTCTTCATTGGATTCCTCATTCGGTTGAAAACATTCTTTAGTCTAAAAAATATCGGAAGAAAAATCGTCATTGGATTCGAATAATGCATCTAACTCTTGCTCCCAAAAACGATTTTTATGCCTATATTCTTTTTCACGCTTTTCTTCTTCAAGCCTTTCATTTTCATAAATTTGGATGGCCTTAGCACTGGGCTTGTATTTATGAGACTCATATTTAGTTATATTGATCCATTGTTCATAAATCATGAGTTCATTCTCCTCCTCACTATTATCATAAAAATTAAAGCCACCAAATGAGTTAAAGTAAGACATTTCAAATTGGGCAATTCAAGAACGTGACACCCAAATTTTTCATTTTTTTTACGAAGTAGTAAGTCAATTATGATCTATAACAAACACTCCCCAGCAACGACGCCATTTTTGATCGAGTCGAAAACCTAGCGTCCGTGTAGTACGCTAGTCGTTGTTATCGACTTCCAACCTCAATACAAAAAAAACCTAAACTTGCAAATACACTTCTTAAGAAATATAGTGATGAGTCTGGGTATCGAATCCAGAGGGAATGGTTGATAGAATTTAATTGATTTATTACTTCTGAAGAAAAAGTGAAAAAGATGATGATGGTTGAAAAGGGAAAAAAATAGGTAAATAAATAAATTAAATTAATTAAGATGAATGAGAAAATAGGGTGGAGTACAATCCCTCAAACCTTAGCGAATTACCCTAGAGAATCCTAGACTTGTAAATTGAAATTTTGACTAAATCTAATCTTTATATATCCTAAGCATTACATATATGAGGGAACTAGCCCGCATCATATGAAATAAAAGGTAAATACAAAGCGGTGAATGGACAAATTAAACTTTACATAGCGTTCTCAAACATCTCAAGTACCTAGGGTAAGAGAGATTAAAAGATTGGCCATGTTCATGTAATTTTCCTCCATGATTCGATCAATAATTAATTTACCTTCTATTTTCTACATGGGTAATTTACCTCGGAATGAGTTCATGTACCCCAACCCTTGAAAATTTACCTAGACATGGTTTTATGAGAAAGAAATTTCATAACAATGCATGTAATTATAAATCTAAGAAACATTCATAACAAATTACAATACTAGTGAGAATTGAAAATAGAATTGAGACTAAATAAGAGAATGGAATTTGATACTTGAATTGAATTGAAGAATTGATAATTGAATTATGCACTTGATGAACTTGAATACTACTTGTTCTTCAAACTTACAAACTAGGGTTTTTCTAAGAATATGAAAAACTAAAAAGGCTTTCTAAAAAATGACTTTATCTCCCTAATTTGAGTCCCCTTGGAAGGATGTAGGGCTTGGCCTTTTATATCACCAACTAGCAGGAATTTGACAGCTCATATCGATGAGTTGTGCAAGATATTCCAAGAGTTGCACCGCTTTAGCTGCATAATTAATTGTTAGAAATTTCAATAGCTGGACCGGTCTGGACCGGATCCATTTGGTACCGAATCGGTTCTTTTTTTTTTACCGGACCGGTTTGGTTCCATCCGAATCGGTTTGGTTTCTGGTACATTTCCTTTCATTATCGCGCAAGTTCGAAACATCGTAACTTCTTCACTGTAGCTCGGATTGAGGTGCCGATTTTTCCAGTGTTCTTGTAATTTAGATCTCTTCAACTTTATACTTGGCCCCACATCCGGAATAAGGCTGAAAAATTACGAAAATTCCCTTCAACTCTCCATTTATTGCTTTCTTTCACTATTTTGAGTTCTCCTTCGCACTAACTAGCATGAAAGACCTATAAAGCACATGAGAAATACACAAAACACGAAATACTTGCCAAAATAGGTTAGTAGCATAAATACGAGCTATTTACTCTGCACGGGATCATAAAAATACCTAAATTAAGGGGATAAATATGAAGAATATGTGCGTAATCACACACCCTAACTTAGAACTTTGCGCGTCCCGAGCAATGTAAAAGAAATTATTTTTAAGTTCAACTCTTGAAAATTCTTTAATTGGGATAGAATACCTTTTTCGTGGGCAAGCGATTGCATTTAGCGTATGCAACAAGCCTTTAAACCCGTATGTTACCCTCGTTGGTCGAGTTTTGTCTCATGAGGGTTTGCAGTGAATACACCCACAAAATTCTCTATTGACTCAAATAAATATCAAAATATTTAAAAATTGTACAATTTAAACTTTTTGAAAAATAATCACCATGAATTCATATTCAAATGTCTCAAACCATAGTGTGTGTGTGTGCCAAGCCAGAAATTAGACCTCAAATTTCCATCGATTGAGCATTACGTTACTTTCCGAAAATTCATTTTGATTCCAATTCTTACGGATGCACTCACAAACGAATCACTCGGATTGCAGCTATTTTCTTTCTGTATGCATGATATAAAGAGTAAATATAATGGACACAAATTCATGCATACAAAGTTGAAAAGAAGGAAATATATGGTGAACAAATCTCATCATCGGAGTACGGTTATAAGGAAACGTGAAACATCATCTCTTAATCACACCATTTAATCTATCATATTATCTTTTTGTATCTTAGCTCTCCATGCAGTAATTAATTTTGCCATTCGGACTCGGTTAGGACTTTTCTTGGGTTAAAAAGTGTAAAGGGTAAAAATGGGAATGGACGGAATGTTCGGATTTGGAAAATGTCTTTATGATGTCCATTAGTGCTTTTTCTGGGCATTTGCTCATTTTTCTCTTTCTTTTTCTATTTTCATTTTTTTCTTGCTATTTTTTTTTCTTGCATTTTTGTTGAGCTTATCTATTTTTTTCCTGCCCCTTTTTTTGTTGCACAATTTGGACTTTATTTGATGAATATTCGATTTTCACAATTCCAGGCTATTTGGTTTTTTCGGGTTATCAAACGAAAGGGAAATATTATATTAGGCTAAACGTGGGTTGCAAAGGGATAATTTTGTTTTTCACAACTTTTTATGGCTAATATTTTTGGGTTAAACAAAAGAGGGCCTACTTCATTGTCCAAATTGCTAATCACACTACCATATGCATCTCGAGATTAATTAAGTTTAGAGATATATTTAGCACGAATTTTGAGACAACATTTCACACATTTACCATAACCGATCAAAACAAAGGATTGAGATCATCAACGACTTATTAAAACGCTGAAAAGAACTTTGAGTTAATCATAAACTCGGATTGATTTAAAAACTCATGAAAAATTGAAAGGCTCAAAATCTCACCGGGTTTGATCAATCTCCACACTTATGCGTAAAGTCGTCAATTTTATTTCAATTTCCATCTTCGGTCAATTTTGGCTTAGTTCATTTTGATTGTTAACAATTTGAGACTTTAAATAGAATAAAGGTAACATTTTTGATAAATTTAAATTCCAATTTTTATTTATTTGGAAGAAAAATATTTTTTTCTTTTTTCAAAATTTTTCAATTTTTTTTTGAAATTTTCTAAAAAAACACACACTTGGAAAGAACATGTGATCGAATCAATGAATATAAACAATAAATGGGAAGAATATCCCACACCCCCTAACTTAAATGTTGCATTGTCCTCAATGCGAATCAAGAACACAACATAAAGAGAGGAAAAAAAAGATATTACCCAAATGGAGCGATCCTCGATGAGTGCGAGTCCATTGAATCTACAAAACATGTTAGAACCAAGCATAGCAAAAAGAATAACAAAAACTTTAACTAATTACTCTAAACTATAAAAAAAGGAAAGGAAAAAGAAAAAGCTAATTATGTACAACCTACGATTTGAATTTCTAATAAGTTATACACTAAAAGTCAAAAAATTTGAGGGTCCACCCAAAATAAAATTTGACTTTGAGGAATTAATGGTGTACCCTCACTAGAAAGCATGTCGCCCGAAAAAAAAGAATTCCGTTTGAATAACGAAAGGCATGTGCAAAGCGGAAGAAATGAACCATCACCTATTAAAAAAAATTGTGGGATAATGAAGAAATTGGGTGCATGGGGGGACAAGTCCCATTGGGATCCAAGAAAAATAGAATCACGTTCCAAAGATTTTTCAAGTAGTGTGGGAAGCGGATCACACAAACAGAAAGAGTCCATCTTCGAAAATAATTTAAGCATAGAGTCCTTGTCCTCAAAATCTTCTCCCCCAAAATGTTTAGTTGGATCTGGTGCAGTGACAAGTCTAAGTGTATGGCCCGTAAGATGAAGCATCTCAAAATAACATTACCATACAAGAATCGGATCAACATCCTCAAGATATTCATCCAGTTCTTGTGGTGGATTTAATGGTTCGATAATAGTGAATGAGAATGGTGAGGACATAAATTCAAGCTCAAGTGATTCTTCATTGGATTCCTCATTCGGTTGAAAACATTCTTTAGTCTCAAAAATATCGGAAGAAAAACCGTCATTGGATTCGAATAATGCATCCCACTATTGCTCCCAAAAATGATTTTTTTCCTATATTCTTTTTCACGCCTTTCTTCTTCAAGCCTTTCATTTTCATAAATATGGATGGCCTTAGCACTGGGCTTGTATTTATGAGACTCATATTTAGTGATATTGATCCAATGTTCATAAATCGTGAGTTCATTCTCCTCCTCACTATTAGCATAACAATTAAGGTCACCATATGAGTTAAAGTAAGACATTTAAAATTGGGCAATTCAAGAACGTGACACCCTTTAGCTGTAAATATTAGCACGAATTTGACAGCTAATATCGATGAGTTGTGCAAGATATTCCAAGAGTTGCTCCGCTTTAGCTGTATAATTAATTGCCAGAAATTTCAACAGCCAGACCGGTCCGGACCGGATCCATTTGGTACCAGATAGGTTCTTTTTTTCTGACCGGACCGGTTTGGTTCCATCCGGATCGGTTTGGTTTCTGGTCCATTTCTCTTCATTATCGCACAACTTCAAAACATCGTAACTTATTCACCGTAGCTCGGATTGAGGTGCCATTTTTTCCAGTGTTCTTATAATTTAGATATCTTCAACTTTCTAGTTGGCCCCACCTCCGGAATAAGGCTGAAAATTTACGAAAATACCCTTCAACTCTCCATTTATTGCTTTCTTTCATTATTTTGAGTTTTCCTTCGCACTATCTTGCATGAAATACCTATAAAGCACATGAGAAATACAAAAAACCAGAAATACTTGCCAAAAGAGGTTAATAGCATAAATACAAGACAAATACAAGTTATTTACTCTGCATGGGATCATAAAAATACCAAAATTAAGGGGATAAATATGAAGAATATGTGACTAATTAGTGCTTCCAATGCGGTGAGGCGGGTCATTATAAGAAGGAGTGTCCTCAATTGATTGGGGATCAGTTTCCTATAGCTCGAAAGCATCCATATGTTCAGTTTCCTCCACAGGTACCTAACCCAGTTGTTCCTCCATAGCAAGGTCAGTTACAGTATGGGAGAGTTTATCATATTCAGGTCACTTTGCTTCCTCCGGCTCCGCCGGCACCGCCTGCCATTGAGGGTAAGTTTCTTATTCAGGGACATATGGGTCGCATTTTGTTTAATATAGGTGCGACACATTCATTCATATCTAGGAGCTTTGCTCAGACCACAGAGTTGATTAAAGCTACTGAGACTACTTTTACTAGCGTCGAGTCCTCTATGGGTGATGGTTCACTCATTTTCTTGGTTTGTAAACATATAGAAATTTCTCTTTGTAATTTATGCTTTGAGGCTGATTTACTCATCCTGGACATGGTCGGGTATGATGTGATTTTGGACATGGATTGTCTTATGAAATATCATGCGATAGTAAATTGTTACGAGAAGAATATAATCTTCGCCATTCCGGGACAAGAAATGTTCCTGGTAGTTTTACCTCATTTAGAGGGGAGTACTAGCGCCCATCTGTATTGTATTGATGAGGAAACTTCTAGGGATGTAGTTGTTCCCTTAGATTCTATTCCGGTTATGAGAGATTTTGAGGATGTCTTTCGAGAAATACCGAGTTTACCTCCTAGCCGAGAGATTGAGTTTGTGATCGATTTAGCACCAGGAACGAGGCCCATTGTGAGGGCTCCATATCGAATGGCTCCTATGGAAATGAGGGAGTTGAGGGATCAAATCCAGCAGTTGTTGGAGCAGGGATTTATTCGGCGTATCACGTCGTCATGGGGTATTTCGGTGTTGTTTGTAAAGAAAACGGACGGTTCTCTCCAGTTACGTGTTGACTATAGAGAATTGAACAAGGTCACCATCCAGAATAAATACCCTTTTCCTCGTATCGATGACTTGTTTGATCAACTTCGAGGAGCGTTGTACTTCTCAAAAATTGATTTGAGGATGGGGTACCACCAATTGAGGATACGAGAGTAGGATGTATCCAAGACTGCTTTTCTGACAAGATATGGATCCTATGAATTTTTGGTTATGCCCTTTGGACTAACCAATGCCCCCGCTGTCTTTATGGATCTCATGAATAGGGTATTTCGGGATTTACTGGACCAGTTTTTTATTGTATTTATCGATGACATCTTAGTTTATTCTCGAACGGAAGCTGATCATGCAATTCATTTGAGGTTGGTCCTACAAAGATTGAAGGATCACCAATTTTATGCTAAGTTCGAGAAAAGTGGCTTTTGGTTACAGGAAGTACTGTTTATGGGTCATGTGGTAACGTCCCAGGGCATATCGGTGGATCCAAGGAAGGTGGTTGCGGTGAGGGAGTGGGGTCCGCCCACGACACCTATCGAGGTTCGTAGTTTTCTAGGTTTGGCGGGTTATTACCGTCGGTTTATCATGGGTTTCTCTAAAATCGTCAGCCCTTTGACAAATTTGACCCGGAAAGGGGTGATATTTGTTTTGGATAAGTATTGTCAGGCTGCATTTGATGAGCTCAAAGATAGATTGACTTCGGCTCCAGTCCTTTCATTGCCAAAATCGGGATTGGAATATCTAGTCTTCACCGATGCATCTCTTCAAGGATTAGGAGGTGTACTTCAGCAAAAGAGATGAGCTATTGCATATGCTTCTCGCAAGCTAAAGCCCCATGAAAGAAACTATTCGGTTCATGACTTAGAACTTGTCGCGGTCATCTTTGCCTTGATGATATGGAGGCATTATCTCTTAAGAGAGAAGTTTAGTCTTTTCACAGACCATAAATCGCTGCAATATTTATTTTCATAAAAAGATTTGAATATGCGACAGTGTCCGTGGTTGGAGTTCGTGAAAGATTATCAATTTTATATCCATTATCATTCGAGAAAGGCGAACGTCGTAGCGGATGCCTTGAGTAGGAAGCTCGAGGGAGAGTTAGCTAATGATTAAAAGCCAAACGGAAGGAACTCACTAAGGAGGATGCGGTGGTGAGAGCATTCATGTCGGTAATGACCGTTACCCCTACTATCGTAGCAAGGGTTATAGAAGCCTAGGGAAGGGATAAGGGTTTTCAAGACCATATACGCCGATTATTGTCCGAAGGAAAGGAGTCCTACTCAATTAGTTCTGAGGGTGGATTACGCTTCCATGGAAGACTCATTATTTTGGAGGAAGGGGATTTTAGACGGGCGATGATGGCTGAATCTCACGGATTAAAATTTAATGTACATCCTGGCGGGGACAAGATGTATCAAGACATGCGCTGTCAATATTGGTGGCCACGTATGAAGTGGGATATTTCTGAGTTCGTGTCCTAATGCACTACTTGCCAATTGGTCAAGATCAATCATCAACGACCGGTAGGTTTGTCGCAACCGTTAGAGATTTCGGTGTGGAAATGGGAAAGCGTATTGATGGATTTCATTATAGTCTTGCCAAGGTCACAGAGTGGGTGTGAATCTATTTGGGTGATTGTCGACCACTTGACTAAGTCGGTGCACTTTCTACCCGTGCGGACTGACTATGACACTGCTCCCTATGCCCGATTATTCATCGAGGAGGTTGTTAGGCTCCATGGGGTGCCTTTAAATATAGTTTCTGACCGAGACAAGATATTTGTTTCCCACTTTTGGTGCAGTTTCCAAGAGTCTATGGGGACTGAATTGAGGTTGAGCACTTCTTATCATCCTCAAACAGATGGCCAAACTGAAAGAGTAAACCAAATGTTGGAGGATATGCTTCGTATGTGTATGCTTGAATTCAAAGGTGGTTGGGAACAATATCTCCCTTTGGTTGAGTTCTCTTATAACAAATCATACCAATTTACAATTGGGATGGCGCCCTATGAAGCTTTGTATGGTAGGCCATGGAGGTCACCCGCTTATTGGTTGGAAGTGGGCGATAATAAATTTCTGGGACCTGAAATGATCCAAAATACTTCTTCTAAAATTGAACTTATTTGAAATCGCATTCGGATAGCCCAAGACGTCAAAAGAGATATGCCGATGAGGGTAGAAGGCACATGGAATTGGAAATTGGGGACCAAGTCTTGGTTCGAGTGTCACCGATGAAAGGCATCAAGCGTTTCGGGAAGCAAGGGAAGTTTGCGCCACGTTTTGTTGGACCTTTTCTAGTTATTGCAAAGGTAGGACCCGTGGCGTATCAACTTTCCTTACCAGAACCTTTGCAACAAATTCATTATGTATTCCATGTTTCCTCTATAATTAAGTATAGGAGGTGTGAAGGTGCACTTTGGCACATCCCTTTCGAGGATATTGACTTGCAACGCGACGTTTCATATGAAGAACAACTGATTGCTATCCTAGAGCATAGGGAGGGGAGTGTAGATTGAGGTCTCGTGTGTTTCCCTTGGTGCGAGTCCAATGGAGTCACCATCACGCCAAGGAATCAACATGGGAACGCGAGGATGATATGCGAGAAAAGTATCCGCATATCTTTATACAAGGTACGCTTGAATTTTGGGGACAAAATTCCCTCATAAGGGGGGGAGTATGTAATAACCCCCACTTTTGAGAACCTATTTTATATTTATTTTCTAGATATAGTGATTAGATATAAAATGTTGGAATGTGGAGTAAGTATTAATTTAATGAAGAAAAGTTAATATTTACTATGTTGTTGCATATTTACCTTAAATGTTGGTGAATATCGCCATGTTGTGTTTTATTATGTCATAAGATTTAAAATCACATTTTGGCTTAATAATGAATCCAGAACTTAAAATGAATTATAAAATTTCCAAATGATAATTTGGAGGGCATAGTTAGTTCCGGAAGGTGTGAGATAGTCAAATTGTGTGCCATATTGTATTTTGAACATTTGGGCACTTTTGACTGCTTATAGCTTAAATGTGTAGTTGGGTATTATTTTATCACGGTATTGATCACTCAAGTTGTTAATTCTAGACAAAAGGCACGATTTATGTCTTGATTAAGTCACTATTCCCCTAATTGTATTCCTAAATCTAGAGAGAAAGAAAGAGAAGAAGAAACCTTGGGAGAAAAAGAGAGATTGAAGATTTGGAGATCAAATCTTGCATTCATCTTCTTCAAATCTGAACTTGTAAGCTTGAGGCAAGTTTTCTACTTGTTATTATATGATTTAAGTTGAATAATTAGTGTTGATAGTTGTGGGTTAATTATGGTTTAAGAAAGTTAGGGTTTTTATTAGATTTATGGGCTTTGAATCTTTTGAGGTTGATTTGAGTTGATATTGGTGTATATTATGGTTGTTTGATGCATTTATAATCAGTTGGTAGCCATAAATGATAAGGGTTTGTGGTGGTTGAGTTTGGTAGAAATTAGGAGTCCAACACTCCATAGCCAAAATTGGCAAAATTCGCAGGGCCGAATCGATTCGTATGGAGACAGTTTCCAGGTCTGGGTGGACCGAATCGATTCGACTATGTCCGAATCGATTCGGCTGTTATGTAGAATGTCAGTTTTCCTGACCGAATCGATTCAACTGGTCCGAATCGATTCGCTGGTTTGTCCGAATCGATTCGCCCCAGGCAGAATCGATTCGGAAATCCTGCATTTTCATTATCTTTTTCTTTTCTAATTTTAACCCTCTCCCTTAGGATTAGGACCTAGGAACATTCTTCTATGAAGTAAACTTAGACTCCTAGAGTTTTAGTTGAGTTTGGTCGTCACCCTAGAGTTGAATGGGTTCACTTGGGGTTCATGTCATGGGTATAAAGAGTGATGGTTAGGCATTACTCTTCGTTTTAAAAATTCTTAGGAATTAAGAGTTATAATCCCATATTTGGAGATGTTAGGGGCCCTATTGAGGTATATAACCCCTTGGGATTTGTAAGATTTTGGTGATCATTTGGAGAATAATTCGGGACTTAGAAAATGATGAATATTAATGAAAATACTCAAGGATTATGGTTTCATATAAAATGAAACAAGCATGTGATTAATGAAAATGATAACGAGATTTAAATTGGTAAATGTTAATTTACTTAAACACACCTCTCTAAGTGTTATCATAAGGGAAGCTCGCGCATGAGGTGATGTCCCCTGACTAGTGATTGCAGGGAGACTATAGTCCTCGGCCATATGTGGGATTTATATATGTTTTCTGCTCTAGTGAGGTAATTTCGAGTGTGGTTATGACTCAGTCCCAGGTATATGGCCACTTCCCGACGTGCGTTAGGTGCCCATGTTGTCTTTTATAGATAGGCCCTGGAAGATGATAGTCATTTAGGGGCGCGCCCAGTGAGGAAACTCGGAGGGGCGGTCTTAGAATCGTTATATGTATATGAATATAACCTTTCTAACTCAAGTGGGACTTGAGATATGTGAATTTCCATAAGAAAATAATATGGTAATTATATTCCTGTTAAGGAATGGAAAATGAAAACATATGAGGAGTAATGAGATTTAACTTTATTCTCTTGTTTAAGTAATAACTATTAGAATCATTTAAATTGTCTTATGATACTTGATGATTAGGTTGTTAGATTCTCATATACTACATTCATGATTAATTGTCCATATCTATCATTCTTCTTATTCATCTGGGAATCGTATATAAACCGGGCCCTGACCCATTCATTATCCATGTTATGCATGTTATTGTATCCGTTCAGGTGCTCCTCCGCAAGGGCGCCCGATGTGATATTGCTATTCCTATACTTTTGAGGAGCTGTAAGACTTTACAGATATTACAGGATGCTTGTTATACACCTTCATTTTTTAATTCTAGATATGATCGGGTCTTTCATTCGGGCGTATAGCCCAAACTTTTTTAATTTCTTAATGGATGTATTAAGTAAATTATTGACTGTTGTTATACCTTGGATGTAACTGTTGACCGACAGATTATTTGGTCGACCTACTTTATGGTTGTAATTGTATTAATATAAGTTTCTTTGGGACTCCACGTTTTTATCAGATTGGGTTGTTTAGTTTATTTCCTTTATTTGTAATCAACTGAAATTTTTGGCAACCCGTTTTCTAGTTAATTGGGTGGTTTTCCCGTATTCCTATTTTATTGCAATGATATTGAGGATGATTTCCATCCATGATTCCGTTATGTTCAGGTATCAGGCTGGCCACCCCTTATTTCGGATAGCGGGTTGTCACAGTTACTTTATATAGATTATTGAAAATTTATGTTTTATTTTTTTTAATAGAAAATTTATGTCTTAAATTATTTTCTTTTCTTGTCAAATGATTGCGCGCGCGTGCGCGCACACACACACACACACACACACACACACATATATATATATATATATATATATATATATTACTGGTCTTATGCGGATCAACCCACATTTTAAGAGTGCGGACCGAACATGTGTCACCTTGCGGTGAGCGTAGAAATTATGGGTTAAATTATAGGCATACTCTCTCTCTTTTCTGGGCTCACTGCCAGGTGACGCATGTTCGGTCCGTACTCTTAAAATGCAGACTGGCCGACACAAGTGCAATATATATATATATATATATATATATATATATATATATATATATATATATATATATATATATATATATATATACTCACTACATAATGATTGATTTTGCAGTAAGAATAATGCTCGATTCTAGGGTAATAATTAACTTACATAACAAGGCACACAAATTCACTTTAAGGCACGTAAAAATAAAATTATAACTGTACTTTATTTCAACTTATATTTGGTTGTAGTGCTTTAGGATCTGCGAAAACAAGACTCCAAAAGGTTATTAAAGTGCCAAAATAAAACTACAGATAACAGTACGAAGTTCAAAACAAAATATAGACCCAAAATACCAGCCATTAGATAATTTTAAAAGAGTAACAAAGAAGATGAAGCAGTATCAATAGCCAACAAAGAGCCTTATCTTTTTGTAGTTGGCAGCTTGCCTCAGTTTTTTTATTTTCTATGTCATTTCTAAATTGGGTAGCTTCTCCATCATCTTTTTGTTCTCTTCCAGCATCTCTACCTCGTTGGTTAATCCCATCTCCTAAAATTGCAATTTAAAACAAAATAATTATACTAATAAAAGGGGAGTACAATAATGCTATAATTACACATTACCCCTCTATTTTCCATAAACTATACTTGACCACTCACATGTGTATTGACTTTCTTGTACCTTATGCATACAAGTTTTAGGTCTATTTTTTAAAAAAATGGATGGTTATGCCTAATTGCTACATTTCTCAGGGCGTAAAGTAAAAAAAGACAATAAATTAAAATGACTTACAAAAACATATATTCCGTGCACTTTTATTAGAGAGAAATGAAACGAATGAAAATAATAAAGTATCTAATGACATTTTGAAAGAATCTTAACATGCACGCAAGATAATACCTTTATATTTTCAATGAGAGACTTCATACTCTTGATCTTCCTGTGAGTCCACCTCATAATATTCAGTTTTCTACATCTTTTCTTCAACGCAGTCAATCCCACCTTCAATTCTTTGGCTGCTTCAATTATTGGAACATTAAAATACTTTTGGATCTCATGAAGTTTTAATGGAGCTGTTCTCGATCTTTTGTTTTGTCAACTTAGATTTCCGTTGGTGTTTGAAATCATAAATTTTTTAGGATTCATCATATAAGTTCCTTCATTAGTGCAATAGCCCAAATTTTCAGTATCCATCAAGTGTTCTTGCTTGGTATTAAGAATAAGATCTTGATTAATAGATGAAAATTGTCATCCCACAAGCTACACAAATCACCCATACCGATATTCTCAAAATCAGTGAATTTCGTTTGGGGAATGAAACTGTCTTGATGTGAAAATTGGTATTGATTTTGATTGTTTTGTTGCGAAAATTTGTATTGATCATAATCAACAGGAATTTGATGATTTAGTTGTGAAAGTTTATGTTGATGATTATTTTGTTGTGGAAGTAGGTATTGATCAGAGTTGAAAGGATCATCGAAAGGACTATAATCCAAGTTATTAGTGACTGTTGAGTACTGCTCCAATTTTATGTACAAAAGAAAAAATGTACACAACATATAAGGTTAGTTTGTACAAAATAGAGATAAAACTAACAACCTTAGTAAGTATGAGGTTACCCTTGGGGCATTTCTTCTAAATGTAACCAATCAATGTCATACTGATTGTCCATCCCTGAATAGATAAGTTGGTTATAATCAATTCTTGAAAAAAAAAGTAACTGGATGAAGAAAAGAGGATATGAAACAACATATAATTTTGGATTGGGTTTGTTCTTATGCTGTGCAGTTACAAAATATTATGGCACATTTAATTGTATTTAACATTAAGAAAATGACAACTAAGAGGGTAATTACATCTTGGATGCTAGATATCTAGGGAGAAATTAAAAAGGTCACATAAATAGTATCTTTCACGCACTAGGTCATGCACGTGATAAGTTAATGTATAAGGCATATTTACGAATATTAATTTTAATTAAGGGCATAAAGTAATAAACTCTGAAATTTGAACATGTATAAGAATCACCACAAATTTGTAGTTGAGATCTTAAAATTTATTGTACAATAATGTGAAGTCCACAGTGTCATATTAAGGCACCGTTATATAACAAGGAATTGTCGTATTATAATTTTTGTCATATTAAAAAATATTCCCATCATATTTGTTATAGACATGTCAAAACTTAAAGTTTGATAAGGGATTAAAATATTAGAGAACATTAAATCCAGTACCAAATACACACACGCATACATACGCGTGTGTGTCGCCCCCCCCCCCCCCCCCTCCCACATATATATCTACTCTTAGTGATATTACTCGAACTTTTTTTCAATGAAAATAAGGGGTTTAATTTTTCACTCTCTACACATTATTACGACTCCAATATATAGTAAATGATATGAATGAGAAAAGGGTTCAAATTAAACATCATATAAAAGATAATTTAATACTCGTTTAGATACAAAGTTTTAATGATGAAACTATCAATACGACAGTTAAAATGACCATTACTTGAAAAAGATATTGCATTTAATAAATAAATTTAAAATACTAGGAGTTAAAAGTCATTTTTTTAATATCCAATTTATCATGAAACTAATTCTCACAAAAGAACATTTGGATTGTCAAGTTCAAATTACAAATAATTATTTTGGGCCTCTTTGATATCCAAACCCTATTGCATAAATAAAAAAAATTCAAAATTTTGATTTTGGCTGTATTTTGTTTGATCTTCTAGTCCAAATATAGTTAAATAACATGAGAGATTCGGGCATTTTCAATAGTTCTTATAGGAAACTATATCCCATTTACAACTAATAATTTGTGAACATTTGATCACAATAATCATTATGGATCTTCATGTCGTAAATTAATAAAAATTACGCAATTGTCGATTTACGCACTTTCAATTAAAACTCTAGGTTTGATTGTGATATATTTTCTTTGAAATTTAGGTGCAAATAATTTAAAAACTTAAAATACCAAAATTAGAACATAGAAAAGTACAAGTTCCAAAGTTGAATACTTATTGTGTCAGTCTTAATATTGTATGATTTGGTAACTTCAGGTTGCAACTAAAAATGGCTATACGAGAATTTCCTCCCTCAAAATTTAAATAGTACAATTTGTAAGCATATAAGACCAAACAAAAATATAGTTATTTATAAATTTTGCAGCTTGAAATTTCCATATATCTTAAAACTTGACGAGAAAAAAAACTAGAATAATTTAGAAGGTTATAAGACCAAATTAAAATGCCTTAAAAATACAGCGAGAAGAAAAAATAATATCATAGGATGTAGTTTAATAATTGCTAACTAATCAATAATTCCCATGTTTCTATTGTCCTAATATGAAGTTAAGCTGATTCGTTCATACATACAAATTACAACTAAGAACAAGCATAAAACATTCTTGTGACAACCCGCTCACCAAAATAAGGGGTGGCCAGCCCGATACTCCAATATAACAGGATTCATGGATGGAATCATTCTCAACATCACAACAATACAATAAGTATACGGGATAACCACCCAATATTTCAGAAAGTGGGTTGCCAAAAATTTTGTTTTATATTTTAAAGAAAGCATTTTAAACAACCCAATTTGAAAAGAAAGTGGAAATCCAAAAAAACTTATATTACTACAACAACGACTATACAATAAGGGGACCGAATATGCTGTCAGTCAACAAATACATAACAAATAATACATGCTCATTAAGTTACATATTACATCCATTAGACAGTTACAAAAGTTGGGCCACACGGCCGAATAAAATATTCGATCATAACTAGAGAACAAAAATGAGGGCATCTAGATAAGGAATCCCGTGATATCCGCAAAATGTCATGGATCGTCAAAAGCAATGGAATAGGAAAAGTCAGAACGGGCGCCCTTACGGCGGAGCACCTGAGCGGATATAAATTCATGTACAACAAAGAAAATGAACGGGTCAGGGCCCGGTTTTATATGATCACCAGATGAATACAGGGTATGACAGTTATGAATAGGTACTCATGATGGATAAAGATGAGAATCTATCTACACAGTTTTAAAGAATGAACTAAAGCAGTTTATATGATCATAAATTTAATTCAATTATGTAAGAGAATACAAATGAGTAACATTAACTAAAATCTCCATTATTCTCATTATTACATTTCATCATTTTCGTTCCTTATCTGGAAACATAACTACAATCATATGCTCTTTGTGGCATTCATCTTAATTATATGCTCTTTGTGGCATTTCATTATGCTCTTTGTGGCATTTATAATCCATCAAGTCCCGCTTGATTAAGAATAGTTATAATCATATATATATATATATATATATATATATATATATAACAGAACTAAGATCGTCCGTCCGGGTTTCCCCACTGTGCGCTCCCCTAAATGACCATAATCTTCCAGGGCCTATCAATTACGACACCTGGGCACCTACAGTGCAAGACGTCAGGAAGCGGCCATATGCCTGCGGGCTAGTCATAACCACACCCAGAATTACCTAACCATCGCAGAAACATACAACAAACGCTCATATGTCCTAGGACTATATCCACCCTGCATTCACTAGCCAGGGGGCTTCACCTCGCGCGCGAACTTCCCTTATGATGGCATTTAGAGAGGGTGTGTTTAAAAAAATTATCATCTACATTAATCATGATTAAGTAAATTATCATTTACTCTATTCATTTCAATTCCATTTCCATTTTATCAAATGCATTATAGTTATCCGGAGCTAGACATAGTTCACATCATCATAATAACCTCAATTAATAAATAAACTCCCAATATATTCTTCAAACCTTTTTATGGTTATAATAATCCACAAGGACTATCGTACTTCAATTGAGCCTCTAAAGTCTCCAAACATGAATTTACAATCACCTAGACTCCTACTAATTTAGTAAAGGAAAGAAACGCACTAACCTCAATCTGCATACTCCCGAAATAACTCCCACATAGCCCATTTCTAATGTAGGATAGTCAACTAACTCATCTAGAACTCGAGGACTCTAAGTTTACTTCATTTAAGAAGGTTCCTAGGGCCTAAGTCTAAAACAAAGGGTTGGAATTAAACTAAGAAAAATCACCCAAAAGTGCAGGGTTTTCGAATCGATTAGGCCTGTCCGAATCGATTCGGTCAAAAAAGTGAATCGATTCGGACCATCTGAATCGATTCGGTCAGGAAATCTCGGTTTCTACATAAATGCCGAATTGATTCGGACAGGATGAATCGATTGGGTCCAAACAGACCTGGAAACTGTACCTATGCGAATTGATTCAGCCTAGCCGAATCAATTCGCCCCTGCGAATTGGCCAATTTTGGCTATGGAGTCTTGGACTCCTAAATTCCCCCAACTCAAATCTATCCAAACTAAGCTCATTTATTGTCACCCATACATCATAAATACATCTAACTACTACCATAAACATCAATGATCATCCAAATCAACCTCCAAGGATTTAAAACCCATAAACCCCAATTAAAACCCTAACTTTGGTAAACCATAATTAATACACAACTATCAATACCAAAAATTCATCTTAAATCACATAATAGCAAGTAGAAAACTTGACTTGGTGTAGGAATCTCAGATTTTCTTTTAGTAGCAACAATCTCCAAGCTTGAATCTTCAATTCTCTCTTTCTCTCCAAGGTTTTCTTCTTCTCTCTTTCTCTCTAGGTTAGGATATATACTTAAGATAAATGCAATGACTTAACAAGACATAAATCTTGCCTTTAGTCTAAATTCCCAATTTAAGTGGTTAATACCACATTAAAATGAATCGCAACTACACATTTGAGTCAAAACCAGTCAAAAGTGCCCGGAACATAAAAATGCAATATGGCACTTATTTTGACTATCTCGCACATTTCAAAACTAACTACGCCCACCAAATTATCATTTGGAAATTTTATGACTCATTTCAAGTTCTAGTTTCATTTAAACCATAAATGTCATTTAAATCTTATGACACTATAAAACTCAATAGGGGGATATTTACATACACATACATTAAATATGCAATAATTTAGTAAACATTAACTTTTATCTCATTCAATTAATATTTACTCCATAGTCCAACATTTTATATAATTACTTCACATAGTAAATTAATATAAAATAGGTTCTCAGAAGCGAGGGTTGTTACATACTCCCCCCCCCCCCCCCCACTTATGAGGAAATTTTGCCCCCAAAATTCGAGCGTACCTTGCAAGAAGAGATGCGAATACTTTTCCCGCATATCAGCCTCACGTTCCCATGTTGATTCCTTAGCGTTGTGATGACTCCATTGGACTCGTACAAAGGGCACCACTCGTGACCTTAACCTACGCTCCCCATGCTCTAGAATAGAAACCGGTTGTTCTTCATATGAGATATCAGGTTGCAAATCGATATCCACAAAAGTAATATGCCAAAGGGAACCTTTTCACCTGTTGTACTTCTTCAAAGCGGAAACATGGAACACATCATGGATTTTTAGTAAGGGGTCCGGTAAGGAAATTTTATATGCCACTGGACCTACCTTGGAAATAATGGGAAAAGGTCCAACATAACGCGACGCAACCTTTCCTTTCTTTTCGAATATCTTTATACCTTTCATTGGTGACACCCGCACCAAGACTTGATCCCCAACCTCCATATCAACATGCCTTCTACGCTGATCGACATAGCTCTTTTGTCGATCTTGAGCTATCCGAATGCGATTCAGGATGAGTTCAATCTTGGAAGAAGTATCCTGGATCATTTCAGGTCGAAGGAATTTATTATTTCCACCTCCAACCAACACGTGGGTGACCTACAAGACCGTCCATAAAGTGCTTCATAGGGTGCCATTCCTATAGTAAATTGGTACAAATTATTATAAGCGAATTCGACCAAAGGGAGATATTGTTCACAACCGCCTTTAAAATCAAGCATACACATACAGAGCATATCCTCCAACATTTGGTTTACTCTTTCACTCTGCCCATTTGTTTGAGGATGATAAGAAGTTCTTAACTTCAATTCGGTTCCCATGGCCTCTTGGAAACTTTGCCAAAAGTGGGAAACAAAAATCTTATCTCGATCGAAAACTATATTTAAAGGCACCCCATGGAGTCTAACAATCTCGGCGATGAACAGCTAGGCATAGCGAGTGGTATCAAAATTCGTACGCACGCATAGGAAGTGTGCCAACTTAGTCAAGCGGTCGATAATCACCCATATCGAATCATAACCCCTTTGTGACCTTGGTAAGCCCGTAATAAAATCCATCGATATAGTCTCCCACTTACACACCGGAATCTCCAACGGTTGCAACAAACCTGTCGGTCGCTGATGATCTATCTTGACCAATTGACAAGTAGTGCATTGGGATACGAACTCAGAAATATCCCGCTTCATGCCTGGCCACTAATACTGATGGCTCATGTCTTGATACATCTTGTCCCTACCAGGATGCCCCGAAAATTTTAACCCATGAGAGTCTGCCATCACGGCCTTTAATAAATTCCCTTTATCCGGGACGATGAGTCTCCCGTGAAAACGTAATCCACCCTCTGAACTTATTGAGTAGGATTTCGCTCCCTCAAACAGTAATCGGCGTAAATGGTCCTGACAACCTTGATCCCTTCCTTGGGCTTCTACAACCCTTGCCACAATAGTAGGCGTAACGGTCATCACAGAAATGAACGCCTTAGCAAACGCATCCTCCTGACTGAGCTCTTTCCACTTAGCTTTCCATACCTCCGCTAACTCCCCTTCGGACTTTCTACTCAAAGCATCCGCCACCACGTTCTCCTTACCCGGGTGGTAGTAGATGTCAAATTGGTAGTCCTTCACAAACTCTAACCATCGGCGTTGTCTCATATTTAAATCTTTTTTTGAAAATAAATATTGCAACGATTTATGGTCCGTGAAAAGACTAAATTTCTCCCCTAGGAGATAATGCCTCCAAATCTTCAAGGCAAAGACAACCGCGGCAAGTTCCAAATCGTGTACTCGATAATTCCTCTCGTGAGGCTTTATCATGCGAGAAGCATAAGCAATGGCTCGTCACTCTTATTGGAGTACACCTCCCAAACTTTATAGAGATGCATCGGTAAAGACTAAATATTCCAATCCCGGCTTTGGTAACATAAGGACTGGAGCAGAAGTCAACCTCTCCTTCAGCTCATCAAAAGCAGACTGATAAGAATTATCCCATACAAACCTCACCCCTTTTTCGGGTTAAGTATATCAGAGGACTAGCAATTTTATAGAAACCCTTGATAAACCGATGGTAATAACCCGCCAATCCAAGAAAATTGTGAATCTCGGTCGGTGTCGTGGGATGACCCCACTCCCTCACCGCAACCACCTTACTTGGTCTACCGAAATACCCTGGTATGACACAATATGTCCCAAAAACTTAACTTCCTGTAACCAAAAGCAACACTTCTTGGCGTATAATTAGTGATCCCTCAACCTTTGTAGGACCAACCTCAAATGAGTAGCATGGTCAGATTCTATCTGAGAATACACCATGATGTCATTGATGAATACAATAAAAAATTGGTCCAGGAAGTCCTGAAATACCCTATTCATGAGGTCCATAAACATGGCGGGGGCATTGGTTAGTCTGAAAGGCATAACCAAAAATTCATAGGACCCGTACCCTGTCAGGAAAGCGGTCTTGGATACATCCGGCTCCCGTATCCTCAACTGGTGATACCCCATCCTCAAATAAATCTTTAAGAAGTATGAATCCCCCCTTAGTTGGTTAAACAAATCATCGATACGAGGCAAAGGGTATTTGTTACGAATAGTGACTTTATTCAACTCTCTGTAGTTAACACATAATCGGACAGAACTGTCCCTCTTCTTTACAAACAACACCGGAGCTCCCCACGGCGATGTGCTACGCCGAATAAATCCCTGCTCAAATAACTGCTGAATTTGATCTCTCAACTCCCTCATTTTAATAGGAGCCTACTAAGAGGCAAACCCGGTATTTCTCGAAAAAAATCTTCAAAGTCTCTAACAACCGGAATAGAACATAGGGACACAACTACATCCTGGGAAGTCTCATTCACAATGCGATACAAAAAAGTGCTAGTACCTCCTTCTAAGCGAGGCATAACCACCAAAAACATTTCCTGCCCCATAACGGCAAAGACTATACTCTTCCCATATCAATTAACTATCGCATGATACTTCACTAGCCAATCCATACCCAAAATCACATCATACCCGACCATGTCAAGGATGAGCAAATCGGCCTCATAGCATAAATCACCAAGATTAATTCCTATTTGTTTACAAACGAAGAAAATCAGTGAACCATCACCCATGGAAGACTCAACACTAGTGAAGGTTCTCTATGCAGATTTTATCAACTCTGTAGTTTGAGTAAAACTTCTAGAAATGAATGAATGTGTGGCACCCATATCAAACAGTACTCGACCCATGTGCCCTTGAATGAGAAACTTACCCTCAATCGCTGGCAGCGCCGGAGGGGCCAGAGGAGGCATAGCATCCTAAATATGATAAACCCGTCCATACTGTAGTTGTCCCTACTGAGGAGGAACAATCGGGTTAGGTACCTATGGCAGAAACTGAACATGTGGCTACTGTGGAGCCCTAGGAAGTTGTCCCCCAATCAATAGAGGACACAACCTCTTGTAATGACCCAGCTCTCCGCATTGAAAGCATCGGATTGTCATATTCTCTTGGGTTCACCCTTGATTATTTTGAAACTTCCTGAAACCTAGGCCCTAATGGCCTCTACCTCCATTTCCACCTCTACCTGCTTGTTGCTATTGCGGTCCACCTTGACCCTGCCTATTATTATTTCCACCCGCAATAAACCCACTAAAACATTTCCGTTTAGACAAATCCCCTTATTGGGGGTATCTTTCCTTGTGCTTATTTCCCGAAGATTGGGATAAAGGAGATGCTCCTACTCCGATCCCATTACCTCCAGGTTTTCCTGCTTGCCCCATTACTGTATCCTTCTTGTTATTCTTCATAAATAATCGATGATCTTGGCAATGAAGCAATGCCTCATTCATCACATCCCCAAAGGTTTGCAAAGATGCATTACCCAGCAAATGTTGTCAGATCCTCCAGTTCAAACCTCCCATGAACTTCAAAACTTTCCTCTTTTCCGGAGTTACCTCATCCGATACAAAACTTTCTAATCGGGTGAACTCCTCTTCATATTCTGCAACTGACCTCTCACCTTCTACCACATCCTGAAGCTTCCTTCTCATCTCCCTTTAAACTGTGGGAGGGAAGTACTTTCGGTCAAACAAAGCCCAGAAATCAGTGATAGTCATGGTATCCCTCTGTTCTGGTGTAGTCATTGACTCCCACCAATGTAACGCAGACCCAATAAGCTTGAAAGTAGTAAGGACTTGCTTATTCTCGTCACTACATTCCACCATTCGAAGATGGCGATGCATATCCTTCTTCCACTGATTAGCTCTAATAACATCAGAGCCTCCATCAAATTTCGGGGGATGCCCCTTTAGAAAGAATTCTCTAACAATCTCCCATGGAGAAGGTCCCATAGGAGCTTGTGCATCATGCGCTCATGGCTGAGCTTGTGGCATTTGCTGTACCACTGCAGTCATCGCTGCGTTAACCTCTTGGGCCACGATATTTGATACATCAGCAGCCTTAATTGTTCCTTGTGGCAGTGGTGGAGGGCCATCAGCCCCTTCTACAACTCTATTATGACTCACCGGGCGAACTCTCTTAGGCGGCATCTGAGATGAAGAAACAAATAGAGTTAGAATACTACATAAAATAATCTATCTTACATAAGATCGCAAACATAGGCAATAAATCACTCCTATCATTAAGCTCTACATCAAAGAACGGTACGATAGAATGTGACAAGTCCGCATAGATCCTAAAGACTCTAGAACCTCATGCTCTGATACCATCTGTGATAACCCGCTCACCAAAATAAGGGGTGGCCAGCCCGTTACTCTAATATAACAGGATTTATGGATGGAATCATTCTCAGTATCACAACAATACAATAAGTATACGGGATAACCACCTAATATTTCAGAAAGTGGGTGGCCAAAAAATTTGTTTTATAGTTTAAAGAAAGCATTTTAAACAACCCAATTTGAAAAGAAAGTGGAAATCCAAAAAACTTATATTACTACAACAACGAGTATACAATAAGGGGACCGAATATGCTGTCGGTCAACAGATACATAACAAATAATACATGTTCATTAAGTTACATATTACATCCATTAGACAGTTATAAAAGTTAGACCACACGCCCGAATAAAAGATTTGATCATAACTGGAGAAAAAAAATGAGGGCGTCTAGACAAGGAATCCCGTGATATCGGCAAAATGTCATGACTCATCAAAAGTAATGGAATAGGAAAAGTCAGAACGAGTGACCTTGCGGCGGAGCACCTGAGCGGATACAAATTCATACACAACAAAGAAAATGAATGGTTCAGGGCCCGATTTTATATGATCACCAGATGAATACAGGGTATGACAGTTATGAATAGGTACTCATAATGGATAAAGATGAGAATCTATCTACACAGTTTTAAAGCATGAACTAAAGAAGTTTAGATCATCATAAATTTAATTCAATTATGTAAGAGAATACAAATGAGTAGCATTAACTAAAATCTCCATTATTCTCATTATTACATTTCATCATTTCCGTTCCTTATCAGGAAACATAATTACAATCATATGCTCTTTGTCATAATTACAATCATATGCTCTTTGTGGCATTCATCTCAATTATATGCTCTTTATGGCATTTCATTATGCTCTTTGTGGCATTTATAATCCATTAAGTCCCGCTTGATTAAGAATAGTTATAATCATATATATATATATATATATATAACGATTCTAAGATCGCCCGTCCGGGTTTCCCCACTATGCGCGCCACTAAATGACCATCATCTTCCAGGACCTATCAATTACGACACCTGGGCACCTACAACGCAAGACGTCGGGAAGCGGCCATATGCCTGCGGGCTAGTCATAACTACACCCAGAATTACCTAACCATCGCAAAAACATGCAATAAACACTCATATGGCCTAGGACTATATCCACCCTGCATTCAATAGCCTGGGGGCTTCACCTCGACCACGAACTTCCCTTATGATGGCATTTTGAGAGGGTGTGTTTAAAAAAATTATCATTTACATTAATCATGATTAAGTAAATTATGATTTACTCCATTCATTTCAATTCCATTTCCATTTTATCAAATGCATTATTGTTATCCAGAGCTAGACATAGTTCACATCATCATAATAACCTCAATGAATAAATAAACTCCCAATATATTCTTCAAACCTTTTTAGGGTTATAATAATCCACAAGAACTATCGTACTTCTATTGTGCCTCTAAAGTCTCCAAACATGACTTTACAATCCCTTAGACTCCTACTAATTTAGTAAAGGAAAGAAACGCACTAACCTCAATCTGCATACTCCCAAAATAACTCCCACATAGCCCATTTCTAATGTAGGAAATTCAACTAACTCATCTAGAACTCTAGGACTCTAAGTTTACTTCATTTAAGAAGGTTCCTAGGGCCTAAGTCTAAAAGAAAGGATTGCAATTAAACTAAGAAAAATCACCCAAAAGTGCAGGGTTTCCGAATCAATTCGTCCAGGCCGAATCGATTTGTTCAGAAAAGCGAATCGATTCGGACCATTCGAATCGATTTGGTCAGGAAATTTGGGTTTCTACATAAATGCCGAATTGATTCGGACAGGATGAATCGATTAGGTCCAAAAATACCTGGAAACTGTCCCTATGCGAATCGATTCGCCCCTGCGAATTGGCCGAGTTTGGCTATGGAGTCTTGGACTCCTAAATTCCCCTAACTCAAATCTATCCAAACTAAGCTCATTTATTGTCACCCAGACATCATAAATACATCTAACTACTACCATAATCATCACTGATCATCCAAATCAACCTCCAAGGATTTAAAACCCATAAACCCCAATTAAAACCCTAACTTTGGTAAGCCATAATTAATACACAACTATCAATACCAAACATTCATCTTAAATCACATAATAGAAAGTAGAAAACTTGCCTTGGTGTAGGAATCTCATATTTTCTTGTAGTTGCAACCATCTCCAAGCTTGAATCTTAAATTCTCTCTTTCTCTCCAAGGTTTTCTTCTTATCTCTTTATCTGTAGGTTAGGATATATACTTAAGAGAAATAAAATGACTTAATAAGACATAAATCATGCCTTTAGTCTAAATTCCCAATTTAAGTAGTTAATACCACATTAAAATGACTCACAACTACACATTTGAGTCAAAACCAGTCAAAAGTGCCCGGAACATAAAAAAGGCAATATGGAACTTATTTTGACTATCTCGCACATTTCAAAACTAACTATGCCCTCCAAATTTTCATTTAGAAATTTTACAACTCAATTCAAGTTCCGGTTTCATTTAAACCATAAGTGTTATTTAAATCTTATGACAATATAAAACTCAACAGGGGGATATTTACATACACATACAGTAAATATGCAAAAATTTAGTAAATATTAACTTTTATCTCATTCAATTAATATTTACTCCATAGTCCAACATTTTATATAATTACTTCACATAGTAAATTAATATAAAATAGGTTCTCAGAAGTGAGGGTTGTTACAATTCTAATATGTAGTAACGGACCAAAAGCAAACAATTGATGATTTATAAATCTGAAAGGAACAAAATAAGCCCAAACTATATTGACTTCTAAAAAATTTAAATTCAAATATTTGATGAATAATGAAGATGTAGTCCATGAAAAAGACACGTAGGAAATGTAACAATCATGTACTTACCTGTTTTCTGTGAGGAAAAGTAACAGAACCAAGAAAAATGAAAAAACTGTTGTTACCAGTGATAAGGAGGCAATCCTCTTTCTTTTTATTATATTGAGATCTTGTGTTATAACATGATGATAAAAATAGGGAACATTTTTTTTAGGGAAAGAGCAAACGTTTCATTCAGTTAGTATATACCTACTTCTACCATCTTTATTAAAGTAACCATTCGTCTATACTGGACATCAACTAATATACATATTTTATAACAAAAAACAATTTTTACATGGTTTAAAAAAGGCAGAAGAAGGTTTATGGCTGATGTCACTTGTCACGTCGATTTATACAAACAATATATATATATATATATATATATATATATATATATATATATATATATATATAAACTAAAAATATGTGTTTTTGTTTTTTGAGTGGCCATCCGTATGCACATAAGATCATAAGAAAATGCATTAAATTTTTTATTAGATGATTTTATGGAGTTGCATTTTCATACTGTTATTTGTGATAAATTTGAGAAATTTTCATGTTCAAATATTTATTTATTTTTTGCTAAAATTTGCATGAAATGTTGGTGAACAAATACAAATGAAGATATACAGATACGGTTTTTCAAACAATATAAAATTCAAGAGAAACCATTAGTATCATAAACATTGTATAAACTAGATTTTAATCCCGGGCGATGCCTGAGCATTTTTTAAATCTCGTATAGAAAGAGTAAAAGAAACACGTTATTCAAATATTATAGAAATATGTATCCAAATATTTTTAATGAGCAAAATTTTCTATTAGTTGAAAGTTACATAAAAATTGGAGTTAAATTTACATAAAAAAACTAATTGACTTGAAATCCGATTATATTAAGTAAATAGTAACCAACCTTTTATGATATACCACTATTTT
Source organism: Sambucus nigra (assembly GCA_949130495.1). Taxonomy (NCBI): domain Eukaryota; kingdom Viridiplantae; phylum Streptophyta; class Magnoliopsida; order Dipsacales; family Adoxaceae; genus Sambucus; species Sambucus nigra. The sequence goes on along the minus strand of OX422218.1, from coordinate 176,712,552 downwards.
CATGAGGATCGTGTTAAAAACAAATTTGACACAATCTAATCGAATTGTTCCACGCACAATGCTACAACTTAATGTTGCAAGCTATCCAATGATGAATATTTTATAATTTGTCTATAGTCATAACCAACCTAATTCTTAATGGTGATGAAATGAGATGTATTATAAAGTAATTTCTTTTATCGTTAGATCTTTTAATTCTTATTGCAAAATAAAATAATTAAAATTTCAATTTAGTTGAGTAGCACTGTTTCTTTTATTTAAGAAAAAAATACAAATACATTTTTTATTACAAAGTGATAAAACCTTAAGATCATCTCTAATTTTTTTCATTAAAAAATTCGATAAAAGAAATTCGATATTGATTTTAATCAAATTCAATATTGATATTGATAAAAAAATCAATATTAATGTTGAATTCAATGATTCAATAATTAATAATGACAAGATCAAGCTCAATATCCATTTCTCTCTTTATATCACTTATAGGGGTGACAATTCGGTTCAAAGATTCGTGTTTCAGGTCGACACGACACGATAAGATTTTTTCGGACACGACACGACACGAATTAGTGTTTTTTTAGTTGACACGAACACGAACCGAATAAAAAACAACACGGCACAACACGACTCATAATTCAGATATGAACACGACACGACACGACTTCGTGTCAAAAAACTCGACACGAACACGACATATCGTGTCAATTTCGGATCGTTTCGTGTCATTTTTTTCGCGTCGTTTCTAAAATTGTCACCCTTATCCCTTATATGATATATTTGTACACACGTCTATTACTAATAGTTTAGTCATTACATACCGACGATGATGTATTTTTTATGTGACTAATTTTTCATCTTATATTAAACATTTTATCTCAGAATTCAGTGCATGTGGATGCCCTATCTAACATAGTTTGGCTCCCACTATCTGTATCTGTACTATAATATAAAATGGAATACTATGTTAAATGTTTCGTAACCCATCCATGTGGACACATCGCACAAGTATCTTATTAAACCGCACGCATGTTTAATTGTGAAAATATTGGGTGGTAACTCAGCAGCCATATGTTTGAATATGTGAAAGGCTGTCTTACTTCTCCGTTTTCTACTTAAAAAGAGGAGAGAGATCTCCCCTCTATTCACCCTCATAAAATGTAAAAACCCCTTGATACCCTTCATTTTTATCCCTTCAGATCCCCTCAACATTTACTCCAGCCAACTGTTGGTCTCACATAAGAATCTGATTTGCTGCCATTTATCCCTTCATTTCCCCTCAACATTTACTTCAACCATCTGTTGCAACACGAGGAGATAAATTAACATCAAAGGAAGCTAAAACACCACTAGGTTGCATTTCGACTATTTATTTGAAACTCCATTGTATATTGTGTTTGTATTGTTTATTCTCCCAAAATCCAGGTTCATAACACTCTATTCTTCCCTAATTTGTAGTTTGTATTTTCAATTTAATACATAAATTTTAATTCCAATGAATATTTATCTCATTTCTACTTTCAACCAATGGATGAATATGGAATTATTATTCTTCTACAATAATATTATATTTGAAACAACGTTTTTCACATTATTAGATGTTTCCATTGATGTTTTAGTGTAGCCAAAAATCAGTGTTATTTGTTTATTTTACTCCCAAGTCATTCATGAATATATAATTGTGTGTCAATGGCTTGATAGATATTGGATGAGGATTACACTTGAATATTGAAGAAAATGTAATGATGGGCCATTGGCTTGAAAAAAATTAATGGTTGGGTAATGAGAATTTTTTTGTGGGGCTTTAATTCTTGTTTGTATTGATTTTTTATTTTAGCGAAATAAGGAATGTTAATTCCAATCCAAACATGTACCATTTGTAAGTTCAAGTGTAATGAGATTTATTTTGGGGTTTTGAAATCATTATCATAATTTAACAAATTTTAAGATCCCATATTTGCGCCTGCTATTTTAAAACATTATATATTGATATAATTCTTACATGTATGCTATAGACATACATTAATTTGGTAGATAGAATTTTGTTTGTTGTGTTATGTTAAGTATAATACCATATTTGAAATCTTGCGTTGTGTTTTACTTTTCTTAATTGAAGGTCAATTTGAATGCAATTATAAGCTATTTGTAATTTTAATCTATGGAATGCACATCATGTGTTTGAGTAAATGTTAAATTGTGGTTGGAAATAATTTTATTGATTTTCATGTATGATCATCAAAACTCTTACTCTATTATGGTAGGACAAAGGATTAATGAATATGGAAACTCAAGTCCAATGCACTTGGAAGGCTTTTTTTAATTGAAATCTTATTTGTAAATGTGATGTGCCTTAAATTTTCAACTGAATTGCATTTTTTATATAGAAATCTTATTTGTAATTGTGAATTGTGTGAAAATTTCTAGCATAGATTATAATTAATGTTCTTTTAATTATTAATATTTTATATATTTACCCAATTATGCACGTAATTAAGTGAACCAAGGATTTTTGTCATGTATTCCCAACATGAAAATTTTAAAGATATGTAATATAGTGTTAATTCATATAGGAAATATGTATGAAGTCAATTGATTGTTATATGTAATTGTGAAGGATATTCCTGCAATCTGGGCACGAAGAGTGGTATTTTCTTCGGAGATTGAACGAATTGCCAATTTGTTTATGAGGAAAATTAAATTTAATTGTGTATCACTCTAGACTTAAGTTTTGTTTTAAAAAAATGAACCGATCCCTTAGGATCTGTTTGGATGTTGAGATCGATGTAATATAGTTATCACAATATGCATCTAACAATTGTCTGAGATGTCAATTCTACATAGACAAGAAAATCATGATTTTATATGTACGTTATCTTGACTTAACCTTATTTCAAAGCAACGTCCCCAATAATATAGATTTTTTTATGAAATATAAGTAATTATAGTGATCCTAATAATGCACACGAAGGGAAGATTTGTTGTAGAAAAATCTCGATAACACTAACCAATTCACAACCCAATCCATATACCCAAGATAAAAAAATAAAACCTCAAATTTTGGGTTGGAAACAATTCTACATTTAACAAGATAATACTTATTTATTTTTCTCCATCACCACCCCATAAAAAGTTTCTCACCTGTTTCCCAACTCTATTAGTTACATATAATGTAATTTCAAAAAGGGACATTATATAAATGAGAATCTTAGAAACAACCGAATGAATCGAGATACGTGTCCTCATGCACTAGACAAACACCCATTGTGCCTTTCATCTAACCTGCTAGAAACTTTCTCCAAAACACACTCTCAAAAGGTTTCATACGCTGAACCCTCGGGAATTAGTCTGTAGATAGGCTGGGAATTAATAAATATTCACAAAGCTTAGGTTCATAGCTTGAATCCCTGTAGATGCGTACAACTCCTGCCCCTATGTGGAAACCTCCTGTAAGTTGTCCCGCTCATTTAAATCAATGTGTCTACACATGCCCTACTAAATTGCTTAGGTTTCTAAGCGGCTAGAAACTTATGAGTTAAAAAAATAAAAATATGCATTCCCATTGTTTCAACCCAATACATCACTGCATATGACCGAGGCAAACAAGTATATCACAACCCTTAAGCAAATTGGTAAAGATATATGGAAAAACCTATAAACTTCATTATCTTCTAATCTCCTTTCAATGAAATTGAATACGCGAAACTCATATCATTCCTCGATTCGAACCTGCGATACGCAGGTCATAGTGGATGCATCCCATTCTTGTATTGGCGACAACCCTCTTTAGTTGAAAAAAACAAAAGCAAAATGTAAAACGAATCTCACATAGTCGTAAATTAATTTGAGGAATCATAAATCTTATACAGTAACGAATGGTACTTTAGGAAAATACTATGTCTTCTTTATATTCTTTTAAGAAAAACATATAAAATAGTACTTCTTGAAACCAAAGAGGTTAAATCCATTTTATGGCGCATCACAAATCTGTATAAATATAGAATATTTTAGAATTAAGATACATAATAAATATTACATAGTTAATGTTTTGGGAGTTAACTGAGATTCTTTGATATTGAGTTAATGTTCTTTTGAGTCTTAAGCTTCATCGGTGAGGCGATTTTTTATCTCGATGTTAATTTTTGTGGTATATAATTAAGTTTTATTCACTGTAAGCCTAATAATAACAAATTAAAAAAGTATTAAGATGATTCCCATGTGCGCCATGGTTTGGAAATCTGGGTACATTCCCACTATTTCAACCTAATGCATCCCTGCATTGGACACATGCAAACAGGTATATCATAACCCTTAAACAAATCTAATGGTAAATATCTATGGAACAACCTATAAACTTTGTTATCTTCCAATCTCTTTTCAATCAAATTGAATGTGCAAAACTCAGATCATTCCTTAATTCGAACCTGCAACACGCAGGTCATAGTGGAGTAGTACCATTCTTGTATTAGTGACAACCCTCTTTAGTGGAAAAACAAAAACCCAAAATGTAAAATGAATCTCACATAGTCATAAATTAATTTGAGGAATTATAAATATTACACAGTAATGAATGGTACTTTGGGAAGGATCCCCTAACTGTTGCTCAAAATACTATGTATGCATTCTATTCTTCTAAGAAAAACATATAAAGAAGTAATTCTTAAAACCAAACAGGTTAAAAACATTTTATGAGCCCTCACAAATCTGTATAAATATAACATATTTTAGAATTAAGATGCAGAATAATTATTATACATAATTTGTTATAGGATTTGCACTTTACATAAAGAATTTTTTAATTGATTGATTATTATTCGTTAATTCAAACCGTCAAGCTAAATATATAGACTCGCCCGCACGTGCAACGCTCGTGGGAAAAACTAGTATAGTAAAAAGAAAGAGGATTGCCTCCTTACCACTAGTAATAACAGATTTTCATTTTTCTTGGATCTGTTCCTTTTCCTCACTGAAAAGAGGTAAGTACATGATTATTAGATTTCCTACGTGTCTTTTTCATGGACTACATCTTCATTGTTCATCAAATATCTGAATTTAAAAATTTTAAAAGTCAATATAGTTGGTGCTTATTTTGTTCCTTTCAGATTTGTAAAGCATCAATTGTTTGCTTTTGGACCTTTACTACATATTAGAATGTTTTATGCTTGTTCTTCGTTGTAATTTATATGTATGAATGAATCATCTTAACTTCTTATTAGGTCTATATAAATATGGGAATTATTGATTAGTTAGCAATTATTAAACTACATCCTACGATATTATTTTTTCTTCCTGTTATATTTTTAAGGCATTTGAGTTTGGTCTTATAAGCTTCCAAATTATTATAGTTTGTTTTTTTTTTCTCGTCAAGTTTTAAGCTACAAGGAAATTTCATGCCTCAAAATTTAAAAATAACTATATTTTTGTTTGGTCTTATATGCTTACAAATTTTACTATTTAAATTTTGAGGGCGGAAATTCTCATATAGCCATTTTTAGTTGCAATCTGAAGTTACCAAATCATACAATATTAATACTGACACAATAGGTATTCATCTTTGGAACTTGTACTTTTCTATGTTCTAATTTTGGTATTTTAAGTTTTTAAATTATTTGCACCTAAATTTCAAAGTAAATAAATCACAATCAAACCAAAGTGCATAAATCGACAATTACGTAATTTTTATTAATTTACGACATGAAGATCCATAATGATTATTGCGATCAAATGTTCACAAATTATTAGTTGTAAATGGGATATAGTTTCTTATAAGTACTATTGAAAATGCCCGAATCTCTCATGTTATTTAACTATATTTGGACTAGAAGATCTAACCAAATACACCCAAAATCAAAATTTGATTTTTTATTTATTTACGCAATAGGGTTTGGATATCAAAGAGGGGCAAATTAATTATTTATAATTTGAACTTGACGATCCAAATGTACTTTTGTGGGAATTAGTTTCATAATAATTTGGATATTAAAAAAATTACTTTTAACTCCTAGTATTTTAAATTTCTTTATTAAATGCAGTATCTTTTTCAAGTAATGGTCATTTTAACTATCATATTGATAGTTTCACCATTAAAAATTTTGTATCTTGACAAGTATTAAATTATTTGAACCATTTTCTCATTCCAATCAATTACTATATATTGGAGCCGTAATACTGTGGAAAGAGTGAAAAATGAAACCCCTATTTTTCATTAAAAAAAGTTGGAATAATATCAGTAAGAGTTGATATATATATATATATATATATATATATATATATATATATATATATATATATATATATATATATATATATATATATATATATATATATATATATATATATATATATATATATATGTGTGTGTGTGTGTGTGTGTGTGTGTGTGTGTGTGTGTGTGTGCGTGTATTTATTTGGTACTAGATTTAATGTTCTCTAATATTTTAATCCCTTATCAAACTTTAAGTTTTGACATGTCTGCAACAAGTATGATGGGAATATTTTTTAATATGACAAAAATTATAATACGACAATCCCTTGTTATATAACGGTGCCTTAATATGACACTATGGATTCACATTATTCTACAATAAATTTCAAGACCTCAACTACAAATTTGTGGTGATGCTTATACATGTTCAAATTCCAGAGTTTATTACTATATCCCCTTAATTAAAATTTATATTTCTAAATATGCCTCATACATAAACTTCTAACGTGCATCAACTAGTGCGTGAAAGTTGTTATTTATGAGACCTTTGTAATTTCTCCCTTGATATCTAGCATCCAAGATTTAATTCCCCTCTTAGTTGTCATTTTCTTAATGTTAAATACAATTAAATGTGCCACAATGTTTTGTAACTGCACATCATATTAGAAAACCCAATCCAAACTTATATGTTGTTTCATCCCCTCTTTTCTTCATCCAATTCCTTTTTTTTTCAAGTATTTATCATAACCAACTTATCTGTTCAGGGATGGAGAATCAGTATGACATTGATTGGTTATATTTAGAAGAAAATCCCCAAGGGTAACCTCATACTTACTCAGGTTGTTTAGTTTTGTCTCTATTCTGTACAAACTAACCTTATATGTTGTATACATTTTTTCTTTTGTACAGAAAATTGGAGCAGTACTCAACAATCACTAATAACTTGGATTATAGTCCTTTCGGTGATCCTTTCAACTTTGATCAGTACCTACTTCCACAACAAAATAATCAAATTCTCTTTGATTATGATCAACCTCAACTTTCACAACTAAATCATCAAATTCCCGTTAATTATGATCAATACAAATTTTTGCAACCAAACAATCAAAATCAGTACCAATTTTCACATCAAGACAATTTCATTCCCCCATTGGAATTCACTGATTTTGAGAATATGGGTACGGGTGATTTGTGTAGCTTATGGGATGACAATTTTTCATCTATTAGTCAAGATCTTATTCTTGATACCAAGCAAGAACTCTTGATGGATACTGCAAATTTGGGCTATTTCACTAATGAAGGAACTTATATGATGGATCCTAAAAACATTATGATTTCAAACACCAACGGAAATCTAAGTCGACAAAACAAAAGATCGAGAAAAGCTCCATTGGAACTGCATGAAATCCAAAAGTATTTTAATGTTCCAATTACTGAAGCAACTAAAGAATTGAAGGTGGGATTGACCGCGTTGAAGAAAAGATGTAGAAAACTGAATATTATGAGGTGGCCTCACAGGAAGATAAAGTGTTTGAAGTTTCTCATTGAAAATGTTAGGGTATTATCTTGCGTTCATGTTAAGATTCTTTCGAAATGTCATTAGATACATTATTATTTTTCATTCATTTGACTTCTCTCTATTAAAAGTGCACAGAATATATGTTTTTGGATGCCATTTTAATTTATAGTCTTTTTTTACTTTTCGCCCTGAGAAATGCAGCAATTAGACATAGCCATCCATTTAAAAAAAATAGACCTAAACCTTGTATGCATAAGGTACAAGAAAGTCAATACACTTGTGGGTGGTCAAGTATAATTTATGTAAAATAGAGGGGTAATGTCTAATTATAGCATTATTGTACGACCCGTTTTATTAGTATAATTATTTTGTTTTAAATTGCAATTTTAGGAGATGGGATTAACCAACGAGGTAGAGATGCTGGAAGAGAACAAAATATGATGGAGAAGCTACCCGATTTAGAAATGACAGAGAAAATAAAAAACTGAGGCAAGCTGCCAACTACAAAAACAGAAGGCTCTTTGCTCACTATTGATAGTGCTTCATCTTCTTTGTTACTCTTTTAAAATTCTCTAATGGCTGGTATTTTGGGTTAATATTTTATTTTGAACTTCGTACTGTTATCTCTAGTTTTATTTTGGCACTTTAGGAGTCTTGTTTTCTCAGATATAGTAGTGCCTAAAGCACTATAGCCAAATATAATAAAGTACGATTTTAATTTTATTTTTACATGCCTTAAAGTGAATTTGTGTGCCTTGTTATGGAAGTTAATTATTAACCTTGAATTGAGCTTCATTATTATAACAAAATCAATGTGACAACCCGGTATCGGAAATAAGGGGTGGCCAGCCCGATACTCCAACAATACAGGAATCATGGATGGAAATCATTCTCAGCATCGTAACCGCATAAAGAGCATACGGGATAACCACACAATATTTCAGAAAATGGGTCATCAAAAATTTTGTTTTGTAATTTAAAGAAAGCATTGTCAACAACCCATAATTGAAAAGAAGGTGGAAACCCCAAAAGTATGAATATATATATATCAACAATAACAATATAAGGACCGAATGAAATGTCGGTCAATAAAATCCGTACAATGTACAATAGTTCCATGAGTTACATATTACATCCATTATACAATTAGAATAGTTTTGGGCCACACGCCCGAATAAAGGACCGATCATAACTAGAAGAACCAATGAAGGCGTCTACACAAAATGTCCCATGATATCCGCAAAATGTCACGGCTCCTCAAAAGACACTGGAATAGGGAGGTCATTACGGGAAACCTTGTGGAGGAACACCTGAGAGGTTATAATATATATGCACAACAAGAAGGAAAAATGGGTCAGGGCCCGGTTTTATGTGATCCCCAGATAAATGAATAGTATGACAATAATGAACAGTTAATCATAGATGATAAAGATGATATTCTAGCATGGTAACATCATGAAATAAACTAAGACAATTGAATGATTATAAGGTAAGAATCAAGTATAGACGAGAATAAGAATAATCATTAACCTTTTTCATCTTTCATCCTCTTTATTTTATCTTTTTTCCATTCCTTATCAGGAATACAAATTTTATAATGTGCTCTTTGTGGCACGTATTTCAATTGTATGCTCTTTATGGCATGTGCTATGCTCTTTATGAAATTTATATTCCATCGAGTCCAACTCGATTCTAGAATAGTTATAAGTACATATATATATATATAACGATTCTAAGATCGCTCGTCCGAGTTTTCCCACTGTGCTCGCCCCTAAATTACCATCATCTTCCAGGGCCTATCATAAGACAACCTGGGATCCTATCGAAACGTCGGGAAGCGGCCATATGCCTGTGGGGTAGTCAAGACCACACCCGGAATCTCCTATCCATCGCAGAAAATATCAAACAAGCGCTCATATGGCCTAGGACTATATCCACCCTGCATTAATTAGCTAGGGGGCTTCACCTTACGCACGAACTTCCCTTAAAATGGTATTTAGAGAGGTGTGTTTAAACCATTTTATTGATTTCCATTGCATGATTTAGTAAATTATCATTTACTTTATCCATTTTACATTTTATCAAATGCATTATGGTTATCCGGAACTATACGTGCTTCACATCATCATAATAACCTCGATGAATATTTAAACTCCCAATTCATTCTTCCCAAGTCTCCTTATGGGCTTATGATGGAGCATTATACCTCAAAATTTACTTCTAAGGTCTACAAAACCATCTAGTACACTCCTAGACTCCTACTAAATATAAAAAGGAAGAAATGCCTAAACATCAGTCCACTCACCCCCGAAATAGATACCCAAATCTACCAATTTTCACTTAAGGTAGTAACTAACTCACCTAGAACACTAGGAATCTAAGTTGACTTCATATAAGAAGGTTCTTATGTCCTAAGACTAGAGAAAACGGGTTGAAAATAAAAAAGAAAACAAAATAAAGATGTAGGATTTCCGAATCGATTCGGCTTAGCCGAATCGATTCAGCCAGAAAATATGGGATTCTGCAAAATTGTCGAATCGATTCGGACCAGGACGAATCGATTCGGTCAGGGAAATGGGGTTTCTGCATAACTGTCAAATAGATACGGACTAGGTTGAATCGATTCGGTTCACCTAATCCTGAAAACTATCCCTGGGCGAATCGATTGGGCTAGGCCGAATCGATTCGGTCCTGGGAATTTTTGCCAATTTGTCAATGGAGTCTTAGACTCCAAATTATCCCCAACTCAAATCCATTCAAACCAACTTATTTATTGTCACCAACACACCATAAATACTACTAACTACTACCATAACCATCAATAATCATTCAAAGCATTCTTTAATGATTCAAGACCGACAAATACAGAAAAACCCTAAACTAGTTAAACCATGATCAATACACCATTATCACAACTAATCATTTATCTTAAACCACATATAGCAAGTAGGAAACTTGCCTCAATCTAGCAAATGCAGATTTTCCTTGTGTTGTAGCAAGAAGCCTTCCTCAATCTTCAATCTCTTCTCTTTTCTCTACTCTTACTCTTCCTCTCTCTATTTATCTCTAGGTTTAGAAACAATTAGGGGAAAATGGAAGACTTAATTAAGACATTAATCGTGCCTTTAGTTCACAATTCACAACTTAAGTGGTAAATACCACATTAAATGGTTCGCAACTACACATATATTTTAGAACCGGTTAAAAGTGCCCATTACCTCAAAATACAATATGGTACATATTTTGACTATCTCACATGTTCCGGAACCAACTATGACCTCCAAATTATCATTTGGATATTTTGTATCCCCTTTTAAGTTCCGAATCCATTTTAAATCATGGGGTCATTTTAAATTCTATGACACTATAAAGCTCATCATAAGAATATTTACATGCTCATATAGTAAATATACAATAAGTTAGTAAATATTAACTTTTCTTCATTAAATTAATACTTACTCCACATCCCGACAATTTTTATATCTAATTACCATACCTAGTAAATAATTATAAAATATGTTCTCATCAGTGAGGGTTATTACATACTCCCCCCCTTAGGAGGGAATTTTTCCACCAAAATTCAAACGTACCTTGTAAGAAGAGATGAGAATACTTCTCCCGCATGTCATCCTCACGTTCCCACATCGATTCTTTAGCATTGTGATGACTCCATTAGACTCTCAGGAATGGAACCACACGAGACCTCAACTTGCTCTCCCCATGCTCAAGAATAGCAACCGATTGTTCTTCATATGAAACGTCGGGTTGCAAGTTAATATCCTCAAAAGGGATATGCCAAAGGGCACCTTCGCATCTCTTATACTTCTTCAAATAGGAGACATGGAAGACATCATGAATTTGCTGCAAAGGTTCCGGTAAGGCAAGTTGATATGCCCCTGGGCCGACTTTCGCAATAACTGGAAAAGGTCAAATAAAATGTGGCGCAAGCTTTCCTTTCTTCCCAAAACGCTTAATACCCTTCATTGGTGACACTCGCACCAAGACTTGGTCCCCAATCTCCAATTCCATGTGTATTCTACCTGCATCTACATAGCTCTTTTGACAGTCTTGGACTATCCGAATGCGATTTCGAATGAGTTCAATTTTTGAAGAAGTGTCTTGGATCATTTCAGGCCCAAGAAATTTATTATCGCCCACCTCCAACCAACAAGCGGGTGACCTACATGGCCGGCCATAAAGAGCTTCGTAGGGCGCCATTCCAATAGTAAATTGGTATGAGTTGTTATAAGCAAACTCAACCAATGGGAGGTATTGTTCCCAACCACCCTTGAAATCAAGCATGCACATACGGAGCATATCCTCCAACATTTGGTTTACTCTTTCAGTCTGACCATCTGTTTAAGGATGATAAGAAGTGCGCAACTTCAATTCGGTTCCCATGGCCTCTTGGAAGCTTCGCCAAAAGTGGGAAGAAAAGATCTTGTCTCGGTCGAAAATGATGTTTAAAGGTACCCCATGAAGTCTAACGACCTCCTCGATGAAAAATTGGGCATAGCGAGCAGTATCAAAATCCGTACGCACGGGCAAGAAGTGTGCCGACTTAGTCAAGTGGTCGACAATCACCCAAATCGAATCATTACCCCTCTGTGATCTTGGTAAGACCTTAATAAAGTCCATAGATATGCTTTCCTATTTCCACATGGGAATCTCCAACGGTTGCAACAAACATGTCGGTCGCTGGTGGTCGATCTTAACCAACTCACAAGTAATTCATTGGGATACAAACTCTGAAATATCCCGCTTCATGTCGGGTGACACGGCTCAGAATGTGTCTTGAAAGTGTGTACTCTCTAGGCTCAAGTGTAAGCATGTCGCTCAAGTAATAATCCGACAAGTCGGGTATCGATCCTCAGGGAAAAAGGACAACGGAGTTGTGAGGATGGAATCAGACGGAGGAATCCTAACGATGACTCTAAAAAACAAAAGAAAAAGATTTGGTTTTGGTTTTTGGAATTGATTAACTAAATGCAACTATGAAATTAGGATGAACTATACAACTAACTAAAGTATCTAAATGAGGAATGAGGAATTAAATTGAAACTTTTTGAACCAAAATGATAAGAAAACAGGATGGGAATACAATCCCCCAACCCTAGTGTAGTGCAGTGACAACGTCAATCATAAATTTATCCGATTAATCCAACCCGGAATTTAGTACTCCCAAGCATTATGTATACGACGTTCAAGCCCGCGTCATACTTCATCTGAGGATGAGTAAATCGATATCGCGATAATTGCACTCAAATTGTACTCTATATCATCACGAGTACCCAAGGGCAAACGAGATATAAAGATCCACAATCATTATGTAATTACGCAATACGATCAAAATTAATCGTTAAATTCATCGGATTAACGTTATACACATACACTAACACATCAGGTTGGGTTCATGCATCCCAACCTTTAAAACCTAGCCGGACATGTTAACTGGACTAATGCATGAAATGGTAACGTTGCATGTGCACGAAATCATGATGAAACTATCTAGAAGCATGTAAATACGTATTATGAATGTGAAAACAAGTTGAATTGACTACGAAAACTAAGCATGTAAGAACAATGACAAGGATCTTGAATCTTTAATTAAAACCTGAAAAACAAACCCTTAACAATTGAATCTTGAAGCAAATAATTCCTTTGATGTTCCTAGATGTTTCTCCTTCTTCTTCTCTATCAAAAACTGAGTAAAACTACTCCTAATGGTTGCTCCTAAGTTGTTACCTACGTTCCCTACAATTTTTGAGAAGTTAAACCTAATAGGAGACTTGGGAACCAATCAGCATAAAAGGCAAAATTCGCGTATCAGGTTCCCCGACCCAGTTCGGGTGTACCTGCGAACCGGTTCACCCCCCCAAACCGGTTCGGCCTGGGGTTCGCGAATGTGTGCTGGCCTGGAGTTCAACACTTAGGATTTATCTTCTTTTCTCTTCTTTTCTTGGATTTTTCTTCAACTTCAACTGAGCATAACTTTTCAACCGTAGCTCGGATTTGGGTGTCGTTTCTTCCAGTGTCCTCGTTGTTCCGAGCTCTTCAACTTTCCAGTTGACTTCTCCTTCCGGATCTGGCTGAAAAATTACCAATTTTCCCTTGAAATTGCCTTCTTAGCTTTTCTAGCATTGTCTTGCTTCCTCCTTTGCACTGCTTGCATAATTTACCTGTAAAACCAATAAGAGAAGCACGAAAACCAAAATACTCATCACGAAGGTTAGTAGCATAAATGTGAGTCAAATCCATATATGTTACATCACTCGGGTTCACAAATGTACCGAAATTAGGGGAATAAATGTACAATATTTATGCCCAATCAAACCCCCCTAACTTAGAACTTTGCGCGTTCCGAGCAATGTAAAAGAATGAGAGTATGAGTTAAGGATCCATCAAAGACTTTATTGAGATAGAGCACCTCTTTCGCGGGAAAGCGATTGCATTTAGCGCATGCAACAATCCTTTAAACCTCTAGGTTACCCTAGTAGGACGAGTTGTGTCTCGTGAAGGTTTGCAGTGAATATACCCACAAAATTTGACTCAAAGAAAATTCAAAATATGCAAAAATTGAGCAATTCAAACTTTTCCAAAAAATAATCATCATTAAGTCATATTTACGAGTCTCAAACCATAGTGTGTGCGCGAAGCCGGAAATGTAACCGCCAATTTTAACTGATTGATCATTATGTTACTTATCCGAAAATTCGTTTTGATTTCAATTTCTCACAGAACACTCTCACAAACGAATCTCTCGGATTATGGCATTTCTCTCAGCATGCGTGATATAAAGAGTAAATGTAATTGAAGCAATTTCACGCACGCAATTAGAAAGACGGAAATTTTATGGCGAAAGGATCTCTTCAACGGATTACGGTTTTAAAAAAGGGAACATTGCCTTTATTTCGCGCACTTAGCCTCTTATATTATCTTTTGGTGTCTTCACTCTCCACGCGGTAATCAATTTTCGCAATTTGGACTCGGTTAGGACTTTTTCGGGTTAAAGGGTGTCTTGGGTGAAATGAAGGAGGAATGGGAGGTTGGAATTGGAAAAGTCATTAATGATGTCCATTTGTGCATTTTTCGGGCTATTGCTCATTTCTTTTTTTCTTTTTTTTTTATTATTTTTTTTTTATTTTTGTTGAGCATTCTTCTATTTTTTTTCCTTGCCCCTTTTTGTTGCACTTTTCGGACTTAAATTATGACTTTTTTTATTTTTCACAATTCCGGCTATTTTGGGTTTTTCGGGTTGTCAAACGAAAGGGAAAATTATTCGGCTCAATTTGGGTTGCAAAATGGTAATTTTTCGCTACTTTTTCTGGCCAATATTTTTGGGTTGACAAACGATGGCCTACTTCATTGTCCAAAATGCCAATTGCGTTACCATATGCGTTTCGAGGTGAATTTAAGTTTAGAGACTAATTTGGCACGTTTTTCAAGGCAATATTGCACACATTTTTCAAAACCGATCAAAATGAAAGGATTGAGGTCCTTGACAACTTATTAAGCGCTAAAAAGAACTTTGAGTTAACAATTAACTCGGATTGATTTTAAAACTCGCAAAACGGGATAGGCTCGAATCTCTCCGGGTTTGTTAATCTCCACATTTATTTGTTAAGTCGTCAATTTTCACACAATTTCCATCTTTGGTCAATTTCGGCTTTGTGTATGTTGGATATTTACAATTTGAGACTCCAATTCGACTTTTAATGATATTTTTGAAAATTTTGAATTCCAATTTTTATTTATTTTGAACAAAAATATTTTTGGGTTTTTCAAAATTTTATGATTTTTTTTTTTGGAAATTTTTGGGCATTTTTGAAAATTTGTGAAGTTTTAGAAATACGCACTTGTGCCCCCCCTAACTTAGACTTTTGCATTGTCCTCAAGCAAAAAGGACTAAAATCTAATTCAAAGCGAATAATAAGTGCGGAAAAAGAAAACAAACAAATATGAAAAAATGCAAGCTTGTATTATAACAATGAGAAGCCTGTGTTACATGAGAAATGGGGAAACAACTGTGAACAATGTGAAAGTCCTACCACCACTAACAATTATACCAAAATATAAAAACAATCATAGTTCAAGGTGGAGGTGGGTGGGAGGTGGAGGGTGCATTCGAATCATATGGGTCATAATAGAAGGGGGTGGAGGACTGCCGAAGTTGATTTGGTGAAGGTGGACTTGGAGTTTGTACATCATCCGGGTGTCCCTTCGGTAGGCCGCTTGGTCTTGATTGTATTGGTTGATGAACCCGTCGAGACGGGACTCAACCGCCGAAAGGCGACTATCTAAGTTTGCCCCAGGGGGCTCGAAATCGGAGTCCTCCTCATCATCCTCAAATTCTTCCTCGTCGACGTCCATCATCGGGTCGTCATGAGCTTCCTCGGGCGCTTCCCCTTCAAGAATGGGACGGTCAGGGTGAGCTACGTGCATTTGGCGTTCGCTTCGAGTGGTGGTCATGCCGCCAATGGGGCGAGGAAGGCGAATTTGTTGCCCGAGATCATCCACTCCAGCTTCCATCAAAAGCTCCGTGATGAAACGGGCGTAAGGTAGTGCGGTTTTGCCATATTCATCATAGGCGGCATTGAGGATATCCGCGTAGAAGAGCTGGGCAAGGTTGATGGTGCTCTCGGGGTCCAAAAATTAATCGAGGAAATTTGCGTGACGTAAATGTACCACCGAGTCATTGGTGGTTTGGTGGATGAAACCACAAGCAATGAGGTGCGTGAAGCGCACCGTGGCGGCCAAACCACCAATAGGAAAGGATTCGCGCGCCCATTCGACCCCGGGTGCCTTGCGGGCAATGCATTCTTCTTTTGTGTGGGGGGCACCATTGTTCGGGTATTGGAATAGCACGGGGAGGATCACCCCTTTGGCACGCATTTTGCGTGCGATGATGGCCGTCGAGAAGGGAATAGTGATACCGTCAAGGTATGCCTCGTGAAGCGTGGAGGATTTGTGAACCAAGGTTGCATAAAATTGGCGAATGGCGGCATCAAACACGTTATTGCTCGTAGGGGCGACGAAAGAGCACTACCCACGGCGAGAAAATAGGGCGGTGACATCTCCCGGAAGGTGGTCCCAATCCAAGAAACGTTCAATGTGAATGGGGCGCGTAGCCGAGAAGTATTGCTCGGCCCAATGACGTTTTTGGACACATCGAAAGACCCCCTTGCCCGGGTCATCAAGGATGGTGGTATCGTCATATTTCTTTAGGCGGAGGTTGGGGTGGCGTTGGCGCGGCATATTGACGAAAAGAGGGAGAGAGATGGAGAAAATATGGGAGAGAATAAGGGAGAGAAAAGAGTGAGGGAAATTGTTTTGGTGTGAGAAATGGAGGAGGGGTGGTGGGGTATTTATAGGTGTGAAGGGGTGGGGGTTTTTTTTGTGGGAAATATGAAAGGGTGGGAAAGAGAGGAGGGAAGGGTTAAATTGGGTTGAATTTGGGAAGGAGGGAAGGATTCGGAGGGAAGAAAAATGAAGGGGAAAGAGGGGGAAAGAATGGAGGGAAGAGGATGAATTTGGAAAAGAAGGGGGGGAGAATCTGTCAGGTACCCCGAACCGGTTCAGGTTGGGGTTCGGGGTAGCAAGCTGGTCCGAACGCTGGAATTCACTCTTTTCTCCATTTCAAAGTGCTCTCTCATCCTCTAACTTGTGCATAAGGCTCCTAAAAACCTTCTAGACCCTAGGGTTCCCTAAAAATTCCTCGAATTCAACATCGTGATACGTCCTAGCTCCCTCAAAATGCATGCTAACCGATCTCTTTTGTAAATCAGGCTCCTTACTCCTAACTAACCTATTCACAAACTACTCCTATACACACAATTTCACCCCATACGCATCGGGGGTGCGACGACCTCACTTTCTCAGCTCAATTGATCCCGTAAACGGGATCCGACAACCAAATGGTGTCGACTTCTTCTGCACACGCCTAAAGATATGGCTTTAGGCGTTGTCCATTTACTTTTAACGTGTTTTCCCCTTTTAAATCGTCTAGCTCAACAGCTCCATGGGGAAAAACGTTCTTAACGATGAACGGGCCGGACCATCGTGACCGCAACTTGCCTGGAAAGAGGTGAAGCCTAGAGTTGTAGAGAAGAACTTTTTGCCCGGGATGAAACTCTTTTCTTCGAATGATGCTATCATGAGCAAGTTTCATCCTCTCTTTTGAAATTTTGGCGTTCTCATACGCATCATTGCGTAGTTCTTCTAGCTCATTCAATTGAAGCTTACGGGCTTCACCGGCTTTGTCCAATGCATAATTCAATTGCTTAATTGCCCAATACGCTTTGTGTTCGAGCTCAACAGGAAGGTGGCAAGGTTTTCCATACACAAAATGGAAAGGAGACATGCCAAGTTGATTCTTAAATGCGGTACGATAGGCCCATAGTGCATCGGTCAATCTAAGGGACCAATCTTTCCGAGTAGGATTGACGGTCTTTTCAAGAATGTTCTTGATCTCCCAATTCGCTAGCTCGGCCTGCCCATTCGTCTGTGGGTGATATGTCGTCCCAACCTTGTAGACGACGCCATACTTTCTCATGAGCTTCTCGAATGGCCTATTGCAAAAGTGCGTGCCATTATCGCTAATTATCGCTTTCGGTGCACCGAAGCGAGAAAGTATGTGTTCCTGTAGGAACTTTATCACCACCTTTTTGTCATTAGTCTTAGTAGCTATAGCTTCCACCCATTTAGAAACGTAGTCTACCGCAACTAGGATGTATAGGAAACCAAAGGACGGGGGGAAGGGACCCATGAAGTCAATACCCCAACAATCAAATATCTCAATGATGAGTATGGGGGTAAGGGGCATCATGTCCCGTCGAGAAATGGCTCCCATTCGTTGGCACCTATTGCATGACTTACAAGCGTCATTTGCATCCCGGAAGATTGTGGGCCAATAGAGGCCGCATTGCAGAATTTTAGCGGCCGTCTTTTTCGTCGAGAAATGGCCTCCACATGCTTCTGAATGACAAAACTGGATGACTTTCGGGATCTCGTCATCCGGTACACATCGTCGGATGATTTGGTCGGCGCAATATTTAAAGAGGAAAGGATCATCATAAAAGAACATGCGTGACTAATTAAGAAACCTCTTCTTATCGTGCGGTGTCCAATCAGGAGGGACGGCTCCCGTGACAAGATAGTTCACTATGTACGCAAACCAGGGATACGAAGAAGTAGCAAATAGTTGCTCATCCGAAAAATGCTCGTCTATGGGTATGGGATCACTAGGTACGTCGGACGAAAGCTGAGATAAATGGTCGGTAACGACGTTTTCTACTCCTTTCTTATCCTTGATGGAGAGATTGAACTCTTATAGGAGTACGATCCACCTTATGAGGCGCGGCTTGGCATCTTTCTTCGCAAGTAAATACTTTAAAGCCGCGTGGTCGGTGAAAATAGTAATGGGAGAACCAATGAGATAGGAACGAAACTTATCGAGGGCAAACACTACCGCTAGAAACTCCTTTTCCGTGGTAGAGTAATTGAGTTGAGGTCCGGTAAGAGTCCGGCTAGCGTAGTAGATGACATGAGCTTGCTTATCTTTATGTTGGCCCAAAACGCCCCCAATCGCGTAATCGCTTGCGTCACACATAAGTTTGAATGGTAAGGACCAATTCGGAACTTGCATGATGGTAGCGGACACGAGCATATTTTTCAACTTATCAAAGGAGCTTTGGCATGCCTCTGTCCACTCAAATGGGTTGTCCTTCATAAGTAGGTTGCTTAAGGGCCTAGCGATGGTGCTAAAGTCCTTAATGAACCTTTGATAAAACCCCGCGTGGCCCAAGAAAGAGCGCACGTCTTTCAGTGATTTCGGTGGGGGAAGATCAGCTATGACATCTATCTTAGCCCTATCAACCTCTATTCCGTTGGATGAAACAATGTGGCCAAGAACTATTCCCTCGGTGACCATGAAATGGCACTTCTCCCAATTCAGCACTAAGTTTTTGACCACACATCGGGTAAGTACTTTCTCCAACTTGTCCAAACAATGATCAAAAGAGGTACCAAAAATGCTAAAATCGTCCATGAACACTTCGAGTCCTCTCTCGATCATGTCGCTAAATAAGCTCAACATGCACCTTTGAAAAGTCGCGGGTGCATTACACAAGCCAAATGGCATACGTTTGTAGGCAAACGTACCAAAAGGGCAAGTGAAGGTCGTCTTCTCTTGGTCAAGTACATCTACCTCAATTTGGTTATATCCAGAATAACCATCAAGGAAGCAATAATAAGGGTGGCCTGCAACTCTCTCAAGCATTTGATCAATGAATTGTAAGGGGAAATGGTCTTTCGTAGTTACCGCATTGAGTTTCCGATAATCAATGAAAACGCGCCAACCGGTGGTGGTGCGTTGGGGAATAAGCTCTCCCTTAGCATTCTCGATCACAGTCATACCCGACTTCTTCGGGACGTCTTGAATAGGGCTCACCCATTTGCTATCCGAAATTGGGTAGATAATCACGGCATCCAATAATTTGATGATCTCGGTTCTCATAACTTCTTTCATGTTGGGGTTCAGTCTTCTTTGCATTTCTCTAGAGGGCTTGACATCCTCTTCGAGATGAATCTTATTAGTGAAAATCAGAGGACTAATCCCCTTCAAATCAGTGATACACCAACCAAAAGCACTTCGGTGCTTCCTCAGAATTCTCAACAATTTACCCTCCTTCCCTTCATCTAGGCTAGAGGAGATAACAACAAGAAATGTCTCATCCTCTCCTAGGTATGCATATTTGATATGGGAGGGAAGTTTCTTTAATTCGAGGGTTGAAAATTTTTCACTGGAGGGAGTCATGTGTGTATCCCTCGGAGGTAATTCCTCGAATCTAGAAACCCAATTAACCTCTCTCACGTCCTCGTCTGACGTACTCTCATCGAGTAATTCTCTCACCCTTCCAACCTCCCTCTTGAAGTGAGTATACGTCCCCTCACACTCATAGCTTGTCGCTAAACAGGACTCTAAAGCGTCACCACAGAAATTTTCCTCAAAGGACTCTTCTACTACCTCATCTATTAGGCTCACCGCGTGAAGATCATCTTCCTCCCCTGCATTTTGGGCTATGTGGAAGATGTTGGTATCCAAGGTCATGTTCCCAAAAGTGAGTTGCATTCACCCATTTCTTGTATTGATGATTACATTAGCCGTAGCCAAGAAAGGGCGCCCAAGGATGATGGGAACATGATTGCTCGAGTTGAAGGAGGGCTCCGTGTCCTAAATGACAAAATCTACCGGGAAGTAAAAAGTGTCAACTTGGACGATCACGTCCTCGACTATGCCTCGTGGGATCTTCACTGATCGATCCGCTAATTGGAGAGTGACCTTTGTGGCCTTGAGGTCGCCCAAATCAAGTTGCCTATAAATGGAGTAAGGGAGTATGTTTACACTTGCTCCCAAGTCAAGTAAGGCTTTCTCAATTCGATTTTCTCCAATGATGCAGGATATAGTGGGTGCACCGGGATCTTTGAATTTTGGCGGGAGATCATTTAGTAGAATGGAGCTCACGTTCTGGGCTAGAAATACATTCTTTTTTACCTTCATTTTCCTTTTTACTGTCAACAAATCTTTGATAACTTTGCCATAAGCTGGAATTTGTTTGATGGCATCAAGAAAGGGTAAATTCAGCTTTACTTGCTTAAGTACTTCTAGCACTTCATCACGCGGATTCCCTTTTTGAGCGGGAATCAACCTTAGAGGAAATGGTGCTACGGAGGGTGGTTTCACTACCACCTCAGGCTCACTAGTGTCTTCCTTGTCACTCTCATTCAAGGGGACATCTTCGGCCTCTTTCGTGTCGGGCGAAATCTCCTTGTCTTTTGTTGTGTCGTGTGGAGGAGGTGATAAATCAACTACTCTTCCACTACGAAGAGTGGTCACTGCTTTACATTGCTCCTGATGTTCGGTGGATGTGGATCTAACACTAGTTTGACCTTGGGGAGGTCGTTGGCCTTGGGCAGGAAACTTGCCCTTCTCTTGAACACTCAATGAGGATTATATCTTTGACAGATTTGCATTTATGTCGCCGATCAGACGATCATATTTGGCATTGGTTGCAGTCTGTCTTGTAATGAATTGATTTATGGTATCCTCGAGAGTTCTCCGCTGTGGCGGGATATAATTTCCATGAGATGGTGGTGCTTGCACATGCCCTTGCATGTGTGGAGCTTGTTGAAATTATTGTGGTGGAGGAGGGGCAACATACGAAGGAGGGTTCATTGCGGAATGTTGTTGCCCGTAGCTACAACCGGGATGGTTTTTCCACGAAGGGTTGTATGAATTCCCGTGCAGGGCACCGAAATTACCCTTAAAACCTCCTATACCACTAACTTGCTCCTGCAACATTACTTTGTAGGCGGGTATCGTCGGGCATTCCTCAGTTGAATGTCCCGCCTCACAAATCGCACACACCTTCACGACAGGGTTCGAAATGGGTCCAGCTAGTCCTTTTCCATATAACTCGCATAGGTCTCGCAATCCTTTCTCAATGGTGTCCAATCGACAATCCATGATAGAATTCTTATCTACGTGGAATAGGCCGGATGCCGATGGAGCAGTGGTGGGTTGTCAATTTCAATTTTGAGCGTTCGGGTCAGAGGTATCGCACGACTAGGTAGTCTCGATGACATACCTCATCTGAAGATCAGCATCGTGGGCATCGAGATCGACAAACGGACCGCTTCCCATAGTTTCAACAAGTTGTTTAGAGTTAAGGTTTAACCCATTATAGATAAAGGAGATGATTTGCGATGGATCAAATCCATGATGGGGGCATGAAGCCACTAACTCGTTGAAACGTTCATAACATCGATGGAATGGCTCATTTTCATGTTGCCCAAATGCTTGAATTTGAGCCTTGATAGAGATTGTTCGATGTGTTGTGAAGAATTTCTTGAGAAATTTGGACTGTAGCTCATTCCAAGATGGAATCGAGCTTGGAGGTAAAGACCAGAACCAGGCTTTAGCTTTATCTTTAAGCGAGAAGGGGAAGAGTTTGAGACGGATTACCTCTTGTGTGCAAGTTTGATCATTGAGAGTATCACACACGTCCTCAAATTCCCTTATATGGAGGTATGGCTTTTCAGAATCCATACCGTGGTAATGTGGTAGCGTCTGGATCATTCCATTTTTGAAACGGAACTGCCCGGCATTATACGGGAGTATAATGCATCCCGGAGTGATAGTGTGCTCAGGATATAAGAATTCTCTCAACGGGCGGTACGGAAGCTCGTCCTCACCGGTGGGTGAATTACTATGTTGCGACATCTCTCTCTCACTTGACGACTCGAAACTCTCACTAGGTGTTCTCGAAGTGTGTCCTACGAATGAGCATGGAGTGTTACTGGAGAGTGAGTGCGACGGTGTGGGCGGTGGTATCCAAAACTGTGGGGCGTTTGGAGTGTGGGGACTATTAGGGTTATACTAAACAAGTGGATTTTCGTGAATGCTGGTTGGAGTATTATGGGGTGTGGGAGTGGTTTCAGAATTTTGCATTAAAGCTTAGGAGAGGTGATGATTATGAATTTTTTTTTTTTTAGTCAAAGCTTTGGATTAACTCAATCTAATCCTAAGTCTACCTAAATCCCCGGCAACGACGCCAAAAACTTGACACGACTCAGAATGTGTCTCGAAAGTGTGTACTCTCTAGGCTCAAGTGTAAGCCTGTCGCTCAAGTAATAATCCGACAAGTCGGGTATCGATCCTCAGGGAAAAAGAACAACGGAGTTGTGATGATGGAATCAGACGGAGGAATCCTAACGATGACTCTAAAAAAAAAGAAGGAAAAGATTTGGTTTTGGTTTTTGGGATTGATTAACTAAATGCAATTATGAAATTAGGATGAACTATGGAACTAACTAAATTATCTAAATGAGGAATGAGGAATTAAATTGAAACTTTTTGAACCTAAATGATAAGAAAACAGGATGGGAATACAATCCCCCAACCCTAGTGTAGTGCAGTGACAACGTCAATCATAAATTTATCCGATTAATCCAACCCAGAATTTAGTACTCCCAAGCATTATGTATACGAGGTTCAAGCCCGCGTCATACTTAATCTGAGGATGAGTAAATCGATATCACGATAATTGCACTCAAATTGTACTCTATATCATCACGAGTACCCAAGGGCAAACGAGATATAAAGATCCACAATCATTATGTAATTACGCAATACGATCAAAATTAATCGTTAAATTCATCGAATTAACGTTATACACATACACTAACACATCAGGTTGGGTTCATGCATCCCAACCTTTAAAACCTAGCCGGACATGTTAACTGGACTAATGCATGAAATGGTAACGTTGCATGTGCATGAAATCATGATGAAACTCGCTAGAAGCATGTAAATATGTCTTATGAATGCGAAAACAAGTTGAATTGACTACGAAAACTAAGCATGCAAGAACAATGACAAGAATCTTGAATCTTTAATTAAAACCTGAAAAACAAACCCTTAGCAATTGAATCTTGAAGCAAATAATTCCTTTGATGTTCCTAGATGTTTCTCCTTCTTCTTCTCTATCAAAAACTGAGTAAAACTACTCCTAATGGCTGCTCCTAAGTTGTTACCTACGTTCCCTACAATTTTTGAGAAGTTAAAACCTAATAGGAGACTTGGGAACCAATCAGCATAAAAGGAAAAATTCGCGTATCAGGTACCCCAAACCGGTTCGGGTGTACCTGCGAACCGGTTCGCCCCCCCAAACCGGTTCGGCCTGGGGTTCGCGAATGTGTGCTGGCCTGGAGTTCAACACTTAGGATTTTTCTGCTTTTCTCTTCTTTTCTTGGATTTTTCTTTAACTTCAACTGAGCATAACTTTTCAACCGTAGCTCGGATTTGGGTGCCGTTTCTTCCAGTTTCCTCGTTGGTTCGAGCTCTTCAACTTTCCAGTTGACTTCTCCTTCCGGATATGGCTGAAAAATTACCAATTTGCTCTTGAACTTGCCTTCTTAGCTTTTCTAGCATTGTCTTGCTTCCTCCTTTTCACTGCTTGCATAATTTACCTGTAAAACCAATAAGAGAAGCACGAAACAAGAAATACTCGCCACGAAGGTTAGTAGCATAAATGTGAGTCAAATCCATATATGTTACATCACTCGGGTTCACAAATGTACCAAAATTAGGGGAATAAATGTACAATATTTATGCCCAATCACCGGGCCACCAATACTGACAGCGCATGTCTTGATACATCTTATCCCCACCAGGATGTACCGTAAACTTCGACCCGTGAGATTCTTCCATCACCCCCATCTCAAATCATGTTCTTACGGAACAATAAGTCTTCCATGGAACCGTAGTCCACCCTCAGAACTAATCGAGTAAGACGTCGCTCCCTTAGAGAATAATCGGTGTATATGGTCTTGAAAACCCTTATCTCTTCCCTGGGCTTCTATAATTATTACCACAATTGTAGGGGTAACGGTCATTATCGACATGAATGCTCTCGCCACCGCATCTTCCTGACAGAGCTATTTCCACTTACCTTTCCATACATCGGCTAATTCTCCCTCGGGCTTCCTACTCAAGGCATCCGTTACTACGTTCGCCTTTCCCGGATGATAATGGATATCAAATTTATAATCTTTCATGAACTACAACCAACGACATTGTTTCATATTCAAATCCTTCTGTGAAAATAAATACTGCAGCGATTTATGGTCCGTGAAAAGACAAAACTTCTCCCCCATGAGATAATGCCTCCATATCTTCAAGGCAAAGACAATCGTGGCGAGTTCTAAGTCGTGCACTGGATAGTTTTTTTCATGAGGCTTCAACTTGCGAGAAGCATACACAATTGCCCGTCTTTCTTGCTGAAGTAAACCTACTAATCCTTGAAGATGTGCATCGGTGAAGACTAGATATTCCAATCCCGGTTTTGGCAATGCAAGTACTGGAGCTGAAGTCAACCTATCTTTGAGCTCATCAAATGTAGCCTAAAAAGCATTTTCCCAAACCAATCTCACTCCCTTCCGGGTCAAATTTGTTAAAGGGCTAGCGATTTTAGAAAACCCCTTAATAAATCGATGGTAATAACCCACTAAACCAAGAAAACTATGAATTTCGGTTGGTGTTGCGGGCTGACCCCCACTCCCTCACCGCAATCACCTTACTAGGATCCACCGATATACCCTGTGATGACACCACATGACCCAGAAACTGAACTTCCTTCAACCAGAAGCCACACTTCTTGAACTTTGCATACAATTGGTTATCCCTCAGTCTTTGCAGGACCAACCATAAGTGAGTAGCATGGTCATATTCTGTCTGAGAATAGACTAAGATGTCATCGATGAAAACAATAACAAATTGGTCAAGGAAATCCCAAAATACCCTATTCATGAGATCCATAAATACAGCGGGGGCATTGGTTAGTCCAAAAGGCATAACTAAGAATTTATAGGATCCGTATTGGGTCAGAAATGCGATCTTGGATACATCCTGTTCCCGTATTCTCAATTGATGATACCCCATCCTCAAATCGATTTTGGAGAAGTATGACGCTCCCCTATGTTGCTCAAACAAATCATCAATGCAAGGTAAAGGGTATTTATTCCATATGGTGACTTTATTCAACTCTCTATAGTCCACACATAACTGGAGAGAACCGTCTCTTTTCTTTACGAATAATACCGGAGCACCCCATGGCGACGTACTGCGCCTAATATATCCCTACTTGAATAGCTGCTGAATTTGATCTCTCAATTCCCTCATCTCCACAAAAGGCATACGATATGGAGCTTTCGTAATAGGTCGAGTTCCCAGCGCTAAATCTATCACAAACTCAATCTCCCGACTTGGAGGTAATCCCGGTATTTCTCAGAAAACATCTTCAAAATCTCTAACAATCGGAAGAGAATTCAGGGGAAAAACTACATCCCTAGAAGCATCCTCCATAATACAATATAAATAAGTACTCGTACCTCCTTCCACACAAGGCATAACAACCAAAAACATTTCTTGTCCCAGAACTGTGAAGACTATACTCTTTCCATAACAATTTACTATCGCGCGGTATTTCACTAACCAATCCATACCCAATATCACATCATATCCGACCATATCAAGGACGAGTAAATAGGCCTCAAAGCACAAGTTACCAAGATTAATCCCTATGTTTTTACAAATAAAGAAAATCAATGAACCATCACCCATAGAGGATTCCACGCTAGTGAAAGTACTCTCAGCAGACTTTATAAAATGTGTAGTCTGAGCAAAACTCCTAGAAATAAAAGAGTGTGTCGCGCCCGTATCAGATAGTACCCGACCCATATGCGCTTGGATGATAAACTTACCCTCAATCGCTGGTGGTGCCGGAGGGGCTGGAGGAAGCATAGCCTCCTGAATGTGATAAATGTGACAACCCGCACTCCGAAATAAAGGGTGGCCAGCCCGATACTCCGACATATACGGTAATCATGGACGGAAATCATTCTCAGCACCACAAATATAGTAAGAGTAACCGAGAAAACCACCCAATAATTCAGAAAACGGGTTGTCAAAACAATTGATGCAATTAAAAGTTAAGTTAAAAACAATTTAAACAACTCATTTTAGAACAATAGTGGAATTCAAAGAAACATAATAATATACATCTAAAACCACAATATACAAAGATAAGAACCGAATATGATGTCGGTTCACAGCTACACAAAAGTAATCACAACAGTTATATGTTATGTTTTACATTCATTATACAATTACAAGATTGGGCCCCTCGCCCGAGTGACAGACCCGATCATAACTAGATAACAAAAGAATGACGGCGTCTAACAAAACATCCTGTAATATCCGCAATTTCATACAGCTCCTTAAAAGCAAAAAAGTAGGAATATCAACACGGGCGTCCTTGCGGAGGAGCACCTGGGCGGATACAATAACAAGTACAACATAGAGGAAAAAGAACGGGTCAGGACCCGGTTTATATATAGTTCCCAGATGAACAAAAAGCATGCTAGATATGAATAGCAACACATGGGTGTAGAAATCAACACTCTAACAACCTAAGCATGGATTATAAGAGAACAAGTGAAAATGACATGATTAAATGAGACTATGCAAGAAGATTAAATTATGCAAGATTAAATTAAAAACTAAATTAAGAGCTTGTATTCCCCAAATTCCACTTTAATTCAGTTTCAGTTCCTTAACAGGAATATACTAACATTATCTTCTTATTTCATTCCAATTCCCATTCCTTAGCAAGAATGTAATTGACATAATATCATTTAGTGGAATTATACAACCCTCAAGTCCCACTTGAGATTTAGAAAAGCTATATTCTTATGCATATAACGATTCTAAGACCTCCCCTCCGAGTTTCCCCACTGGGCGCGCCCCTAAATGACTATCATCTTCCAGGGGGCCATCAAACAAGGCAGCCTGGGTACCTAACGCACGTCGGGAAGTGGCCATATGCCTGCGAGTGAGTCATAACCACACCCGGAATTACTTCACTAGCGCAGAAAATACATATAATAAACCCACATATGGCCGAGGACTATAGTCATCCTGCATTCACTAGTCAAGGAACATCACCTCATGCGCGAGCTTCCCTTATGATAGCATTTAGAGAGGTGTGTTTAAGTAAATTAGCATTTACTATAAAAACCATACTTTTCATTTCCATTTACATTTACATGTTTCATTTGTTTGAAACCGTTATCATAGGATAGTTCATTACTCATCCTAGGTTATGCCTCGAATAAATCTCCAAGGTATCATATTCACTTCCCAAACATGAGGTTCTATATAACTCAAATTAAGTCCCTAAAGTCTCCAAGTATGGGCCTACAATTCCCATCCATATTTATTAGGATGCACAAAGAAAAGTGATGCATTAACATCACTTAGGACAACCCTTCCCCCCCCCCCCCCCCCACCCCAACTTAACCCCAAGTGAACCCATTCAACACTAGGGTGACAACCAACTCAACTAGGACTCTAAAAGCCAAGGTTTACTTCATTAAAGAAGAGTCCTAAGTTCCTAGGGGGAGGAAAGAATTAAAAGCAAAAGTAGGAAATGGGTTGAGAAAACAGGGGACCGGTCGACCGATCCCAAGACTGCGGTCGACCGCATCTCAAAGTTTAGATTTTGAAAGAAAGCAGAAAGTTCATTTCGGATGGACCGGTCGAGCTGTGGTATAACTGCGGTCGACCGCGACCTTATTTCATGCCTTTGAAAGAAAGCAGTGTGCCTTCCTCTGAAGGCCCGATCGACCGGTCTGAGATATGCGATCGACCGGACATTGCAGACCTAGACCCCTTCTCCTAATATCTTCTAAACCCCAAAATCATTAACCAACCAAAATCATCCAACTACATTTAATGATACCAAAAGATCATAAATGCTCCCAACAACATTTTTCTATCTCAATCAACAATCTATCTCTACCAAAGATGTTGATACCCATAAATCCAACAAAAAACCACAATTATACTACATCAACACTATACATATCTACCCATACTAATAATTCATCTTAAACCATATAATAGCAAGTAGAAAACTTGCCTTGGGGCTTCAATTTCAGGCTTGGTTGAAGAAGAAAGCTAGATCAAACCACCAATCCTCAAGATCTCACTCTTTTTCCAATCTTCCACTCTCACTCTCTCACACTCTAGGGCTAGAACACTTAGGGCAAATAAGAGGAAATGAAAGACTTGGGGAAAGACTAAACGTGGCTTAAGATTAAAAGTCTCCAACCTTTAAGTAAAAATACCGCAATAGTTAAGTTCTAATACGCAAAATGCCAAAACCAGTCAAAAGTGCCCAAAATCCCAAAATACAATATGGCACACATTTTGACTGTATCGCACCTCTCGGAACTAACTACACCCTCCAAATTATCATTTGGAGATTTTATAAGCCAAATTAAGTTCCGGTTCCATTTTAATTCAAATTGCCATATTAATTTTCATGATAAAATAGAACACCACATGGTAACAACTACTTACACACATGGTATCATGCAACTTAATTGTAAATATTAACTTATTTCATCAAATTAATACTTACCCACATGCAGCATTTTATATATGCAACTACTCAACATAGTAAATAAATATAAAATGGGCTCCCAAAAGCGAGGGTTGTTACAATAAACCCGTCTATACTGCAGTTGCCCCTGTTGTGGAGGAACAACCGGATTTGGTGCCTGTGGCGGAAATTGAACATATGGTTATTGTGGATCCCTAGGAAGATTCCCTCCAATTAACTGAGGACACGACCTCTAATAATGTCCCAACTCTTCACACTGAAAACATTTGTTCACCACATTCTCCTGGTTCGTTCCTTGATTGTTTCGGAACTGCCCCGAACCTTGGCCCTGCTGGCCTCTGCCTCCATTCCCACCTCTGCCTCCTTATTGTTGTGGTGGTCTGCCTTGACCCGATGTGTTATTATTGCCACCCGCATTAAACCCACCAAAGCATTGGCGTTTAGACAAATCCCCTTGCTGGGGGTCCCTCTCTCTTTGCTTACTCCCCGAAGATTGGGATGAAGAAGATGTTCCTCCCCCACTCCCATTCCCTCCGGGTCTTCCCACTTTCCCCATCATTGTAGCCTTCTTGCTATTTTGCACAAACAATTTATGCTCTTGGCAATGATGTAAAGCTGCATTCATCACATCCCCAAAGGTTTGTAAATCGGGATTTCCTAACAAATGTTGTTTTATCCGCCAATCAAAACCTTCACAAACTTAGAGATTCTCTTCTCTTCTGGAGTCATTTCCTCCGGTACAAAACTTACCAACCGGGTGAACTCCTCTTCATACTCTGCAACAGATCTCTCTCTCTGTAGTACATCTTGAAACATCCTTTGCATCTCCCTTTGAACTGCTGGAGGAAAGTACTTTCCGTCAAACAAGGCCCAAAAATCAGTGATTGACATCATATCTCTTTACTCTGGTGTAGTCATCGACTCCCACCAATGTAATGTTGATCTGACAAGCTTGAAAGTAACAAGGATTTGATTTTTCTCCTCACTACATTCTACCATTCGAAGATGGTGTTACATGTCTTTCTTCCACTGATTTGCCTTTATAACGTCCAAGCCTCCATCGAATTCCAAGGGTTGTCCCTTTAGGAAAGACTCTCTAACTCTTTCCCATGGGTAAGGTCCCATAGGAGCTTGCGCCTCTTGCCCCCGTGGTTGAGCTTATGGCATTTGTTGTACCACTGCAGTCATCGATGCATTAACAGCTTGGGCCACTATGTTTGCCACATCAGCAGCATTGATATTCCCCGGTGGCGGCGGTGGAGGACCAACCTCCTATTACACAACTCTATTACGTCGAGCGGGACGTCCTCTCTTAGGCGGCATCTGAGATGGAGAGACAATAGAGTCAGAATATTATATAAAATAATCTATCTTGCAAAAGATCGCAAACATAAGCAGCAAAGCAGTCCTAACATTAGGCTCGATATCAAAGAACGCTACGGTAGAATGTGACAAGTCCGCCTAGATCCTAAACACTCTAGAACCTGATACTCTGATACCATCTGTGACAACCCGGTATCCGAACTAAGGGGTGGCCAGCCCGATACTCCAATAATACAGGAATCATGGATGGAAATCATTCTCAGCATCGTAAGTGCATAAAGAGCATACGGGATAACCACACAATATTTCTGAAAACGAGTTGTCAAAAATTTTGTTTTGTAATTTAAAGAAAGAATTATCAACAACGCATAACAGAAAAGAAGGTGGAAACCCCAAAAGTATGAATATATATATATATATATATATATATATATATATATATATATATATATATATATATATATATATATATATATATATCAACAATAACAATATAAGGACTGAATGAAATGTCGGTCAATAAAATCTACAATGTACAATAGTTCCATGAGTTACATATTACATCCATTATACAATTACAACAGTTTGGGTCCACACGCCCGAATAAAGGACCGATCATAACTAGAAAGCAACAATGAAGGGGTTTACACAAAATGTCCTGTGATATCCACAAAATGTCACGGCTCCTCAAAAGACACTGGAATAGGGAGGTCATTACGCACGACCTTGCGGAGGAACACCTGAGCGGTTATAATATATATGCACAACAAGAAGGAAAAACAGGTCAGGGCCCGGTTTTATGTGATCCCGAGATAAATGAATAGTATGACAATAATGAATAGTTAATCATGGATGATAAAGATGATATTCTAGCATGGTAACATCATGAAATAAACTAAGACAATTGAATGATTATAAGGTAAGAATCAAGTATAGACGAGAATAAGAATAATCATTAACCTTTTTCATCTTTCATCCTTTTTATTTTATCTTCTTTCCATTCCTTATCAGGAATACAAATTTTATCATGTGCTCTTTGTGGCATGTATTTCAATTGTATGCTCTTTGTGGCATGTACTATGCTATTTATGGCATTTATATTCCATCGAGTCCAACTCGATGCGAGAATAGTTATAAGTATATATATATATATATATATATATATATATATATATATATAACGATTCTAAGATCGCCCGTCCGGGTTTCCCCACTATGGGCACCCCTAAATAACCATCATCTTCCAGGGCCTATCCTAAGACAACCTGGGATCCTATCGAAACGTCGGGAAGCGGCCATATGCCTGCGGGGTTGTCAAGACCAAACCTGAAATCTCCTACCCATCGCATAAAATATCAAACAAGAACTCATATGGCCTAGAACTATATCCACCCTGCATTCACTAGCCAGGGGGCTTCACCTTACGCACAAACTTCCCTTAAGATGGTATTAGAGAGCTGTGTTTAAACCATTTTATGGATTTCCATTGCATGATTTTGTAAATTATCATTTACTTTATCCATTTTACATTTTATCAAATGCATTATGGTTATCCAGAACTATACGTGCTTCACATCATCATAATAACCTCGATGGATATTTAAACTCCCAATTCATTTTTCCTAAGTCTCCTTATGGGCTTATGATCGAGAATTATACCTCAAAATTTACTTCTAAGGTCTACAAAACCATTTAGTACACTCCTAGACTCCTACTAATTATAAAAAGGAAGAAATTCCTAAACATCACTTCACTCACCCCCGAAATAGATCCCCAAATCTACCAATTTTCAGTTAAGGTAATAACTAACTCACCTAGAACACTAGGACTCTAAGTTGACTTCATATAAGAAGGTTCCTATGTCCTAAGACTAGAGAAAAGGGGTTGAAAATGAAAAAGAAAACAAAAATAAAGATGCAGGATTTTCGAATCGATTCGGCTTAGCCGAATCGATTCGGCCAGAAAATATGGGATTCTGCATAATTTCGGAATCGATTCGGACCAGGCCAAATCGATTCGGTCAGGGAAATGGGGTTTCTTCATAACTGTGGAATCAATTTGGACCAGGCCTAATCGATTCGGTTCACCTAATCCTGGAAACTCTCCCTGGGCGAATCGATTCGGTCCTGTGAATTTTTGCCAATTTGGCTATGGAGTCTTAGACTCCAAATTATCCCCAACTCAAATCCATTCAAACCAACTTATTTATTGTCACCAACACACCATAAATACTACTAACTACTACCATAACCATCAATAATCATTCAAAGCATTCTTTAATGATTCAAGACCCACAAATACAAAAAAAACCTAAACTAGTTAAACCATGACCAATACACCATTATCACAACTAATCATTTATCTTAAACCATATATAGCAAGTAGGAAACTTGCCTCAATCTAGCAAATGCAGATTTTCCTTGTGTAGTAGCAAGAACCCTTCCTCAATCTTCAATCACTTCACTTTTCTCTACTCTTACTCTTCCTCTCTCTATTTCTCTCTAGGTTTAGAAATAATTAGGGGAAAATGGAAGACTTAATTAAGACATTAATCGTGCCTTTAGTTCACAATTCACAACTTAAGTGGTAAATACCACATTAAATGGTTCGCAACTACACATATATGTAAGAACCAGTTAAAAGTGACCATAACCTCAAAATACAATATGGTACATATTTTGACTATCTCGCACGTTCCGAAACCAACTACGACCTCCAAATTATCATTTGGATATTTTATATCCCATTTTAAGTTACGGATCCATTTTAAATCATAGGGTCATTTTAAATTTTATGACATTATAAAGCTCATCATAAGAATATTTACATGCTCTTACAGAAAATATACAATAAGTTAGTAAATATTAACTTTTCTTCATTAAATTAATACTTACTCCACATCCGAATAATTTTTATATCTAATTACCATACCTAGTAAATAATTATAAAATATGTTCTCATAAGCGAGGGTTATTACAATCAATCATTATGTAATGAGTGTATATATATATGGGAGAGGTGTGTTTGAATAGTGCCAACGATCCAATGGATGTGATTTGTTTTATTGAATAGATCTAAGGGTTTAAGAGTGCTACAAGTCATAAGGAGACTATTGTGACGTGGTAAAATGTGACGGAGGCAATGGAGCGTGGCTGCAAATTGAAGAAAAGTTTGCTTTAATTTTAAAACTTTTGATCGTCCCTCTCATCTTATTTTGGGTATATACAACTTAAACTAAGCATCTCAAACATTTCAAATCCACCAACTCTCTACCCATCTCAAACATTTCAAATACCTGCTTCATTTCTCTCTCTTAAGATGTCTCACTCCACCGTTAATATTTGTTGCGGGTACGTCTCTCTCTCATATCAAAGTTATATATATATATATATATATATATATATATATATATATATATATATATATATGTTGCTGCACCACCTGCCACCATGAATCACCATGTCACCGAAAACCTTTCTTAAAACCTCAAAACTGATTTTACCGGTGAGAGAGATTGAACCCGAGTGAGGGGGTATTCACCCCTCCCCTATTCTAGCCCATCACTAATAAATAAACCCACTCAGTTCATCCACCCACTGTTAGTAATATAAGAAATTAATATTTATGGATTTTATATGACTCATGAATGCCGTAAGTGATCAGTTTCTCTAATAAGAAATATTTTCATATAATATTTTATAGAATAAATTTCTTTTGGCCACTCAGTTTGGGTATTTTGGTTGGCTTCACGAGAGGGTAATGGGTTGGATGAGTTTGTCGTTTGAAATATATGAGAATGTAGAAGATGAAAGGTTTTTCTTCATCTATTTTCCTTTTTAGACTAAAACATGCCAGGTCAGGTGAAGACCTAATCATTATATTGATTACAAAAATAGAGTCGTTAGGAAGAGAGTTATAAAAGAGCGGGTAAACATACCATACTCTTTGACTTTTGATTTTTATCATTTTCTTAAAGGGTCTTTCCTTATTTTTTTGGAAAGGATTTTCCCTTTCTTTCATTTCTTCAAGATTGAACGATTAACTGTAAATAAAATAAGCATGATGCGTGGAGTCAAAATTGACAAGTCCCATTTTTAGTGACTTATTTGTGCATCCTTTTGAGCGAAAGTTAATTGATGACTCTGCATTATAGACCCACTTTGGTGAATAGTTATTTGGTTTTATCTCATCTATCCACCGCGTACCATTATTTTACAAAGAGAACTTCATAATTACAGACTACCATTTCCCAGCCTCGGGGAAGACATTGCGGGGGAGTGGTTATAGCAGGTAGGGGTAAGGGTGTGGGAGTTAGTGCATGGAAACAGGGGTTGGTTGTGGGTTTATTTGGGTTTGTGTACGGGAGTATAAATGGTGTGGGTAGAAAAAAAAATGTAAAGGATGGAATGTATTGGTTGTGTCGGGCATGCTGAGGAGAGAGGAAAATGTGTGGGTTTTGGTGAGGGGTGTGTGGTAGTTCCAGTTTGGGCTGGGTTACACGTTATAGGAGATAGATGACTTGATTTAAGATCATATTTTATTTTTCATTTTAGATGGGATTTGATTTGGAGGTACTAATAATACACGAAGACTAATTTTGCTGGATCTAAGATCATATTTTATGCTTATATTATTTTCTAGGTGCTTATATTTTGCTGGATTTGATCTCAAATATTTTCATTAGGGGTTCAATGAGGTATTTTGCTGGATTTGATATCAGATATAAACTGTTAATTTGGTGAAAAACTCTATGATATAGTCATTTTGATAATTATTTTCTTTGTAGAAGTAACTTACAAGGGAAACGAAATTATTTATCTCAATCTCTCAAAAGTAAATAATTAGTTTATTTCTTGCAACTTCTTAATGGTTGAGGATAAACTTTTTCTAATAGTCAATATTTTTAAACAAATGGATGAAGAACTAATTCAAATCGTGAACTAACATACTTTTAAAATTCTTTATATTTAGTTTATTTATGCCATTTTTTAAAAACTTTCTAGTATATAGTTTTGGTTCATACGAAACATGTAGATTTGGAGTTTCAAATGTCATTTTTGCTGTGGAATTGAAATATGCCTAAATATGTGTGAAGACATTGAACATTTTTATCCGCATGAGCGAAAAACATACTCTTACTCTAATAATTTTTGTGGGGACATATTATGTAGTGTGGATAGTTCTATAAACAAATGAGATTATGGTCAATTTTTTTAAAATTACACTTTGTTTTATCGGGGAACGAATTTTTTGCCATTTTGTAATTATGTACTTCAAAAAAATTTATCGTTTTATGATAACATAATTTGAAAATTTTCCTATTTTTTGAAACAAATAGATTCATACAATAAGTTATTTCAAAAATTGTTTATTTGTTGCGAACTAAATGACCTATGGTCTAATCAACGATCTACACTATCGAAAATTTGTTCATGCCTTTAGGAACGGCCATACCCTAGTATATATATAGTATTGCACTGGTGTCGGCTAGTCCGCATTTTAAGAGTACAGACTGGACATGCGGCACCTGGCAATGAGCCCAGAAAAGAGAGAGAGTATGCCTATAATTTAGTCGATAATTTCTATGCTCACCGCAAGGTGACACATGTTCGGTCCATATTCTTTAAAATGTTGGCTGATCCGCATATATATATATATATATATATGTGTGTGTGTGTGTGTGTGTGTGTGTGTGTGTGTGTGTGTGTGTGTGCAATCAATTCACAAGAAAAGAAAATATTTTAAAACATAAATTTTCTATTCAAAAAAAATAAAACATAAAAAATAGTCCCAATCTGATGGGCTACGCAAATACCTATGCACAAATACGACCATCATCACTATTAGTCTCACGGATAGCTCGTATCTAGGTTCCATGCTCTAGTGGTACGACTCTAAATCCCCTGAAGGCGCACAAGATTCGGTCGCCCTCAACGCGTTAACCTCCATTCGATAACCAGTAGCTAGGTATGTCATACACATAATATTTTGAACAATAAGCATACGCACAACTTTTATAAATTCATTGGCTTTCCTGTAGCCTAGTATTTACAGTACGTATAATATGTATCCCTTATTAAACTCCATACCTTATTGATATATATATTATCCCTTGTATTTTCGCATTTCTCAATTTCTATAACTTTCATTCCTTCCGAGGGTCGACATATTCTCCGCTCACTAATAAATATTATTTTAGGTTACTCGACATTCATACAGGCCTAACACTCAATTATATAAGTCTACGCGGATTTTGAAACAAAATCGGGCCTTAAAAGTCATTCTGTAATCTCGTTACAAGACCCAGGGAATCTCGTTGAAATGAGGGTCATTCAAACGAAGGGACTTCGAACGAACCACCAAACTCGTTTGAAGTGACAGTGGAATATCGTTAGAAGTCTCGTTCGAACGAGGTCGTTCGAACGACTTGCGTTGGACTTCTAACGAAATTTCAGAAGTTGCCCAGTTCATCACCAATGTTCGTTTTTCTAGATTTTCTCCCTCAAATCTCAACCTAAAACCATCCCAACCCAAGTACAAGGTTTACAAACTACTCTAAGTCACCCTAGGACACTCATTAGTATAGTTTTGGGGTCAAATTCTTCTAATCATCATGTAATTTCAACAAATTCCTAAATTTTCCCATAAATCATATTAACATAAACCTAGAGTTTTTAATCTATAAAAAACTCCATTTTTATTTTGTGCTTAACATCTAATTACACAAATTTCACATTCCTATTAAGGGGAAAAATCCTCTACATGAAAACCCCCATCATATTTCTAAAATTCCTACATGGTTTTCATCATAGGTAAACCCAATTTGGTATTAGTTGCTCTAAAACCTCTACATATGATAACAAGAGTAATAATTTCTGAGAGAGAGAGCAAGATAATCACTTGCCTTAAAAAATAACTTATGATTCGCGGTTGAAAATAGTATGGGAATGATCCTCTTCACCCGATCTACGCGTTGGTGTATTTTTTTGGTGTTAAAGCTTGACTTCTTGGCTTAGGGCTCTAATGGAGTCTTCTTCTTCTTCCTTGGTTCTCTCTCTCTTTGCCTCTCTATCTTACGTAGGTTGAACTAACATGCCACTAACCCTAACTGCTTCTAATTAAACCCAATTTTCGTCCATTTAATTACCCAAAAATTCCAAAAGACCAAAATACCCCTCTGAGGTGTCGTTTTGGGCTAAAATGTCCCAGAATCCAATTTAAAAACCCGAGTACTATTTTCTGACTATTTCGACCCTTCCGGACACTTTGTCACACTCAAAAAAATCATTCGAGTTATACAAAAATAATTTAACTTTTAAACCCCCAAATAACTACTAGTGACACGACTCTTACACGTCCCAAATATTTATAACATAACTGTCATGTATCTCATCCCCGGTAAAAATATTATTTCAATAACTACTAACTCTCATCACGTTAGTGATTATAATCATAAAATCGGATTAATTATAATTTTTTTTTCTCCCATTAATTTAATTAATCCCCATTTTCCATGAAAATAAATATGCATAAAAATACGGGGTATTACATACTTCCCCCCTAATAACTGAATTTCATCCCGAAATTTAGAAAAATATATATACCTGGTAAGAATAACTCTGGATAATGTCCACGCATGTCATCATCGGGCTCCCAAGTTGATTCCTCAACATTATGGTGCCGCCACTAAACACGCACTAGTGCTACTATTTTCGACCTCAACTTCCTCTCGTTGTGGTCTACTATAGCAAGTGGTCCCTCCTCGTTGGAGCTATCAGGCTGTAAATCTATCTCCTCTAGTGAAATGTGAGTATGAAACACGCCATGAACTCTATGCAAGTATTTCGGTAACCCAAGTCTATAAGCAACTGGCCCAATCCTCTCAATAATGGGGAATGGCCCTACATACCTCGGCGCCAACTTTACCTTCTTTCCAAAATAGGAAACTCCGTTCATAGGAGACACCCGAAGTAACACCTGATCCCCAATATTGAACTCTCGAAAGTAACATTTGGCATCAACGTAGCTCTTCTGCGGATCCTGAACAACTCAAATAGGACTCCGTATCAGCTTTATCCTCGCTAAAGTATCCTGAATCACCTCTGGACGCAGTAACTTGTTGTCCCCCACCTCTAGACAACATGCTTGCGAATGACAAGGTCTACCGTATAGGTCCTCAAATGGAGCCATACAGATAGTAAACTGGTAGGAGTTATTATAGGAAAACTCCACCAGTGGAAGGTATGGCTCCCAACCTCCTCCAAAATCAATGATGCACATCCGTAACATGTCATCCGACATTTGATTCTTCCGCTCTGTTTGACCATTCGTATACGGGTGATAGGTTGTGCTCAGGCACAACTCCGTACCCAACGCCTCCTAAAAACTCTCCCAAAATTGAGAAACGAACACCTTATCTCCATCAGACATGATATTGAGAGGCACTCCGTGGAGTCTAACTATCTCTGCTATGAATAATTGGGCGTACTGTCCTGTAATGTAGTCTGTCTTTCATGGCAGAAAGTGGGCTACCTTGGTCAAACGATCCACTATCACCCATATAGAATCGTGACCCCTCTATGATGTAGGTGATCCCGTGATGAAGTCCATGGAAATGCTCTCCTATTTCCACATAGGAACCTCTAATGACTGTAGAAGTCCATCCGGCCTCTGATGGTCTACCTTTACCATCTAACAAGTGGCACTTAGCAATATCCTTCTTCATTCCACTCCACCAGTACTGTCTACGCATGTCCTGGTACATCTTATCCCCGTCGGGATGCACTGCAAATCGTGAACCGTGAAAATCTGTCATCACCTTGTGTCGCAAATACTCACCCTCGGGGACAAACAGTCTCCCATTGAAACGTAGACCGCCATCTGAACCCACGGTGTAAGACTCAACCCCCTCGGCTAGAAGCTTCACTATCTGATTTTTGCAGAACGGATCATCTGTCTGAGCCTGTACTACTCCCGTAATAATCTGGGGCATAACCGTCATCACAGATATAAACAATCGAGCTACCGCATCCTGAACTCCCTCCATTTCTCTTTCCACACCTCGGCCACCTCATCGACTGGCCTATGGCTTAACGCGTCTGCAACCACGTTAGCTTTCCTCGAGTGGTACTAGATATCAAATTGGTAATGTTTCACAAACTCAAGCCACAGACGTTGATGTATGTTTAAGTCCTTCTGCTTGAAGAGGTACTGTAGTAATTTATGGTCCGTGAATAAGAAAAATTTCTCCCCTAGGAGGTAGTGTCTCCAAATTCGAAGTGCGAACACGACTGCTGCTAACTCCAAGTCGTGGGTGGGGTAATTCCTCTCGTGAGGCTTAAGCTTACGGGAAGCATAAGCAATAGCTTGATCCTCCTACTGAAGTACACTTTTAAGTCATACTAAGGGCGTACTAGTGTAGACTAGATACTCCACTCCCGGCTTCGGTAATGCTAACACTGGTGCTGAGGTTAACTTATCTTTCAACTCATCGAAGGCTAACTGACAGGCATCACTCCAGATAAATGGCACCCCTTTTAAAGTTAAGTGCATCAACGGACCCTCTATCTTTGAAAACTCTTGAATGAACCTCCTCTAGTATCCGGCTAAACCCAAGAAACTACGTATTTCAGTCCGTGTCGTGGCCTGTCCCCACTCCCTCACTGCTGACACCTTCCCCAGATCCACAGATATCCCTCTATTGGAGATGTTATGCCCCAATAACTGTACCTCCTTCAGCTAAAACCTACATTTCTCGTATCTTACGTACAACTCATGCTGGAGCCAG
This sequence comes from Sambucus nigra, assembly GCA_949130495.1. NCBI lineage: Eukaryota > Viridiplantae > Streptophyta > Magnoliopsida > Dipsacales > Adoxaceae > Sambucus > Sambucus nigra. The sequence continues at coordinate 176,671,699 of OX422218.1, read as the reverse complement.
TGTCTGCAAAACTTGCCTCAAGTGCTTGGCATGGTTCTCCTCTGTTTGTGAGTAAACCAGAATGTCATCTATGAATATGATGACGAACTGGTCCAGGAACTCTCTGAACACCCTATTCATGAAGTTCATGAACACGGCTGGGGTGTTGGTTAGTCCGAAGGGCATAACCCTTAATTCATAGGAACCATATCTTGTTAGGAAAGTAGTCTTCGACACGTCCTGTTCCCAACACGTAGTTGATGGTACCCCGATCTCAAATCAATCTTCGAGAAGAAAGTCGCTCCTCTATCGAAGATGATATGCCCCAAGAACTGTACCTCCTTCAGTTAAAACCCACATTTCTCGTATCTTGCATACAACTCATGCTGGCGCCAGTGTCTGCAAATCTTGCCTCAAGTGCTCGGTATGGTCCTCCTCTGTCTGTGAGTAAACCAGAATGTCATCAATGAATACGATGACGAACTAGTCCAAGAACTCTCTAAACACCCTATTCATGAAGTTCATGAACACGACTGGGGCGTTGGTTAGTCCGAAGGGCATAATCCTTAATTCACAGCAACCATATCTTGTTAGGAAAGTAGTCTTTGACACATCCCATTCCCAACACGTAGTTGATGGTACCCCGATCTCAAATCAATCTTCGAGAAGAAAGTCGCTCCTCTCAACTGGTCGAATAAGTCATCGATTCTAGGAAATGAATATTTGTTCCGTATCGTGACATTATTCAGCTCTCCGTAATCAACACATAACCTCAATGACCCATCCCTTGTCTTAACAAATAGTATGGGAGCACCCCCACAACGAAGTCCTCCTACGAATAAACCCCTGCCCCAACAACTGCTCAATCTGATCACGTAACTCCCTCCTCTCTGTTGGAGCCATACGGTAAGGTGAGCGAGCTATCGGTCGAGTATCTGGCACTAAATCAATGACAAAGTCTATCTTTCTACTCGATGGTAACCCCGAAATCTCCTGAAACACATCAGCAAACTCTCGAACTACTGGAATTGAATCAAGAGGTACCACAACCTCTGTAGAGGTCTCCTCCTCTATATAGTATTGATGAGTGGACGATCCTCACTCAGAGCGAGGCATCGCCACCAGAAACATCTCCTACCCCAGTATGGCAAAAACTATACTCTTACTATAACAATCAATCATGGCCCTATACCTGACAAGCCAATCCATACCTACAATCGTGTGATATTCAAACATGTCTAATACGAGCATGACAACGGGTAAGATAAATCTCCCAATCTCTATACCCACTCCCTGACAGATAAAGGAAATAACGGAACCCCTACTCAATGGTGAATCCACAAAAGTGGTCATACCCCTATTGTATTAAATAACCTCGTAGTATGTGCAAACCCCATGGCAATAAAACAATGCGTGGCTCTTGTGTCAAATGAAATGCACCATAAAGTACCCTAGATAGAAAACATACCCTCAATCACAGACGGGTCCTGCAGGACTGCGGCCTGATGCAGATTATATACTCTTCCATACTGAAGCTAACCTTGTTGAACTGGGGCGGCTGGGATGGGCGATAGTGCTACCATTTGTGGAGGTTATGGGAGTGCTGTTGGAAATAATGGTCTCTGGGGTTGCTGACGAACACCCTATTGTTGGTGCTGACCTCTACCCTTTTGAGGGCAGTCCTAACATTTGTGGCCTATGTTGCTACACGTGAAACATCTCCCTGGAAAGGGTCCCCCCCTCTGTCCCCGAACCTAATGATCATTACCATCCCTCCCTTGGCCATTTTGGCCGTGCTGAAACGGATGCTGGTCCTAAGGGCCGTGTTGGCCCTGATGGCTAGGTTGGCCCTGATGTCCATGTCGAAAGCCTCCTTCCCCATGTCTAAAACCTCCTGACCTAAACCTCTTAGGATCCCCTTGTTGGGAACCCTTACCACTATGCCTACTGTCTGTGCCCCACCGACACCATTCCCTCCTGCCCTGTCCAGCTGGCTATATTCTCCCACTTTCTTAACCTCGGACAAATAGAAGCGGTGGTCCTGAAAGTGGAGTAGTGTTGCATTTACCATATCTGAATAGGTGACCAAGGAGAGATTGCCTATTAAATGCTGGTGGATCCTCCATATTAACCCATCCGTGAAGTGCTGAATCGTCTTCTCTTCACTCGAAATCTCACTCGATACATTGTTGAGAAGATTAGTAAACTCTTCCTCGTACTCTACCACGGTCCTTCCTTCCTGCTTCAGATTTGCTAACTTTTAACTCATCTCTGTCTTGACAGCTAAAGGAAAGTACTTACGGTCTAACCACACCCAAAAGTCTCGAATACTGAGTGTGTCTCTCTCCTCAACGGTGGTGATGTACTCCCACTACTGCTATGCTACACCCACTAGCTTGAACATTAACAAAATCTGACTCTGTACTTTCATGCACTCGTGCATCCTCGAATGCCTTTGGATGTCCTTTTTCCGTTGGCTCGCTACGATTACATAGGATCTCCCTGAAAACTCCGAAGGATGCGCCTTCTGGAAGGCATCCCTAACACACTCCCAAGCAGACGGGAAAACTTGGGCCTGAGGTGGTGCATGTTGCACTATGGACAAAGCAACGTTGACCATCTGAGCTACAATGGCTGCTACTTCAACGATATTCATTATACCCTGAACAGGTGCAGGATAAGGCTCTGGATGGGCTTCCCTAGGAACTCTTTGTGCACGTTAAGGAGGCATCTAAAAAGAGAGAAAAGTTTCATAAGTCCACAGCTATATTCTCAAAATAAAAGAGGAACGTAAAACATATGAAGAGTACAACAATCCTAAAATATAGGGCTCTATATCAAAGGACGTTATGCGAAAACATAATAAGCCGTACATATCCTAAGGACACTTGAACCTGATGCTCTGATACCACCTAATTAATTACCGGGTGATCAGTCCTTAATTAATTAATTTCAGAATATCAAGTTGTTCCAGAAATTGCATCACTGCCGAAATCTCAAATTTTAATTTAATAAAAACTAACCACCTAATATTTAAAAAAACATGATGTCCAAATTTTATCTTGTTACTAACCAATATAAAAAGAATAGCACCAAAAGGCCATGCATCATAGTAATGTAAATAAAGTCTAACTGAAGTAAAATAAATGGCTGGAGTAAAACACATCCAGATGCAATCCCATACAATAAATCCAAAAATGAAATCAAATCTAAAAGAGAATTTAAAACAACCGAGTCTCTGCAAATAACCAGAAGAAAGGAAGACATGTCCAATAGAATAGATAACTGAGAAAGGAAGAATAGGCTGACTCGTCTACAAGAAATTATACTGCAGCGTCCACACTAGTTACACCACGACAACTGAATAGAGTCTCCTAAGGTTGTTGTCCCTGTGGCTGGGCACCTAAAATAATGGAACAATAGAAAGATATAGAGAAACACGGGTCAGTGCCCGAGTTGAAAATAGTTTAATATAGCAAGTGCTTAAATTAATTCAATTAGCACAATTATTATTTAAGTTAACTTAGCATACTCACTTGAGATACTCACCTTTGGATCTAGTGTGCACGTCTAACGAGTCTAATTACCTAATCTCATCATGATACCCTGATTGGCTACTAAATACATACTATTATGTTGGGGAAACTCCTTAAATTACCCAAAACCGACATTCTTAAGATTTTAATATAGTTTTAGAATTTGCTTTAGTTTATTCTCATATTCTACTAACTCTTCAGCTATTAATACCATAAGTACACATTTCAATATAGAGTCATCAATAGAAGGCACCAAATAGGATTTCGGTATACACACATTAATCTATTTATGTATACATATCAATATATATATATATATATATATATAATATATAGCAATATTACACCTATGTCCATCCCCCAATCCTTGCGACGGGCAGCCACGCGATGGAGGATCCTAGGTCCCGCGCATCCCTCTCGGGAGCACTTCGGCTGGCGCCATTTGTGTGAGGTGAAAAATGTAGAAAGATAGAGTCTTCAGTCTATTTTACTAAAAATAGATAAAAGAAAGGGAGTCATCCCGAAGGACAGCATCTAAAGACATACTGATGCATAAGAAACCAAAATGATTCGAAAAGGGTCCAGAGGCTAAGTTACGAAATGGGAAGGTGTTAGGCACCCATTCCTCCCTTACGGTCTCTCATGGATTTTTGTTTTTTTCCTTTCTTTTCCCCATGATATGTGTGCATGTGTATATATAGTGGAGATAGGAATCATCGACTTGCACAATGGAAGAGGTAAAATGAGTCATCCGTAGGAAGGTATAAGAATATTAGAAAATAGGATTTACGCTATTATACTCACATTGACCGCTATGATGGAACGCAAACGCATGTGGATAATACGCCACTAAGAACAAATATATGTGTATATATACTATAAGAGAATGGAGTTTAAAGAGAATAGAAAATGAGATAAAAAGGAAAAATAGGACTCGAGTCTCGGGTTTTACCTCGAGACGCCTACGGAGCCTGTAGAGGCATCAAAGTCCACGTAGTTCGCATGCATAATGAGGGTGGGGTTTATCCCATAAATCCAACCAGGGGATTCTCTTATTTGTGTGTGTGTGTATAAAAAGTGTTTTAGTTGTGAGAAAAGTGTAAGAAAAGTATGAGAATTCTCGTTTGGAATTTATGAGCAAACCCTCTTTTTCTTATTTTTGGGGTTTTTATTTATATGAAAATAAGAGATGCGCAATAATACTAAATAAAAAGTATATTAGGATGTGTGAGATGAGATAATGAAAGTGCTAAGTAATAAAATAAGTTATTACGAATTTATGAGAATTTAAGGAGAGAGTTCAGAAAATTGGACGTTCTTGAAGATCTTGAGCTTGATCTTGAATGTTGGAGAGCAGCCCTTAGACTTGGATGATAATGGAGGGTAGTGAATTCGCCAAGTTTGATGAAAAGGATGATTAAAAGTGAAGGTTGGAAAGGGATTTGGATGTGAAAATCACGCTGACTTTAAGAGAGGTTTTCTGGATTTGCTGAGAGTGATATCTATCAGATATGGGCTCTTCTTTGCAAGTGAGTTCAGGCCTCCTTTTTATAGGCCCGTGGCATTATTAATCATCATATCCCTATTTCTGCCAATCGGCAAGTGCGTTTAGGCACACTGCCGATAGGCAGGGTCTGGGACCTACCGTTTGGCAGTGTCTTTCAAGCCTTTTCGGAAAATTGACCGCGGAACGCAAATCGTTGATCCAAATCACACACAAGGAAGACCGTTGGAAAGGTAATTTAGACGCCATTAAAAGTCCTTTGGACCACTCCTGGGTTCGGGAGTTGACTTTGCATCAAATGTGGCATGGAATCATTCGTCGGTCCATTAGACGGGGAATCGTCGGATTCAAACGGATCGTTCATCCGCATGGTAAGTCCGAATCATGCACGGGGTGGATTGTTGGAAAGGTTAGGAGATGTACTTCGACATTCCAAAGAGTTTGATCTGGTTTGGGGAGTTGACTTTAGTCAACCGATCCCTGGAAGCATTCGGTGACCTTTCGGAGTAAAATGGATCGTTCGTCCGTACCGTAAGTCAAAATCATGCACGGGACGGACCATTATAAAGGAGTTTTAGTGACCTTCAAAGATTCATTCAGTCTTGGTCAAGTTAAAGAGTTGACTTAGGTCAAACAGAGCTCGAGAGTGCCCGGTGACCTCCTGATTGAGTTTCAGGGGAAAATAGGTCATTCGTCCGCATGGTAACTCAGAATCGCACACGGGATAGATCGTCGGAAAGGGGTTTCAGGGCCCTTAGAAGATTCATTCAGTATGGGTCAAGATGAAGACATTGAATTTTGGTTAAACGAAGCCCGGGAGTGCCCGATGGCTTCTAGGTCAGTACTCTGGGTATGACCTGTGTTTGTAGTGATGAAGGTAGGTTCTAGGTACCTAAGGAGATTTTAGGGGGTAACAGAATGGGGGTGTCTATAGAGCCCCTCGATGGGTGAGTTTGGAACAAACGATAGCCATCAAATAAACACCGCATGATTCTTTTGAGGGAGGATGACCAATCCAGAGGGTCAAGGCCGATTCCGAGGACCTAAGGGAGCGAGGATGACCAATTTAGAGGGTCGAGGCCAATTTTGAGGACCTAAGGAGTGTGATGGGGATAACCAATTCGGTGGGTAGAAGCCGATTCTGTGGGCTTAAGTTGAGATGACCAATTCTGCGGGTCGAAGCCAATTCTGCAGGCTTAAGTAGAGATGACCAATTCTGCGGTCTTAAGTATGAGATGACCAATTCGGCAGGTGGAAGCCAATTCTACGGGCTTATGTAGAGATGATCAATTCTATGGGTCGAAGCCAATTCTGCGAGCTTATGTAGAGATGACCAATTCTACAGGTCGAAGCCAATTCTTTGGGCTTATGTAGTGATGACGAATTCTACGGGTCGAAGTCAATTCTGCGAGCTTATGTTGAGATGTTCTTGGGGAACTTTGTCGGGGAGATTTATCTTATTGTTATGTTTTAGGATGGGGAGGCGACTACTGGGGAAATCTTTTGCATCCTCTGAAGGAAAAGCCAAAATTCCACTGGGGAGATTTAGGTGGCCCAGGATTTAGATGTATTGCTTGGGGAAAATTGAGGCCTTTGGGGCATGGGGTGATCTTTAGAGATCCTCCAGGGACGTTGTCGGGAGGAGTTTTACTTGGTTTTGGGGATTTTTGCTTAGGAAATGGGGGGTTTTGCTTGAGGTAGTGTGAAATTTTCTTGGTGAAAAATGTTCTAAATCCTTTCTGGGATTTTTAGGAATTTTCTGAGAATTTTTCAGGGTTGTCTGGTATTTTCTAGGAATTTTTGTACAAAATTTAAAGGGGGTTGGCAATCGGCATGGTTTAGAGGGAGACATTCGATAGTGGCACGGACTTTTGGACTACCTCGGGAAGGTAAGGGGTTAGTGCCGATCGGTGGGGGGGGTCAATGTCGATCGGCATGACCCTTGGCATCCTATATAAAGGGGGAGAATTCCCCTCATTTTCACAGCTTCTTGCTTTCTTTCTTTCTGTGATTTTCCTCTGCAAATCGTTCTAGCATTCCAATCTCTAAGAAATGGCTACCTTTATGAGCACTGCAGTACATAGGGAATGGTTGACTATTGATGACTGGGCGAACATGGAGTGGAGAGCCAGGGCACCTCTTGCTTTGGGGAGTGAGAACTCCTTTGACACATTTGAGTTGGTTACGGATGGACGGACTTTGCTATAGGATCCGTCCCGTTATCGATCTTCTAAGGTGGTGAGCCCTGGCGGTTATGTAAGCAACCTGACTTTTGGCATTCTTCTCTTTTTGGGGATTTTTCCTTCCTTCTTGAATTTTGACAAGGTTTCTTCTTTTGACAATCTGATAACTTTTTGAAGGACATGCGTGCCCGTGGGATGACGGGGTTTAAGGACGTCTGGGAGAATCTTCCACCTCTGGTGCGTTGGGTGGTATCATCAGCGGGTTTTGGGAGGTTGGCGACTGCACTGGATGAGATGCCTCGGTCGACAGCGGTCTTATGCCCTTTGGGGAAGAGATGGTGGGATAATACCCACACCTTCCATTTCAGTTTTGGGGAGATGACCGTGAATCCCATAGACGTGCAACAGCTTCTGGGGCTGAATGGCGATGGGGAGCAGATAGAGGTGGATCTCTCTCTGAGGGTGAGGCTAGAGGCGATGAGGGCGATGCTTGGTGACGTAGGGAGGATTGATTCTAGGGATTCCATCCGACTGTCCTTGCTGAAGGATGTCTTCCTGAGTAGGGTGGTTGATGTGGAGGACGGGCTGCAGGTGAGGCAGATGGCCCCATTGTTCATTTTGCTGGTGCTGGGAGGTTTCATAGTGGCGTCGAGTGGCGACGTCGTCCATTTGTGGTTCTTCCCATATTTGACGATATTTTCAAACATCCCTCTATATGATTGGGGGAGTCTAACTTTGGAGACCCTCTATTTTTCTTTGGATGCATTCAACTGGTCCTGCCTACAAACTTTTTCTGGAGCCAGGTATCTCCTCGAGGTATCCTTTAATTTTGCGCATTTTCCTTTCATGCATTAACATTTTCCTTATGCATCTTTTTTTATTATAAATTCCTCTCTTTGGCAGACGTGGTTCTATGAGGTGATTGGGTGCAATACCACGCTGATGGCCTTGAAGGAAGAGACTGTTGGGGACCTCTACTGATTGTATCGATGGCGTAAGGCTAATCGACAGTCGAAGGGATCTCTCTCTCTGAAGGCGGTGCGTCAGGTCTTAAATGGCCTGACCAGTGGTAGGGTAAGACTCTTTCTTTTTAGTCTTGTTTTTTTCACATTCTGATTTTGTATTAACTTATGCTTGCTGGGGATTTTCAAGTGACTTTTGACCCTTAAGGGATAGCCATTCAGGATACGGGGGCGACCGAGGTAAATGCGCAAATGAGGCATTTGCTGGCACATGAGTTCGGCCATTCTTGGTATCTAGGGGAGCATGTGGTTCGACAGATTGCGAAGTAGGAGGTGGTGGTGCCACCTACGTAGCCTCTTATGTCTATGAGGCGGGAGCGGCTATTACCGGAGGATGCGAGGATCGCGGCGAGGATCGACAAGTCCTACCTATTGTATACTGATACGGCTGTGATGTATGACTATATGGACTTTGTGATAAGATGGTTGATGGCGCCCATCATATATAATGCCTTGCCCTTCCCTCCTGCGGGTTTGTGTCGGGTGGTGGGGTCTTCCCACAGCGGCGGTGGTCCGTCGGCGTCTGCGGCGGTGGAGACTTCAGAGGTTCCCTTTGTTCTATTGCATACCCCTTCGTACAACAATCGACGGACTGATGGAGGGATGGTCCCCATGTTGCATTATACTCATGCGATGTATCCGGAGGAGCTGGGTTTGATATAGGAGGTTCTTTGTCCTGTAGTATACCTTCTTCCTCTTTTTGGTTCCTTTTTTATTTGGATCCCTCTTTGATACTGGTTTTGCCTTCTTCTTGTAGCAAGTCCAGGCGTCGATAACTTGGCTAAGGGACATTAGAGACTGGATATCTTTGGTGACTGCCCATATTCAGGATGCGGTTCCGGTTCCTTCTTGCTTGGTGTCGTCTACTTCGTCCGAGGAGGACTTTGGCTCTAGTAGTAGTGGTGCGAGCGCTTCACAGGGGTGGAAGCTTTTAGAGAGAGGGGTGAAGGGTAGGTGAGAGAGAGAGAAAATCTTGGTTCATGATGAGTCCCGTTTGTTTTTTTTCTTTTCTTTTATTTCCTGCAAAATTTGATATAACACAGAGAACAAATATATTTGCAATGCAATGGAGTTTTTGTTAATGATGGATGAGTGAATGCATGCACATGCGCTTTTTACTTTGATGCTGAGACCGTAAAAAGAGATATTTTTAGTATTTTGAAGGAAGGTTTTAAAAATGAAAAATTGTATAGGGGTGGAAGAGGATTTTTGAAATTCTGTTGAGAATATCAACTTATTCTTATTGAGCTTCTGATTTTGACAAAAGAGGAAAAAGGAAAATTTCCAAAAACAGGGGGTTATCGATCGGTAAACACCTTGCCCTTCCTATCGGCAGTCAAGTCCAGTACCATCAATTCAAAGGTTTTTATTAGTGCCCTCTTCAACCTTTTGTACTTTGTGCGGTAGGATTCCCTTCAATTTTTGCAGGGGTTGTGTCTTTTGTGAGGGTTCTCAAGTATAAAAAGGGGTAGGGGTGGAGTGTTTTCATCACACCTTCACATTCTTACTTACTTGCCTACTATCTCTTAGTCCTACAAGATGGATCTCCCTGGTATCATTGAGTTTGCTAACTACCTCGAAGCCTTGGAAGGGATGTGCTCTTATAATGTCGACTTCGATGCTTTCAACATACCCCGAGTCCCTATGTGTCATAATCGGTCCATTAAGTGGAACATGATGATGGCGACGGTACAATTTTGGTATCCAAAGACCATGTAATCCGGTTTAGGTTGGATGAAGTTTGTCCTACCTACGAGGAATTTTCTGCCATGTTGGGGATAAATCCCAGTGTTGTTGCGGCTTTACCCAATTTTTCCCGTTCTCCCAGGGATTTACTAGCCGAGCTTCTTTGTATTTCACCTTCGACGATGAGATCACTGGTTGCTGGAGGAATGACCTCCCTCCCAATGGTGTTGCAATCCGTGCATTTACGGGAAGTAGGTGATGTTGTCTATGCTAGAGCCATTGCTCTAGGCCTAGTTTCAAAACTGCTGCTGGTGAATGGGAACTGCTGGTGGATCCGCAACTTACAGCCATTACTTCATGGATGTTATACCATCACAATCCTACGGCGATGATACTTGCGGAGACCTTGAATGATCTGGATGCCTGGCGAGAAGGTCGTTCTGACTTCTTGTGGGGTAGCCCCGTGATGCTATTCATGTGGTTGTCTGAAAGACTCTGCCTGGTAACTCTTCTAAAATATCCTTTGTCGGCTATACCCAACTTCTTTTTGCGTCACTTCTTCAACGTTGGCCTGGATATTGAGAGCTGGGAGAATTAGCTTGTGGAGCATGGGTCTTGAAATCTGTACTGGTTAGTGCCTTGATGGGGACAGTTGTTTCTTGTTCTAGAGGTAGGAGAATACCCATATGTGTAGTTGGTTGGTCTCAGCCATACCTCTTTTTAATTCTCTTGGCGGCTTCTGCGCCAATTTGGTTGGGCACCGGTCGTGCCACCTCGGACACTAAATTTCTTTTCGGTAGAGGATTTGACCAAGCATTTTCGCCTGCAGCTTGGCTCTTTGTGGGAGCATCGGCGTTCGTTGACCCGTCCTTCTCAGTCTATTGGGAGAGTTTGGCATATCCCTAGGGATTATATGAAGTCGTTGTGGAGGAGAGTAGTTAGAAAGATGTTGGCAGTGGAGACTAGACAAAAGTGGATTGTCTCTTTTAACACCATGGAAGGAGGTGTTGTGATTTTTTCAAAGACGGTTCGAGCTTATCGATCCATGGAGTGTCTGTGAAACTTTGTTCAGGCATTGGAAACTTGGGGACCCTAGGATGTAAATGATGATGACGGAGCGGGCTCCTCTGGTAGCTGTGGGTAGGATGGTTTATTTTTTAATGGGGAATGAATGTGGGGACTTTATTTGTCTTTTTTAGGAGGGTAGTGGAAGGGAGTTATCCATTCCTTTTCTTATGTAATCTGTACCAAAATTTCTTATTAGTGAAATAAATAAGTTTTTGATCATCCAGCTATGCTTTTCGATGAATTTTGTTTTGTTTGAATTATCTTTACCAATCTCTAAGGCATACATAATTATTTTGCTCAAATATATGTTAGAATGAACTGTTATTCTCGGAGGTAAGGAAATAATAGTATTTTATGAAAAAGAAAGGTTCGTGCTCATGTAAAGTGTATGAGTTGCCTACGTACCTCTCGGGAAATAAAGAATTTTTTTTAGAATAGAAGGGAGACTAGAAGAGTTGTATCACGCCGAGATTCTGGACTAGGGGTTGAACTTCTTGAGACGGTCCAGGTTGACTGGATGAGCCATATCTTCCCCATCTAAGTCGGTAAGTATGGTGGCACCGTCGGACAAGATCTTTTTGACAATGTAGGGGTCGTTCCAATTGGGCTTAAATTTCCCTCTGGGGTCCCATATGGGTTCTATGATTTCTTTGAGGGCTAGGTCCCTTCTCGGACAACGCGGTCCTTGACTCTCTTATTGAATGAACCCTCTATTCAGCGATGGTACCCTTGTATATGGTATAGTTCTTTTAATATCCTTTCGTCTAGGAGGGTCACCTCGTCAAGACGGCTTTGGCACCAGTCTTCTTCGCTGACATTGCTCTCAAGCATGACACGCAATGAGGGTAATTCCATCTCCACGAGTAGGACTGCTTCCATACCATAAACCAAAGAGTAAGGGGTAGCCCGAGTAGAGGTTCGGATTGAGGTTTTGTAGCCCCAAAGGGGGTATGGGATCTGGTCTGCCTAATCCCGACAGCTTTTGGTCATCTTGCTGATGATGGCTTTGAGGTTCTTATTGGTGGATCAACTGAGCCATTGGTCTGAGGTCGGTAGGGAGAAGATTTGTGTCTATGAATCCCATACTCATTGACCACTTCTGTAACTTCTGCCTCGAAATGCAAGCCGTTATCTGATACTAGCTCGTGCGGGACCCCATATCGATAAATGATATTTTTCTTGATGTATTTTGCCACTTTCTTGGCGTATAGCACTGCGTATGACTCAGATTTGACCAATTTAGTGAATTAATCAATGGCAACTAGGATGAACTCATGCCCATTGGAAGGCTTCAGTGTAACCTTCCCTATAATGATGATGCCCCAGGTGGAGAACGACTAGGGAGAGGTCATGTTATATAATTCACTCGGAGGCAAATGCGGAAGATTGGAGAATTATTGACATTTGAGGAATTTTCGTACATAAGCGGTGAAATTTTGGGTCATAGTGGTCCAGTAGTAGCCTTGTCGGGTGATCTTCTTAGAAAGCATGTGATCGTTCATATGGGGTTCGCATTCCTCGCTGTGAATCTTCTGCATTATCTTTTTAATGTCAGCCCCTTTGATGCAGTGTAGATGGGTTCCATCAAAGTTCCTTTTGAGTAGTGCTTTGTAACAAATGATGTACTGGGTGGCAAGTCTTCGAAGGGTTTCTTGATATTTCTTGTTGGAACCCTCGGGATACCTACCATGCTTGAGGAGGAGCCAATTATTATAGTACCAATAATTGGTTAGCTCAGGATCTTTTGTAGTGATGAGCTCAATGTGGTAGGAGTGGGTTGGTTTATCTTGCTTTTGAACTAGGAAGGGGGTCATAGTTATTCCCTCGGGAATGTCGACCATGGAGGCCAAGGTAGCGAGTGCATCGGCTAGGTTGTTCTTTGCTCGAGGTAGGTAATGGAAGGTTATATCTTGGAATTGGGAGGCTAGTTCTTCTAAGTGGGCATGGAAGCGTTGTAGTTTTTCATCCTTGACTCTTCACTTTCTGAGCACTTGACTGATGATGAGGGCGAAATTCCCGTAGACATCTAGGCATTGAATACCTTTCTTGAGAGAAACTTTGAGTCCTATTGTGCATGCCTCGTATTCAGTCATGTTGTTGGTGCAAGGGAAATCCAACTTAATGGCGATGGGAGTGTAGGAGTCATTTGGGGCAATCATAAGTATCCCAATGTCATATCCCTTCTTGTTGGCAGCACCGTCAAAGAACATCTACCATCGAAGGTTGCCTTGAGAAGTGCAAAGGATGTTTTCATTTGGGAATTCAGAGATCTAGACATCAGCTTCTTCTACGGGGTAATCAGCGAGGTAGTCAGAGATGGCTCTTCCTTTCATAGATTTCTACGTGACGTACACGATATTAAACTCAGTTAGGTGCATCAACCATCGGGCCATTTGACTGGATAAGGTAGGTTTCTCAAGAAGGTATTTGATGGGGTCCATTTAGGATACAAGTTTGATAGGGAAGGCGAGCATGTAATGCCATACCTTTTGGGTGACCCAGACAAGTGTGATACACTCCTTTTCCAAAGAAGTGTAGTTAACCTCGTACCCAACTAATTTGCGACGGGCATAATAGATGTCTCTTTCTTTCTAGGAATCTTCAAGGTATTGGGCTAGCAAAGCCCCAACTGCAGTGTCGATTACGGTTAGGTATAGGAGCAAGGGGAGACCAGGCTGTAGTGGCATGAGTACCGGGGGTTGGGTTAGATATTATTTGATTCGGACAAAATCTTTTTGGCATGCCTCGTTCAAAACTTTAGTTGAATCCTTTTGGACGAGTTTGAAGATAGGTTCACAGATGGAGGTTAACTGGCTGATGAACCGGCTGATGTATTACAATTTCCCGAGGAAACCTCAGACTTCTTTCTCTATTCGGCCCTTCCAGGCGACATCGCATGTATGGCTTTCTGCTAGGCAGGATCTGCTTCTATCCCTAATCCACTAACCATGAATCCCAAGAGTTTTCCTTTTGTAACGCCGAAGATGCATTTCTACGGATTGAGTCTCATATAATACTATTGCAGTCGTTTGAAGAACTTTCGAAGAGCAGGAACATAGCCCTCTATAGTTTTGGATTTAATAATCTTATTATCCACATAGACCGCAACTTCTTTGTGAATTAGATCATGCAGGATGGTTATGGCAGTCCTCTGGTAGGTAGCCCCAGCGTTCTTGAGACCAAATAGCATGATAGTGTAGCAAAAGGTTCCCCATGGGTTGATGAATGAGGTTTTTTCTCGGTGGTTTGGGTGAATTTTAATTTGGTTGTATCAGGCAAACCCGTCGATGAATGACTTGAGAGCATGACTGGCTATGTTGTCCACAATCATGTCAATATTAAGTAGCGGATAATCATCCTTTGGAGAGGCTCTGTTCAAGTCCCGATAGTGTACACACATTCGATCTTTTCCTCCTGATTTTGGCACGGTCGCTATGTTGGCTAGCCACGTGGGATATTCAATCACAGGAATGAACCCTATGTTCAACTATTTGACCACCTCTTCTTTGACCTTGAGCGACCATTATGTGCGGAGCTTTCTTAACTTTTGTCTGATCGACTTGTAATATGGGAGAGTGGGAATCTCGTGCTGAGCTATTTCAGGATCAATTTTAGGCATATCATCTTAGGACCATACGAAGACATCCATGAATTCTTTTAGCAATTCTTCAAATTGTGCACGCTCTTGCTCGTCGAGGGTAGCCCTTATCCTAATCTCGCGTAGTTGGCTACTAGAACCAAGGTTAACAACAACAGTCTCTTCTTCATTAACTTGAACGCAGTTATGTAGTTTATTATTAACCTTATTTAGATCAGTTAAGAATTGTTCATTTGAAAAATCATCATCACCAAAAGTTTGATTAGAATCCAAATATTTAATGTAAGGCACAACAAGATACTCAAAATCTTCGTTTATTTCATTGATAGGAAAAATAGCACTGAGAACCTCGTCAAAGGAGGACTCGATTACATTTGAGCAAGGATAGACAATAGAAGAAGAAATAGGGTAGACATTGGTATTAGGGGAGATTTTATCAGGAAGAACTGGCGCAGCATGCCAGTTTAGGAGAGGTGTTTCAGCATCTTTAATTAGTTGGGATGGATCCAGTGATGTAGTGCCTGAGTGAACCATGCAGAGTGTTAGTCCCAGTGTCTCTAAGTTGAAGGAATCTTCAGAGTCACCTTCCTCGGTCTCTTCGGTATCTTTGATGAACGGTTGTACTAGGTGTTAGGAATTTTTGGCCCACGTGTAGTTGTCTTGGAAAAAGATCTCCATTACAGGCTTCATCTTCTTATTTGTATGGTCATACCATGGTTTCGAAAAGACACAAAAGGGGAAGTCCTCACCCTCTTTGATGAATTGACTATTCAAGGAATCACATGGGATAGTCTGGACGCGGTCTAGTCTTCTCTTTAGTCGAGACTGGTGGATCATTCTGAGCTCTTGTTCTAACGGTTGATACCCAAAACCACAAGTAGGGAAAGCCTTCTTTAGTTTAATCGTCTCAAGTATCCCTTGCTATCTTTATCCTAGCCCCAGTCTGGGCATAAAGTGCATGTTTATGTACATCTGAATCACATTGACGTTGCCATGAGGGTCTTATTATGGACAAACCCTTTCTTTGAAGTCGTCCCCTGCCAAGAATAGGAGTGGTTCAACATGGAATCCTGATAGGAGCATATAACTTGACTCGTGTTGTATCTCAATAATTGGACTGCTGGTACTTGCACCCTCGGCATTGTCATCGTCACCCAAAATGGTGATGACTCATCCATTTGCGAAGAATTTTAATTTCTGATGGAGTGAGGAAACACCCTGGATACTGTGAAGCCAAGGTCGTCTGAGTAACAGGTTGAAACAAGCTGGGATGTCAATAACTTGGAATTCGATGATAGGGTTTATAGGTCCATCCCCTATTACAAGCTTTATGGATCCCATCACCTCCCGACAGGTATTATCGTAGGCACGCACAGCAGCAGAGGTTCGAGTGGGGTCGATTTCTTTCAGGACTAAACATTTGAAGGTTCTCAGTGGGCAGACATCCAAGGCGAATCCATTATCGACAAAAGAGAGTGGCACAACCTTCCCCATAACTTCGACGAAGATGTTGAGTGCATGATTGTGGTTTGGCCCAATCTTGGGGATTTCTTCTTAAGAAAAGGATAGCATTCCGGTAGAGGTCAAGGATTCGAACAAATTCACCACTTCTTCTGGTGTGGTTGAAGGAGGAACTGTGGGTCCACCGAGCAACTTGATCAAATCATTTATGTGTAGCTTAGAAGACATGAAAAACCCCCACACAGTGATGTTATCTTGATTTTTCTTCAGTTGGTCGAGGATCATCTCTGGCATAATAAATTTTTCAATGCCCTTCCCCTTATCATTGGTTAGTAGTGAGCTTGGGATCTGGTAATGCCGCCCTAATTTGGTCATGTGGTTTACTGAAGAAGGGAAGAACATGAATCTTGTTTCCTCATCGATCTCGGGTTGTTTTGCCACCTTGTTTATTTCTCTGAGAATTTCTTCAAATGATATCATTCCACACATGTCAGCTACCGGGTCAGTTTTCTCGAAAGCTTGTTCTTCATTCGAATCTTCGAATTCTTCCCCCATCTGGTGGTAACAATTCTGTCTTTCCATGTAAATTCGATGCATTCCATAACTTCAACGACTTCTTCATACAGGTCTTCCCAATCAATGAGGATGTGTAAGGGTGAAGGGACCAGGCACCCTTGTAGCTTCAAAGCATCAAATAACTCAGTGATACTACAATTGTTATTGGTTTTCCCAAATAATTCTTCCATGATCTGGATGACATCATCCAGGCTGACTTAATCGGTTGGTACTACCCAACTATCTGACTCTCGGGCCCATTTTTGTTCTTCTAATAATAGTGTATTGAACCTCTGGCAATCAATGACCATCGGTGAGGGCCATTTCAGACCGAACTCAAGG
This sequence comes from Sambucus nigra, assembly GCA_949130495.1. NCBI lineage: Eukaryota > Viridiplantae > Streptophyta > Magnoliopsida > Dipsacales > Adoxaceae > Sambucus > Sambucus nigra. The sequence continues at coordinate 176,654,765 of OX422218.1, read as the reverse complement.
ATTTGGTTTAAGACTTTTGATAATTCCATACTTCCATTTTTTGAATAGGTACGGACAGCGATGCATGCTGGAGTGACAGTGCCTGATCAATGAGGCTAGTGGGGTGTAGGGGGAAATATGGGCAAATTTGGAGAGGCTTAGGAGAGTGTATGGGTGTGATTTGAGTTGAGGGATCGAATTATGGGTTCTTTTCTAGAAAGATGTCATTGGCATGATTTGGAAGTGGGTTGTGAGTAGTGTTTATATTAGGATTGGCTGGTGGGGCGATGGTACCCCGATCAATTAGACCTTGGATTATGTTTCGGAGGTGAAAGAATTAGTCGGTGGTACGCCCAACAGTTTGGTGAAAGGCGCAATGGGCATCTTCCTTGAAGTTTCTTGGGAGTGGATTTGGCAATGGACGGGGATCCAAAGGTTTGTTAAGGTTTCGCCTTAACAAGGCTTGATAAACATTGGAGAGGTGAGCATGGAGATCGGTGTATTCCTTTCGGACTGGGACAGGGAAGATTTCTGGCACCCATGATGTGGTTGGTTGAGAGATGTTGTTCATGGTTGAGACTGTAGCACTGGAAGGTTTGTCATATTTTTCGGGGGTGAACTATTCGGACAACTTCTTTGGTTCGACTTCTGTTTTAACAAGACCCTCCTCAATTTCTACTCATGTTTCTCTAAGAGCTCGGAAGTGGGCATAGTATTGTCCTCCCATCGTTGCTCGGATATGGGGTAAGAAGTTCTTCCTCACTATGCTGACTTTTCTTGCTCGGAAGGCCGATTGGTCATGGTAACTACTTTTTCCCTCCATCGGGCGATGAAGTTACTGATTGATTCCCCAGGGTTCTATTTGAGCAACTCTAAATCATGGCGGGTGACCTCAAGCTCTTCATTGTATTTGTACTGTGACATAAATTCTCGAGCTACATCCTCCCAGCTATGAATTTTGGACACTTCGAGAGATGAAAACCATCGGAGGGCGCTATCCTTCAATGTTTGCTGAAACAATTGGGCCATCACTTCTTCAGAATCCCCTAGTAGAGTCATGGAATGGTGATAACTTCGGAGATGAACAATCGAAGGTCCACTTCCTTCGAATTTCTCGATATTCAGCATCTTGAACTTCTCGGGTAACCTCGCTTTAGGATAAAGAGACATGTGGGTGTAGTCTATGTAATTTCTTGAGATTCTGACTTGGTCAAACTTCTTGGTGAGCATCTTCAGGTCTTCTTTGACTTTATTCAACTCGTCTTCATTCGGATGAATGATCATAAGCAAGTTAGCCCCAGACTGGGCAAGGTTCGGCATAGGAAGCTGGGAAGGCGACGACCCATTAACTAGAGGGGCACGTGGAGCGTGCTGATACTCTTCGAGAACCCAGATGGGATCTGGTGGATCCATAGCATTAGGGAATAGGGCCTCGAGTTCTTGAGGAATGGGAACCTGGTTTTGTTGCATTTCTCGGACCTCAGTTTGGAGGTTAGCAATCTTGGACATGAGCTGAGCTAGGACTGCCATCAGATCCGGTTGCACAATGGGTACTTGATCCGTGTTCTCCATGGAAAATGTATGGATTTCGGACTCGAAAGGAGTAATAGGGGAACAGATGGAACTTCGGGGTGACTTGACTGAAGACCAAAGACAATAAGGAGCCAAGCCAAGGGCTTACGATCGACCTGCGAAGGCGCAAAAATGGGATTTATTTTGAGAAAAAAAGGGATGAAAATATTTTTGACATTTTTTTTTCTTTTTTCTTTTCGAGATTGGAAGACAAAATATTTTTGGCTTTTTGATAAAGAGAGGGAAAAAAATTGGATTTTTTTTATAAAGAAAGGAGAGACGGTCTTAGCATGATTATTATAATTATTATGTTTTGGCTTGTATTAATTCTCCTAAATGCAAAATAAAATGCCGAACGGGACCAGAGCCTGGAAAAATTAGGTTTGTAATATATGCAAAGCTATGGCTGGACTTGTGACCCGGCTCACGGGAAAGGTCCCGTTTTTTAAAAATGCGTGAAAATTCAAGCGGCAGGCCGACCCGGAATTTTGACAAAGTTTCGAGTAGAAACCGGCAATCTAACATGGGTGTCCTAGGCTTGACACCTATATGCGCGTATGCAGTTGGTTGTGTGAATCGGAAAGGGTTCCCCCCTTTGGCGTGACATCCATGATATACGTCTTGCTCTTGCGAGCAATCGGTACGTGTGGACAAGCCATTTGATATACCTGAGTGTACGTGAATTGCCTCACTATATACTTCGTGGGGATGGTATGTGTGAGAGATAATTCGATATACTCGGCATATGTGAACGAGTTCTCTACGATATACCTCCCGTCATGACTTCAGTCAAGAGGTACGATGCGGGGGGAACCGTTCGATATATGTTGAAGGTACTTAGCCAATGGAAGGTGAGAGTCATATCGCTTAGGATAACTACGCCCTGTTGGACCAGAGCCCATTAAGAAGTGACCTTCCAGTTACTGGGTAAAAATTTGGTCAATAACAATGCTCTTTGGTGATGTTGTGTGAATCGTGCATCATTTTCTTATTAGTATCTTATGAGAATGTCTTTTTTGATTATGCCAAACGGGGAGCAAAGTACAAGTACTAATGGTTCATCAAGTATGGATGGATGATGCATGCAACATGTGGATATATGTGACCCTAGGTGCACGTGGTCTGAAGTGTACATGGAGAATTTTCTATAAGCGTGTGAATAGAAGCATAAGTATGGGAGATACATCGAAAATAAGAACATGCAAAAATGGGGAAAATATAAACAAACATAACATCCATGTAAATAGAGTCTAGCCCTCAAAAGAACATCCCCATCAAAGTCGCCATTGTGGCCATCCCCCGATCCTCGTGACGGGCGAGCACGCGATGGAGGCCCTAGGTCCCGCACGTCCCTCTCGGGAGCGCTTCGACCGATGTCATTTTGGTGAGGTGAAAAATATAGAGAGATAGAGTCGCTAGTGTATTTTAATTCAAAACAGACAAAAGAAAGGTAGCCATCCCGAAGGAAAACATCCAAAGACATACTGATGCATACGAAACCAAAATGATTCGAAAAGGATCCGGAGGATAAGTTACTAAATGGGAAGGTGTTAGGCACCCATTCCGCCCTTACGGTCTGCCATGGATTTTTGTTATTTTCCTTTATTTTCCCCGTGATATGTGTGCATGTGTATATATAGTGGAGATAGGAATCATCGACTTGCACAATGGAAGAGGTAAAGGGAGTCATCCATAGGAAGGTATAAAAATATTAGAAAATAGGATTTATGCCATTATCCTTACGTTTACCGTTATGATGGAACGATAACGCATGTGGAATAATACACCACTAAGAACAAATATATGTATATATAATATAAGAGAGCGGAGTTTAAAGAGTATAGAAAATGAGAGAAAAAGGAAAAATAGGACTCGAGTCTTGGGTTTTACCTTGAGACACCTACGTAGCCTATAAAGGCATCAAAGTCCACGTAGTTCGCATGCAAAATGAGGGGTGGGGTTTATCCCATAAATCCAATCAGAGGTTCTCTTATTTGTGTGTGTGTGTGTAGAAAAAGTGTTTTAGTTGTGAGAAAAGTGTAAAAAAAGTATGAGAATTCCCATTTCGAATTGATGAGCAAACCCTCTTTTTCTTATTTTTTGGTTTTTATTTATATAAAAATAAGATTTGTGAAATAATACTAAATAAAAAGTATATTAGGATGTGTGAGATGAGATAATGAAAGTGCTAAGTAATAAAACAAGTTATTGCGAATTTATGGGAATTTAAGGAGAGAATTGAGAAAATTGGGCTTTCTTGAAGATCTTGAGCTTGATCTTAAATGTTGGAGAGAAACCCTTAGACTTGGATGATGATGGAGGGTAGTGAATTCACCAAGTTTGATGAAAAGGATGATAAAAAGTGAAGGCTGGAAAGGGATTTGGATGTGAAAATCACACTGACTACGAGAAAGGTTTTCTTGATTTGCTAAGAGTGATATCTATTAGATCTGGGATCTTCTTTGCAAGTGAGGTCATGCCTCCTTTTTATAGGCCCAGGGCATTACCAATCGACATAGCCCTATTCCTTCCAATCGGCAGGTGCATTTAGGCACACTACCGATAGGCAGCGTCTGGGACCTGCCGTTTGGCAGTATCTTTCAAGACTTTTTAGAAAATCGGCCGCAGAATGCAAACCGTTGATCCGAATTGTGAATAAGGTGGACCATTAGAAAGGTAATTCAGAGACATTTGAAATCCCTTTGGACCCGGGAGTTGACTTGGGGTCAAATGTGGCTTGGAAGCATTCGGCGGTGCATTAGACGGGGAATCATCGGACGCAAATGAATCTTTCATCCGCAGGGTAAGTCCAAGTCATGCACGGGGTGGACCGTTGGAAAGGTTAGGAGATGTAATTAGACATTCCAAAGTTTGATCTGGTTTGGGGAGTTAACTTCGGTCAACCGAGCCCTGGAAGCATTCGATGACCTTTCAGAGTAAAATGAATTGTTCGTCCGTACTATAAGTCCGAACTGCACATGGGACGGACCGTTGGAAAGGGGTTTCAGTGCCCTTCGAAGATTCATTCAGTCTCAGTAAAGTTGAAGAGTTGAATTAGGTCAAACAGAGCTCGGGAGTGCCCGGTGGCCTCTTGATTGAGTTTCAGGGGAAAACTTATCGTTCGTCCGCATGGTAAGTCAGAATTGCACACGGGATGGACCGTTGGAAATGGGCTTCAGGACCCTTTGAAGATTCATTCAGTCTCGGTCGAGCTGAAGACTTTGACTTTTTGTCAAATGGAGCATGGGAGTGCCTGATGGCTTCTAGATCAGTACTCGGGGTATGACGTGTGTTTGTAGTGATGAAGGGAGGTGCTAGGGACCTAAGGAGAGTTTAGGTGGTAACTGAATGGGGTGTCTACAGCACCCTGGTTGAGAAACCATTAGTGCTACGCATACTCAGATATCTAGTCCCATTGTAACACTCACTCATAGAGGACATCAGGTCCAATCTCTCGAGAACTAATAAAACACAAACACCTATTAGAAGCGAACATAGTCCCAAGATGATTGGCTATGTACATACCTACACACCCATATGACCGTCATCACTATCAATCTCATGGATAGTCTGTACCTAGGTTCCATGCTCTAGTGGTACGACTCTAAATCCCCCACTGGCACACAAGATTCATTCGTCCACAATGCGTTAACCTCCGTTCGATAGCTAGTAGCTAGGTATGTCATACACATAACATTTTGAGCAATAAGCATAAAAACAACTTTTATAAATTCATTGGCTTTCCCATAGCCTAGTGTTTGCAGTACGTATAATATGTATCCCTTATTATACCCTGTACCTTATTCGTATATATATTCTCCCTTGTATTTTTGCATCTCTCAATTTCTATAACTTTCATTCCTTACGAGGGTCGACATACTCTCTGCTCACTAATAAATATAATTTTAGGTTACTTGACATTCATACAGGCCTAACACTCAATTATATAAGTCTACGCGGATTTTAAAACAAAATCGGGCCTTAAAAGTCATTCTGTAATCTCGTTAGAAGACCCAGGGAATCTCGTTAGAACGAGATCGTTGGAACAAGGGTTGTTCGAATGAAGGGACTTCGAACGAACCACCAAACTCGTTATCAGTGACATTGGAATATCGTTAGAAGTCTCATTCGAACGACCTGGGCTAGACTTCTAACGAAATTTCCGAAGTTGCCCAGTTCATCACCAATATTCATTTTTCCAGATTTTCTCCACTCAAATCTCAACCTAAACCCATTCCAACCCAAGTACAACGTTTACAAACTACTCTAAGTCACCCTAGGATACTCCTTAGTATAGTTTCGGGGTCAAATCCATCTAATCATCATGTAATTTTAACAAATTCCTAAATTTCCCCATAAATCATATTAACATAAGCCCAGAATGTTTAATCTATAAAAACTCCATTTTTATTTCGTGCTTAACATCTAATCCACCAAATTTCATGTTCTTATTAGGGGAAAAAATCCTCTACATGCAAACCCCCATCATATATCTAAAATTCCTACACGATTTTCATCATAGGTAAACCCAATTTGATATTAGTTGTTCTAAAACCTCTACATATGTTAACAAGAGTAATAATTGCTAAGAGAGAGAGAGCAAGATAATCACTTGCCTTAAAAAGGAACTTTTGATTCGCGATTGAAAATGGTATGGGAATGATCCTCCACACCCGATCTACGTGTTGGTGTATTTTTTTGGTGTTAAAGCTTGAGTTCTTAGCTTAGGGCTCTAATGGAGTCTTTTTCTTCTTCCTTGGTTATCTCTCTCTTTTCCTCTCTATCTTACGTAGGTTGGACTAACAGGCCACTAACCTTAACTGCTTTTAATTAAACCCAATTTTTGTCCATTTAATTACCCAAAAATTCCAAAAGAACAAAATACCCCTCCGGGGTGTCGTTTGGGGCTAAAATGTTCCGGACTGCAATTTAAATACCCGAGTAGTGTTTTCTGACTATTTCGACCCTTTCGGACACTCTGGCGCACTAAAAATAGTCATCCGAGTTATACAAAATTAATTTACCTTTTCAACCCACAAATAACTTGGCTTTTAAACCCCCAATATTTATGATACAAATCATTTCTCTTGGCTTTTATAGTGTTGGCAAATATCATATTTATATATATTCATTTGTATTTGTTCACCAACATTTCATGCAATGTTTAGCAAAAACTAAATAAATATTTGTAAATGAAAATTTGCCAAATTTATCACAAATAAGTGTATGAAATTTGAACCTCTGTAAAATCATATAATAAAAACTTCAATGCATATTCTTCTGTTACTCAAACAAAAACACAAAAATATATATTTTTAATCGAACAAAATATATAAATTGTTTGTATAAATCACTGTGACAAGTGACACAGCCATAAAACTTCAATTGCGAGTGGCTCCTGAGGAATTGAGGCTTGGTGGACATTGTACACACGTCCATATTGTAACTTCCCCTTCTATGGTGGGGCTGCAGGGATGACTGGTATGGCAGGTAGTGCTGGAAGGACGATGGGGAAAATACGCCTCTGGGGCTCTTAACGAGCGCCCTGCTACTATGGAACCCTTCCCCTATTCGGGCAATCCTGATGTTTGTGGCCATTCTTGCCACATATAAAACATCTACCAGTAAAATTTATCCCTCTCTGTCCCTACTTGCCAGTACTACCTATCCATTGGCCATGCTAGCCGTGCTAAAAACTCTACTGGTTCTTTTGACCCTGATGGCCATGCCTGAATCCACCCTGCCCCTGCCGGAAATCTCCTGATCGAAAATGCTTAGTAGAATCCCCCTATCGGGAACCCTAGTCACCCTATCTCGTATGAGTCTGAGTCAATTGTACCCCACTGGCACTGTCACCCCTTGTCCTGGCCTGTTGGCCGGACTCTCTTGAACGCTTGATTCCTTTCACGTGAAAGCGATGATCATGACAATGCAGTAAATCGGCATTCACAATATTCATATACATCTTCAGAGAAGGATTACCCAATAAATGTTGTCGGATTCTCCAACTAAGACCATCAATAAAAAGTTGTACCCTCTTCTCCTTTGTGCTCACCTCCTCTGGTACGAAATTTACCAACGGAGTAAATTTCTCCTCATATTCAATTACCGTCCTTCCTTCTTGGGCGATCTCTAAGAACTTTAGTACTTATGGCCGAACCACTCCCAACACTCCTGAATAGGCATACTATCCCTCTCATGTGCGATGGTAACAGACTCCCTCCATGGCAAGGCTACCCCCACTAGCTTAAAAGTAACTAGTAACTGTATCTGCGTATCAGTGCACTCGTACATCCGTAAATGCCGCTAGATGTCCTTCCATTGGCAAGCATCAACGACATCTAATCTTCCCTGAAACTCGGGTGGATGAGCCTTTTGAAATGCTTCTCTGATTCACTCCCAGGTAGAAGCAAACGAGTGTGTCTAGTCTAGAGTCACAACCTATGGCTGAGGTGGCTCCTATGGTGACTTCTGAATAATTGTGGTCAAAGCTACATTAATTGACTGTGCAATAATAGCGGTGAAATCAACAGTGTTCATAGTCCCCTGTGCCTGAGCTGGCTGCAGCTCGATGTAACAAGCCGTCCTTTTGGAAATAATTAAATTCCATATTTGGGTATAAATTGGCAATTTGGAGAATTTCTCGTAATAGTGATTTTTGGGATTTTCGAGGATTTAAAGATTTTCAATGGGTGTTATATTTATTTTTGGGATTAAATAGGTCGAAGTATTTTTATTATATGTCGCCGTGGAGTAAAGCGACAAAAGAGGTAAGATTTTGATTAGAAAACCCGCATTAAGTTATATGGGTTAGAATAGTGATTTTCGATCAAGTACCTCAGATGGAAATATCGACTGCGCCGTGAGTCTCAGAATGTCCGAGATAGTCAGAAAAGAGTGTTTGATTGTCAAAATTGAGTTTAGGTGAATTTTAGAGTTAAATGGGCTCGTAATTGAGTAAACGAGTCATTTTTGGGTTTTAAGGGTTATAACCCTTTTCTTCCTATAAAAAGAGGGAGAGGGGAAAGAAAAGAGAAAGGAAAGAAAGAAAGGAGAGAGAAGAGAGAGAGAGGAGGAGAGAAAAGAGGAGAAAATAGGAGGTTCCAGCCAAACTCCACGAGATTCGGCTCGAGGTCGTTGTATTATATCCACGAGGTAAGTGTTTACTTGCTTTATTTACTTTTGAGCATAAATCTCATATCGTAGTTTGGTATAAATAAACCCTAAATATTTTGGGTTGGGTTTTTGCGGATAAAATGGGTTTTGGGGAGTTAAAACAATTAAACCCTAATAATGTTTCAATTTGAGGAACTTAGGTTTTAACCTAAATTAATTGGTGATTTCGGGTTCTAAGATGTTTAGAACCTGTATTATAAGTGTATTTATTGTTGGTTGAAGTTGTAGGCCATTGGGTGAGGAGATGGAATCTTAGGGAAAGCTTCCATGGCTGAAACAGCTTCTCGGAGAAGAAGCTACCCGCCATGATCGATTGATCGATCATGGGGGTTCGATCGATCGAAGTCATCTATCTATCGACAACCAAGGGTCGATCGATCGACCCCTGCTGAAAGATGACAATTTTTCTAGGATGATTTGTATGGGATAGATTCCAATTCATATTGCTTTGAGGTTAATTATGTGATAACATAAGGGACCTTTTAGGACTACATGGTCCATTAATTAAGGAGATTTAGGAGACTTAAGTGAGGGTTTTAAAGGCATAACCCTTAAACTATATTTTCGAGGAAAATAGAATATTTGTACAATTTGATTGTTTAGGGTTCCTAAATTATGGTGGGGACCTTTAGGTGATAATATGGACAAGATGTAGTCCTTGGGTTTATGGAAATGAAAACCATAACCCACTATACTTAAGGTTATTTAGGAAAAGATAAATCCCTAAGTTATTTTTGTGGGCTTTTAGGCCTATATGATTTATGCGTATAGGAAAGTATAATTATATTGATTATGGTTGGGTAAATCCTATGAGGGGATTAGAATAAATTTGGGGAGTATAGTTATATATTCGCTAAATGAGAAATGGTATAATTGCAGATATCCAATAAATCCTTTGATGGGATTTAGGTATGTATTGATTATCAAAGTCAGGAAATACTTTGGGTTTAGTATCATGCGAATATGAATGTTGTATTATGGTTCTTTGAGAGAATCTTTGGGATTATTGGTCATCGTTAGATGGTTTGGCAAATATGGACATTTATATATATTCGAGGAGGTATATATATATATATATATATATATATATATATATATATATATATATACTATGTTATTAAAGTATATATGATATGATGTAAATGATAATTGAAAATAAAATATGAATGTTTTCAAAATGAAAAAAAATATGATTTTCATAAATAATAAATATGGATACACACCCTCTATAAATGACATCATAAGGGAAGTTCACGCGTGTGGTGAAGCCCCCTAGCTGGTGAATGCAGGGTGGATATTGTGACAACCCGCCTACTAAAATAATAGGTGGCCATCCCAATACTCTAATAATCACAAGCATCATAGATGGTCCATTCTCAGCATCACTTTCGATTAAAATAATAGTACGAGATAACCACCAATCATTTTAGAAAACGGACTGTCAATTTTAAAAATTTTGAAAGTAAAAGAAAACAATTAGACAAGCCCATACGCAAAACGGTGGATATCAAAAATCAATGAATACAGAACGACAATATAATAAATAATCACTGAATAAGCTATCGATGAACAGAATAATACAATAAGTACACCGAGTTTTAAAATTCAAATATTACACTATAATAATTGAGTGCAACACTTGGGCAACACGCCCGAATAAATAAACTGAACATAACTAGAGTACAATGGGAAGAAGCGTCTAATACAATTAACCTACAACATCCACAATATGCTGTAGCTCCATGACAACCGAAATGGAAATGTAAATACGGGTGTCCATACGGTAGAGGACCTGTACGGCTAGGAGTATATGCAAAAACATAGAAATTTAGACGGGTCAGGGCCTGGTTTGATATGATTCCCATGTGACTAAAATGCATGATAGTTAAGTGCATAATTCTCTCACAGTTAACAATAATATTTCTCACCTCTCATTCTAAAAGCAACCTAGCGCAATAACAATGATGATCTAGTTAACCCAAGTACTAAGGTAACTTCTCCCCATTCTCAACACTATGCCCTATTCGTGCGTGGGGTGTCTCGCAAATAAAAATTCAAATAAGGAACCCCCCCGATACACTGCTACTAGGCAAGGTTGATCATCGAGATCCATTAAACCATAAGTACAATATTGATGTATTTATTTATCTAATTTAATTTCCCCTTAAGATAGTCATAAGGGCTAAATTTCTCCCCAGTCTCAACACTCTGCCAAGTTCGTGCGTGGGGTGTATCGCAAAGCGAAATCCAAACAAGGAGCCCCCTTGATACACTACTACTAGGCAAGGTCGATCATCGAGATACATTAAACCCTCGGCACAACTAATATATATATATATATATAAATGGGAAATCATCTCCAGCTACTCAAGGAAACATAAATAAATCCATTCACCATCTAAAAGCATAATTCCTAATTCTTTTTTTAGGAATATATATAAATGGTGAAACACTTTATCAAATGTTTACCAATCAATTTCATTTCATAACTTCTTTACCAATTTTATTTCCTTTCTTCCATCCAGGAAACTACATATTTTAAAGAAAGTTTTATTATCATAAAAATGCTTTAACCTTTCCAATTCATAACTTTTCCTTTTCCTTCTTCCATCCGGAAAATATATATAATTTAAAGCAAATTTTATTATCATAAAAATGCTTTAACCTTCCACATCATATCATCCATTTTCCTTCTTCCATCCGAAAAATGTAAATTAAAGCCATTTCATTATCATAAAATGCTTTAATACCAATAATGTCCCACATTATTGAACATAGTTATATATATATCATATTATATAACGCGTTCTAAGACCGCCCGCCCGGGTGCGCCCCTAAATGACCATCATCTTCCAGTTCCTATCAATTACGACACCTGGGCACCTACAACGCAAACGTCAAGAAGTGGCCATATGCCTACGGGGTAGTCATAACCACACCCTTAAATTACCTACCCATGGCAGAAAAATATACAACAAACGCTCATATGGCCTAAGGACTATATCCACCCTACATTCACTAGCCAGGGGGCTTCACCACAACGCGCGAACTTCCCTAATGATGTCATTTATAGAGGGTGTGTAACCATAAATTAACATTTATGAAAATCATTTTCCTTTTCATTTGAAAACATTAACTTTTACATTCTCAAAATCATTTGTACTTATTTATTAGTACCACATTTTATAATATGTCTTTCTTATTCTTAAAGTCATAATTTATTAATGACCAAAGACCCGAAGTACCATAAAGCTCAAACTAGTCTCCAAGAGTTCATACATTTCATAAACCCTTAAAGTAAGCCTCCCTCAAGGAGTATCTCCCAAAATTCACAACATTTACATTTTATCTCCAATTTATCTTTAGGTTAACTTCCTATCTCATTCGGACATTAGCCTATACAAACTATCCCTCGGGTAAACCCAATCATCCCATTTTATCATAGGACATTAGTCTACCCAAAACAACCCTCTAGGACTCCCATTACTTCCCAAAGGAAGGTCCCTAAACCTTGGACCTAAAAGAAAAGGCTAAAAACTAAGCTGGAAAAACATACCAAAAATGCAGGAATTCCGAATCGATTCGCCATGGCCGAATCGATTCGGTCATGAAGACCCTGACATTATACATAACCCCGAATCGATTCTTATGGTCTGAATCGATTAGCCCTATTCAGACCTGTAACCTTCCCAATTATCGAATCGATTCGCTAGGGGCGAATCGATTCGGTCCTACAGAATTCCCAAGTTTGGGCTATGGGTTGTTTGAACCCTAAAACCCCAAAACTCTCAATCTCTTCATTTCTTCCAACACCAACAACACATAATTTTACTACATCATTTCTATACTACAACTAACTTATATTTTCTCCTCAAATCAAATTAAAACCCAAGATTAAGGGTTTAATCATCAAAATCAGCAAAACCAATTTATGGTTTAAATCTCCAAAACTTAACTACACATGCAATTTATCACATTAAATCAATATCTATCAAGTAAGAAACTTGCCTCTAGGTTGTAGTCTCGGATTCTCTTCCGGTAGCAACGGATTTCAGCCCAAATCTCCATTTTTTCTATTTTTCTCCATTTCTCCCAAGCTTTCTCTTCTCTCTCTCTCTCTCTCTCTCTCTCTCTCTTGGCTTTTAACACAAGATTGAGGAAATAAAAAGGGTGGGGGAGTTAACCGGGTCTTAAAACAAATGATCTCTTTTAATTGCTAATACACCATTAAAATGACTCGTATCCACATAATTGAGTCATAACACCCCAAAAGTGCCCGAAACTCCAAAATACAACATGGCACTTATTTCAACTATCTCGAATATTCTAAAAACATCCGCACCCCCTATTTTGGCATTCGGATAAATGTGAACTATTTTTGCATTCCAAATTCCATTTTATTTCATTAATTAGGTTCCAACTTATATATAGATCATAACCGCCGTCTTACATATAACGACACAATAAAACACAATATAATGCTATTTACCTTCTCATACGGTAAATAGATAAAACATAGTAAATATTATCCCTTAATATCACGAGAAACAATATTTACTCCAACATCCCCTATTTCATAAAATTAGCCCATCGGGCAAAATAGTATAAAATAGTCGATCGAAAACCTGAGTTGTTACAGATATAGTCCTAGGCCATATGAGCGTTTATGTTATGTTTTATACAATGGTTAGGTAATTCCGGGTGTGGTTATGACTAGCCCGAAGGCATATGGGCGCTTCCCGACGTCTTACGTTGTAGGTGCCCAGGTGTCGTAATTGATAGGCTCTGGAAGATGATGGTCATTTAGGGGCGCGCACAGTGGGGAAACCCGGACGGGCGGTCTTAGAACGCGTTATATGATATATATATAATTGTTTTCAATAATGTGGGAGATTATTGGTATTAAAGCAATTTATGATAATAAATTGGCTTTAATTACATTTCTTAGATGGAAGAAGGGAAATGGGATAAATGATTTGGCTTCAATTGCATTTCTTGGATGAAAGAAGGGAAATGGGAGCATACGAAAGAAAAAGAATTTTTATGATAATAAAACTGGCTTTTAAAAAGGGCATATATTTTGTTAAAGTAATTCATGATAACGAGTTGGCTTTTAAGTACATTTCCTGGATATAAGAAGGGATATGGAAAGTTTTGAGATAAAGTAAATAGATTCTCATTCCGGGAGATAGATTCGGATGTGTATATATATATATTTGTGGATAAATTGAGTACCGGGGGTCTAATGGATCCCGACGATAGACCTTGTCGCGAAGTAGTGTATCGGGAGGTTCCTTATTTGGATTTCGCCTTGCGAGACACCCCACGCACGAACACGGCATTGTGCTGATACTGGGGAGAAGTTTAATCCTTAGTGTTCTAATATTTATATTTCTTATGGTATATATATATATATATATATATTTATTTATTTATAGATATTCTGTACTGAGGGACTGGAGAATCTCGACAATCGACCTTGTCGCGTAGTAGTGTATCGGGGGGTTCCTTGTTTGGATTTCGCTCCATGCACGAACATGGCTTAGTGTTAAGACTGGGGAGAAGTTTAGCCCTTAGTACATTACTTGGACTATCTAGTGTCGATAGTAGTTGGGTGTTAGGATAGTTTAGCAGGGTAGCTTGACTAGGATGTTAGAGGGATGCGTTAGGAGTGCACTGTTAGTGGAGAGATGAGGGGTATCTCATGGGAGTGCGATACCAAATTTAAATATGATATAAAACCTTTTTCTAAAAATAGGGCATTTATTCACTTGCTAAATATTTTTAAAACTCGAGCTCTGACCCGTTTATCTAATTTTCCTTTCTTGCTATATTACATATATACAGGTGTCCAGACACAGGGACGCCTGGATGACACATCTTTCGAGTCAGATGTCAGCTGTAGCAGCTGTGGATGCATGCAGGATTCTCAGTAGACGCTTCCATCTTTATAATCTAGATAAGAGGTACTATATACACATTCGGTCCAATGGTCCAATTGCATTTATTTATTCCTTGAGTACAACATTCGATATGGTTGTATATTTTGACTGAGTGTTCGGTTATTTTATTTCATTTCAGTTTCATTTCCGCAAAATTTGTGTGGATGTTTTAATTCAGTAGTTGTTAAAAAGAGTGGTTAAGTAAAATTTTGACACCGGACTAATAGGTTATTAGTAATTAAATGGATTTTCGACAGTGATGCTAAGAATGATCCATATGAGACTCCTATTTTAATTTGATATAGGAGTGATCACCCGGTATTTTATAAGGCGGGGTGTCACAGATGGTATCAGAGCATCAGGTTCTAGTGTCCTTAGGAATCTGTGCTGACGTACTGCACTTTTAGCGTTTCTCTCGATTTGTTATAGAGCCTCAGGATTAGGATTGTTGATTTCTCTTATGAGATTTCGTTTCCTGCCATGTTATAAGATTATAGTAATCTTTTACGCGCTCGTTTGAGATTCGTGTGTGAGACTTCGACGAAAACAGGAGGTGGGGCTTAGTTAGATCAACTGGTAGAAGTTAGGGACGAGGACCTTAGTGGAGGTCATTCTCCTTATGGAAATTGTTAAGGGTTTTGGTGGCGACTACTAAAGGATAGTAGTTATTAGTACCGCAGTACCGCTGTAGTAGAAAGTTGTACTAAAGTTGAATTACCCATTGAAGTTAAGGGTTCAAAAGGGATCTTACGGATAGTTTTAACTGTGAGTCCCCACGATTAAGCAGGAATAAGGAGGATGCAGTTTCTGAATTATTCACATATGGTTCGGCCAGAGGCCGACAGTGAATAAAAAGTATTATGGAGAAGTGAACCTTGTACCGAGGTGAGGTAGGTACAAGTAATAATGATTCCTTTCCAAGAAGGATAGGCTCACTATAGAAGTGTTGCTAACACTTATGGAAAAAGTGTATGGTTGAGGACCCCATTGGTGGACATCCACCCGGGGAATTTGTTAAAATGAAGTTGTTGTTATGAGTTTCACCTCATAAGGAAGAGGTATATTTGGTGTGACTAGATAAAGTAGCGGTATTCGTTAGCCCTAGATTCGTGTGTGTAATTTGAGTTTTGTGGCGGTATGATAACATTATATCATGTATGTCTATGTGTTGTCTGCGGTAGCATAGTTTTATATCCCTTCATTCGCCATAAAGGCGGGTGTTGATATATTGAATATATATATATATATATATATATATATATATATATAGTTAGTGATACTTGTTTTATATGTGTTATACGAGCATGGTGATATGGTGAGTATATATATGTTATTGTATTTTTGAAGCGATAGCAGGCTAATGATTGCAAGACTATCGTGTCCGCAGTTCCAGGGTGTAGCGGGTTGTTGTTGTGATTTCTCACCTGGATACAGGTTGAGTTAGCCTTTTATTATGGGTAGATGGAACTTCGATGAGCAGAGGTTTCATTATTATGATGTGAGTGTGTGGCGACCTTATAGATATGATTTAAGGCCGCAGGATTTTTGTTGAGCTGTAAGATTAAGCTCATTATTGATTGCGCAAGGACCTAAAATTAGTGCGAGCGCTGGATGGTGTGACTCTTAGTTAGAGATAGGAGTTTAGACCCCCTTTTTGTTGGAGTAGGGGATAGGGTTATCCCGATCGCATGTTGAAATAACGGACCTCCATGACCGACAAAGTTAAGTAGGAGTGTGTGGAGGGGTTCCTTGTTTGGATTTCGCTTTGCGAGATGATCCATACATGAATCTTAACGGCGTCAGGAGTGGAGAGATGTTATAGGATTCAAGGATGTTGGTTTTGTGGAAAGGTCTTATAGTGTGGATGAACTACTATAGACTTTGAGCCATGTGATGATAGTATGTTTATGGAAATATTGTGCTATGGAAAAGCACTAAAGTGGTCCTCTCACCACTAGTGGGTGGGTGGAGTAGGACTTAGAGAAATTGATTTGAGGATAATACCCATCCTTAATAAAAAGGCAAATTTTGAGGAAATATGTTTTGGGTACGATGTTCGTGACACTTTTACAGAAAGTGGGGATTTGATTACTTAGATTTCCTTTCGTATGGGCAGAAGGATAGAATAATAAGAAATGCATTCGTAGTTTAGCGTGGTAGGATTTAGGACGTCCCGCTGGTGTCCCTTAGGTCGCTATATCTCGATGACCGACAACGCAAGGGAGTAGTGTAACGGGATGGTTCCTTGTTTGTATTTTGCCTTGGCGAGATGTCCCACGCATGAAACCAAGCAAATGTCGGAAGTTAAGAGAGGCCTTGGGCACTAGGGACACTTAGGATTGCACTCGTTTTGCGTAGGTAGGATAAATCTTAGGCCGTAGTATTATTAGGATGTAAGTTTAGTATAGTTAGTGGAGCCGAGGTTAGTAGAATGAATTTCGCGGGTTGGGAGGACCCATAAGTGAGTATTACACCGAGGAAAGGAGACCCTTATTAGGAGAGAGTGTTACGTGTCAACCATTCACAATGGATGTGTAGATGTGCATAGGTTAGAAAGGTGTATGCGCACCTTAGTAAGTTGGTTTATATACCGCCTAAAATAGAAGGGGCGTGGTATATAAATTTGAAGTTTATGCCGTGAGGCACAAGAAATGATGAGTGCTATGTGATGCTATTCGAGTCACTTTACGACTGTGGTAGTCGTATGGTATATGGTTGGGAGCCATTGGGTTAGTATCGTTACCTTTTGAGATATTTGGATTTGGATCGATTCTAGGATTGGTGGTGTAAGGCATATCTGAATTTCGATTACAAAATTCCGTTGTAAGGGGGGAGTATGTAACAACCCATCCTTTTGGAAATAATTAAATTCCATATTTGGGTATAAATTGGCAATTTGGAGAATTTCTCGAAATAGTGATTTTTGGGATTTTCGAGGATTTAATGATTTTTAATGGGTGTTATATTTATTTTTGGGATTAAATAGGTCGAATTATTTTTATTATATGTCGTAGTGGAGTAAAGCGACAAAAGAGGTAAGATTTTGATTAGAAAACCCGCATTAAGTTATATGGGTTAGACTAGTGATTTGTGGACAAGTACCTCGGATGGAAATTTCGACGGCGCTGTGAGTCTCGAAATGTTCGAGATAGTCGAAATACAGTGTTCGATTGCCGAAATTGAGTTTCGGGGAATTTTAGAGTTAAATGGGCTCGTAATTGAGTAAACGAGTCGTTTTTGGGTTTTAAGGGGTATAACCCTTTTCTTCCTATAAAAAGAGGGAGAGTGGAAAGAAAAGAGAAAGGAAAGAAATAAAAGAGAGAGATTAGAGAGAGGAGGAGAGAAAAGAGGATAAAATAGGAGGTTCTGGCCAAACTCCGCGAGATTTGGCTCGAGGTCGTTGTATTATATCCACGAGGTAAGTGTTTACTTGCTTTATTTACTTTTGAGCAAAAATCTCATATCGTAGTTTGGTATAAATAAACCCTAAATATTTTGGGTTGGGTTTTTGTGGATAAAATGGGTTTTGAGGAGTTAAAACAATTAAACCCTAATAATGTTTCAAATTGAGGAACTTAGGTTTTAACCTAAATTAATTGGTGATTTCGGGTTCTAAGACGTTTAGAACCTGTATTATAAGTGTATTTATTGTTGGTTGAAGTTGTAGGCTGTTGGGTGAGGAGATGGAAGCTTAGGGGAAGCTTCCACGGCTGAAACAGCTTCTCGGAGAAGAAGCTGCCCGCCATGATCGATCGATCGATCATGGGGGTTCGATCGATCGAAGTCATCTATCGATCGACAGCCAAGGGTCGATCGATCGACCCCTGCTGAAAGATAGCAATTTTTCTAGGATGATTTGTATGGGATAGATTCCAATTCATATGACTTTGAGGTTAATTATGTGATAACATAAGGGACCTTTTAGGACTATATGGCCCATTAATTAAGGAGATTTAGGAGACTTAAGTGAGGGTTTTAAAGGCATAACCCTTAAACTATATTTTCGAGGAAAATAGAATAATTGTAGAATTTGATTGTTTAGGGTTCCTAAATTATGGTGGGGACCTTTAGGTGATAATATGGACAAGATGTAGTCCTTGGGTTTATGGAAATGAAAACAATAACCCACTATACTTAAGGTTATTTGGTAAAAGATAGATCCCCAAGTTATTTTTGTGGGCTTTTAGGCCTATATGATTTATGCGTATAGGAAAGTATAATTATATTGATTATGGTTGGGTAAATCCTATGAGGGGATTAGAATAAATTTGGGGAGTATAGTTATATATTCGCTAAATGAGAAATGGTATAATTGGATATATCCAATAAATCCTTAGATGGGATTTAGGTATGTATTGATTATCAAAGTGAGGAAATACTTTGGGTTTAGTATCATGCGAATATGAATGCATGATTATGGTTCTTTGAGAGAATCTTTGGGATTATTGGTCATCGTTAGATGGTTTGGCAAATATGGCCATTTATATATATTCGAGGAGGAATATATGGTATATATATATATATATACTATGTGATTAAAGTATATATGATATGATGTAAATGATTTTTGAAAATAAAATATGAATGTTTTCAAAATGGAAAAAAAAATGATTTTCATTAATAATAAATATGGATACACACCCTCTCTAAATGGCATCATAAGGGGAAGTTCGCGCGTGTGGTGAAGCCCCCTGGCTAGTGAATGCAGGGTGGATATAGTCCTAGGCCATATGAGCTTTTATGTTATGTTTTCTGCGATGGTTAGGTAATTCCGAGTGTGGTTATGACTAGCCCGCAGGCATATGGCCGCTTCCCGACGTCTTGCGTTGTAGGTGCCCAAGTGTCGTAATTGATAGGCCCTGGAAGATGATGGTCATTTAGGGGCGCGCACAGTGGGGAAACCCGGACGGGGGGTCTTAGAACGTGTTATATGATATATATATATATATATATATAATTGTTTTCAATAATGTGGGACATTATTGGTATTAAAGCAATTTATGATAATAAATTGGCTTTAATTACATTTCCTGGATGGAAGAATGGAAATGGGATAAATGATTTGGCTTCAATTGCATTTCCTGAATGGAAGAAGGGAAATGGGAGCATATGAAAGAAAAAGTATTTTTATGATAATAAAACTGTCTTTTAAAAAGGGTTTATATTTTGTTAAAGCAATTCATGATAATGAGTTGGCTTTTAAATTAATTTCCTTGATATAAGAAGGGAAATGGAAAATTTTGAGATAAAGTAAATGTAATAACCCTCGCTTTTGAGGTCCTATTTTATATTTAATTTGCTAGATATAGTAATTAGATATAAAAATGTTGGTATGTGGAGTAGGTATTAATTTAAGAAAGAAAAGTTAATATCTACTATGATGTTACATATTTACCGTAAGTATAGGTGAATTTTGTTATGTTATGTTTTGTAATGTCATAAGATATAAAATGACATTTTTGACTAAAAATGAAACCGTAACCTAAAATGAATTATAAAATTTCCAAATGATAATTTGGAGGGTGTAGTTAGTTCCGTAAGGTGCGAGATAGTCAAATTGTGTACCATATTGTATTTTGAGGTTTTGGGCACTTTTAACTGGTTGTAGCTTGATTGAGTAGTTGCGTATTATTTTATCGCGTATTGATCACTTAAGCTGGAATTTTAAGCCTAAGCCATAATTTATGTCTTGATTAAGTCATTATTCCCCTAATTACATTACTAAACCTAGAGAAAGAAAGAGAGGAAGAAAGCTTGAGGAGAAAGGAGAGATTGAGGATTTGGAGACCAATCTTGCATTCATCTTCATCAAAATCTAAATTTGCAGACTTGAGGCAAGTTATCTACTTGATATTCTATGATTTAAGTGGATTAATTAGCATTGATAGTTGTGGTTATGTTTGGTTTAAGAAAGTTAGGGGTTTCATGGATTTATGGGCTTTGAATCTTTAGGGATGAGTTTGAATGGATATTGGTATAAATTATGGTTGGTTGATGCATTTATGATCAGTTGGTAGCATTAAATGATAAAGTTTTGAGTTGGTTAAGGTTGGGAGAGAATTTGGGGTCCAAGACACCATAGCCAAAATTGGCAAAATTCGCAGGGGTGAATCGATTCGCCCTAGGCCGAATCGATTCGGAAATCTTGCATTTTCCTTTGTTTTTCTTTTTGGATTTTGACCCATTTTTCATTAGGATTAGAACCTAGGAACCTTCTTATAAGAAGTAAACATAGGATCCTAGAGTTTTAGTCGAGTCTGGTCTCTACCCTAAAGATGAATGGGTTCACTTGGGGTTAAATTCAAGGGTACATAAAGTGATGTTTAGGCATCACTTTTTTTCTTATATGTTATTAGGAACTAAGAGTTCTAAGCCAATATTTGGATATGTTAGGGACCCTATTGAGATATATAGCACCTTGGGGACTCATAAGACTTGGGTGATCATTGGGAGAATGTTTCGGGACTTAAAAATATGAGGAAATGAATAAGAAATATTCAAAGATGATGGTTTCAAATAAAATGAAACACGTGTGATTAATGGTAATGAAGATGGGATTAAATTTGTAAATGTTAATTTACTTAAACATACCTCTCTAAATGCTATCATAAGGGAAGCTCGTGCATGAGGTGATGTCCCCTGACTATTGAATGCAGGCTGACTATAGTCCTCGGCCATATGCGGGATTTGTATATGTTTTTCTGCGCTAGTGAGGTAATTCAGGGTGTGGTTATGACTCACTCGCAGGCATATGGCCACTTCCCGACCAGCGTTAGGTGCCCAGGTTGTCTTGTATAGATTGGCCCTGAAAGATGATAGTCATTTAGGGGGGCGCCTAGTGGGAAAACTCGAAGGGGCGGTCTTAGAAATGTTATATGTATAAGATAATAACCTTTCTAACTCAAGTGGGACTTAAGATATGTGAATTTCCATAAGAAAATATGATGGTAATTATATTCCTGCTAAGGAATGGAAAATGATAAGATATGAAAAGAAATGATATTTAATTTTAATTTCTCTTGCTTAATTAATAACTGTTAGAAACATTTAAACTGCATTATCATACTTGATGATTAGGTTGATAGATTCTCATCCACATCATTCAAGATTAATTGTTCATATCTATCATGCTTCTTATTCTTCTGGGAATCATATATAAATCGGGCCCTGACCCGTTCATTTTCCATGTGTGCACGTTATTATATCCGCTCAGGTTCTCCTCCGCAAGGGCGCCCGTTGTGATATTCCCATTCCTATGCTTTTGATGAGTTGTATGATTTTGCGGATTATTACAGGATGTTGTTAGACGCCTTCATTTTTGGATTCTAGATACGATCGGGTCTTCCATTCGGGCGTGTGGCCCAACTTTTGTACTTGTTAATGAATGGATTATGTAAAGTATTAAATTTTTGATACACTTTGAATGTAACTGTGGACCGACAGATTATTCGGTCCTTTCTTATTGTATGTTGTTTCAGTATTAATACATATATGTTCCTTTGGAATTCCACTTTCATCAGACTTGGGTTGTTTAATTTATTTCTTAACTTGTAAACTTAAAACTTTTGACAACCATTTTTCTGATTCATTAGGTGGTTTTCTCGTATACCTATTTTATTGTCACGATGTTGAGTATGATATCCATCCATGATTCCATCATGTTAAGGTATCGGGCTGGCCACCCCTTATTTCGGATCGCGGGTTGTTACAGTGAATAGATTCTCATTCCGAAAGATAGATCCGGATGTATATATATATATATATATATATATATATGTGTGTGTGTGTGTGTGGATAAATCGAGTACCGAGGGTCCAATGGATCCCAACGATCGACCTTTCCGCGAAGTAGTGTATCGGGGGGGTTCCTTGTTTTGATTTCTCCTTGAGAGACAGCCCACGCACGAACATGGCATTGTGTTGAGACTGGGGAGAAGTTTAATCCTTAGTTCTCTAATATGATTAGTCCAATGGTCCAATTGCATTTATTTATTCCTTGAGTACAACATTCGATATGGTTGTATATTTTGACTGAGTGTTCGGTTATTTTATTTCATTTCAGTTTCATTTCCGCAAAATTTGCGTGGATGTTTTAATTCAGTAGTTGTTAAAAAGAGTGGTTAAATAAAATTTTGACACCGGCCTAATAGGTTATTAGTAATTAAATGGATTTTCGACAGTGATGCTAAGAATGATCCATATGAGACTCCTGCTTTAATTTGATATATGAGTGATCGCCCGGTATTTTATTAGGCGGGGTGTCACACTCGAGTTGTGCCTATCTGCTGGCTCGTGGTCCACGTCTCGGTGACATCGAAAAAGAAATAGAATTTCTATTAGCCCACAGTTCAATATATCTCAAAATAGCTGAAGACGTAAATGTGTAATCATGAATGCAATAATCCTAATAGTAGGACTCCCTATCAAAGAACGCTACACTAAAAACATGAAAAGTTCGTACAGATCCTAAGGACACTAGAACCTGATGCTCTAATACCATATGTGACACCCCGCCTATTCTAATCCTAGGTGATCATTCCATTATCAATTAAATAAGAATCATTAATGATTTCATTCTCAGCATCACTGTCGAAACATATGACAATTGTGAGGATAAAAAAGGACTGATGGAGTACAAAATTTATGATAATTGTGCGGATTAAAATGTGAGGTTAAGTTTCAGTGAATTCCGAGGATGGAATTCCGCTGTTAGGGGGGAAGAATTTAATACCCCCTATTTTTGGAATAAAATATTGTGACATAAATTAATTTAATAATTTCGAATAAATTAAATCGGTTGGATTTAAATTAAATGGGTAAAATTTAGATTGAGAATGAATTTTTATTCGTGGTTACATACTTATTGGACTCAATTGGTCATGAGGAGTTCACTCGTAGAAAATCAATCAAATAGTAATTTACTAATGGTTTCGTGTTGTCTAAACATAATAAAAATGGGTATGTCGAGTAAAAAGAATTCGGAAGCATTTAGGGGTGTTTTGGAAACTCTTTTAGGTGTTTTAGACCTTC
Source organism: Sambucus nigra (assembly GCA_949130495.1). NCBI lineage: Eukaryota > Viridiplantae > Streptophyta > Magnoliopsida > Dipsacales > Adoxaceae > Sambucus > Sambucus nigra. The sequence goes on along the minus strand of OX422218.1, from coordinate 176,631,067 downwards.
TAAAATGGTCCCGAGGTATAGGTATATTAGTTGGGAGGCTATTGGACCATTCTTGTTAAGAATGAAATCATTAGACAAGCCCATACGCAATCATTTTAGAAAAAAATTGTCCCATGGCCTCTTGAAAACATTGCCAAAAGTGGGAACTGAAAATCTTGTCTCTATCGAAAACAATATTTAAAGGCACCCCATGCAGTTGAACTACCTCTTCAATAAACAATCGGGCGTAACGAGTGGTATTGTAATCGGTACGGACCGAAAGAAAGTGCGCCGACTTCGTCAGGCGATCAACGATAAACCATATAGAATCGTGACCCTTTTGTGACGTTGGTAAGCCGGTGATAAAGTCCATTGATATACTCTCCCATTTCCATACCGGAATCTCCAACGGTTGTAACAAACCTGTCGGTCGCTGATGATCAATCTTGACCAACTGACAAGTAGTGCACTGAGACACAAACTCAAAAATATCTCGCTTCATGCCTGGCCACCAATATTGACGGCGCATGTCTTAATACATTTTGTCATTACCCGGATGCACTGAAAATTTAGAACCGTGAGATTCTGCCATCACCGCCCGTCTCAAATTCCCCTCCTTCGGGACAATGAGTCTTCCATGGAAGCGTAATCTACCCTCCGAACTTACCGAGTAGGATTCTGCTCCCTCAGACAGTAATCGGCGTACATGGTCTTGACAACCCTTATCCCTTCCTTGAGCCTCTACGACCCTTGCCACAATCGAAGGAGTAACGGTCATCACTGACATGAACACCCTAGCAACCGCATCCTCATGACTGAGCTCTTTCCACTTAGCTTTCCATACATCAGCTAATTCTCCCCCGGGCTTTCTACTCAAGGCATCCTCCACCACATTTGCCTTACCCGGATAATAATGGATATCGAATTGATAATATTTCACGAACTCCAACCATCAACGCTGACGCATATTTAAATCTTTCTGAGAAAATAAATATTGCAGCGATTTATGGTCCGTGAAAAGACTAAACTTCTCCCCTAAGAGATAATGCCTCCAAATCTTCAAGGCAAATACAACTGCGGCCAATTCCAAGTCATGCACCGGATAGTTTCTTTTGTGAGGCTTGAGCTTTCAGGAACCATAAGCAATAGCTCGTCGCTCTTGCTGAAGCACACCTCCTAAACCTTGTAGAGATGCATCGGTGGAGACTAGATATTCCAACCCTGGCTTTGGTAGAGTGAGGACTGGAGCTGAAGTTAATCTATCTTTGAGCTCATCGAACGCTGCTTGACAAGAGTCATCCCAAACAAATCTTACCCCTTTCCAGGTCAAATTTATCAAAGGGCTAGCGATCTTAGAAAAACCCTTAATAAATCGACGGTAATAGCCCACCAAACCTTGAAAACTGCGAATTTCGGTAGGTGTCGTGGGCTGACCCCACTCCCTCACCGCAACCACCTTGCTCGAATCCACCGATATTCCTAGCGAAGTCACAATATGACCCAAAAATTTCACTTCCCGTAACCAAAAACCACATTTCTCAAACTTAGCATATAATTGGTGATCCATCAATCTTTGCATGACCAACCTCAAATGAATAGCATGGTCAGCTTCTGTTTGAGAATAGACAAGGATTTCATCAATAAATACAATAACAAATTGGTCTAGGATGTCCCGAAATACCCTATTCATGAGATCCATAAATACGGCAGGGGCATTGGTTAGTCCAAAGGGCATAACCAAGAATTCATAAGACCCATACCTCATCAAAAAAGCAGTTTTGGATACATCCTGCTCCCGTATCCTCAACTAATGATACCCAGTTCTCAAGTCTATCTTAGAGAAGTATGTCGCTCCCCTAAGTTGATCAAACGAGTCGTCAATACGAGGCAAATGGTATTTATTCCGGATGGTGACCTTATTTAATTCTCTATAGTCAACACACAACCGGAGAGAACCATCTCTTTTCTTTAGAAACAACACAGGAGCACCTCATGGCGATGTACTACGCCTAATAAATCCCTGCTCTAATAACTACTGAATCTGATCCCTTAACTCCCTCATTTCAATAGGAGCCATGCGATAAGGAGCTTTCACGATCGGTCGAGGACCTGGCATTAAATCAATCACAAACTCAATCTCCCTACTCGGAGGTAAACCCGGTATTTCATGAAATACATCCTCAAAGTCTCGAACAACCGGAATAGAATCCAAGGGAACAACTATATCCCGATAAGTCTCTTCTGCAATATAATACAAATAAGTACAAGTATCTGCTTCCAAACGAGGCATAACCACCAGGAACATATCTTGTCCCGGAATGGCAAAGTCTATACTCTTCCTGTAGTAATTAACTATCGCATGATACTTAACAAGATAATCCATGCCCAAAATCACATCATACCCGACCATGTCTAGAACGAGTAAATCGGCCTCCAAGCACAAATTACCAAGAGAAATTCCTATATGTTTACAAACAAGGAAAATAAGTGAACCATCACCCATAGAGGACTCCACACTAGTGAAAGTTCTCTCTGCAGATTTTATCAACTCGGTAGACTGAGCAAAACTTCTAGAAATAAAAGAATGTGTCGCATCCGTATCAAACAAAACGCGACCCATGTGTCCCTGAATAAGGAACTTACCCTCAATCGCAGGCGGCGCTGGCTGAATAGGAGGAAGTATAACATCCTAAATGTGATAAACCCTCCAATACTGTAGTTGACCCTATTACGGAGGGACGACCAAATTCGGTGCCTGTGGCGGAAACTAAACATAAGGCTGTTGAGGGGATCTAGGAGGTTGTCCCCCAATCATCTGAGGACAATCCTTCTTATAATGACCCGCTTCCCCACATTGAAAGTACTTCCCTGCCATATTCTCCTGTCCTCGACCCCTGTTATTTCTAAACTATTCGAGACCCTGGCCCGGATGGCCTCTACCTCCATGACCACCCCGACCTGCTTGCTGTTGCGAGGCATTCTGACCTTGCCTATTATTACCACCAGAATTAAACCCACCAAAGCGTTGTCTTTTCGACAAGTCCCCTTGCGGGGGATCCCTTTCACATTTCTTACTACCCGACGGTTGGGACGAAGGAAAAGCTCCTCCTCCATTCCCAGTTACCCTGGGCTTCCTTACTTACCCCATACCCGTAGCCTTCTTTCTACTCAGCATGTATAACCGATGCTCTTGGTAATGGAGAAATGCCGCATTCATCACCTCACTAAAATTTTGCAAAGCTGGATTACCCAGCAAATGTTGTCGGATTCTCCAATTCAGACCACCCATGAACTTTGAAACTTTCCTTTCTTCTGAAGTCACCTCATCCGGTACAAAACTTGCCAACAAGGTAAACTCCTCTTCATACTCTGCAACGGATCTCTCTCCTTGAACCAGATCCTGAAGTCTCCTTCTCATCTCCCTTTGAATCGCGGGAGGAAAATACTTTTGGTCAAACAAGACCCAGAAATCAGCAATCGACATAGTGTCCCTCTGTTCTGGTGTAGTCATCGACTCCCACCAATGTAACGCAGCCCCGACAAGCTTGAAAGTAGCAAGGAGTTATTTCTTCTCCTCACTACAATCCACCATTCGTAAATGGCGTTGCATATTTTTCTTCCATTGAATTTCTCGAACAACATCAGAACGTCCATCAAATTCCAGAGGATGCCCCTTCAAAAAGGACTCCCGAACTCTTTCCCCCAGAGAAGGTCCCGTAGGAACTTGGGCGTCCTTCGCCCGCTGTTGAGCTTGGGGAATTTGTTGAGCTACTGCGGTCATGGCAGCGTTGACCGCTTGAGCCACAATGTTTACTACATCGGCAGCGTTAAAGGTTCCTTGGGGCGGCGGTGTCAGAGGACCAACATCCTCTTCTACAACTCTATTGCGTCTCGCAGGGCGACCTCTCTTAGGTGGCATCTGAGATGAGGGAACAATAGAGTTAGAATACTATTCAAAATAATCTACATTGCAGAAAATCACAAATATAAGCAACAAATCAGTCAGAACATTAGGCTTTATATCAAAGAACGCTACGGTAGAACGTGACAAGTCCAATTAGATCCTAGTACTCTAGAACCTAATGCTTTGATACCATCTGTGACAACCCTCAATCCGAAGTAAGGGGTGGCCAGCCCGATACTCCATCAAATGCCAAAATCATGGATGGGAATCATTCTCAGCATTCCAATAACATCAAGAGTATACGAGAAAACCACCCATTAATTCAGAAAATGGGTTGTCAAAAGTGTTTATTTTGATTCCAAGGTTAAGTTAAGAAAATATAATTTAAACAACCCATTCTAAAAGATAGTGGAATTCCAAGAGAACATATAATATTTCCATAACGAATATAAAAGAAGAGAACCGAATATTCTGTCGGTCCATAGCTACTGAAAATGAATCACAACAGTTTAATATAGTACATATTACATCCATTAAACAAGTACAAAGTTGGGCCACACGCCCGAATGCCAGACCCGATCATAACTTGAATACAAAAAATGAGGGCGTCTAACAAAAATATCATGTAATATCCGCAAATCTTACAGCTCCTCGAGAACATAAGAGTGGGAATATCAACACGGGCGTCCTTGCGGAGGAGCACCTGGGCGAATGCAATAGCATGCACAACATAAAGAATGAACAGGTCAGGGCCCGATTTATTTATGATTCCCAGATGAATAAGAAGCATGATAGATATGAATAGTTAATGATGAATGATCAAGGTGAAAATCTAACAACCTAATCATGAATCATAAATAAGATAGCTAAAATGACATGACTACAATTAAATTATGCAAGAGAATTAATTTATGCATTATTAAATTTAAACGCTTCCATTATCAATTTCCACATTATTCAAATTTCCATTCCTTAACAGGACAATAATATCATCATTATTCTCATTCCTTTAAATTCTCATTCCTTAGCAGGAATATAATTACCATCATATATTTGGTGGCAATAAACATATCTCAAGACCCACTTGAGTTTAGAAAGATTATATTCTTATACATATAACGATTCTAAGACCGCCCCTCCGAGTTTCCCCATTGGGCGCTCCCCTAAATGACTATCATCTTCCAGGGGCCTATCAAACAAGGCAAGCCTGGGCACCTAACGCATGTTGTGAAGTGGCCATATGCCTGCGAGTGAGTCATAACCACACCCGGAATTACCTCACTAGCACAGAATAAAACATATAACAAACTTACATATGGCTGAGGACTATAGTCTCCCTGCATTCACTAGTCGGGGGACATCACCTCAAGAGCGAGCTTCCCTTATGATAGCATTTAGAGAGGTGTGTTTAAGTAAATTAGCATTTACTATTAAAAATCATACTTTTCATTTCCATTAACATATATGTGTTTCGTTTTATCTGAAACCATAATCATAAAATATTTCATTGATATTTAACATAAGGTATTCCTCGAATAATTCTTCAAGGGATCATAATCATTCCGAAGTCTTAAGGTCTCATATACCTCAATTTAAGCCCCTAAAGTCTCCAAGCATGGGCCTACAACCCCTACCATCTTATTAAGATATAAAAAGAGAATTGATGCCTGAACATCACTTCAAACACCCCCTTCGACTTAACCCCAAATGAAATCTATTAAACTCTAGGGTGACAACCAGAGTCAACTAGGACTCTAAAAACCAAAGTTTACTTCATTCAAGAAGGTTCCTAAGTCCCTATGAAAAGAAAAGAATTGAAAGAGAAAATAAGTTTTGGGGAAGAAAATAGGGGACCAGTCGACCGGTCCCAAGCCGCGGTCGACCGCGTCGTAAGTTTTTGCCTAAGAAGAAAAGAAGAAAGATCACTTCGGCAGGGCCGGTCGAATGGTAGGGGGTCACGGTCGACCGCGCCATAAATTTTATGCCTTTGAAAGAAAGCAGTGTGCCCTCTCCTGAAGGCCCGGTCGACCGGTCTGAGAACCGCGGTCGACCGGTCATTGCAGACCATGACCAAATCTCCCTATTTCCAAGATAAAACAAAAACCAACTTTCAACCAAAGCAAACCAGCCTTATTTAATGATACTAAATGATCATAAATGCTTCCAACAACATTATTCTACATCAATCCATAATCAAATCTCTACCAAAGATTTCCAAACTCATAAATCTAACAAGGAAACCTAGCTCTATTAAACCATAACCATTACATAACTATCAACACTAATTATCCAATTTAAATCATATAATAGCAAGTAGAAAACTTTCCTTGGGGCTTCAATTCTCAGATTTTGATGAAGACGAATGCAAGATCAAACCACAAGTCTTCAATCCCTCTCTTTCTCCACAAGTTCTCTTCCTCTCTCACTCTCACTTTAGGGCTAGAAATACACTTAGGGAAAATGGAAGACTAAAGAAGACTAAATCGTGGCCTTAAGTGAAAGTCTCTAATCCTTAAATGTCAATACTTCAATAAAATGATTTCTAATACGCGATATGCCAAAACCAGTCAAAAGTGCCCAAAACATCAAAATACAATATGGCACACATTTTGACTATCTCGCACCTCCCGAAACTAACTACACCCTCCAAATTATCATTTGGAAATTTTATAACACATTTTAAGTTTCGGTCTCATTTCTTTTAACCAAAATGTCATTTTAATTCTTGTGACAAAATACAACACCACATGGTAATATTCACCCACCATAAGGTAAATATGCAACATTTTAGTAAATATTAACGTATCTCATGAAATTAATATTTACTCCACAACCAATCACACATATATATATATAAATAGACCATGCGATAGATTAATATAAAACAGGCTCCCAAAAGTGAGGGTTGTTACATGATTCTGGATAAATTCTGGTAATTTTGGATTATGATATAAATGGAGTAACTAATAAATAACGAGATGGTTAAATTTACTCAGGAATTATTGGGAGGCAAACCAATACATATAATGTTGTAAATAAATATGTAATTAAGTGTTTGTGTGGCATACCTACATTCATGGATGATCCTATCGGTTGGGGTTAGGCGTGTTCGGGACCGTAGTACACGTAGGCACAAGTGAGATGTGTGTTGTTTTGGTCATACTTTAGGTACTACGTAGGATCTCCTCTTAAGAGAGATAGGCGTAGATGCTGGGATCCTTTGTCACCTCTGGGTATGGGGGATGCAATGGTGTATTGAATAGGGACCACCCCACTTGTGCGTTTTGTGATGTTCGATTTCGATAAGGGATTACTCCAAACTTATCGATATATATATATATATATATATATATATATATATATATATATATATATATATATATATATATATATATATATATATATATAGAGAGAGAGAGAGAGAGAGAGAGAGAGGGGTGTGTGTGTGTGTTTACGGACTTATACATATATAACCCTGCGAATGTACTAAAGTTAGTTATCTATTTCTAAGGATGCAAAAAATTGATTATAAATTCAATACTACATAGGATACAGAGGGAATGGTGGGTCACTATTGTAAGTAACATGACTAGAGAACTGGAAAAAAGGATAAGGGTGTACACAATGATATGTCCAATACACGATTTATGCTAGATGCATCACATGTTTCACAATCATCTTGTTATTTATATTTCATTTGGTTTTTGGGGATAGAATACGATTAATATTGCACCTAGGTGAGAGGTGAGGAGATTATCCTAAGCGACTACCGATGGGAGACACCAACTTAAATTAACTGTAATCTTGTATTTCAATTTCAGTAAGTTAATTCTTGCACACTCTAAGGCGCTGACCCAAATTATAAGGTTTGTGTAGACAAGGAAAGCGGGACTAAAGGAATGTCAGACTTGCTGTCACATATTGCTTCTCGAAGATCGATTTATTGATTTTAGTTTAGGCTGCTACTTCTTCCTATCTTGATTTATTTTGGATTATTTTATGGGCATAAGCCCGAAGTCATTTAGTTTTATTAGTAGAGATGTTATAATTATGTTAGATTTTATTTTGTTGAACGTGGATGTTGGATTTACTATTATCTCTTGTTTATTAATTCAATTCAGTTTTAAATTAAAATGCGATTTAAAATATAAATGTTTATTCTCGGTCAATGCTAAGAATGATATAAATTGACAAGCAAGCCCCTTCTTCGGGCGCATATCATATCTGGACAATATTTACATGAGAAAATGGGGGTTGTTACATTTGGATATTCTAATCCAAATATCATTAAATAACATGAGAGATTCGGGCATTTTTAATAGTACTTCTAAGAAACTGTATCCCATTTACATGTAATAATTTGTGAACATTTGATCACAATAATCATTAGGGATCTTCGTATCACAAATTAGTATATATTATATGACGTTAAGTTTATACACTTTCAATTAAAACTCCATATTTGATTTTGATATATTTCTTTGAAACTTTTGGTTCAAATAAATTAGGGACTTCAAATACTAAAAGTAGAGCATAGAAAAATACAAGTTCCAAAGTTTAATAATTATTGTGTAGGACTTAATATCGTATGATTTGGTAACTTCAGGTCGCAGCTAAAAATGGCTATATGAGAACAGGCCTCAAAATTTAAATCTAATAATTTGTAAGCTTATAAGATCAAACTAAAATATAGCCATTTTTAAATTTTGAGGCAAGTACTTTCCATATAGCTTAAAACTTAGGGAGGAAAAAAAAACTAAAATAATATGTAAGCTCATCAGACCAAACTAAAATACCTTAAAACACGACGAAAAGAAAAAGTAATATTATACGGTGTAGTTTAATAATTGACTACTAATCAATAATTGACCTTATCAGAAGCTAAGTTGATTCATTCTTATATATAAACTACAATGAAAAATAAGCATAAAACTTTCTAATATGTAGAGCCGGTTTTGAGGGGAGGCCAGGGAGGCGGTCACCTCGGGCCCCGATATTCAACGCATTTTAGGCACCTCAAAAATTTTATCTGTATATATATTTACAACGTCATTTTTCAATTGTCACACAAATAATTTGTTGAAAACTAAACGGACAAATATTTAAACTTGTAAACTCCTGAAAATCAAGTCGCCATCTTTTCGGTTAAAAAAACCCATAAGTTATAAATTAATTAAAAACCTCTTGTTTAATATGGATCCCTGTTCAAGAATTCTCTTCAACGCTAAAATCTCGGAACCTCCCTTATAATATGTATTAAAGGACCAAAGGCAAGCAATTGATGCTTTATAAATAGAGAGGAACAAAATAAGAATCAATTATCTTGACTTTTAGATTTTCAAATTCAAATATGTGAGGGACAACGAAGATGTAGTCCATGAAATTGTCAGTATAAAAGGTAACAATCACGTACTTACTTATCTTTAGTGAAGAAAAGAAGATAACCAAAAATTGCCATCACTTGTTATTACCCATGGCGAGGAGGCAATCCGCTTTCTTTTTATTATATTAAGCTCTTATTTCATAACATGTTGTGAAAAATAAAGTATTTTTTTGAGAGAGAGCAAACGTTTCATTCAATTAGTATATCCATACTTGTATTTTCTTTATTTATAGTATGAAGTCAGGTATCTTGAAATACTTTTTCATTCATATGCTACATAAAAGTGAACATCCACCCATATACATATTTTATAACCAAAAAAAATTATTTTTGTATGGTTTAAAAAAGGCAGAAGAAGGTTTATGGTTGTGTCACTTGTCACATTGATTTATACAAACAATTTATATTTTTTGTTCAATTAAAAATATGTATTTTTTCATTTTTGTTTGAATAACAGAAGAAGATGCATTGAATTTTTTATTATATGATTTTACAGAGGTTGAAATTTCATACACTTATTTGTGATAAATTTGAAAAAAATTTCATATACAAATATTTATTTAGTTTTTGCTAAACTTTGCATGAAATGTTGGCGAACAAATAAAAATGAAGATATATAAAAACGATATTTGCCAACACTATAAAATCCAAGAGAAATTATTTGTATCATAAATATTGTACAAATATGAGAGAGAGAGAAAAGGGAATAAAGGGTATAATTTTAAGGGGAGATGAATAGGATTTCCTACAAAAGATTGTTAGAATATAAATTAAGGGGAGATGAATAGATGGATGCATTTTATAATGATCTTTAATGCTAACACGAGTGTATATATATTTATATATACAATGAACAAATGTATATAAAAAATTAAATTCTAATTATGTTGTAATGAGTTACAAACGTATATATTAACATACATAACAACACATAAAGACTTTTATTGTCATGCAAGTCATATTCATGCATTAAAAAAAAAAGAGTAATGCTGTAATTTCATCAAATCTATGGAAATAAGAAATAAAAATAAAAATAAAAAATTTGCCTGACTACTTAAGACTTGAAAAATAAAAAGTTCTAATATCACTTACCACGTCGATTTGTAAAAGAAATCGTATAAAAAATGGTAAAAGTTCATTGTTTTGTGTGTTTTTGTTTGGCCTTAACAGTGGTGTTCCTAATTATTATACTTCAGCTGTGACAACCCGCTTAAAATAATAATGGGTGGCCAGCCCTATACTACATTAAATCAGGTATCTCAGATGGCACAGTCTCAACATCAACTGACAATACACCAATATATCAGGCTAACTACCTGAAACTATTAAAAGTGAATTGTCAAAATTTTAAAACTTTTATTTAACAACAACAACAAAACCAATAATGCAATCTCAACCAACGATACACATCTAACTATGATGAGTGATAAGTGCAAACTCCAAAAAATATAAAAGAGTGCAATAGCATGTACAAATAAAAATATCCAAATATGCTGTCGGGTAACAGTCAATACAAATCTAAGAAATGAAATATGAAAGTATTAATCTACAACACTTTGAATACTAACTCAATATACAACTGAATCCTAATCTAGATACACCAAAGATAGGAATCGTATAAAACCAAATGCCGCAACAGTCCGCTACTGCCACAACTCCATGAGTACTGGATGGATGAACATCAAAGGCATCCTTGCGGAGGAACACCTATAGTAATACAATATATACATGGAGGAAGAAAATATAAACGGGTCTGAGGCCAAGTTGAATTTTTTTTTTATAGCAAGTGTATTCAAATGCATAATAATTATAAATGCATTATTACATGATTTAATGGAATCGAACTCTCCATAAAATTCAACTCGCCCCTCCACTAATGCACGCGCTAAACGTATGTACGATGATCTCCAAATGGATGCCCAAATTCTATTTAGGAAAAAGGATTCTAACTTAAACCCAATTGAATAATTTAATTGAAATCATCTAACTTATCTCCCAATCTACACTTATCTATTTTATTTAAAATTAAATACTTTAACATTAGTATTAGGGTTATCTTTATAATGTTCATTTGTTGAACATATAAAGTTGCATCACCATGCTCATAATCACATCATCATTCTCAATTACTAGAATTTCATATATTCTAGATATGCCCTCATTTGGCATGTAAACAGTATATATATATTTTTTATGGGTTATTAGCATAAAGAGTTAAGGACTAAACTCCTCCCGATTCTCAATACGGCTCTGCGTTTCGTGCTTGGGACTTCTCGTCGAGGCAAAATACAAAGAAGGAACCCCCTGTTACACTACTCCTGATCGTATCGATCCTCGAGGCACATTATGCCCTCAATGCATGATGCATGTAACCCAATTTATTATCCAATTTTAATTAATTAATATTCTCAATTCTCAATAGTACACGGCGTTTCATCCGTGGGACGTCTCGCCGAAGAGAAATTCAAACAAGGAACCCCCCCCCCCCCCCCCAGTTATACTACTCCTGGCACTGTTGATTGTCAGGATCGATGATATATATATATATATAAGTATGAGCATTAAGTACTAACTTATCCCCAAGTTCCAACATTACACTGCGGTTCGTGCGTGGGACGTCTCGCCGAGGCAAAATCCAAACAAGGAACCCCCACGATACACTAATCCTGGCAATGTAGAGGTCCATTATGCCCTTGATACCCAAATACAAGCACAAGTAACAATAACCATCCAACCGAGTTATAACTCGAAGGATGCAGGCTCACATGCTATCATCTTCCAGTTGCCCATATACGTAGCAAACTGGGGCCACCTGGTGGGGTTCAACGACACCCACCTCATGATCAACTCATGCACACAACGTCCGGGAAGCGGTCATGGCTCCTAACCGGCAAGTGAGAATGTCACATACCCCCGACTTCTCACCCCCAAAAGAATGCATATATATCGCATAAATAATAATAATGGACGACTATGACATGGGTTTTATGTACATCCTGCTCTTTGAGCCAGGATGCTCACCCTCAACGCACGCAACTTCCCAATGATAGCAAGGAGGGGGTATGCTTCACTATATATATACCATCATATAAGGTATACATACATCATCACATATATAAAGATATACCATCATATAAGGTATACCTGTCACATCATTTTCATTTTCATTATACGCTCTTAGGCGCAATAAATTAATATCGTTGTTTAGTCTATCTCTCTCTTGATACACTAATCGTCAATTCTCACACATTTGTAATAACCCTCGCATATGAGAACGTATTTTATATTAATTACTAGGTATGGTAATTAGATATAAATGTGGGATTATGTATTGATTATTAATTTAATGGAGAAAAGTTAATATTCACTATGAGTTTGCACATGCCTAGTAACTGTGGGTGAATATTGCCATGCTATGTTTTATTATATCGTATGAATCTAATATGATATTTGGCTTGATAAAGAGACCGGAACTTAAATTGAATTATAAAATGTCCAAATAATAATTTGGAGGTTGTAGTTGAATCCGGAACGTGTGAGATAGTCAAATAATGTACCATATTGTATTTCGAGGTTTTGGGCATTTTTGACTGATTATGTCTTAAATATGCACTTGCGTATTATTTTATCGCACTATTGGTTAATTAAGTGGGACTTTTGTCTTAAGCCACGACTTAGACTTACTAAGTCTTCTAATTTCCCTAATTTCACTTCTAAACCTAGAGAGAGAACTAGAGAGAGAAAGATAAGAGAGATTGAAGATTTGACTGAGATTCTTGCTCCTACACCAAAGGAAATCTGCAATTTCAGAATCAAGGCAAGTTTCTACTTGCTATTTAAGGTTTAAGATAGATGATTTGTATGATAATGATATATTAACCCTAGTTTAATTAGATTAGGGTTCTCTCTATGTACTTGTGGGTTTTGATCCATTCAAATATGGTTGGGATGATAAATGATGTTTAAGGTGGTCATTAGTAGTATATATGATCTATTGGTTATGAAAAATGAGTTTGGTTTGAGGATATTTGAGTTGGGATAGAGATTAGAGTCCAAGACTACATAGCCATTCTAGGAAAAATCGCAGGCCCGAATCGATTCGGCCCTCTGGGCGAATCGATTCTCTTAGGTCCAGTGCTCAGGTCTGGTGAACCGAACCGATTCGGCCTTGTCCGAATCGATTCGGCATCTATGCAGAAACCCAGTTTTCCTGGGCGAATCGATTCGGCCTTATGGGCGAATCGATTCGCCAAATGCAGAATCCCATATCTTCTGACCGAATCAATTCGGTTAGGCCCCGAATCGATTCGGAAACCCTGCACTTTTTCAAATTTTTGTTTTTAAATTTTAAACCCTTTTCTTTAGGATTAGTGAGTAGGGGCCTTCTTAAATGAAGAAAATATATGACTTTAGAGTATTAGTTGAGTTGGGTCGACTCCCTAGACTCGAAAGGGTTCATCTAGGGTTCTTTTAAGGGAAATTTAAAGTAATGATTAGGCATTACTTCTTTCGCATAGTTGTATAAACACCTAGGGGATCTTAAGGTCAAATTTGGAGACTTTAGGAGTTAACCCGAGCTAGGTTTGACTTGATGGTCTATCATAATTCCTAAAAGGAGGCTTTGGAAAATAACTTGGGAGTATGATTCCTTATCGAGGAGGTTTTGACGATATGAAATACGTTCAGTTCCGGATAATCTTAATGCTTTTGATATAAGGATAAATGGATCAAGTAAATGATAATTTACTAAAATCATGTAATGGATATAAATAAAATGGATGTTACACACCTCTCTAAATACCATCTTAAGGGAAGTCCGTGCGTGAGGTGAAGCCCCCTGGCTAGTGAATGCAAGGTGGATATAGTCCTAGGCCATATGAGCGATTGTTTTATAATTTTCTGCGATGGGTAGGAGATTCTGGGTGTGGTCTTGACTACCTCGCAGGCATATGCCCCCTTCCCGACGTTTGCGATAGGATCCCAGGTTGTCTTATGTTAGGCCCTGGAAGATGATCGTTATTTAGGGACGCGCACAGTGGGGAAACCCGGATGGGCGATCTTAGAATCGTTATACTTATATTTATAACTATTCTATTATCGAATTGGACTCATTGGAAAATTAATGCCATAAAGAGCATACTATTGAGATAAGTGCCATAAAGAGCACATGGTAGTAAATGCATTCCTGATAAGGAATGGAAAGAAGATGGAATCGAAATGATGAAAGATGAAAAAGGCTTATAAGTACTTTTAAATTCTTATATAATTGGATTTCATTTTTATAATCATTTGTCTGTCTTAGTTCTTTATATGATGTTTCCATGCTAGAATATCATCCATACTTACTTGTACATTATTGTCATACCTGTCATTTATCTAGTGATAATCTTAAACCGGACTCTAACCGATTCTTCATTTTATGGTTGTGCATGTATATTCTTTGTTCGTTCAGGTGTTCCGCCGCAAGGGCGCCCGTAATGACTTTCCCCTCCCTTTGTCTTTTGAGGAGCCGTGACATTTTGCTGGCATCACGGGATATTTGTGTAGACGCCTCCATTTTTGTTATCTAGTTATGATCAGTCTTTCTTCGGGCGTGTGGCCCAAACCGTTGTAATTGTGTAATGGATGTATTATGTGACACATGTGACCTATTGTGTATTACGTAAATTTTATTGACCGATGTTTCATTCAGTACTTTTCTTATTTTGTTGGTATATAGATATGCTTATGGGAGTTTCCACCCTCTTCTCTATTATGGGTTGTTTGAAAATGTTTCCTTTAAATTTCAAAACTAAAATTTTTGATAACCCGTTTTCTGGATTATTGTGTGGTTATTCTCGATACTCTATATGTTTACTGTGATGCTGAGAATGATATTTATCTATGTTTCCTGTTTCGTCGGGGTATAGGGTTGGCCACCCTTTACTTCGGATTGCGGGTTGTCACAGATGGTATCAGAGCATCAGGTTCTAGAGTCTTTAGGATCTATGCGGACTTGTCACGTTCTACCGTAGCGTTCTTTGATATAGAGCTTAATGTTAGGACTTTCTTGTTGCTTACGTATGCAATCTTCTGCTAGATAGATTGTTTTATATATACTCTAACTCTATCTCTGATGCCGCCAAAGAGAGGACGTCCCGCTAGACGTAATAGAGTTGTTGAGGATGAGGTTGGTCCTCCACCGCCGCCACCGGGGAATATTAGTGCCGCTGATGTGGCAAATATTGTGGCCCAACCTGTTAATGCAGCGATGACTGCAGTGGCACAACAAATGCCACAAGTTCAAGCGAGAGGACAAAAAGTACTAGTTCCTACGGGATCTTCTCAGTGGGAATGGGTAAGAGAATCTTTCCTAAAAGGTCATCCCCCGGAATTTGAGGGAGGTTCTGACGTTATTAAGGCAAAACAGTGGAAGAAGGATATGCAGCACCATCTAAGGATGGTGGAATGTAGTAAGGAGAGAAAGAAAATCCTCGTTACTTTTAAGCTTGTCGGGTCGGCCTTACTGAGAACGTGTGTGCTCGCGTTCAAATGATCAAATTATATATAAAACCCTTTTAATCCAAACAAACCCTAAACATGAAGCAGTAAGTGATTAAATAAATTGATAATATACGCAAGAACATTCAAACACATGCAATTAAGGAAAAATCCCCCTCAGGGGTAAAACCATTTATTTTCAGTATAATTTGTAAGAGAACGGCTTACAATCGGATTACAATGAAAATACAAGTTGACTAAGAATTACCCTCGGGTATCGGATTCTGTAGTCGCGGCTGGAATTATCCCTTTCGAGTAGGGCTGCAATGAAGAAGAAGAATAGTCTCCTCCACAAGGGTTGAACAAACCAAAGTTGTGTTCTTGGGTTGCAAAAGGATTCACAAAGGTTTGGCAATGATGTGTGAATCAAAACATGAGTCTTGGGACTCAAGAATATGAAGACTAGGTGTATTTGGAATCTCAAATTCGTCTCCTAAAGTCTTGTAAAACAACTCCCCCGAAGTTGGTATTTATAGGAAAAAATATGAAGAGTCCCACGTTCTTAAAACTCTAAAATTCTATCCAGCGTACAAAAAAAACAACATTCTTTAAGGAATTTTCTCTATCTTCAAAAGGTCATAACTCCTTCACCGTAGCTCAGATTGAGGTGCCATTTTTTCTAGTATCTTCGTTGCGGTGAGATCTTCAACTTTATAGTTGACCAGACCCCCTAACTATAGATGTGAAATTACGAAAATTCCCTTGAACTCTCCTATCGTGCCTTTTTTCACTGTTTTGACTTCCCTTGCGTACCACTTGCATTAAGTCCCTAAAATCTTGGAACGTGAAGTCGTTCAGGAAGATGTGGGACATATTAGTGGAGATAATGCATGCTTGATTCCCGGAATTCAGATAGAGGCCGTCATGTGAGATCGTGAGGATACGTGCCAAATGTAGCGGCGTACGACATAAATAAATGAAACATTTCGGACAAGTGAAAAATGTCCTTACAAATCTCCCCCTATGTCTATGCCGGTACATACATAAAAAATCCGAATTATCAAATATGAAATTGCCTATACAAATCTACCCTCCCATGAACCCAAAACTGGAAAAGGTACAAATGAATAGTCTTCATCGTTTGTTCTTTAATTCTTCAGGAATCTCAAAAGTTTTCTCATCAGAGTGTGCAACATATAGATCTGCAATCTTCATACCTACACACATGAGACAAAGCAAATACCACGTGACATATCGAGTTTGAAATGAGATAACATGGATATCAATATATGATAAAAATATAAGCAACATCTCAAAAACTCCCCCAGAATTCAAACTCCCTCATAATATGATAATTCTTTCTCCCCCTTTTTATGATGTCCCCAAATGGACAAATTAGAGAAATAAATCAAATAAGCAAGTGCGGGGTGTCACTAGGATATAAACACACCATGAATAAACAGAAAGCAACCAAGTCAATGATAGCGTAAATGAAGTGGTGTGATCAAATTCGATAGGAAAATCAATGCATACAAACATGACATATGTGCACGATGAATATTGGATATTCCTAGCGAATGAACTCAAATGCTTCCTTTGGTGTAAAAGAGTGACAGTATAAGATATTGACACAATCAAATCAACAAATCAAAGCTCAAAATGATTTTCACACCAATAACGTCCAAAATGATTTTATGCTTTTTCAGGACTTTCAAGGAAGTGCAAACCCGTTTAGATTCTCCAACCAAACTCCCTCAGATATTGTATTGAATAGAGGCATTCCAAATTCTCAAACTTTGGAGAATTGATGGTGAAACCTAAGTGGCCCATATTTGGCATGACTTGCTTTTTATTGCCTTAAAATTTTTTCGGGCTCTTTTAACCTCTTTGGTCCTCGGATATTAAAATTCCTCCATTTTTTAGGTCCTTTTTAACGGTGGCTTTTGCGCAAAGGATATATGATTACCTTTCGCAGCCCCTCCCCGTTATACAAAAACACGCAGTCTCACCAAAACGGTTTTTACATGCATTCCAATCTTGTCAAGTTTTATCGCATATTGTACATTGTATAGACATGATTGAGATGAAAACACGCAAGCCAACATGATATAGAAAAGTGCAATAATCAAATATAGCTGTGCATGTGTGCAATAAAGGATATAGGAGTCAAACATGTAGGAAGATATCACTAATTACATCTCAAAGACTCTAATCAATGTAAAGCACATGGATGAAATGATGTAGCCTCTCAAATCTCTATCAAACAGTCACATGGATAAATGGAATGAAGTTGTGACTTGGCTATCTTACATGCTCATCCATAAAAGAAGCAAAATACAAAAATCTTTTTGGATTTTTTCAAAAATTTGGAAAAAAAAGAAATAAAATCTTTTTGTGCTTTTCTCAAAATTTTTCTTAAAGGAAAATCTTTTTGTATTTTTTTCAAAAGAAATATAAAAAGCAAAAGGAATAAAACAAAGCTGTACAACAAAGTAATGGTACATATAAAACAGACTAGCAATAGGAAGCATATGATATGAACATGAAGAAGCATCCTATTCTAGACATAGACCAACCCCTCAGTCAACTGTGCAAATCCCTAAAGATTTCCTAAGACTCTCAAATCTAAGGGCATCTAAACGTTTCGTGAAAATATCGGCTAACTGACGGTCGGTAGGAACAAAACTCAGGGATACGACTTTCTCTTCAACTAACTGACAAATAAAGTGCTCACGTATCCTGATGTGTTTTGTGCGCGAATGTTGAACTGGATTGCGGGATATGTGTATCACGCTCGTGTTATCACAGGAAATGGTCATGGTGTCCTGTGATATCCCATAATCCTCCAGCATTTGCTTCATCCACAAGAGTTGTGTGCAACAACTCCCGGCGGCTATGTACTCAGCCTCCGCAGTGGACAAAGAGATGGAATTTTGCTTCTTGCTCAGCCAGGAGACAAGAGCAGAACCAAAATAGAAACACCCACCAGAAGTGCTCCTACATCCATCTACATCCCCATCCCAATCGGCATCCGAGTAGGTGGACAGACGGTCATCGGTATCAAAGGAATACCAAATCCCGTATGAGAGAGTCCCACTTACGTATTTAATAATACATTTTAGAGCAAGTAAATGTGACTCTTTTGGGGATGCCTGATAACGCGCACAGACTCCAACACTAAAGGCGATGTCGGGACGAGTGGCAGTCAAGTAGAGGAGACTACCTATCATACTCCGATATAAGGTTTGCTCTACGTCCTTGTCTGAAGTGTCCTTACTAAGCTTGGTAGTGGTACTCATAGGTGTACGTGCATGCTTAGCAGAGTCTAAACCAAATTTCTTCACTAGGTCTCTAGCATACTTGGATTGGGAGATGAACATCCCATCCTCTAGCTGACGATCCTGGAGACCAAGGAAGAATGTAAGCTCACCAACCATGCTCATCTCAAACTCACTTTTCATCTCCTCCTCAAAGTGGTGAGCATGCTGGGAGCGTGTGTATCCAAAGACTATGTCGTCCACATAGACCTGGGCAACCAAAATAGCACCGTCATCTCTCCTGACAAATAACGTCATATCTACTCCCCCTCTCTTAAAGCCACGAGCTAAGAGATAAGAAGTAAGCCGCTCGTACCAAGCACGGGGTGCTTGCTTCAAACCATACAAGGATTTCCTCAGATAGTAGACGTGCTCAGGGTGCTGAGGGTCTTCAAACCCTTTTGGTTGTTCCACATAAACCTCCTCCTGTAGAATGCCATTCAAAAAGGCACTCTTGACATCCATCTGATACACCTTGAAGCGTAGATGACATGAGATGGCGAGCAGAAGACGGACGGACTCAAGCCTCGCAACAGGAGAAAATGTCACCCCAAAGTCTACACCATCTATCTGTGTGTAGCCTTGAGCGACCAACCTAGCCTTATTTCGGATTATGGTACCATTTTCATCTATTTTGTTCTTAAAAATCCACCAGGTACCTATCACATTAATCTCACTAGGTCGGGGCATAAGTTCCCAGACATCATTCTTTTTAAACTGAAGCAACTCATCCTGTATAGCAGATATCCAGTGTTCATCCTTGAGTGCTTCTTTATGGTTCTTGGGCTCGACTTTGGACGTGTAGCAAAGATGGCTAACAACGTTCTCTAGCTGAGCACGAGTCTTGACCCCTAGAGTGGGATCACCAACAATGGCAGAAGGGTCATGACTCTTGCGAACCCAAGAAGGTGTGTCCCCTAACACAGGAGTAGGGTCCACAGAGTGTGAGAGAGGAACAGGTAAATCACTGTCAGAACAATCCTCATCCTCACACTGAAGGTTAGGATCAATAACCGTCGGAGGTTCGTCATCTTGCACGGTGACGTTTATTGATTCCATAATCTTAGAGCTCTTCAGGTTAAAAACCCGGTACACTCTGCTATTCGATGAATATCCTAGAAATATTCCCTCGTCGCTTCGGGAGTCAAACTTTCCTAATTGCTCTTTATCTCGTAGGTTGTAGCATTTACTCCCAAAGACACGGAAATATTCCAGTTTGGGCTTCTTGCCAGTCCACAACTCATAAGGAGTGTAAAGTGTGTGTGGACGCAGATACACCCTATTCACCGTGTGGCATGCAGTAGACACTGCCTCTGCCCAAAATCTCCTAGAAACTTTACGACCTAGAAGCATAGATCTAGCCATCTCTTGGATCGTTCTATTCTTTCTCTCAACAATCCCATTTTGCTGAGGAGTTCTCACAGCAGAAAACTCATGTTTAATCCCAAGGCTATCATAGTACAAATCAACCTTTGCTTCCTTGAATTCAGTGCCGTTGTCACTACGTATTCTGTTAATAGTGACACCGTGTTGATTTTGCAGGACACGGCACTTGGTCGTTAAGAAATCTACAGCATCGAATTTCTCTCTCAGAAAACCTACAATGGAGTATCTGGATAAATCATCTACCATCACGAGGATGTACCTCTTACCACCTAGACTCTCAGTACGAGTGGGACCCATGAGATCCATGTGAATCAACTCCAGAACACGAGAGGTGGTAATGGAATGTAACTTCCTATGAGGACTACGAATTTGTTTTCCCAACTGACAGGGTCCACAAACGGTCGAAGTTGACTTTCCAAGAGATGGTAAGCCATGTACTAGGTCCTTTTTAGATAAACGATTGAGATCTCTAACGTTCACGTGACCTAGACGTTGGTGCCACAGGTCCATAAGAGTGATCATGGCGCTGTTGCAGACAAGTGAGGATGTGGGCTCAGTTCCATAGCAATTATCCTCGGTCCTCACCCCTTGCATCAAAAGTTTACCGGCTTGATTGTAGACTTTACACGCGTTCCGGTCAAACTTTACTGCAAAGTTAGTGTCGCACAGCTGGCTAATGCTGAGAAGGTTTGATTTCAAACCTTTGACGTACAAAACATTTTCTAGCTTAGGAAAACCAGGTAACTCGATAGTACCTCGTCCTATAATTCTAGACTTACTCCCATCTCCAAAGGTGACTCTGCCATCTTGATAATCCTCAAGAGTAGTAAAAAATGAGACATCACCTGTCATGTGTCTGGAGCACCCACTATCAAAATACCATTGAGAGGTATTATATGCTTTGAGAGCAACATGAACAACAAAAGCCTTTTTATCTTTCTTAGGTACCCAAGTCGAGGTGACCTTTTGTTTGCCTTTGTTGTTGTTGATTTTAGTTGGAATGTGAGAAGCATTCACTAACTGCAAAGACATCCGTCGGAATTCTTCCATTAAACTCTGAGTCGTGGCAGCTAAGAACTCAACTCGCTCTCTCAGACTAGAAAACTCATCATTATGACGTGGTGGAGCAGTAGTACGTCGTGTCCGACCCATGCTATAGCAAGTTTCCCTAAGGTGGCCTTTTCTTTTGCAATAAGTAGAAAAGAGCACTGTCAAAGGTGGACCTCAGTTTGCTTTTCTAGGTCAAACTCTCCTTCGAGGTTTTTTACGGTGACCATAAGGAGTTGTAGTAAACTCAGGAACAGGTCCAAGTGCAATTTGGGACGTGGAGGGACCATCATATCCAATTCCTTGACGATCACCAAAACCTAAAGCGGGGCCAAGGAGCATCTTTCCCATCTTCCCAGATCTGTCCTCGATTTGTACCTTGACTTCCCGTGCTTTCTCAAGATCATGAGTCAGCTGGGCAACAAGGGCTTCTAGTTTCTTCCGAGTCTTCACGGAGGAATGGAGCTGACTCGTAAGACTAGCCACTTGCTTTATCAAGTCCCCTCTCTCTTTCTCTAGAGTACTCTCTCTCTCTCTAAACAAATTCTCATTCTCGACACCGGTAGATTCTCTCTCTCTCAGGGCGGTGCAGGTGGAGAACTCTTTTTCTCTCGCTTTCCTTATATCTTCCTCTAGGCAAGTGATCTTAAGAACTAACGCTTTGTTACGCTTTTTAGTTTTAAAAGACTCAGAATATAACTCAGCGTAGGCGCGTTGTATATCACTCTCGCTATCACTTGTGTCATCCTCCCCCTCACTCACATCGATCTCACTGTCGAGGTGTCCCTGTGAAGCATCATCCTCATCATCGTGAGGAGAACTAGGAGTGCTCACTTGGCTGGCCATGAATGCGGTGAAGTTACACTCATGCGGTGACTCATCTCCAGAATCCACCGTCTCGACCTCACTGTCGTCACTAAGGGTAGCATTAAGGACAGCTTTCCCTTTCTCTCTATTCAGACGATTGGCACACTCAAAAGCTCTATGACCCCTACCATCACACTCAAAACATCTCTCACTTTCTTTCAGAGAAGGATTTTTGGAAACTTTTTCATTTTTCTTTTCAAACTTATTTTTCTCAAATTTCTTTTTATCTTTAAAATTCCCATTTTTCTTAAATTTGAGAATCCTCTTGAATTTTTTTGCGAAAAGAGCCAAATCATCTAAGTCAAAATCGCACTCAGAATCTGACGTGTCAGTCTCTCTCTTTCTAGATGACTCTACCCTCTTTCTAGCTGACCCCTCACTCCTTCTCTCTTGGGCTTTAAGAGCAATTCCCTTATCTTTAGATTTAGAATTTTTAGGGAACATATCAATTTCATAAGTTTGCAAATCTCCTACAAGTTCTTCCAATTTTAGCGTATTTAAATTACCCATAGAATTTAGCACAGTGACTTTAGGGATAAAACGCTTAGGCAAAGAACGAAGAATCTTTTTAACAACTCTAGCATTCGGAATTTGTTCACCAAGATTAAAACTAGTATTCCCAATGTCAGAAAGTCTATCATAAAATTCATCAAAGCATTCAGAATCATGCATGGTGATTGTTTCAAATTGAGTTGTCAAGTTTTGCAACTTAGACTCTTTCACAGCATTAGTTCCTTCATGGGTGAGTTGTAAAACATCCCATGCCTCTTTTGACGTGGTACACGTTATTATGCGTTTGAACTCATCAGGTGTGACAGACCCAGAAATAGCACTTAGACCCTTAGAATTAAAAGATGACCATTTAATTTCTTCATCAGACCAAGAAATGTCAGGTTTCAAGTTGGTCACATTATCAACAGTCACGGTGGGAGGAGTCCACCCTCGTTCAACCAAAATCCAGACACGTTCATCAATGGCTTTTAAAGCCGACCTCATACGGGCTTTCCAATAAGCATAATTTGTCCCGTCAAAAACAAGCATTTTAAAATATGACTTCTCCATTTGAACACGCACTTTTTCAAAAATCAATTTTTTCAGAAAATTGATATCTTAGAAAAAAAAATTGCGGAAAAAGGAATACGCGATAAATTAGCGTAACCTGCTCTGATACCAATTTGAGAATGTGTGTGCTCGCCTTCAAATGATCAAATTATATATAACACCCTTTTAATCCAAATAAACCCTAAACATGCAGCAGTATGTGATTGAATAAATTGATAATCTACGCAAGAACATTCAAACTCATGCAATTAAGGAAAAATCCCCCTCAGGGGCAAAACCATTTATTTTCACTATAATTTGTAAGAGAACGGCTTACAATCGGATTACAATGAAAATACAAGTTGACTAAGAATCACCCTCGGGTATCGGATTCTGTAGTCACGGCTGGAATTATCCCTTTCCAGTAGGGCTGCAATGAAGAAGAAGAAGAACAGTCTCCTCCACAAGGGTTGAACAAACCAAAGTTGTGTTCTTGGGTTGCAAAAGGATTCACAAAGGTTTGGCAATGATGTGTGAATCAAAACATGAGTCTTGGGACTCAAGAATATGAAGACTAGGTGTATTTGGACTATCAAATTCGTCTCCTAAAGTCTTGCAAAACAACTCCCCCGAAGTTGGTATTTATAGGAAAAAATATGAAGAGTCCCACGTTCTTAAAACTCTAAAATTCTATCCAGCGTACAAAAAAAACAACATTCTTTAAGGAATTTTCTCTATCTTCAAAAGGTCATAACTCCTTCACCGTAGCTAGGATTGAGTTGCCGTTTTTTCCAGTATCTTCGTTGTGGCGAGATCTTCAACTTTCTAGTTGACCAGACCTCCGAAATATGGATTTGAAATTACGAAAATGCCCTTGAACTCTCCTATCGTGCCTTTTTTTCACTATTTTGACTTCCCTTGCGTACCACTTGCATTAAGTCCCTAAAATCTTGGAACGTGAAGTCGTTGAGGCAGATGTGGGACATATTAGTGGAGATAATGCATGCTTGATTCCCGGAATTCGGATAGAGGCCATCATGTGAGATCGTGAGGAGACGTGCCAAATGTATCGGCGTACGACATAAATAAATGAAACATTTCGGACATGTGAAAAATGTCCTTACACTTACACTGGTGGGAGTCAATGACGACGCCCGAACAAAGGGATACAATGTCAATCACCTATTTTTGGACTCTATTTGATGGAAAGTATTTCCCTCCCGCAGTTCAAAGGGAGATGCAGAGGAAACTTCAAGATTTGGTACTAGTGGAGAGATCAGTTGCCGAGTACGAAGAGGAGTTTACCCGGATAGCAAGCTTTATACCAGATGAAGTGACTCCGGAAGCGAAGAGGATCTCCAAATTTGTGGGAGGGTTGCACTGGCGAATAAAAAAACATTTTCTTGGAAATCTATCTTTGGTAACCTTTGGGGATGTGATGAATGCTTCTTTGCTTCACTGTCAAGAAGATAGATTATTTGTGCAAAACAATAAGAAGGCTGCAGCAATGGGGCAAGTGATGAGACCTGGAGGAAATGGGAGCGGAGGGGGAATATCTTCTTCGTCCCAATCCTCGGGGAACAAGCAGAGAGAGAGGGATCCTCAACAAGGGGATTTGTCCAAGCATCAAAGTTTCGGTGGGTTTAATACTGGTGGCAACATTAATAATAACAGGCCGGGTCAAGGTGGTCAACAGCAACAACAGGGAGGTAGAGGTGGAAATGGAGGTAGGGGCCAGCAAGGCCGAGGTGCGGGGAAATTTCGAAACAATCAAGGTAGGAACCAGGAGAATGCGGCTAATAAATGTTTTTAGTGTGGGGAGTTGGGCCATTGTAAAAGGGCGTGTCCTCAGTTGGTTGGAGGGCATCTTCCTAAGGCCCCACAACAGCCGTATGTACAGTTTTCGCCCCAGGCACCTAATCAGATCGCTCCTCCTCAGCAGGGGCAGTTGCAGTATGGGCGAGATTACCATATTCAGGAGGCTATGCTTCCTCCAGCTCCTCCGGCACCGCCAGAGATCGAGGGTAAGTTTTTCATTCATGGGCATATGGGCCGAGTACTATTTGATACGGGTGCTACACACTCTTTTATTTCTAGAAGTTTTGCCCAGACCACGGGATTGATCAAATCTGCTGAAAGTACCTTCACTAGCGTTGAATCTTCTATGGGCGATGGTTCCTTAATTTTCTTTGTTTGTAAAAACGTAGGGATTAATCTGGGTAACTTGTGTTTTGAAGCTGACTTGCTCGTCCTTGATATGGTCGGGTACGATGTAATATTGGGTATGGATTGGCTAGTGAAATACCGTGTGATAGTAAATTGTTATGGGAAAAGCATAGTTTTTGCAGTTCCGGGACAAGAAATGTTACTGGTTGTTATGCCTTGCATGGAAGGGGGCACAAGTGCTTATTTATACTGTATTGCAGAGGATGCATCTAAGGATGTTTTGATTCCCCTAAATTCTCTTCCAATTGTTAGTGATTTTGAAGATGTTTTTCGAGAGATACCAGGATTACCTCCAAGTCGAGAAATAGAGTTTGTAATTGATTTAATGTCGGGAACTCGACCGATTTCTAAAGCCCCTTTTCGAATGGTTCCCGTGGAGATGAGGGAGTTGAGAGATCAAATTAAAAAGTTGTTAGAGCAGGTGTTTATTAGGCGTAGTACATCACCATGGGGTGCTCCAGTGTTGTTCGTTAAGAAAAGAGATGGTTCTCTCCGGTTATGTGTGGACTATAGGGAGTTGAATAAAGTCACCATCCGGAACAAATACCCTTTACCTCGTATCGATGACTTGTTTGATCAACTTCGAGGAGCGATGTACTTCTCTAAAATCAATTTGAGGACGGGGTATCATCAACTAAGGATACGGGAAGAGGACGTGTCCAAGACTGCTTTTCTTACGAGGTATGGATCCTATGAATTTTTGGTCATGCCCTTTGGACTAACCAATACTCCTGCTGTGTTTATGGATCTGATGAACAGAGTGTTTCAGGATTTCCTTGACCAGTTTGTTATTGTGTTCATCGATGACATTCTATTCTACTCTCGAACGGAGTCTGACCATGCTATGCATTTGAGGTTAGTCCTACAGAGACTACGAGACCATCAATTGTATGCCAAGTTCGAGAAATGTGGCTTTTGGTTGAAGAAAGTGCAATTTCTGGGTCCTGTGGTGTCATCCCAGGGTATATCGGTGGATCCTAGTAAGGTGATTGCAGTGAGGGAGTGGGGTCAACCCACGACACCTACAGAAGTTCGTAGTTTTCTGGGATTGGCGGGTTATTACCGTCAGTTCATCAAGGGTTTCTCCAAGATTCCTAGCCCTTTGACTAACTTAACCCGGAAAGGGGTGAACTTTATTTGGTATGATTCTTGCCAAGCTACATTTGATGAACTTAAGGATAGATTGACATCAGCTCCGATCCTTGCTTTGCCAAAACCAGGATTGGAATATCTAGTCTTCACCGATGCATCTCTTCAGGGATTGGGAGGTGTACTTCAGCAGGAGAGACGGGCTATCGCTTATGCTTCCCGTAAGTTGAAGCCCCATGAAATAAATTATCCAGTGCATGACCTAGAACTAGCCGCAGTTGTTTTTGCCTTAAAGATATGGAGGCATTATCTCTTGGGAGAGAAGTTTAGTCTTTTCACGGACCACAAATCGCTGCAATATTTGTTCTCACAGAGGGACTTGAATATGAGACAGCGCCGATGGTTAGAGTTCGTGAAAGATTATCAATTTGATATTCATTATCATCCGGGTAAGGCCAACGTGGTAGCGGACGCCTTGAGTAGGAAGCCTAATGGAGAATTAGCTGAGGTTTGGAAAGCTAAATGGAAGGAACTCAGTCAGGAGGATGCGATGGGGAGAGCATTCATGTCGGTAATGACTATTACTCCTACCATTGTGGCAAGGGTGGTAGAAGCTCAAGGAAAGGATAAGGAGTGTCAAGACCTGATTCGTCGATTGCTGTCCGAGGGAGCAGAGTCCTACTCGATTAGTTCCGAGGGTGGGTTGCGCTTCCATGGAAGACTCATCGTTCCGGAGGAAGGAGATTTGAGGCGGGCAGTGATGGATGAATCTCATGGGTCTAGGTTTACGGTTCATCCTGGTGGGGATAAAATGTATCAGGATATGCACCGTCAGTACTGGTGGTCGAGTATGAAGAGGGATATTTCGGAATTTGTGTCCCAATGCACTACTTGCCAATTGGTCAAGATCGATCATCAGAAACCGACAGGTTTGTTACAACCGCTGGAGATCCCCGTGTGGAAATGGGAAAGTATATCGATGGATTTTATCACGGGCTTGCCGAGATCACAAAGAGGGTGTGATTCTATTTGGGTAATAGTCGACCGGTTGACAAAGTCGGCACACTTTCTACCCATTCAGACAGATTATGACACCGCTCGGTATGCTCGCTTTTTCATCGAGGAGGTGGTGAGACTCCATGGGGTGCCTTTGAATATAGTCTCCAATAGAGACAAAATTTTCGTTTCCCACTTTTGGAGGAGTTTCCAAGAAGCGATGGGGACCGAACTGAGGTTAAGCACGTCATACCATCCTC
Source organism: Sambucus nigra (assembly GCA_949130495.1). NCBI lineage: Eukaryota > Viridiplantae > Streptophyta > Magnoliopsida > Dipsacales > Adoxaceae > Sambucus > Sambucus nigra. Next base: position 176,603,092 of record OX422218.1, on the reverse strand, counting down.
AAACAGACGGCCAAACGGAAAGGGTGAATCAAATGTTGGAGGATATGCTTCGCATGTGTATGCTTGACTTCAAGGGTGGTTGGGAATAATATCTCCCATTGGTTGAGTTTGCCTATAATAACTCTTACCAATTCACAATTGGAATGGCACCTTACGAGGCTTTGTATGGAAGGCCGTGTAGATCACCCGCTTGTTGGTTGGAGGTGGGTGATAATAAATTTCTTGGGCCTGAAATGATCCAAGATACTTCCTCAAAGATTGAGTTGATTCGAAATCGCATTCGGATAGCCCAAGATCGTCAAAAGAGCTATGCCGATGCGGGTCGGTGACATATGGAATTGGAGGTTGGAGACCAAGTTTTGGTTAAAGTGTCGCCCATGAGAGGGATAAAGCGTTTCGGTAAAAAGGGGAAACTTGCGCCGCGCTTTGTTGGACCATTTCCAGTTATTGCTAAGGTGGGTCCTGTGGCATATCAACTCGCTTTACCAGAACCATTACAACAAATTCATGATGTGTTCCATGTTTCCTCCCTAAAGAAATATAGGAGGTGTGAAGGTGCGCTATGGCACATTCCTTTCGAAGATATTGATTTGCAACCCGATGTTTCATATGAAGAGCAACCGGTTGCAATATTGGAGTATGGGGAGCGTAGATTGAGATCTCATGTTTTGCCCTTGGTGCGGGTTCAATGGAGTCACCATAATGCTAAAGAATCAACGTGGGAGCGTGAGAATGACATGCGAGAAAAGTATCCACATCTCTTCTCATAAGGTACGCTTGAATTTTGGGGACAGAATTCCCTCATAAGGGGGGGACTATGTAATAACCCTCGCTTATGAGAACGTATTTTATATTAATTACTAGGTATGGTAATTAGATATAAATGTGGGATTGTGTATTGAGTATTAATTTAATGGAGAAAAGTTAATATTCACTATGAGTTTGCACATGCCTAGTATCTGTGGGTGAATATTGCCATGCTATGTTTTATTATATCATATGAATCTAATATGATATTTGGCTTGATAAAGAGATCGGAACTTAAATTGAATTATAAAATGTCCAAATAATAATTTGGAGGTTGTAGTTGAATCCGGAACGTGTGAGATAGTCAAATAATGTACCATATTGTATTTCGAGGTTTGGGGCATTTTTGACTGATTATGTATTAAATATGCACTTGCGTATTATTTTATCGCACTATTGGTTAATTAAGTGGGACTTTTGTCTTAAGCCACGACTTAGACTTACTAAGTCTTCTAATTTCCCTAATTTCACTTCTAAACCTAGAGAGAGAACTAGAGAGAGAAAGATAAGAGAGATTGAAAATTTGAGTGAGATTCTTGCTCCTACACCAAAGGAAATCTGCAATTTCAGAATCAAGGCAAGTTTCTACTTGCTATTTAAGGTTTAAGATAGATGATTTGTATGATAATGATATATTAACCCTAGTTTAATTAGATTAGGGTTCTCTTTATGTACTTGTGGGTTTTGATCCATTCAAATATGGTTGGGATGATAAATGATGTTTAAGGTGGTCATTAGTAGTATAGATGATCTATTGGTGATGAAAAATGAGTTTGGTTTGAGGAGATTTGAGTTGGGATAGAGATTGGAGTCTAAGACTACGTAGACATTCTAGGAAAAATCGCAGGCCCGAATCGATTCGGCCCTCTGGGCGAATCGATTCTCTTAGGTCCAGTGCTCAGGTCTTGTGAACCGAACCGATTCGGCCTTGTCCGAATCGATTCGGCATCTATGCAGAAACCCAGTTTTCCTGGGCGAATCGATTCGGCCTTATGGGCGAATCGATTCGCCAAATGCAGAATCCCATATCTTCTGACCGAATCGATTCGGTTAGGCCCCGAATCGATTCGGAAACCCTGCACTTTTTCAAATTTTTGTTTTTAAATTTTAAACCCTTTTCTTTAGAATTAGTGAGTAGGGGCCTTCTTAAATGAAGTAAATATAGGACTTTAGAGTATTAGTTGAGTTGGGTCGACTCCCTAGACTCGAAAGGGTTCATCTAGGGTTCTTTTAAGGGAAATTTAAAGTAATGATTAGGCATTACTTCTTTTGCATAGTTGTATAAACACCTAGGGGATCTTAAGGTCAAATTTGGAGACTTTAGGAGTTAACCCGAGCTAGGTTTGACTTGATGGTCTATCATAATTCCTAAAAGGAGGCTTTGGAAAATAACATGGGAGTATGATTCCTTATCGAGGAGGTTTTGACGATATGAAATACGTTCAGTTCCGGATAATCTTAATGCTTTTGATATAAGGATAAATGGATAAAGTAAATGATAATTTACTAAAATCATGTAATGGATATAAATAAAATGGATGTTACACACCTCTCTAAATACCATCTTAAGGGAAGTCCGTGCGTGAGGTGAAGCCCCCTGGCTAGTGAATGCAGGGTGGATATAGTCATCGGCCATATGAGCGATTGTTTTATAATTTTCTGCGATGGGTAGGAGATTCTGGGTGTGGTCTTGACTACCCCGCAGGCATATGGCCGCTTCCCGACGTTTGCGATAGGATGCCAGGTTGTCTTATGTTAGGCCCTGGAAGATGATGGTTATTTAGGGACGCGCTCAGTGGGAAAACCCGGACGGGCGGTCTTAGAATCGTTATACTTATATTTATAACTATTCTATTATCGAGTTGGACTCGATGGAACATTAATGCCATAAAGAGCATACTATTGAGATAAGTGCCATAAAGAGCACATGGTATTAAATGCATTCCTGATAAGGAATGGAAAGAAGATGGAATCGAAATGCTGAAAGATGAAAAAGGCTTATAAGTACTTTTAAATTCTTATATAATTGGATTTCATTTTTATAATCATTTGTCTGTCTTAGTTCTTTATATGATGTTTCCATGCTTGAATATCATCCATACTTACTTGTACATTATTGTCATACCTATCATTTATCTAGTGATAATCTTAAATCGGCCTCTAACCGGTTCTTCATTTTCTGGTTGTGCATGTATATTCTTTGTTCGTTCAGGTATTCCGCCGCAAGGGCGCCCGTAATGACCTTCCCCTCCCTTTGTCTTTTGAGGAGCCGTGACATTTTGCGGGTATCACGGGATATTTGTGTAGACGCCTCCATTTTTGTTATCTAGTTATGATCAGTCTTTATTCGGGCGTGTGGCGCAAACCATTGTAATTGTGTAATGGATGTATTATGTGACACATGTGACCTATTGTGTATTACGTAAATTTTATTGAGCGATGTTTCATTCGGTCCTTTTCTTATTTTGTTGGTATATAGATATGCTTGTGGGAGTTTCCACCCTCTTTTCTATTCTGGGTTGTTTGAAAATGTTTCCTTTAAATTTCAAAACTAAAATTTTTGATAACCCGTTTTCTGGATTATTGTGTGGTTATTCCCGATACTCTATATGTTTACTGTGATGCTGAGAATGATATTTATCTATGTTTCCTGTTTCATCGGGGTATAGGGTTGGCCACCCTTTACTTCGGATTGCGGGTTGTCAAAACATTTTCCCCACTTAGCATATGTTATATTATTTCTCGCTTGAAGCTCACATGTCGCTTCTATTAGCATTTCTCATCGTGTTAGATATCTCCCAAAAATAATCATCAATAAGGATATTTCTATATCCATATGCACATCAATTAGCATTTATAGTTCTCCATCGATCATACGGTTCAATACATTTATGAACCTTTAAAATTTTCCCATTTGGGATTGGATCCTAAGATCCATTATCTCTAAGTTATTTTCATTCTTTAAATATTAAATCATTATTATCTCCAAATAAAATCCCCAATAAGAGTGGGCTTCCCCACTTAGAAAAATACCAAAATCTCTAATAGGTATTCCTCAAATTTAGTCATTTCGACTCCAATCATTTCTTATAAGGGAAACACTCTAAAAGTCTCCAAACATACTCCAAATAACTCCCATATAAAGTCCCAATCGATAACCTTAGACGAAACGGGATGAAATTCTTCCTAGAAAAACATCTCCAAAATCCCTTGTTTCCGATCGATTTGGCCCAAAAGCGAATCGATTCAGTCCAATGGACCTGGGAGTCTGCTACATACCGAATTGATTCGCAAGGGGTAAATCGATTCAGCCCTAAAGACCAGGGCCTTCTGCAACAGACCGAATCAATTCGGTAGGGGCGAATCGATTCGGTAAGGGCAGCATGCTACGAAATGGGCAATTTTCTTCTAAACCCAAAATACCCAAAAATCATTTTTATCATTTCCCAACTGCTTTAATCCAACCCAATCACAATTATAACATTAATATTCATCCAATAACACATATAAACAAATTTCTAACCTTAAATCCATTTATACACCACAAATCTAAGATTTTCCCAAAATAATTAGGTTTTATCATTTTAAACCTAAAACCACAAATTTAATCAACAAACCATGCAATAAATGATACACAATAATTATTTAGCAAGTTTAATCACTTGCCTCGGGTTCGTAGGGTCTGAATCCGCCTTGAGATCGCGTATTGACCAGAAATCTCCACTTTCTCTCTCTTTTCTCCTTCTTTCTCTTCTTCTTTCTTCTTCTTTCTTCTTCTTTCTATTTCTCTTTCTCTCTTTGGAGAGTTGTTTCTCCCGTAGGCTAATTAAGCCTAAAATCCCAAAATACACATCTTTAAATGATAATACACACTTTAAATGACTCGGTAACTTTAATTCGAGTCAAACGGTCCTAATTCATTTCAGAACCCAAATAGGCCCCAAGTACAGTCATTTCGACTTTCTCGACCCTTCCGAAAACAATGGTACCCTCGGAATTGCCATTCGAGACACTTTCTAATGACTCCAAATTTTGACCTCAATTGCCAATTTAATTAATCTCCAATTAAAATATTAATTATTTCTCCCAAAATAAATAAATCACCGTCTCTAAGACCTCGAGTTGTTACAAACTTCCCCACTTACAAAAATTTCATCCTCGAAATTTAGCTAAGCCTAATTCTCCAAAGCTCAACTAGTTCTACTATACCCATCCTTACTAATCCTATCTCCAAACAACTAACTTCCCACAATGAATTTATTTTAATTTACTTTATTTTAAGTCAATGTAGAGTTTCATAAAACCAATTTCCACAACTAGGGCGCCCATACACCCTTTATATTCGAGTTATCACTCATACCAAACATAATGAGGCTTCATTTGCCTCCAAAATTCTACCATTCCATAGATATAAATAATACTAGCATTTTAATAATATAAAAATTTTGAATGGTCCAAAGAAATAACTCTTCTCAATTCCTGACATTCGCCACTTTCGTGCGGGGGACGTCTCGCAAAAGCGAAATCCAAACAAGGAACCCTCCCAATACACTACTATGTGGCGACGTCGAGGATTAAGAGTTTGTTAAATCCGGACTAAAGTTTTGAAAGGAATTTATTTTATAAAAATCATTTTGAAATGGCCCAAAGGCCGATAAAAAGTTTTATTTTGAAAACAGTTATGAAACATATTTTAATTTATGTCTTACAATACATACATAAAGTGCCTTATGTCCCACACAAGGTCTTTTTAAATCATCATATATATAACAATATGTAGCTCATAAGAATTAGCATAATTATGAGCTAAAATTCTTGCGTCCCAACAATCCACAATCCAAACTTTCATCTAAAACAACATCTCACGTCATTTCAATATATTGCCATTTTATAAGGGACATCCATAACTGGAATACAACAATTATTTAAGTCTATCATGACCATATAAAGAAGTAGCTTTTATCATTGCTACTTATCATACCATAACCGTTCTTACATTACCACAAGGTTTATAGCTCTTTTTGAGCACCTTGCAAAATTATCTATTCTATCGAAAGATAATAACATAAGAGCCTAACTAGTTTAAAATTCCCATTTTTGGGTAATTACATACACAATAGGGCTATAGCACTACCCTTTCATAAATATCCTTTATACGATATTTTCAAAACTTCATATAGCAATAATCCTATTCATAAAGGAAAAAATTTACTTACATCATCATCCATCTCTAGTCTGATTTTCCTTCCACATCAATGGGCTCCCAAACTGGTCTAAAGTGACCTTGAATTTGTTGTAGGGGTTGCACTTCCAAAACTTCATCAAAACACGGCCTTTAACATCTTTTAGGACAATCTCTCTTTCTATGACCTATTTCTTTACAAAATAAACACTTACCCACAAATTCTTTTCGCCCACTCGCATTAATGGCACTCTCATCGCCAAACCTACTTGATGAACTCGAATCTCCAAAGTTCTTACCCTCTTGCGAATGAAGGCGATATTCATGACACTTTAGTAGTGACGCATTCACTACCTCGATGAAAGTCACTAACTCGGGACTCTCTAACAAATGTTGCCGAATTCTCCAATCTAAACCTCGAACAAACTTTGATATACGTTTCTCTTCCATATTTACCTCATTAGGTACTAATTTCCCCCATCTAGAAAAATCTTCTTCATATTCTGCCACCATTCTATTACCTTGAAAAATCTTTATGTCTCGATTAGGGGAAGAAAAATACCTTCGATCAAAAAGTTCCCAAAATTTTGTTATAAGCAAAGTATCTCTCTGTTCAGATGTGGAGTCAGACTCCCACAATCGAAGAGCTGCACCCGATAACATAAAGGTGGATAAAAATTGTTTTTATACCTCACTACACTCAACCATACTAAGATGCCTTTGCATACTATTCTTCCATTGACTTGCAGCCATTGCATCAACCCCCCTGCAAACTCGGGAGGATGCCCCTTGCTAAAATATTCCTTCACTCTCTCCCATAAAGACAATCCTAAATGGGGTGGGGTTTCTCGAAAGGCAGGTTGCTGCGCTATAGTGGAAATGGCAGCAGTTACTACTTATGCCGCAATATTGGCAATTTCATTTGTGGTCATGTTCCTTTGAGGCATTTGGGGTTGCGCTTTAGCCCCTATATTTTCCTTGCCTGAATGACCTCCCTTCGATGGCATCTGAAACAAGAACAATTGTATCAGAATGCCTTTCAATTATTTTCAAATCGTAGAAGAAATATGGACGCATGAATGTAACCATCCTAACAATAAGGCTCTATATCAAGAACGCTTACGGAAGATCGTAGTAACGCACACAGATCCTAAAGACACTAGAACCTGATGCTCTGATACCATCTATGACAACCCGCTTAAAATAATAACGGGTGGCCAGCCTTATACTACATTAAATCAGGTATCTCAGATGGCACAGTCTCAACATCAACTGATAATACACCAATATATAAGGCTAACTACCCAAAACTATTAAAATCAAATTGTCAAAAATTTAAAACTTTTATTTAACAACAACAACAAAACCAATAATGCAATCACAACCAACGATACACACCTAACTATGATGAGTGATAAGTGCGAACTCCAAATATATAAAAGAGTGAAATACAATGTACAAATAAAAATACCCGAATATGCTGTCGGGCAACAGTCAATACAAATCTGAGAAATGAAATATGAAAGTGTTAATCTACAACACTTTGAATACTAACTCAATATACAACTGAATCATAATCTAGATAGATCAAAGATAGGAATCGCCTAAAACCAAATGCCGCAACAATCCGCTACTGCCACAGCTCCACGAGTACGGGATGGATGAACATCAAAGGCGTCCTTGCGGAGGAACACCTATAGTAATACAATATATACATGGAGGAAGAAAATATAAATGGGTCAGAGCCCGAGTTGAAAAAAACATTTTATAGCAAGTGTATTAAAATGCATAATAATTATAAATGCAATATTACATGATTTAATAGAATCGAACTCTCCATAAAATTCAACTCGCCCCTCCACTAATGCACGCGCTAAACGTATGTACGATGATCTCCAAATGGATGCCCAAATTCTATTTAGGAAAAATCATTCTAACTTAAACCCAATTGAATAATTTAATTGAAATCATCTCACTTATCTCCCAATCTACACTTATCTATTTTATTTAAATTAACTACTTTAACATTAGTTTTAGAGTTATCTTTATAATGTTCATTTGTTGAACATATAAAGTTGCATCACCATGCTCATAATCACATCATCATTATCAATTACTATAATTTTATATATTCTAGTTATGCCCTCATTTGGCATGTAAATAGTATATATATCTATATTTTATATGAGTTATTAGCATCAAGAGTTAAGGACTAAACTCCTCCCGATTCTTAACACGGCACTGCGGTTCGTGCATGGGACGTCTCGCCGAGGAGAAATCCAAACAAGGAACCCCCCCCCCCCCCCCATTACACTACACTTGACCGTATTGATCCTCAAGGCTCATTATGCCCTCAATGCATGATGCATGTAACCCAATTTATTATAAAATTTTAATTAATTAATATTCCCAATTCTCAACAGTACACGGTGTTTCATGCGTGGGACGTCTCGCCGAAGCGAAATTTAAACAAGGAACCCCCTGTTACACTACTCCTGGCACTGTCGATTATCGGGATAGGTGATATATATATAAGTATGAGCATTAAGGACTAACTTATCCCCAAGTTCCAACATTACACTGCGGTTCGTGCGTGGGATGTCTCACCGAGGCGAAATCCAAACAAGGACCCCCCCGATACACTAATCCTGTCAACGTAGGTCATTGAGGTCCATTATGCCCTCGATACCCAAATACAAGCACAAGTAACAATAACCATCCAACCGAGCTATAACTCGAAGGATGCAGGCTCACATGCTATCATCTTCCAGTTGCCCATATACGTAGCAAACTGGGGCCACCTAGTGGGGTTCAACGACACCCACCTCGTGATCAACTCACGAACACAACGTCTGGGAAGTGGTCATAGCTCCTAACCGGCAAGTGAGAATATCACATACCCCCGACTTCTCACCCCCAAAAGAATGCATATATATCGCATAAATAATCATAATGGACAACTATGACCTGGGGACTATCCACACCCTGCTCTTTGACCCAGGATGATCACCCTCAATGCACGCAACTTCCCAATGATAGAAAGGAGAGGGGATGCTTCACTATATATATATACCATCATATAAGGTATACATACATCATGATATATATAAAGATATACCATCATATAAGGTATACCTGTCACATCATTTTCATTTTCATTATACGCTCTTAGGCGCAATAAATTAATATCATTGTTTAGTATCTCTCTCTTGATACACTAATCGTCAATTCTCACACATTTTCCCCACTTAGAATATGCGATATTATTTCTCGCTTGAAGCTCACATATCTCTTCTATTAGAATTTCTCATCGTGTGAGATATCTCCCAAAAACAATCATCAATAAGGATATTTCTATATCCATATGCACATCAATTAGCATTTATAGTTCTCCATCCATCATAGGGTTCAATTCATTTATGAACCTTTAAAATTTTCCTATTTAGGATTGGATCCTAAGATCCATTATCTCTAAGTTATTTTCATTCTTTAAATATTAAATCATTATTATCTCCAAATAAAATCCCCAATAAGAGTGGGTTTCCCCACTTAGAAAAATACCAAAATCTCTAATAGGTATTCCTCAAATTTAGTCATTTCGACTCCAATCATTTCTTATAAGGGAAACTCTCTAAATGTCTCCAAACATACTCCAAATAACTCCCATATAAAGTCCCAATCGATAACGTTAGACGAAACGGGATGAAATTCTTCCTAGAAAAATAACTCCAAAAATCCCCTGTTTCCGAATCGATTCGGCCCAAAAGCGAATCGATTCGGTCCAATGGACCTGGGAGTCTACTACATACCTAATCGATTCGCAAGGGGAAAATTGATTTGGCCCTAAAGACCTGGGCATTCTGCAACAGACCGAATCAATTCGGTAGGGGCGAATCGATTCGGTAAGGGCAGCATGCTACGAAATGGGCAATTTTCTTCTAAACCCAAAATACCCAAAAATCATTTTTATCATTTCCCAACTGCTTTAATCCAACCCAATCACAATTATAACATTAATATTCATCCAATAACACATATAAACTAATTTCTAACCTTAAATCCATTTATACACCACAAATCTAAGGTTTTCCCAAAATAATTAGGTTTTATCATTTTAAACCTAAAACCACAAATTTAATCCACAAACCATGCAATAAATGATACACAATAATTATTTAGCAAGTTTAATCACTTGCCTCGGGTTCGTAGGGTCTGAATCCGCCTTGAGATCGCGTATTGATCGGAAATCTCCACTTTCTCTCTCTCTTTTCTCCTTCTTTCTCTTCTTCTTTCTTCTTCTTTCTATTTCTCTTTCTCTCTTTGGAGAATTGTTTCTCCCGTAGGCTAATTAAGCCTAAAATCCCAAAATACACATCTTTAAATGATAATACACACTTTAAATGACTCGGTAACTTTAATTTGAGTCAAACGGTCCTAATTCATTTTGGAACCGAAGTATACCCCAAGTACAGTCATTTCGACTTTCTCGACCCTTCCGAAAACAATGGTACCCTCAGAATTGCCATTCTAGATACTTTCTAACGACTCCAAATTTTGACCTCAATTGCCAATTTAATTAATCTCCAATTAAAATATTATTTATTTTTCCCAAAATAAATAAATCACGGTCTCCAAGACCTCGGGTTGTTACATTAGCATTTTCTCCCCATGGTGTCAACATGGTCTTTAATTGGCTAACATTAATGTCAATTTCTCTATATGCGAGAGAAGCTTTAATCTTTAATGATCGAGCTGGACGTATTCTACAATTACCTATAGATATAATACATATTGAATGGTTTATTTATAACTTACCGATGTTTTCTTTTCTAGTCAAATGATTGCAGACACACACACACACACACGGATATATATATATATATATATATATATATATAGACACACACACACATATACATATATATTACTGGTTTTATTCGGATTAGCTCACATTTTAAAAGTGCGGACCGAACATGTGTCACCCATCGGTGAGCATAGAAATTGTGACACCCCGCCTAATAATATACCGGGTGATCAGTCCTATATCAAATTAAAATAGGAATCCTAGTTTGTTCATCCTTAGCATCACTGTCGAAAAACTTTTTAAAACTTACTAACCACCTAGTATTCTGAAAAGTTTGTGCCAATTTTAACTTTTTAATTAAGCGAAACAGTACATGCGAAAATAAACATAAACCATTCACACAATTGAATTAAATCAACTGATTAATTAAACAATTTGCCGAATAAACCATCGGCCACCAAAGTAAATAGTCCAATATAATCAACCAATAATAAAATAAATAAATCTAAAAATTGCAACTGAAAAGTCTGGGCAACATGCCCTAAGTAAACTGAAACTGACAGATGATTCCTACTCTAGGAAAGAATGAAAGATGCGTCTAATCCAAGCTCCTTCTAGCATCCACATATGCCGTAGCGCCGTGTCCCTGGAATAGAATATCAATCCTGGCATCCATGTGGCTGGATACCTAAAAGGTTTGAAAAATAGTTTTATAGCAAGGTTTAGAACCCAAAACATTTTGAAAATATTTAGCAAGTGAATTAACTGCAGTAATTTAAAATGCATGAATGCGCTTCATATTTAAGTTAGTATCGCACTCTCTTGAGGACATTCTCACCCCTCCATTATTGTGCACACCTAACGGTTACCTTAAGCCCACCTAGTTGTACTACCCTTTCCAACTAGTCCTGGTATAATCTCCCCATTGCCATACTACTCTAACCGAGTATTATAATTCAAGTGTTATAAGTTATCTCACCAATTAACTTAATTAATTCCTTTTAAATAATATCATATAATTGTGACACAAGTTATATAAAGCAAATACATCACATAAGGTATTATGACTCGCATATAATAATTAACACCATTATATACGTTCCTTTATTCAAAACATCCATACATATCATATGTATATCCATCCCTCCGAGTATACCCTCACCGGATAATTTTCCTCTAAAGTGCTATCTCCCTAGGTGTGCTCACATAACCTGGTTACTCAAGTTGAAATCTCTCACGAACCTGGCCCAAAAATATAAATGTAGTGGAGGAGGTCATATTCCTTCCCTGAAAGTGAGATAAGGCCCTCAACCATATACCAAACGCTATGACCTAGGGATATACTCACCCTACTCCTCAAGCTAGGGGATTCACCCACAACGTGCAACCTCCCTTGATAGCACTAGAGTATATAACTTAAATAAATATCTAGTCCCTGATATTTAAGAGCACACAAAGTACACACATATATATATATACTATCACCACACCGTAGATATATAATATAAATCCCAGCTTTACCGTGTACTAAAACCCATAACACTAGCCTGTATATTCCCGAGTCTATGGTCTGACTCAAATTAATTAGTTTTCTCTTTAATTAATTTATTACCTTCCCGAGTCTACAGTCTTACTCTAATTTAATTAATTAACACATCAATTAATTTAATACTTGGTGTCGCCCAACCATTATACCCGGATTTGCTCACTTGGCCCGTACAGTCGTTAATACCCGATTCTATATTTCGCCCCTTAATTAATAAATTACACCTCAATTCCTTTAATAATGTAGTGCCACTCAACTACCATACCCTAACATTTTCCCTCGGTCCAAAACCAATACCTATGAATTAATTCCCAAAATTTCATCATCTCGTGACATACAATTATCACCCTCCTAAACCCAATTATATCCCCTTATAACTGTTATGGAATATGTGCCACATATTAAATTATCCCTAAATAAAAGTAGAAGATTAAATCCTAAATTATTTTCCCTTTATATATTAAACAAGCCGATCTGCCAAAAATCTGGGACCATCGATCGATCGAACAAATCCCTTTCTTCTCCACTGTTCCGTTCAGCCATTAATGAAACCTCAAGCTTTTATTTTCATTCTTAACCCTTACCCAATCACAACCAACATTACCTCCACATAAGAAAAAGATCTAAACATCCTAGAGACCTTAATTCATCATCAAATTTATACATAACCCTAAGTATATCCGATTTGGATTTTTCACCCGGGTCTCATTTTACCGAATCCGACCTCACCATTTTCAGTCAATTTAATCACTAATACATATTTTAACCCACCCGACAATTCAATCTTAACAGTCCCAAATCATAACTTAACATCCATTGAGTAATTAAATCTATCCATTGCTCTAAATTCAAAAAAACGCAATTTTAATTATGGTTTCACACCCAAAACGAATTTGCATATACACATATTATAGTATGAATTGGTTATCACCTATTTTAAGAATCATAACAGTTAACCACTTGACTGGAATTGTTCGTAGAGTCTTATCCGTTGGTGTAGAGATTGGTTGACGACGAACACTCACTTTTGTCCCTTAATTTGGCTCCAAAAGATCCCCAATTCGCTCTTGATTTTCTTCCCCAAATTCCCTCTCAAACTCTAGGTTTAGATTTGTGTTAACTTCCATTCAACACTTCCCCAATTAGGTTTAAAAACCCCTAATCCCGTTTTTGGCCACATGGGCCTAATTAAAATGGTCCGAATCACCCCGTGTGGGCACGGTAATGCCAAAAAATCACCCGAGGCCTGATTACTACCCCCGAGTACTCTTTTCTTACTATCTCAACCCATCCAGACTCAATCGCGCACTCAGAATTATCATCTGAAATACTTTATAACATTTTCAAATTTCGACCCCAAAATGCGACACATTAATTCGAACAATTTAACTTAAAGTCTCCAATTATAAATAATTCTTCCCACTCAAATAAATTCTCCAAATTATAAATTTAGTGCTTCTCCAATTAAGATATTTTTATATCTCTCTAAAATAATTAAATACTAAATCCTCAAAATTACGGGGTGTTACAGAAATTATCGGCTAAATTATAGGCATACTTTCTCTCTTTTCTGGGCTAACTGCCAGGTGACGCATGTTTGGTCCGTACTCTTAAAATGCGGACTGGCCGACACAAGTGCAATGTTGTGTGCGTGTGTGTGTGTGTGTGTGTGTGTGTGTGTGTATGTACTCATTACATAATGATTGATAATTAACTCGATTCAAGGTTAATAATTAACTTCCATAACAAGGCACACAAATTCACTTTAAGGCACGTAAAAATAAAATTAAAATCGTACTTGATTTAAACTTATATTTGGTTGTAGTGCTTTAGGAACTACTATATCTGAGAAACAAGACTCCAAAATGTTATTAAAGTGCCAAAATAAAACTAGAGATAACAGTACGAAGTTCAAAACTAAATATAGACCCAAAATACGAGCCATTAGAAAATTTTAAAAGAGTAACAAGGAAGATGAAGAAGTATCAATAGTCAGCAAACAACCTTATCTTTTTGTAGTTAGCCTTGAAGCAAGCTTGCCTTGGTTTTTTATTTTCTCTTTCATTTCTGAATTGAACACCTTCTCCATCACCTTTTTTTTCTCTTCCAGCATCTCTACCTCGTTGGTTAATCCCATCTCCTAAAATTGCAATTTAAAACAAAATAATTATACTAATAAAACAGGCCGTACAATAATGTTATAATGAGACATTACCCCTCTATTTTCCATAAATTATACTTGACCACCCACATGTGTATTAACTTTCTTGTACCTTAGGCATACGAGGTTTAGTTCTATTTTTTTTTAAAAGGATGGTTATGTCTAATTGCTATATTTCTCAGGGCGTAAAGTAAAAAAAACACAATAAATTAAAATGACTTCCAAAAATATATATTCGGTGCACTTTTATTAGAGAGAAATGAAATGAATGAAAAATAATAAAGTATCTAATGACATTTCGAAAGAATCTTAACATGCACGCAAGATAATACCAAGTTATTAGTGATTGTTGAGTACTGCTCCAATTTTCTGTACAAAAGAAAAAATGTACACAACATATAAGGTTAGTTTGTACAGAATAGAGATAATACTAAATAACCTTAGTTAGTATGATGTTACCCTCGGGGCTTTTCTTCTAAATATATCCAATCAATGTCATACTGATTCTCCATCCCTGAACAGATAAGTTGGTTATAATCAATTCTTGAAAAAAAAAAGAATTGGATGAAGAAAAGAGGGGATGAAACAACATATAAGTTTGGATGGGGTTGGTTCATATGCTGTGCAATTACAAAACATTATGGCACATTTAATTGTATTTAACATTAAGAAAATGACAACTAAGAGGGTAACTACATCTTGAATGCTAGATATCTAGGGAGAAATTACAAAGGTCACATAAATAACACCTTTCACGCACTAGTTGATGCATGTGAGAAGTTTATGTATGAGGCATATTTACAAATATTAATTTTAATTAAAGGCATATAGTAATAAACTCCAAAATTTGAACATGTATAAGCATCGCAACAAATTTGAAGTTGATATCTTAAAATTTATTGTACAATAATGTGAAGTCCATGGTGTCATATTAAGGCATCGTTATACAACAAGGAATTGTCGTATTATAATTTTTGGCATATTAAAAAATATTCCCATCATATTTGTTACAGACGTGCCAAAACTTAAAGTTTGATAAGGGATTAACTCTTACTGATATTACTCGAACTTTTTTTCAATGAAAATGAGGTTTTTAATTTTTCACTCTCTGCACATTATTACAGCTCCAATATATACTAAATGATTGGAATGAGAAAGGGGTTCAAATTAAACATCATATAAAAGATAATTTAATACTCGTCAAGATACAGAGTTTTAATGGTGAAACTATCAATATGACAGTTAAAATGACCATTAATTGAAAAAGATATTGCATTTAATAAATAAATTTAAAATATTAGGAGTTAAAAGTCATTTTTTTAATATCCAATTTATTATGAAACTAATTCCCACAAAAGTACATTTGGATCGTCATGTTCAAATTATAAATAATTATTTTGGGCCTCTTTGATATCCAAACCCTATTGCGTAAATAAAAAAAAATCAAAATTTAATTTTGGGTGTATTTTGTTGGATCTTCTAGTCCAAATATAGTTAAATAACATGAGAGATTCGGGCATTTTCAACAGTACTTATAAGAAACTATATCCCATTTACAACTAATAATTTGTGAACATTTGATCACAATAATCATTATGGATCTTCATGTCGTAAATTAATAAAAATTGGGAAATTGTCGATTTATGCACTTACAATTAAAACTCTAGGTTTGATTGTGATATATTTTCTTTGAAATTTAGGTGCAAATATTTTAAAAACTTAAAATACCAAAATTAGAACATAGAAAAGTACAAGTTCCAAAGTTGAATACTTATTGTGTGAGTCTTAATATTGTATGATTTGGTTACTTCAGGTTACAACTAAAAATGCCTATACGAGAATTTCCGCCCTCAAAATTTAAAAAGTACAATTTGTAAGCATATAAGACCAAACAAAAATATAGTTATTTTTAAATTTTGAGGCATGAAATTTCCATATAGCTTAAAACTTGACGAGAAAAAAAAACAAACTAGAATAATTTGGAAGGTTATAGGACCAAACTAAAATGCCTTAAAAATACAGCAAGAAGAAAAAATAACATCATAGGATGTAGTTTAATAATTGCTACCTAATCAATAATTCCCATATTTCTAGAGTCCTAAAAAGAAGTTAAGATGATTCATTCATACATACAAATTACAACGAAGAACAAGCTTAAAACATTCTAATATGTAGTAAAGTACCAAAAGCAAACAATTGATGCTTTATAAATTCGAAAGGAACAAATTAAGCACAAACTATATTGACTTTTAAAATTTTTAAATTCAAATATTTGATAAACAATGAAGATGTAGTCCATGAAAAAGACACGTAGGGAATGTAACAATCATGTACTTACTTGTTTTCACTGAGGAAAAGGAATAGAACCAAGAAAAACGAAAAACGGTTGTCACCAGTGGCAAGGAGGCAATCCTCTTTCTTTTTATTATAGTGAGCTCTTGTGTTATAACATGATGTGAAAAATAGGGAACAATTTTTTTTAGGGAAAGAGCAAACGTTTGATTCAGTTAGTATATACAAACTTCTATCATATTTATTAAAGTAACCTTTCGTCTATCCTCGGGATAAAATTGGACATCAACTAATATACATATTTTATAACACAAAACTATTTTAGCATGGTTTAAAAAAGGCAGAAGAAGCTTTATGGTGGATGCCACTTGTCACGTCGATTTATATATATATATATATATATATATATATATATATATATATATATATATATATATATATATATATATATATATATATATATAGTAACTAAAAATATGTGTTTATGTTTCTTGAGTGGCCATCAGTATGCACATAAAAACATAGGAAAATGCATTAAATTTTTTATTTGATGATTTTACGGAGTTGCATTTTCATACTCTTATTTGTGATAAATTTGAGAAATTTTCGTGTACAAATATTTATTTATTTTTTGCTAAAATTTACATGAAATGTTGGTGAACAAATACAAATGAAGATATACAGAAACAATTTTTCAAACAATATAAAATTCAAGAGAAACCATTTGTATCATAAATATTGTATAAACTAGATTTTAATCCCGCGCGATGTGTGAGCATTTTACAAATCTCGTATAGAAAGACTAAAATAAACACGTTATTCAAATATTATAGAAATATGTATCCAAATATTTTTAATGAGCAAAATTTTCTATTAGTTGGCAAACATAAAAATTTGAGTTAAATTTGCATAAAAAACTAATTGACATGAATGTGACAACCCGCTCACCAAAATAAGGGGTGGCCATCCCGATACTCCAATATAACAGGAATCATGGATGGAATCATTCTCAGCATCACAACAATAAAATAAGTATGCGGGATAACCACCCATTATTTCATAAAACGGGTTGTCAAAAATTTTAGGTTTTAAATAATTAAGGAAAGAATTTAAACAACCCAATTTAAAAATAAAGTGGAAACCCACAAGAATATATATTACAACGACAATAAGTATACGATAAAAGGACCGAATACGCTGTCGATCAACAAGTACATACCACGAGATACAACATTTTAATGTAAATTACATAATACATTACAATAAGCAAATACAACAATTTGGGCCACACGCCCGATTAAAAGACCCTATCATAACTAGAGTACAAAAATGATGGCGTCTATGACAATATATCCCGTAATACTCGCAAAGTACCACGGCTCCCCTAAACACTGGAATAGGAAAGTCAGAACGGGCGTCCTTGCAGTGGAGCACCTGAGCGGATACAAAATTCATGCACACAAGAAATATGAACGGGTCAGGGCCCGGTTTTATATGATCACCATATGAATAAGAAGTATTACAGTTATGAATAGTAAATCATGACTAATGATAATAAGGATCTATCTAGAAAAATCAATGTATAAGCTAGGACAATTTAATTAATCAAAATTTTAATATAGTTAAGCAGGAAAAGAAAGATGATTAACATGAATTAAAAACTTCCATCATGTACACTAATTCATTTCATAGTTCCATTCCTTATCAGGAAATATAATCACAATTTTTATGCTCTTTGTGGCATTTTATCTTAATTATGCAGTTTGTGGCATTCCATTCCTTATCAGGAATATAATCATCATTATATTCTCTTTATGGAATTTCATTGTGCTCTTTATGGCACTTCATCATGCCCTTTATGGCATTTCACATACAACAAGTCTCACTTGATTAAGAATTGTTATATTTATATATACATAACACTTCTAAGACCGCCCCTCTGAGTTTCCCCACTGGGCGCGCCCCTAAATGACCATCATCTTCCAGGGCCTATCAATTACGACACCTGGGCACCTACAACGCAAGACGTCGGGAAGCGGCCATATGCCTGCGGGGAAATCATAACCACACCCCCGAAATTACCTACCCATTGTAGAAAAATATACAACAAACGCTCATATGTCCTACGACTATATCCACCCTACATTCACTAGCTAGGGGGCTTCACATCACGCGCGAACATCCCTTATGATGTCATTTAGAGAGGGTGTGTAACCATAAATTATTTACCATATCATGATTAAGTAAATTATCATTTACCAAAATCAATACAATTTCAATTTCAATTTCATTTCCATTTTTATATACGTATGTTTCATTTTATCAGAAACCATAATCATTTACATTTTTGTAAACTATATTATATTTTATCCAGAGCCATACTTAATACATCTCATCATTGTAACCTCAATGAATGAATCAACTTTCAATTTATTCTCCCAAGATTCGTTTGTGAAGTTACTGTGAACTGTGACACCCCGACTAATTAAATACCGGGTAGCTACTCCTTTATTGAATTAATACAAAATGCCAAGTTGGTCCAGTTAATAGCATCACTATCGAAAACATTTTAATGATTACTAACCACCTAGTATTTAAAAAGTGAGTTGCCAAATTTTAAGTTAACTCTGATTAACATGGAATAAAAGGAATAATGATAGAATAACAACATTCACCATAACGAAACAATAGAATAACCAACAACATAATAATAAGTCCGGAGGAAAAACTCCTCACAAAAATCCCACAACTGAACGAAATAAAACAAAGTAATCTGAATTAATTACATGCCAAATAGTCTAAAAATCTGAAATAGGAAAATGTCTCTACTAGAAATGGGCAACATGCCCTACAACTGATGAATCCTGAATATGGAGTCAAGATGAAAGAAGCGTCTACTAACAAGGTCCTGTAACTTCCACAAACAGCTACAGCTCGTCACCTGAATGAAAATCCAATGCATGATGTCCTTGTGGCTGGGCACCTAAAATGGTTTTTACAAAAATGATTTGAAAGCAAATGGGTCAGAGCCCGAAAGTGGAAATCATTTTAAAACATCAAGTGTTTTAATAACATTAAAACAATGAATGCAAAATACATGTTAGGACGTGCACTCACATGAAGTACTCACCTCTCGACTAATTGTGCACCCCTAACGTACCATACCCATTTAAGTGACATACATAACTATCCAAACCGTAATAAGTTCTACCCCTTACTACTCAATTCCCATTATATGTTCTAGCGTTATCGATTAAATAGAGGGCTTTACTTAAACTCAAATTCTCAACTAGTATCAATACAATTCACTATCGGTTAACCCGTTATATTTACTCAAAACATTACCATTATTATTTTCGTAATACCAACATGAAGGTTTCCATTATTTAAGTGTATATTATTCACATCATAAATATACAATACAAGCACCCTGAAACTAAGCAGCGGTGCGCACATACTCTGCTATCCATCCCGGTACATCACGTACATAAGGATCACGCATTCCGAATCTCTCAGGAATCGTTCTCAGATAATAACTATCACAAACAATGGAGGCGAACACAGTCACATCACATGGGTCACGCACATACCTACGCTCCCACGATCAGCAGACTTATTAACATCCCAATAAGTCCTTCTCTGACCTATGTTCTCGAGGTACCAATCTAAATCCGGGCAACACAAGGATTAGAGGGCCCTAAGCGAACGTAAACCTCCCGTGATAGCAAGTATGGTAGGTATGTCATACACATAAAATCATATACATATACTAAGTATACACACATCTTAGTAATCACCGTAATTTATTTATGGTACGCTCATCATTATCGTACCAACATATAATGTTACATAATTCATAAGTTCCCGATTAGTTCAATTATTTAAGCCGTAAATAATTCTCACATCGTAATAGTCACTCACGTCCTATTCCACAATTCCCATTCAATTCGAGTCACACTTCTACGTTTTACTTCTCAACATACCCCAAATTTTCCAACTATATCAATCTATCATCAAGGGAATGCTATCTCTACAATTAAACAAGGTTACGGGACATGCGAAATCAAAACAGGCCAAAAAGCCTAAACTGTCCTCTCGTTAGAAGCCTCGTTCGAACGAGGCTGTTCGAACGAGAGTTCATTCGAACGAACTGGGCATCTAACGAGATCTCGTTCGAACGAAAGACATCGAACAAACATCCCTCTCGTTAGAAGGCAAACTGTCAACTCGTTAGAAGCTCGTTCGAACGAGCTCGTTCGAACGACCTGGGCAGGTCTTCTAACGAGTGGCCAGTTTCGAGCCCAGAAATCCCTTTTTTCGTTTTTCCAACTTTTTTCATCTCTAATCTCCTATACAATTCGTCCCAACATTATTTTAAGGTTTCTAATCCATACCAAACAACCATAGGTCATAATTAAACAATTATATAAGGCCAATTCTTCCTAAACCTCGTTAAATCATCAAATCTCTTCATTTATCCCCAAATCATATGAACATGAACCCTAAAATTTTAAAGTCACCAATGGGTATAATTAAATCCTTTTTTGTTATGAACAAGGTGTATTTCCATTAGAATTATCCTCCTAACACAATTCTACATGCGATCCTTTCATCAAAATATAAAGTTCTAAATCCAATTAATGGGTTTTTTTTTATCAAACTCCCAAGAACAATGCAAATTTTGTCAATTTCCTATGCATGGAAGAAACATTCTTTGTAATAAACGAAATTAAACCACTTGCCTTTGATATAACTCTGAATTTGATGTTGAAGATGAATTGTTCTCTCTCTCTCTCTGAAGGATTCTCCTTTCTTTCTCTCTCTACCAGCTTTTCTCTAAGGATGATAATGGAGGTGGAGGTTGGTTTGGCAAGTTTAAGGTTTCTAAACTTCCCGTAGCCCACCACCTAGATTGGGGTTGGAAATGTCTTAGTGGGTTAAGACTAAGTCAGATTTTTAACTCTAATTTTCGTGGGTTTTAATTCCCAAAAATCCAAAATTACCAAACTACCCTTACACGTTGCTGGTATGGCCTAAAAATGCCTCGGGACCCAAACTAAACCCCCGGCTAGTGTTTTATGACTATTTCAACCCTTCCGGATGCATTGGTGAACTCAAAACGACCATACGGTTAATAGAAATGAAATTCACTTTTTAATTAAAATAATTATATTTCGGACGCGACTGTCACACGCGTCTCAACAAAATTTCCAAATTGCCGTATATCAATCTCACGACAAATTTCATAATTTCCATATTCATATATAGCCATATATACTCATTAAAATCAAATACCAACTCGCATATCGCTAGTATTTTAATCCGGATTAATTTCCAATTAGTACACATTTAATTCAATTAATCCCATAAATAAATATCACCAAAAATACGGGGTATTACATACTTCCCCCTAATAACTGAATTTCGTCCCGAAATTCGGAACTAGAAGGTACCTAGTAAGAACAACCCTGGATAGCGTTCTTGCATATCATCCTCGCGCTCCCATGTAGACTCCTCGACATTATGATGTCGCCACTGAACACGCACTAACGGGACTATCTTTGATCGCAGTTTCCGTTCACTTCGGTCCAAAATAGCAATCGGCCCCTCCTCGTAGGAGCTATCGGGCTGGAGATCGATGTCCTCCAAAGCGATGTGAGAATGAGCCAAATCGTATCTAAGATATTTCCTTAGCGAGGAAATATGAAACACATCGTGAATCCAATGCAAATGCTCCGGTAACCCAAGTCTATACGCAATCGGTCCAATCCACTCAATAATAGGAAATGGTCCCACATATCTCGGTGCCAACTTCCCTTTTTTCCCGAAATGTATAATCCCCTTCATAGGAGATACTCTAAGCAAAACCTGGTCCCCCACTTGGAACTCCCTGAAGAACCTCTTCGCATCAGCATAGCTCTTCTGTCGATCCTGAGCTACCCGAATGCAACTCCGAATCAATTATATCCTCGCCGAAGTATCCTAAATCACTTTCG
Organism: Sambucus nigra; assembly: GCA_949130495.1. Classification (NCBI taxonomy): domain Eukaryota; kingdom Viridiplantae; phylum Streptophyta; class Magnoliopsida; order Dipsacales; family Adoxaceae; genus Sambucus; species Sambucus nigra. The sequence continues at coordinate 176,580,304 of OX422218.1, read as the reverse complement.
GACCAAGTAGTTTGTTGTCCCCCACCTCCAACCAACATGCTGGGGAACGACAAGGTCTACCGTACAACGCCTCAAATGGAGCCATGCCAATGGTGAACTGGTAGGAGTTATTGTAAGCAAACTCCACCAGTGGAAGATACTGCTCCCATCCACCCCCGAAATCAATGATGCACATACGTAGCATGTCCTCCAACATCTGGTTTGTACGCTCAGTTTTCCCATCGGTCTGCGGGTGATACGCCATACTCAACCGCAATTTCGTGCCTATGGCCTCCTGAAAACTCTCCCAAAACCGCGAAACAAATATCTTGTCTCGGTCAGACACGATATTTAGGGGCACATCGTGAAGTCTCACTATCTCTGCAATAAAGAGCTGGGCATACTGTCCCGTAGTGTAGTTTGTCCTTAAGGGTAGAAAATGAGCGACTTTGGACAACCTGTCCACAATTACCCAAATAGAGTCGTGACCTCTCTGTGACGTAGGAAACCCCGTGATAAAATCCATGGATATGCTCTCCCACATCCACATCGGGACCTCCAATGGCTGTAGAAGTCCTGCCGATCTCTGATGATCCACTTTTACTAGCTGACAAGCGGCGCATTTAGAAACAAACACGGAAATATCTCTCTTCATTCCGCTCCACCAATACTGACATCTCATATCTTGGTACATTTTGTCCCCACCGGGATGTACCCTTGAACCGTGAGCCGTGCGACTCTGCCATAACCTCGTGTCGCAATTCCTCCCCTTCTGGAACTACCAGTCTGCCATTGAAGCGTAATCCCCCATCTGAGATAACGGTATAGGACTCAGCTCCCTCTGCTAACAATCGAACTATCTGCTCCTAACAGAACGAGTCATCTACTTGTGCCTTTACCACCTTCGTGACAATCTGCGGTGTAACGGTCATCACAGACATGAACGATCGGGCCACTGCCTCCTGGTGTCCCAACTCCTTCCACTTTTCCTTCCACACCCCTGCCACTTCATCTACTGGCCTACGGCTCAACGCATCTTCTACCACGTTAGCCTTACCCGGGTGGTATTGGATATCAAACTGATAATCCTTCACGAACTCAAGCCACCTCCATTGCCACATATTCAACTCCTTATGCGTGAATAGGTACTGTAGGGACTTGTGGTCTGTGAACAATCGAAACATCTCCCCCGAAAGGTAATGTCTCCAAATCCGAAGGGCAAATACCACTGCCGCTAATTCCAAGTCATGAGTGGGGTAATTCTTCTCGTGAGGCTTTATCTTACGGGAATCATAAGCTATGGTCTGACTCTCCTGATGCAATACACCTCCCAGTCCTTGCAAGTACGAATCGGTGTAGACTAGATACTCAACTCCCGGTCTCGGCAATACTAACACAGGTGCTGAGGTCAACTTATCCTTCAACTCATCGAATGCCAACTGATAGGCATCACTCCAGATGAATGGCACACCCTTACGAGTCAGATGTGTCAAAGGACCCGCTATCTTCGAAAATCCCCGAATAAACCTCATGTAGTATCCTGCTAGGCCCAAGAAACTACGGATCTCAGTCGGTGTCATGGGCTGTCCCCACTCCCTCACCGCGGATACCTTCCCCGGATCAACAGATATCCCCCGGTCGGAGATAATGTGTCCCAAAAACTGAACCTCCTTCAGCCAAAACCCGCACTTCTCATATTTTGCATACAGCTCGTTCTGACGTAGCGCCTGCAAAACTTGCCTCAAATGCTCGGCGTGCTCCTCCTCTGTCTGGGAGTAAACCAGAATATCATCAATGAAGACAATGACGAAATGATCAAGGAACTCTCTGAACACCCTATTCATCAAGTCCATAAACACTGATGGAGCATTGGTCAAGCCAAAAGGCATAACCCGAAACTCGTAAGAACCATATCTCGTTAAGAACGCAGTCTTCGAGACATCCTCTTCCCTAATACGCAACTGATGGTATCCCGATCGTAAATCAATCTTCGAGAAGAAAGAATCTCCCCTCAACTGGTCGAATAAGTCATCGATTCGGGGCAACGAATATTTATTCCATATTGTGACCTTATTCAACTCTCGGTAATCCACACCCAACCTCAACGATCCATCTCTCTTCTTCACAAATAACACAGGGGCACCCCACGATGAAGTACTCCTCCGTATAAACCCCTGACCTAACAACTGCTCAATCTGATCTCGTAGCTCTCGCATCTCTGTCGGAGCCATACGGTATGGTGCGTGTGCTATAGGTCTTGTATCTGGTAATAAGTCTATGACAAAGTCTATCTCTCGACTGGGGGGTAGGCCTGGTATCTCCTGAAACACATCTGAGTACTCCTTGACAACTGGGATTGAATCTAAAGGAATCACAACCTCCTTAGAGGTATCCTCGTCTATGTAATACAAATGAGTGGTCGAGCCTCCCTCTGGGCGAGGCATCGCCACTACAAACATCTCTTGCCCCGGAATGGCAAAAATAATGCGCCCACCGAAGCAATCAATCATGGATCTATAAGCTACGAGCCAATCCATACCGATAATCACATCGTGCTCATGCATATCTAATACCAACATGTCTGCAGGTAATACCAAACTACCAATCTCTACCCCCACTGCTCGGCATATAAAGAAAATAAGTGACCCACTCCCCAATGGTGAGTATACACACGTCACTGTGCTCTCTGCTGTGGCTAACAACCCTAAGGCTTTCGCAAAATGTATAGCTATAAAACAATGTGTTACCCCCGTATCAAACAAAACCCGACCCATAGTGCCATGGATAGGAAACATACCCTCAATAGCGGGTGGTGCCTGTGAAGCTGCTGCCTGCTGAAGTTGGTATACTCTCCCATACTGCAGCTGCCCCTGTTGAACTGGGACCGCTGGCATGGGTGGCAATGCTGCCATCTGTGGTGGCACCGGGAGGGCGGCGGGAAACACGGGTCTCTGCGGCTCCTGTCAAGCACCCCACTGCTACTGCGGGGCCCTGCCCCTATCAGGACAGTCCTGGAATTTATGGCCAGTCTTGCCACGAACGTAACACTTCCCCGAGAAGTTCCCCCCTCTCTGTCCCTGCTGCCCCCGGCCCTGGTGGCCGTTACCGTTTCTCCCCTGGCTCTGCTGGCCCTGCTGAAACTGCTGCTGTTGACCATTATGACCCTGCTGGCCCTGATGACCATTCGGACCCTGATGGCCCTGTCAAAAACCTCCCTGTCCGTGCCTGAAATTTCCCGACCTGAACCTCTTGTGATCCCCCTGCTGGGAACCCTGGTCACCCTGTCTCTGCCCCTGAACAGATTGTGCCCTGCTGGCACCATGTCCTCCAGTCCTGCCCTGATGGCTGGACTCTCCCGATCTCTTGCCCTCAGCCATGTGAAAGCGGTGATCCTGGCAGTGTAACAGTGCATCGTTAACCACATCAGAGTAAGTGGCCAACGATAGGTTCCCTAACAAATGCTGACGGATCCTCCAAGTCAACCCGTCTGTAAATTTCTATATCTTCTTCTCTTCTGTCGGTATCTCATCCGGAACGATATTCAACAGATTTGTGAATTCGACCTCATACTCGGCCACAGTCTTACCTTCCTGTCTGAGGTTCATCAACTTCCTCCTCATTTCCGTGTGAACAGCTGACGGAAAGTACTTGTGGTCAAACCGCACCCAAAACTCCTGGATCATGAGAGTATCTCTCTCCTCCACGATGGTAATAGACTCCCACCATTGCAGTGCAGACCCCACTAGCTTAAAGGTAGCTAGTATCTGTTTCGGGATATCGGTCCACTCATACATCCTCAGGTGCTGCTGAATGTCCTTCCTCCACTGACTCAAAACCACTACATCGGAGCTACCTGCGAACTCCGGTGGGTGTGCTTTTTGAAAATCATCGCGTACACGTTCCCAAGCATATGGGAATGCATGTGCCTGAACTGGCGCGGCTACTTGCGCCTGAGGTGGTGCCTGCTGAACTACGGCTAGTGCGGCATTTACCACCTGGGCCACAATGGCTGCAACCTCGGCGGCATTCATCGTGCCCTGAACTGGTGCGGGCTGTGGTTCTGGCATAGCATCCCTGGGAACTCGTTGCGCACGTCGTGGAGGCATCTGAAACAAGAATAAATTTTATAAGCTCGCAGTTATAAACTTAAAATAGCTGAAGAACGTAGCACATACAAAAGAATACAACAGTCCTAAAATATAGGGCTCTACATCAAAGAAAGCTTAGCGGAAACATAATAAGCCGTACAGATCCTAAAGGACACTAGAACCTGATGCTCTGATACCACCTGTGACACCCGACTAATTAAATACCGAGTAGCTACTCCTTTATTAAATTAATACAAAATGCCAAGTTGGTCCAGTTAATAGCATCACTGTCGAAAACATTTTAATGATTACTAACCACCTAGTATTTAAAAAGTGAGTTGCCAAATTTTAATTTAACTTTGATTAACATGCAATAAAAGGAATAATGATAGAATAACAACATTCACCATAATGAAACAATAGAAGAACCAACAACATAATAATAAGTCCAGAGGAAAAACACCTCACAAAAATCCCACAACTGAACGAAATAAAACAAAGTAATCTGAATTAATTACATGCCATATAGTCAGAAAATCTGAAATAGGAAAATGTCTCTACTAGAAATGGAAACATGCCCTACAACTGATGAATCCTGAATATGGAGTCAAGATGAAAGAAGCGTCTACTAGCAAGGTCCTATAACTTCCACAAACAGCTACAGCTCGTCACCTGAATGAAAATCCTATGCATGGTGTCCTTGTGACTGGGCACCTAAAATGGTTTTTACAAAAATGATTTGAAAGAAAATGGGTTAGAGCCCGAAAGTGGAAATCATTTTAAAACAGCAAGTGTTTTAATAACATTAAAACAATGAATGCAAAATACATGTTAGGACGTGCACTCACATGAAGTACTCACCTCTCGACTAATTGTGCACCCCAAACGTACCATACCCATCTAAGTGACATACATAACTATCCAAACCGTAATAAGTTCTACCCCTTACTACTCAATTCCCATTATATGTTCTAGCGTTATCGATTAAATAGAGGGCTTTACTTAAACTCAGATTCTCAACTAGTATCAATTCAATTCACTATCGGTTAACCCTTTATATTTACTCAAAACATTACCATAATTATTTTCGTAATACCAACATGAAGGTTCCCATTATTTAAGTGTATATACTCTGTTATCCATCCCGGTACATCACGTACATAAGGATCACGCATTCTGAATCTCTCAGGAATCGTTCTCAGATAACAACAATCACAAACAATGGAGGCGAACAGAGTCACATCACATGGGTCACGCACATACATACGCTCCCACGATCAGCAGACTTATTAACATCCCAATAAGTCCTTCTCTGACCTATGTTCTCGAGGTACCAATCTAAATCCAGGCAACACAAGGATTAGAGGGTCGTAAGCGAACGTAAACCTCCCGTGATAGCAAGTATGGTAGGTATGTCATACACATAAAATCATATACATATACTAAGTATACACACATCTTAGTAATCACCGTAATTTATTTGTGGTACGCTCCTCATTCTCGTACCGACATATAATGTTACATAATTCATAAGTTCCCGATTAGTTCAATTATTTAAGCCGTAAATAATTCTCACATCGTAATAGTCACTCACGTCCTATTCCACAATTCCCATTCAATTCGAGTCACACTTCTACGTTTTACTTCTCAACATAACCCAAATGTCCCAACTAATCAATTTATCATCGAGGGAATGCTATATCTACAATTAAACAAGGTTACGGGACATACAAAATCAAAACAGGCCAAAAAGCCTAAACTGTCCTCTCGTTAGAAGCTCGTTCGAACGAGGCTGTTCGAACGAGAGTTCATTCGAACGAACTGGGCATCTAACGAGATCTCGTTCGAACGAAAGACATCGAACGAACATCCCTCTCGTTAAAAGGCAAACTTTCAACTCGTTCGAACGACCTGGGCAGGTCTTCTAATGAGTGGCCAGTTTCGAGCCCAGAAATCCTTTTTTTCGTTTTTCCAACTTTCTTCATCTCTAATCTCCTATACAATTCGTCCCAACATTATTTTAAGGTTTCTAATCCATACCAAACAACCATAGGTCATAATTAAACAATTATATAGGGCCAATTCTTCCTAAACCTCATTAAATCATCAAATCTCTTCATTTATCCCCAAATCATATGAACATGAACCCTAAAATTTTAAAGTCACCAATGGGTATAATTAAATCCGTTTTTGTTATGAACAAGGTGTATTTCCATTAGAATAATCCTCCTAACACAATTCTACATGCGATCCTTTCATCAAAATATAAAGTTCTAAATCCAACTAATGGGTTTTTTTTTATCAAACTCCCAAGAACAATGCAAATTTTGTCAATTTCCTACGCATGGAAGAAACATTCTTTGTAATAAACTAAATTAAACCACTTGCCTTTGATATAACTCTAAATTTGATGTTGAAGATGAATTGTTCTCTCTCTCTCTCTCTGCAGGATTCTCCTTTCTTTCTCTCTCTACCAGCTTTTCTCTAAGGATGATAATGGAGGTGGAGGTTGGTTTGGCAAGTTTAAGGTCTCTAAACTTCCCGTAGCCCACTACCTAGATTGGGGTTGGAAATGTCTTAGTGGGTTAAGACTAAGTCAGATTTTTAACTCTAATTTTCGTGGGTTTTAATTCCCAAAAATCCAAAATTACCAAACTACCCTTACACATTGCCGGTATGGCCTAAAAATGCCCCAGGACCCAAACTAAACCCCCGGCTAGTGTTTTCTAACTATTTTGACCCTTCCGGATGCGTTGACGCACTCAAAACGACCATACGGTTAATAGAAATGAAATTCACTTTTTAATTAAAATAATTATATTCCTGACGCGACTGTCACACGCGTCTCAACAAAATTTCCAAATTGCCGTATATCAATCTCACGACAAATTTCATAATTTCCATATTCATATATAGCCATATATACTCATTAAAATCAAATACCAACTCGCATCTCGCTAGTATTTTAATCCGGATTAATTTCCAATTAGTACACATTTAATTCAATTAATCCCATAAATAAATATCACCAAAAATACGGGGTATTACATGAACCATCAAGACTAACATAGCTCAATTGAGCTTCTAAAGTCTCCCAAACATAACACTACAACTCCTAGTTTCATAATAATCACTAGAAGAAAAGAATGCCCAAACATCAATTGGCATATCCCCGGAACAACCCCATATAAACCATTTCTATTCTAGGGAAGTTACCCATCTCATATAGGGCTATATGACTCTAAGATTACTTCATACAAGAAGGTCCCTAAGTCCTAAGCCTAAAGAAAAAGGATTGAAATTGACGTAGAAAAATAACTCAAAATTGCAGCGTTTCCAAATCGATTCGCCCCTGGCCGAATCGATTCGGATTGGCAAGCGAATCTATTTGGACCAACCGAATTGATTCGGAAAGAAAACCTGACTTTCTATAACCTATCGAATCGATTCGGACCATCCGAATCAATTCAGAATCTTCAGACCTGGGAGTTGCCTCTATGGCAAATCGATTCGCCCCTACGAATTGGACAAGAGTGGGTTATGGGTTATAAACCCTAGATTATCCCCAAACTCAAATTTCTTCCATTTTTACACACATCCAACATCACTAATCTACCCCAAGTCAACCTATATGGTCATTAACTACTATAATCCACAATTTCATCATCAAAAACTAAGATTAGGGTTTAAATCACCACAAAATCCAAAATACTCATATTTGTTCATTTGATCCCATTACAGAACTATCAATACAATTTATGCATCTTAAATCATATATTAGCAAGTAGAAAACTTGCCTTAAGCTTGTAAATTCATATTTCTTGGTGGTAGAAGCAACCCCAATCTTCAATCTCCAATTCTCTCTTTTTTCTCCTCTTTTCTCCCAAGTTCTCTTCCTCCCTCTAACTCTCAATGTTTGTCAATACACACATAAGATAATTTAAATTAAAAGCAAGACTTGATCGTGGCTTAAGTCTAAAATTCCCAACATAAGTGGTTAATACCACATTAAAATGACTCCCAAATACGCATTTAAGTCAAAACCAGGTAAAAGTGCCCGAAACACAAAAATACAATATGGCACTTATTTTGACTATCTCACACATTCCGAGACTAATTACTCCCTCTAAACTGGCATCCGAGAATTTTATAATTTATGTCTTGTTCCGATTTCATTTAAACCACAGTGTCATTTAATTCATATGACATTGTAACACCTGCTACTTAATGATATTTACTTACACATACAGTAAATGTGCAACAATTTAGTAAATATTAACTTTCAACTCATTAAATTAATATTTACTCCAGTTTTAACATTTTATATAATTACCTCATGTGGTAAATTAATATAAAATTATCCTCCTAAAAGAGAGGGTTGTTACATACTCCCCACCCCCCCTTATGAGGGAATTTTCCCCTCAAAATTCGGGCGTACCCGAATCACATAAGGGTATACTATTCTAAACTATCATCCTATCACCCTTAAAAAACCCCTCGTTATCATGGCGTCCCAAATGGACTCGGACTAAGGTCGTCTATATCGATCTCAGTCTACATTCTTTGTGCTCTAATGTAACAACAAATCGTTCCTCACGAACCATCAATCCTACTTTCCTACGGCGGGAGAAGATACCCACATAACTCTGCATAAATTGCCTTGCTTCCGAAATCACTTTACCTCCCTCCTCGGGGATACTTACACCCAACGCTAAAGGCTGAACCCCAACACTACTCAACTTCTCTTCGCATATGCGTATCCCTTCAAATTATACGGCTCAGTAAGCCCAATCATTAAAGAACTGTTTTGGGACCACTCCAAGTTTAAGGAATATATTTTCCGTTGGTTCCATCCAACGAGTATGCGAATTATTCAATCGGTTACATCTGGCCACTCACGGTGCCATATACGGCATACCTTAGGAAATGATTCGAATTATTGTACGAGAATTTCCCTCCATACAAGGTACTGCCCCATCCATCCATTTATCCTAAGGCGCACTTTCAAGATATGTCTTTCGGCATTGGGCTAACTTCCTCCACTTCATTCATCCACTTTAGGGTGGCAATATATATCCCATCTTCATACGATTCCCATTTCTTCCTGGAAACTTTACCCAACCCTTGACACGAATATTTAATTTCAGTCCATCACTATTTTGATAGGCACGTCATACGATCCTACCACTCCTCCATAAAGAGCGGGGCGTACTCCTTTACATATCGTCCGTCCATAATGGTCGTAAAAGCAACGATTTGGTTGAGCGATCAACAATTTACTCAAGTAGGATCATAACCAGTTCGGTGCCGACAATTCAATGAAGACATCCATGAATACACCCTTCTTCATTTCACCATTACTCTCCTCATACGAGTGGGTAAAATGATCAGTCACAGACATGAATACTCTTACTACCAAGTCCTCCTAATTATGCTCGTTCTACTAGGCTTTCCATGCCATCACTATTTTCCCCGAAGGGTTTTATACTCGACGCACCAACTACCCCAATCGCATTCTCTTAGTGAAAGGAAATATCTCATTGATAGTTCTTTATTAACTCCACCCACCGACTCTATTCCATTACACAACATATTGCAACAACTTATGGCTCGCGAGAAAGACCAAATTTCCTTCCCAGGAAGTAGTGCCTCATTTCTTTAAGGCCATCACTACCGCAATGAATTGTAAATCAAGCGTGGAATAATACTTCCCACAATGTTTAAGCTTGTGAGACGCATGAACAATGGGTCCATGCTCCAGTATTATTACTCCCCGTTCCTGGCAGAGACTTATTCATTACATCCACCCTCGATCTTAACAACCTGGGCTCAGGAGTAAAGTTCAACTTATCCTTTTAACTCCCCGAAAGTTAAGTTACCAACGTAACACTCAATCTAAAAGAGGCCTCATCTCTTTCGGCCTAACCTTCCAAACCTCTCGAGATTCCACATTTCTCGTTCCTAGGGACCTAATCCCTCTTAGAGTTAACCCACAACCTAAACGTGGTCAACTCCTTACAGCCTTACTAAGTCAACGTCACATACCCTAAAGGCCTTACGTCCTAATAATGCTAAAGTCGATCTATATATATATATATCGTATCTAAGTCATAGACGTATTATACTAAGTATATCTGTAGTGCCCAAGACCTTTCTCGACTCCTGACATTCGCTCAGTTTCATGCGTGGGATGTCTCACCGAAGCGAAATCCAAACAAGGAACCCTCCTGTTACACTACTACCTCGCATCATCGGTCATTAAGATTTAATGGTCTAAGGTACATGATCGGGACAGGTAAAACTCTAACTCGTAACCCTACTAGTATGATTCTATTTCTATGTCTTACCATACCAAATAATTAAAGGTTTCAACAAATCGTACATTTACTTTCTATAAAGTCTTACAAATATTTATACCACTATGTACACATCTTTTAAAGTGGCATTCTCATCAAGGCATAACCAGAAGTCTCATCTCGACTTCATATCTCAGTCTCCCTCACATCGATCAGAGGAGAGAACTATATGCAGTGCTTCTATCTCGCACTTTAGTAACCCTTAATCACTCAACTACGTGATTCTCGGCTAACCCTTCCAACTCAACTCTTAACAACAACAAGAGAAAATAAGAGAAAGAAAATAATATATCATCTCTCCACTCCCAACTTCGTTAAGGTTCATACGTGGAGCGTACCGTAAAAGCGGAATCCAAACAAGGAACCCCTCATATGCATTACTACTTAACATTGTTGGTCGTGGAGATAAGTCATAACAACCACATATATAGCAAACAAACAATCAAACATTCAAACAAGATAACACAACAAGTAAGGAAAACTTCCTACTTACCTCAAACTACCTCTATAAAGCCTCAACCTGTATCCAGGAGAGAAACTACAGAACAACTAGTTCCATCCTGAAACTAGAAGTAGGATAGCCTCGCAATTCATTTGCTTGCTATCACCCCAATGAAACCAAAATATCTTTACCCGCATAATATACCTAATACAAGTAGCACAGAACACACATAATACTCTTTAAAATATCATCACTCGCCTTATAATGAGTGAAGGAAAAGATAGAACTTCCATACATGGAAGTCATATAGTTACCCTTTCTATAATAGCGTCAATACTGCTACAAGATTGATATACACACCCGAATCTAGAGTAAACACAACACTACTCCATCTTATCCCAAGGAATGCACCACCCACCAATAAGGTGGAATTCCCGTCAACATTCTTTCCAATCACCCCGAATCAATACAAATGGTTCTCAGACACCGTACTCGAGTCTTATTAGAACCAAGTTACTTCCATCTATGCCCCAGCTAGGTATCCTTATCCTTGCCCTTATTATCCAATCAACAAAATCAAAATGAGTGGTTCTACACTCCACGTCATGGCCATTGTTCTGACCCTAGCTATCAAACAATTGCCCAGTATTCTCAATAAAAGAGAATACGTTACCGGCCTCCCCTTCCTTAGTACAAAAAATCCTCCCTGGGCGGATATCCACCAATGGGGTTTCATGAACACAGTTCCTTTAGGAGTGTTAACTACACTTATTCTGAAGCCTATTATTCCACTGAGGGGCTCTTTCTTCCTTATACCTACCTTATTTTGGTGTACGACCTCCCTAATCGTACAACTCTTTATTCATTGTCGGCCTCTGATCGAACCTCATGTGAACATTGGAGAATCTACCTTCTCATCGGTCCAGTTATCCCAGAAAAACTCGCTATTGCAAGTATCCACCGAGCTTCTTCATGGGCACAACTTCCTGCACCCATAATTATTATGACTACGTTCCCACCATTTCAACACTACTTCTATGCGTGAAGGATTTTCCTCCATCCTTTTCATCTGGGCACTTCTATACCCCTTCGTTAGGTCCAAAGGTCCTGAACCTTATGCTTCTACCGAATGAGTATGCATTTCCTCCATCTTACTTAAACATGTGGCCCTTATCATGGGCTCTTCTCCACTTCAATTTAAATTCGCTTGGAATCCCAAGCTTAGTACCACTCTTTACATCTCGCGGTACTTGGAAAACTACATCCACTATAATTAGTAGTCGCAATAGAAAGATAATAAAATGCCACAAAAGGAAGCGGCCTCCAACGCAGTCCTCATCCCCGACCACAACTTAATGTTCCTAGTAGTCTCATCTCATGACGCCTTCACAATGACCTTTTCTGGCACCCTTCTTCAATCAACCTACGAATCTCACACGAACGCACAAAAGATTCTATGGGTTCTACCTCATGGCAGGAGAACGGAATCACACAAGAGAAATCAACGATCTTAATCCTATGGCTCTATGTCAAATCAAAAGCAACGATGAAAATGTAAGGCGTCCACACAGATTCCTAAGGACTCTAGAACACGATGCCCTGATACCATTTGTGACAACCCGCTCACCAAAATAAGGGGTGGCTAGCCCGATACTCCAATATAACAGGAATCATGGATGGAATCATTCTCAGCATCACAACAATAAAATAAGTATGCGGGATAACCACCCATTATTTCAGAAAATGGGTTGTCAAAAATTTTAGGTTTTAAAAAATGAAGGAAAGAATTTAAACAACCCAATTTAAAAAGAAAGTGGAAACCCACAAGAACATATATTACAATGACAATAAGTATACGATAAAAGGACTGAATACGATGTCGGTCAACAGGTATATACCACGAGATACAACATTTTAATGTAAATTACATAATACATTACAATTTAGAGAGGGTGTGTAAATTACATAATACATTACAATAAGTATATACGATGCCAGGGGTCTTCACATCACGCGAGAACATCCCTTATGATGTCATTTAGAGAGGGTGTGTAACCATAAATTATTTACCATATCATGATTAAGTAAATTATCATTTACCAAAATCAATACCATTTCAATTTCAATTTCATTTCCATTTTTACATAGGTATGTTTCATTTTATCAGAAACCATAATCGTTTACATTTTTGTTAGCTATATTATATTTTATCCGGAGCCATACTTAATACATCTCATCATTGTAACCTCAATGAATGAATAAACTTTCAATTTATTCTCCCAAGATTAGTTTGTGACGTTACTGTGAACCATCAAGACTAACATAGCTCAATTGAGCTTCTAAAGTCTCCCAAACATAACACTATAACTCCTAGTTTCATAATAATCACTAGAAGAAAAGAATGCCCTAACATCAATTGGCATATCCCCGGAAGAACCCCATATAAACCATTTCTATTCTAGGGAAGTTACCCATCTCATATAGGGCTCTAGGACTCTAAGATTACTTCATATAATAAGGTCCCTAAGTCCTAAGCCTAAAGAAAAAGGATTGAAATTGAGTTAGAAAAATAACTCAAAAGTGTTGCACTTTCGAATCGATTCGCCCCTGGACGAATCAATTCGGACTGGTAAGCGAATTGATTCGGACCAACCGAATCATTTCGGAAAGAAAACCTGACTTTATGTAACCTACTGAATCGATTCGGACCATCCGAATCGATTCGGAATCTTCAGACCTGGGAGATGCCCCTATGGCGAATCGATTCTCCCTTGCGAATTGGCCAAGAGAGGGTTACGAGTTATAAACCCTAGATTATCCCCAAACTCAAATTTCTTCCATTTTTACACACATCCAACATCACTAATCTACCCCATGTCAACCTACATGATCATTAACTATTATAATCCACAATTTTATCATCAGAAACTAAGATTAGGGTTTAAATCACCACAAAATCCAAAAAACCCATATTTGTTCATTTGATCCCATTACACATCTGTCAATACGATTGATGCATCTTAAATCATATATTAGCAAGTAGAAAACTTTCCTTAAGCTTGCAAATTCATATTTCTTGTTGGTAGAAGCAATCCCAATCTTCAATCTCCAATTCTCTCTTCTTTCTCCTCTTTTCTCCCAAGTTCTCTTCCTCTCTCTAACTCTCAATGTTTGGCAATACACACGTAGGATAATTTAAATTAAAAGCAAGACTTGATCGTGGCTTAAGTCTAAAATTCCCAACAAAAGTGGTTAATACCACATTAAAATGACTCCCAAATACGCATTTAATTCAAAACTAGGTAAAAGTGCCCGAAACACAAAAATACAATATGGCACTTATTTTGACTATCTTGCACATTCCGAGACTAACTACGCCCTCTAAACTAGCATCCGGGAATTTTATAATTTATATCTCGTTCCGGTTTCATTTAAACCACAGTGTCATTTAATTCATATGACACTGTAACACATGCTACTTAATGATATTTACTTACACATATAGTAAATATTCAACAATCCAGTAAATATTAACTTTCAACTCATTAAATTAATATTTACTCCAGTTCCAACATTTTATATAATTACCTCATGCGGTAAATTAATATAAAATTAGCCTCCTAAAAGCGAGGGGTGTTACAATGAAATCCGATTATATCAAGTAAATAGTAACCAACCTTTTATGATATACCACTATTTTCATGGGGATTGTGTTAAAAACAAATTTGACAAAATCTAATCAAATTGTTCCGTGCACAATGCTACAACTTATTGTTGCAAGCTATCTAATGATGAATATTTTACAATTTGTCTATAGTCATAACCAACCTAATTCTTAATGGTGACGAAATGAGATATATTATAAAGTAATTTCTTTTATCGTTAGATCTTTTAATTCTTATTGCAAAATAAAATAATTAAAATTTCAATTTAGTTGAGTAGCACTGTTTCTTTTATTTAAGCAAAAAATACAAATACATTTCTTATTACAAAGTGATAAAACCTTAAGATCATCTCTAATTGTTTTCATTAAAAAATTCGATATTTATTCTGATCAAATTCGATATTGATATTGATAAAAAAATTCGATATTGATTTTGAATTCAATGATTCGATATTTAATAATGACAAGCTCAATCTCCATTTCCCTCTTTATATCCCTTATAGGGGTGGAAATTTCGGGTCAACGGGTCGTGTTTCGGGTGGACACGACACGACAAGGTTTTTTCGGATACGAACACGACACAATACGACACGAATTCGTATTTTTTTTAGTTGACGTGAAAAAGACTCGAATAAAAAACAACATGGCACGACACAACACGAATACTGGAATTTCTTAAATTTCACGCCTAAAAAACACAATAACATGATACGACATCGTGTCAAAAAAACCCGACACGAACACGACAGATCGTATCAATTTCGAGTCATTCTAATATGTATCTGTACTATAATATAAAACGGAATACTATGGTAAATGTTTCCTAACCCATCCATGTGGACACATCTCACATCCATCTTATTAAACCGTACGCATGTTTAATTGCGAAAATATTGTGTGGTAACTCAGCAAAGCAGCCATATGTTTGAATATGTGAAAGTCTGTCTTACTTCTCCGTTTTCTACTTAAAAAGAGGAGAGAGAGTTCCCCTCTATTCACCCACTTAAAATGTAAAAACCCCGTAATACCCTTCATTTTTATCCCTTCATCTCCCCTCAACCTTTACTCCAGCCAACTGTTGCTCTCACATAAGAATATGATTTGCTGCCATTTATCCTTTTAGTTCCCCTCATCATTTACTTCAACTAGTTATTGCAACACGAGTAGATCAATTGACATCAATGGCAGCTAAAACACCACTAGGTTAATTGACACCTCAAGTTATTTTTGCATTTCGACTATTTATTTGAAACTCCATTGTATATTGTGTTCATACTATTTATTCTCCTAAAATCCAGGTTCATAACACTCTATTTTTCCCTAATTTGTAGTTTGTATTTTCAATTTCATACATCAATTTTAATTCCAATGAATATTTATCTCATTTCTACTTTCAACCAATGGATGAATATGGAATTATTATTATTCTACAATAATATGGTATTTGAAACAACGTTTTTCACATTATTACAAGTTTCCATTGATGTTTTAGTGTAGCCAAAAATCAGTGTTCTTTGTTTATTTTATTCCCACTTCATTCATGAATATATAATTGTGTGTCAATGGCTTGATGGATATTTGATGAGTATTACACTTGAATATTGAAGAAAACGTAATGACAGGGCATTGGCTTGAAAAAAATTAATGGATGGGTAATGAGCATTTTTTTGTGGGGCTTTAATTCGTGTTTGTATTGATTTTTTATTTTAGCCAAATAAGGAATGTTAATTCCAATCCAAACATGTACCATTTGTAAGTTCAAGTGTAATGAGATTTATTTTGGGGTTTTGAAATCATTTTCATAATTTAACAAATTTTAATATGCCATATTTGTGCCTGCTATTTTAAAACATTATATATTGATATAATTCTTACATGTATGCTATAGACATACATTAATTTGGCAGATAGAATTTTCTTTGCTGTGTTATGTTAAGTATAATACCATATTTGAAATCTTGTGTTGTGTTTTATTCTTCTTAATTGAAGGTAAATTTGAATGCAATTATAAGCTATTTGTAATTTCAATCTTTGGAATGCACATCATGTGTTTGAGTAAATGTTGAATTGTGGTTGGAAATAATTTTATTGATTTTCATGTATGATCATCATAACTCTTACTCTATTTGTGACACCCCGACTAATTAAATACCGGGTAGCTACTCCTTTATTAAATTAATTCAAAATGCCAAGTTGGCTCAGTCAATAGCATCACTGTCGAAAACATTTTTTTATTATTACTAACCACCTAGTATTTAAAAAGTAAGTTGCCAAATTTCAATATAAGTCTGATTAACATGCAACAAGTGTAATAAAGAATAACAACACCATTCACCATACTGAAGTAAAACGAATAACCATCACATAGTGTAAATAAAGTCTGGAGGAAAACTCCTCACTACAATCCCATACTGAAATAAATAACCGAATACTAAAACAATACAAATCATAGTCTGAATACTGTAATGTAAAAGATGTCTCTAATAGAAATGGGCAGCATGCCCTACGACTGATAGATAGTGACTCTGGAATCCAAAAGATAGAAGCGTCTACAAGCAAATCCCTGTAGCTTCCACAAACAGCTATAGCTCGTCACCTGAATGAGAATCCTATGCTTGGTGTCCCTGTGGCTGGGCACCTAAAATGGTTTTACAAGAAAAAGATTTTAAAAGCAAACAGGTCAGAGCCCGAATGTGGAGTTATATTTTAAAAACCTGCAAGTTCTTTAAAAACATTTAAAACATTAAATGCAAAGTACATGTTAGGACGTGCACTCACATGATATTCTCACCTCTCGTCTAACTGTGCACTCCTAACGTAAGTACCCATCTAGAGTGATACAGACTACTAGCTACGTGACAACATATCTAGCTAGACTATCATAGGTCCTACCCTTATTACTCGGTTCTCTTAACATAATAACGCTCGTAATTAAGTAGGGGTTTAACGTAACTCAGATGTTCAATATGCAATATATATAACTATCAGTTAACTCGTTATATTTCTCGAAACAATACCGTAATTATATTCACATCATTAACATGAAGGTTCTCATTAATTAAGTGTATATTATTCACATCACAAATATACAGTATAAGCACCCCGAGAACTAAGCTGCGGTGCACACATACTCTGCTGTCCATCCCGGTACATCACGTACATAAGGATTACATATTCCGAATCTCTCAGGAATAGTTCATAGATAACGACATCACAAATAATGGAGGCGAACACAGTCACATCACATGGGTCACGCACATACCTACGCTCCCACGATCAGCGGACTTATTAATATCCCAATAAGTCGTTCTATGACCTATGTTCATCAAGGTAACCAGTCTAAATCCGGGCAACACAAGGATTAGAGGGCCCTAAGCGAACGCAAACCTCCCGTGATAGCAAGTATGGTAGGTATGTCATACACACAATTCATATACCAATACTAAGTAAACACACATCTTAGTAATCCCGTAGTTTAATCGTAGTACATATCGCTTTCTCGTACTAACTTATAATATCTACAACTTATTATTATTCCGGTTTATCATCATACGCGCCAAAATCTATTCTCAAGTCGTAGTAGACACTCACGTCTCAACCCAAATGGTTCATTGAATTAAATCTCTCGTATATAAATTTACTCCTCGTAATAACCCAAAAGTCCCAAATCTATCCTTACATCATCAAGGAATGTTAACTCTACCCTCGAACCAGTTTACGGGACTCTAAAAATCAAAACAGTCCAAAAAAGGACCAAACTGTCAACTCGTTAGAAGTCTCATTCGAACGAGGCTGTTCGAACGAGACCCCTCTGTCAACTCGTTAGAAGTCTCGTTCGAACGAGGCTGTTCAAACGAGATCCCTCTGTCAACTCGTTAGAAGTCTCGTTCGAACGAGGCTGTTCGAACGAGATTCCAGTTTGTTCGAACGAACTGTACCTTCTAACGATATCTCGTTCGAACGAGATATCGAACGAAATCCCTTTTCGGTAGCAGCGACTGGTCAACTCGTTAGAAGCTCGTTCGAACGAGTTCGTTCGAACGACCTGGGTAGGGGCTTCTAACGAGCTACCAGATTCGTCCCAGATTTTCTAAGTTACGTTTCTCACCATTTTTAACACCTCAATCCTTCTCCAAAGTTCGTTCTAACAGAGTTTTAAGTCCTCTAATCATACTACAACATGCTAAGGTCATATACTAACATCTTTTAATACATTAATGCATCCTAAACATCATTAAATCACAAGATTTTATACTATTCCCCAATTTTATCAAGAACATGAACCCTAGATTTATATCATCATCAAATCCCAGAATTTAATCCGTTTTAATTTATTCTAATCACAATTAACATGAGAGAAATCATCTACCTATCATTCTACATGCAATTATCTTCAAAATTTTCAAGTTCTAAACTCCAAACTACATGGGTTTTCATTCATCTTTCAAGAACAATTAAAATTCCTCAATTTCTAACATGAAAGAGACATTCTCTGAAATTAAATGGAATAAAGTCACTTGCCTTGGTTCGATTTCTGATTTTGGTGTAGGTTTGGTAGAACTTTTCTGCAGAATTTCTTCTCTCCAATGGTGGCTTAAGGTGGCTAGGGTTTTGATTTGGGAACTTAGAAACCTAATTGATAACCTCCATAGCTTAAAGGGTTAAAGTGGGTTGGATAGTGGGTTTAGTGGGTCAATAATCAATCAGATTAAGACTCCTAATTTTCGTCACTTTTAATTCCTCAAAATGTAAAATTACCAAAATACCCTTTAAGTTACCGGTATGGCCTAAAAATACCCCGGAATCCAAACTACACCCCCGGGTAGTGTTTTCTGACTATCTCGACCCTTCCAGACGCGTTGGCGCACTCAAAACGACCATACGGTTTATAGATTTTAAGTTCACTATTATAATTAAAATATTACACCGTGACGCGGCGGTCCCACGCGTCTCAACAAAATTTCTAAAATGCCGTATATAAATCTCACGACAACTTTTATCATACCAAATACATATATCAAAACATGTATGCACATAATCAAATACCAACTCGCATCTCGTTAGTATTTATAACCCGGATTAATTTCCAATTAATACGCATTTAATTAATTAATCCCAAAAATAAATAGCCAAAAGTACGGGGTATTACATACTTCCCCCCTAATAACTGAATTTCGTCCCGAAATTCAAAACTAGAAAGGACCTGCTAAAAATAACTCTGGATAACGTTCACGCATCTCATCCTCGCGCTCCCATGTGGACTCCTCGACATTGTGATGTCGCCACTGAACACGCACTAACGGGACTATCTTTGACCGCAGTTTCCTCTCGCTTCGGTCCAAAATAGCAATCGGCCCCTCCTCGTAGGAGTTATCAGTATGGACATCGATGTCCTCCACAGCAATGTGAGAGTGATCCAAGTTATCTCTAAGGTATTTCCTTAGCGAGGAAATATGAAACACATCGTGAATCCGATGCAAATGCTCCGGCAACCCGAGTCTATACGCAACCGGTCCGATTCGCTTAATAATAGGAAACGACCCCACATACCTCGGTGCCAACTTCCCCTTCTTCCCGAAACGCATAATACCCTTCATAGGAGATACCATGAGCAAAACCTGGTCCCCCACTTGGAACTCCCTAAAGAATCTCTTCGCATCAGCATAACTCTTCTGCCTGTCTTGAGCTACCCGAATGCGACTCCGAATCAACTCAATCCTTGCCGAAGTATCCTGAATCACTTTCGGCCCAAGCAGTTTGTTGTCCCCCACCTCTAACCAACTTGCTGGGGAAGGACAAGGCCTACCGTACAATGCCTCAAACGGAGCCATGCCAATAGTGAACTGATAGGAGTTGTTGTAAGCAAACTCCACCAGTGGAAGGTACTGCTCCCATCCACCACCAAAGTCAATAATGCACATGCGTAGCATGTC
This sequence comes from Sambucus nigra, assembly GCA_949130495.1. Classification (NCBI taxonomy): domain Eukaryota; kingdom Viridiplantae; phylum Streptophyta; class Magnoliopsida; order Dipsacales; family Adoxaceae; genus Sambucus; species Sambucus nigra. The sequence goes on along the minus strand of OX422218.1, from coordinate 176,559,842 downwards.
CTCCAACATCTGATTAGTGCGCTCTGTCTGCCCATCGGTTTGCGGATGATAAGCCGTACTCAACCGTAATTCCATGCCCATGGCCTCCTGGAAACTTTCCCAAAACCGCGAAACAAATATCTTGTCTCTATCAGACACATTATTTAGGGGCACACCGTGAAGTCTCACAATCTCTGAAATGAAGAGCTGGGCATACTGTCCCGTAGTGTAGTCAGTCCTTACGGGTAAAAAGTGAGCGACCTTGGACAACCTGTCCACAATTACCCAAACGGAGTCGTGACCCCTCTGCGACGTAGGTAACCCCATGATAAATTCCATGGATATGCTCTCCCACATCCACACCGGGACCTCCAATGGCTGTAGCAATCCTGCCGGTTTCTGATGGTCCACTTTTACAAGCTGACAAGTGGCGCATTTCGAAACAAACTCAGCGATATCTCTCTTCATACCGCTCCACCAATACTGGGGTCTCATGTCTTGGTACATTTTGTCCCCTCCGGTATGTACCGCGAACCGTGAGCCGTGCGACTCTGCCATCACCTCGTGTCGCAATTCCTCCCCTTCCGGAACTACCAATCTCCCATTGAAGCGCAATCCCCCGTCTGAGCTAACGGTATAGGACTCGGCTCCCTCTGCTAGTAATCGAACTATCTGCTCTTGACAGAACGAGTCATTGGCCTGTGCCCGTACTACCTTCGTGACAATCTGCGGTGTAACGGTCATCACAGACATGAAAGATCGGGTCACTGTATCCTGGTGTCCCAATTCCTTCCACTTTGCTTTCCACACCTCTGCCACCTCATCTGCTGGCCTACGGCTCAATGCGTCTACTACCACGTTAGCCTTTCCCGGGTGATACTGGATATCGAACTGGTAGTCCTTCACAAACTCAAGCCACCTACGTTGCCGCATATTCAACTCCTTCTGCGTGAACAGGTACTGTAGGGACTTGTGGTCCATGAACAGTTGGAACTTCTCCCCCAAAAGATAGTGCCTCCAAATTCGTAGGGCAAATACCACTGCTGCCAACTCCAAATCATGCGTGGGGTAATTCTTCTCATGAGGCTTAAGCTTACGGGAAGCATAAGCTATGGCCTGTCTCTCCTGCTGTAATACACCTCCTAGTCCTTACAAAGACGCATCGATGTAAACCAAATACTCAACTCCCGGTCTCGGCAATGCTAACACAGGTGCTGAGGTCAATTTGTCCTTCAATTCATCAAGTGCCAACTGACAGGCATCACTCCAGATGTAGGGCACACCCTTACGAGTCAGATGTGTCAAAGGACCTTCTATCTCCGAGAAACCCCGAATAAACCTCCTGTAGTATCCTGCTAGACCCAAGAAACTACGAATCTCAGTTGGTGTCGTGGGCTGTCCCCACTCCCTCACCGCTGACACCTTCCCCGGATCAACAGATATTCCCCGGTCGGAAATGATATGCCCCAAAAACTAGACTTCCTTCAGCCAAAACCCGCACTTCTCATATTTTGCATACAACTCGTTCTGACGAAGTGTCTGCAAAACCTGCCTCAAATGCTCGGCGTGCTCCTCCTCTGTCTGGGAGTAAACCAGAATATCATCAATGAAGACAATGACAAACTGGTCTAGGAAATCCCTGAACACTCTGTTCATCAAGTCCATAAACACTGCTGGAGCGTTGGTCAAACCGAAAGGCATAACCCGAAACTCGTAAGAACCATACTTCAACAAGATCGCAGTCTTCGAGACATCCTCCTCCCTGATACGCAACTGATGGTATCCCGATCTCAAGTCAATCTTCAAGAAGAAAGAAGCTCCTCTCAACTGGTCGAATAAGTCATCGATTCGAGGCAACGGATACTTATTCCGTATCGTGACCTTATTCAACTCTCGGTAGTCCACACACAATCTCAGTGAACCGTCCCTCTTCTTCACAAACAAAACTGGAGCGCCCCAAGGTGAGGTACTCCTGCAAATAAAGCCCTGGCCTAACAGCTGCTCTATCTGTTCTCATAACTCCCTCATCTCAGCTGGAGCCATACGGTACGGTACGCGTGCTATAGGTCTCGTACCCGGTAGCAAATCTATAACAAAGTCTATCTCTCGACTTGGTGGTAAGCCTGGTATCTCCTGAAACATATCCGAATACTCCCTGACGACTGGGATAGAGTCTAAAGGAATCACTACCTCCTTAGAGGTATCCTCCTCTATGTAATACAGATGAGCGGTCGATCCTCCCTCTGGGCGAGGCATCGCCACCACAAACATCTCTTGCCCCGGAATGGCAAAAACAATGCTCTCGCTGAAGCAGTCAATCATGGCCCTATATGCTACGAGCCAATCCATACCGATAATCACATCGTGAACATGCATATCTAATACTAACATGTCTGCAGGTAATACCAGACTACCAATCCCTACTCCCACTCCCCGGCATATAAAGAATATAAGTGACCCACTCCCCAATGGTGAGTCGACACACGTCACAGTGCTCTCTGCTGTAGCTAACAATCCTAAAGCTTTCGCGAAGTGTGTAGCTATAAAACAGTGTGTAGCACCCGTATCAAATAATACCCGACCCATAGTGCCATGGATAGGAAACGTACCCTCGATCGCGGGCGGTGCCTGTGGAATTGCAGCCTGGTGGACGTTGTAGACACGTCCATACTGTAGCTGCCCTGGAATGGGTGGCAATGCTGCCATCTGTGGTGGTGCGGGAAGAGCAGCGGGAAACATAGGCCTCTGTGGCTCCTAGCGAGCACCCTGCTGCTGCTGCTGTGGGGCCCTGTCCCTATCAGGACAATCATGTCGCTTATGGCCAGTCTTGCCACAAACAAAGCACTTCCCTGGGAAGTTCCCCCCTCTCTGTCCCTACTGTCCCCGGCCCTGGTGGCCATTACCGTTCCTCCCTTGGCCCTGCTGGCCCTGGTGAAACTGCTGCCCATTCTGCCCCTGTTGGCCCTGATGGCCGTTTGGACCCTGATGGCCCTGACGGAAACCTCCCCGTCCCTACCTATAGTTCCCTGACCGGAACTTCTTATTATCCCCCTGTTGGGAGCCCTGCTCATTCTGTCTCTGCCCCTGACCAGATTGTGCCCTGTTGGCACCATGTCCTCCAGTCCTGCCCTGATGTCTAGACTCCCCCGACCGCTTGCCCTCGGCCATATGAAAACGGTGGTCCTGGCAGTGCAACAATGCAGCGTTAACCACGTCAGAATAAGTGGCCAACGATAGGTTCCCTAGCAGATGCTGACGGATCCTCCAAGTCAACCCGTCCGTGAACTTCTCAATCTTTTTCTTCTCTGTTGGTATTTCGCCTGGAACGATGTTCAACAGATTCATGAACTCGGCCTCATACTCGGCCACTGTCTTGCCCTCCTGCTTCAGACTCATCAATCTCCTCCTCATTTCCGTATGAACAGCTGACGGAAAGTACTTGCGGTCGAACCGCACCCAGAACTCCTGAATCGTGAGAGTATCCCTCTCCTCCATGGTGGTAATAGACTCCCACCACTGTAGTGCAGATCCAACTAGCTTGAAAGTAGATAGCACCTGCTTCTGAACATCCATTCACTCATACATCCGTAAGTGCCTCTGCATATCCTTCCTCCATTGGCTCGATACTACAACATCTGAGCTACCTGCAAACTCTGGCGGATGCGCTTTCTGAAAAGCGTCACGTACACGCTCCCAAGCAGAGGGGAATGCATTAACCTGTACTGGCGCGAAAACCGGCGCCTGAGGTGGTGCCTGCTGAATAATGGCAATAGCGGCATTTACCGCTTGGGCTACTATAGCTGCAACCTCAGCGGCGTTCATCATGCCCTGAACTAGAGCGGGCTGGGGTTCGGGCGTTGCATCCCTGGGAACTCATCATGCACGTCGTGGAGGCATCTGAAATAAGAACAAAGTTTATAAGTTCGCTGTTATAAACTTAATAAAGCTGAAGAACGAAGCATACACAAAAAGAGGACAACAGTCCTAAAATATAGGGCTCTATATCAAAGAAACGTAGCGGAAACATAATAAGCCGTCAGATCCTAAAGGACACTAGAACCTGATGCTCTGATACCACCTGTGACACCCCGACTAATTAAATACCGGGTAGCTACTCCTTTATTAAATTAATTCAAAATGCCAAGTCGGCTCAGTCAATAGCATCACTGTCGAAAACATTTTTTTATTATTACTAACCACCTAGTATTTAAAAAGTAAGTTGCCAAATTTTAATATAAGTCTGATTAACATGCAACAAGTGTAATAAAGAATAACAACACCATTCACCATACTGAAGTAAAACGAATAACCATCACATAGTGTAAATAAAGTCTGGAGGAAAACTCCTCACTACAATCCCATACTGAAATAAATAACCGAATACTAAAACAATACAAATCATAGTCTGAATACTGTAATGTAAAAGATGTCTCTAATAGAAATGGGCAACATGCCCTACAACTGATAGATAGTGACTCTGGAATCCAAAAGATAGAAGCGTCTACAAGCAAATCCCTGTAGCTTCCACAAACAGCTACAGCTCGTCACCTGAATGAGAATCCTATGCTTGGTGTCCCTGTGGCTGGGCACCTAAAATGGTCTTACAAGAAAAAGATTTGAAAAGCAAACGGGTCAGAGCCCGAATGTGGAGTTATATTTTAAAAACCTGCAAGTGCTTTAAAAACATTTAAAACATTAAATGCAATATACATGTTAGGACGTGCACTCACATGATATTCTCACCTCTCGTCTAACTGTGCACTCCTAACGTAAGTACCCATCTAGAGTGATACAGACTACTAGCTACGTGACAACATATCTAGCTAGACTATCATAGGTCCTACCCTTATTACTCGGTTCTCTTAACATAATAACGCTCGTAATTAAGTAGGGGTTTAACGTAACTCAGATGTTCAATATGCAATATATATAACTATCAGTTAACTCGTTATATTTCTCGAAACAATACCGTAATTATATTCACATCATTAACATGAAGGTTCTCATTAATTAAGTGTATATTATTCACATCACAAATATACAGTATAAGCACCCCGAGAACTAAGCTGCGGTGCACACATACTCTGCTATCCATCCCGGTACATCACGTACATAAGGATTACATATTCCGAATCTCTCAGGAATAGTTCATAGATAACGACATCACAAATAATGGAGGCGAACACAGTCACATCACATGGGTCACGCACATACCTACGCTCCCACGATCAGCGGACTTATTAATATCCCAATAAGTCGTTCTATGACCTATGTTCATCAAGGTAACCAGTCTAAATCCAGGCAACACAAGGATTAGAGGGCCCTAAGCGAACGCAAACCTCCCGTGATAGCAAGTATGGTAGGTATGTCATACACACAATTCATATACCAATACTAAGTAAACACACATCTTAGAAATCCTGTAGTTTAATCGTAGTACATATCGCTTTCTCGTACTAACTTATAATATCTACAACTTATATTATTCCGGTTTATCATCATACGCGCCATAATCTATTCTCACGTCATAGTAGACACTCACGTCTCAACCCAAACGGTTCATTGAATTAAATCTCTCGTATATAAATTTACTCCTCGTAATAACCCAAAAGTCCCAAATCTATCCTTACATCATCAAGGAATGTTAACTCTACCCTCGAACCAGTTTACGGGACTCTAAAAATCAAAACAGTCCAAAAAAGGACCAAACTGTCAACTCGTTCGAAGTCTCATTCGAACGAGGATGTTCGAACGAGATCCCTCTGTCAACTCGTTAGAAGTCTCGTTAGAAGTCTCGTTCAAAAGAGGCTGTTCGAACGAGATCCCTCTGTCAACTCGTTAGAAGTCTCGTCCGAACGAGGCTATTCTAACGAGATTCCAGTTCGTTCGAACGAACTGTACCTTCTAACGATATCTCGTTAGAACGAGATATCGAATGAAATCCCTTTTCGTTAGCAGTGACTGGTATGGCCTAAAAATACCCTTTAAGTTGCCGGTATGGCCTAAAAATACCCCGGAATCCAAACTACACCCCCGGGTAGTGTTTTCTGACTATCTCGACCCTTTCGGACGCGTTGGCGCACTCAAAACGACCATGCGGTTTATAGATTTTAAGTTCACTATTATAATTAAAATATTACACCATGACGCGGCGGTCCCACGCGTCTCAACAAAATTTCTAAAATGCCGTATACAAATCTCACGACAACTTTTATCATACCAAATACATATATCAAAACATGTATGAACATAATCAAATATCAACTCGCATCTCGTTAGTATTTATAACCCGGATTAATTTCCAATTAATACGCATTTAATCAATTAATCCCAAAAATAAATAGCCAAAAGTACGGGGTATTACACTATTATGGTAGGACAAAGGATTAATGAATATGGAAACTCAAGTCCAATGCACTTGGAAGGCTTTTTTTAATTGAAATCTTATTTGTAATTGTGATGTGTCTTAAATCTTCAACTCCATTTCATTTTTTATATAGAAATCTTATTTGTAATTGTGAATTGTTTAAAAATTTCTAGCATATATTATAATTAATGTTCTTTTAATTATTAATATTTTATATATTTACCCAATTATGCATGTAATTAAGTGAACCTAGGATTTTAGTCATGTATTCCAACATGAAAATTTTAAATATATGTAATATAGTGTTAATTCATATAGGAAATATGTATGAAGTCAATTGATTGTTATATGCAATTGTGTAGGATATTCCTGCAATATGGGCACGAAGAGTGGTATTTTGTTCGGAGATTGAACAAATTACCATTTTGTTTATGAGGTAAATTAAATTAATTGTGTAACACTCTGGACTTAAGTTTTGTTTTGGAAAAATGAACCGATCCCTTAGGATTTGTTTGGATATTAAGATCGATGTAGTATAGTTATCACAATATGCATCTAACAATTGTCTGAGATATCAATTCTACATATATAAGCAAATCATGTTTTTATATGTACGTTATCTTAACTTAACCTTATTTTAAAGAAACATCCCCAATAATATAGGTTTTTTATGAAATATAAGTAATTATAGTGATCCTAATAATGCACACAAAGGGAAGATTTGTTGTAGCAAAACCTCGATAACACTAACCAATTCACAACCCAATCCATATACCTAAGATAAAAAAATAAAACTTCAAATTTTGGGTTTGAAACAATTCTACATTTAACAAGATAATACTTATTTATTTTTCTCCATCACCACCCCATAAAAAGTTTCTCACTAGTTTCCCAACTCTATTAGTTACATATAATGTAATTTCAAAAAGGGACATTATATAAATGAGAATCTTAGAAACAACTGAAATAATCGAGATACATATCCCCATGCACTAGACAAACACCCATTGTGACTTTCATCTAACCTGCTAGAAACTTTCTCCAAAATACACTCTCAAAAAGCTGCATACGCTGAACCCTCAGGAATTAGTCTATAGATATGCTGGGAATTAATAGATCTTCACAAAGCTTAGGTTCATAGCTTGAATCCATGTATATGTGTACAACCCCTGCCCCTGTGTGGCCACCTCTTATAGGTTGTCCCACTCATTTAAATCAATGTGTCTACACCTGCCCTACTAAATTGCTCAGGTTTCTAAGCGGCTAGAAACTTATGAGTTAATAAAATAAAAATATGCATTCCCACTATTTCAACCCTATACATCACTGCATATGACAAAGATAAACAAGTATATAACAACCCTTAAACAAATTGGTAAAGATATATGGAAAAACCTATAAACTTTGTTATATTCTAATCTCTTTTTAATGACATTGAATGTGCAAAACTCATATCATTCCTCGATTCGAACCTGCGAGACGGAGGTCATAGTGGAGCCATCCCATTCTTGTATTGGTAACAACCCTCTTTAGTTGAAAAAAACAAAAACAAAATGTAAAAAGAATCTCACATAGTCGTAAACTAATTTGAGGAATCATAAATCTTATACAGTAACGAATGGTACTTTCATAAAATACTATATATTCTTTATATTCTTTTAAGCAAAACATATAAAATAGTACTTCTTGAAACCAAACAGGTTAAATCCATTTTATGGCGCATCACAAATCTGTATAAATATAGCATATTTTAGAATTAAGATACAAAACAAATATTATATAGTTAATGTTTTGGGAGTAAACTGAGATTCTTTGATATTGGGTTAATGTTCTTTTGAGTCTTAAGCTTCATCGGTGAGGCGGTTTTTGATCTCGAGGTTAATTTTTGTGGTATATAATTAAGTTGTATTCACTGTAAGCTTAATAATAACAAATTAAAAAAGTATTAAGATGATTCCCATGTGTGCCATTGTTTGGAAATCTGGGGACATTCCCACTTGTAACAACCCTGGTTTTTGAGCTACTATTTTATATTATTTTGCCCTATGGGATAATTTTATAAAATAGGGGATGTTGGAGTAAATATTGTTTCCCATAATATTCGGGGATAATATTTACTATGTTTTGTCAATTTACCGTATGAGAAGGTAAATAGCATCATTGTTGATGTAAAAAACTAGATTCGATCTAATTATTTTAATCACAGATAAAAATGAATAAGTAAATAAGACAACAAATTTTTAAAGTGGTTCAGCCTTAATAAAATGACCTACGTACTCTGTTTTTGTATTGCTGATTGCTTGCCAGGAATTCTCGATAAGTGATTTACCAAGAAATTCCGAGTCCCCCTTTCATGAGGATGTTACAATGTATTTATAGCCTTGAGGTTGTAGGTGTGAAAGAATAATGTGCTATTTTTTTAGCAGCTATATACATCTATGTGATAATAAATGTACATTTAATGCGTAGTTGTCTTCTGGTTTACTTGATGCGTATGCCATAAGTATTTGAGTTGCTCGGACCGCTTGAGTTGCTCGGACCGCTTGAGTTGCTCGAACCTTTGGAGTTGCTCAGACCTCATTCTTCTAAATTCTTCATATTCACCGTGTAAATGGACACGTGTATTTATATGATTGATCCATGACAGCAGATTAAATTTGGTATCAACAGAAGCCCCCAATATTTCACAGTTTGAAGTTAAGGAGGAGTATGGAACATTCTTCTCAAAATATGATGAGATTAAATAGTCATCCTGAATTGTAGGAGTGTTTTCCTTGTATTTAATTCCTCTTTGAATTCATAGAATCAGTCTTCATAAGTATTTTGAATTTTTCCAGCTACTTCGGTTTTCGTGCCCCTTTTTCTCCTTTTAGCTGCCGGTAACACAAACGTCTTTCTCTATAATCATTACTTTTTTCCATTCCCGAGGTAAAGTATTTAAGTGCTACAGAAAATCCTATCGTCTTTCACTTTTTCAAATTTGTTTCCTTGGACTCTTCACCTTCTCTCTATCTTGTGCCTTCGTTCTTTCCATCGTTTATTGACAATTGATCTCTATTTCTTCTGTAAGATTTTCTTCATTCTTCTTTAATTTCTTTATTCGCCATCTTTTATCCTGTTAAGTCATTAGACAAGTTTCGGTCTGAGTTTTCAATCCCTTCATGGGTTATTTTGGAAGAACTCTCTGGTCCTTCTGATTTATTTTCTTTAGCTGGGGGACACTGGTTACCAAGTATCTTTGTAGCCGAATGTGGCTTTTCTTTCCCGCCAAATCCACTGTGTTTGGAGTTTTGTCAATATTTTGATATTGTACCTACAAAAGTAGCTCTAAATACATGGAGGGTAGTTAACGGTGTATATAGATTGAATAAAATCCATGGGACTCATTTATGAATCCCAGAAATTATGTATTGCTATAGATGGGTCACTAGCGATAGTACTTTTTATTTAAAAACTAGATTTTTAAATAGAGCTTTAGTGGTCAATCTTCCTGATACCAACAAAGACTATTTTGATCATGGGGTAGTGGTGAAAAATTGGCAACACCCTCCACTTGATGGAAATGATGTGTACCAAGGTCCCAAGTGTCCACCGTATGGCAATGGGATAGGTTGTCTTTATTTTTATTTTATTTTTGAAATTATGTTTTCTTTGTGTTTGATAAAATGTTTCACTGACATTTAATTTTGTTTGTTTCAGTTGATAGTAAAAGTAAACCCCCAAAAGAGATTGACGTCAATATAAAAGACTTAAAACTTATCTGGAGTTTGCATCAATCTGTTGCTGGGGAGCATATTAGGTCTGCATCTTATTTGTTGCAATACAGAACTTCGAGCTCATCTTTCATTGCTCGTCCTGTGGTAGTTGACCTTGACCAAGTACCAGCTGTTGATACTAGTGTGGAAGGTTCTTCCTATGAATCAAATATTCCTATCAGTGATATAATGAAGAGAAGAAAAGCTCCTTCCTTTTTTGACAAGTCTGCCTCTCCTGCTGTGGGGGAAAAGAGAAGTAAAAAAGATGTCCCAAAAGAGGGGATAAGACTGTAGAGGTACCCCCTTCTGATGCTGCCAAGAAATTTAGCGAGAATCCCCATGTGGATCCGAGCAAGATCTTAGCTCTCTCTCCTCCGAATGAGGTTATTGTCGTATCACCAACAAAGACAGCATCATTGATTGAAGACGCTCCTGCTCCTCTAAGGAGACTAAAGAAGGGTTCATCTCAGAAACTTGCTGAACCTATATCTCAATCTTCAAATGTTGAAAGTAGTGTTCCAACTTTCATTCCTCCGAGCTCCGCTGTGGGATTAGTAAAATCTTGGATTATCCCAAAAGTCAATGACAATGAAAATACTCTCACTCGTGACAGAGTTACTGCTCTGGCTGCTCAACACATTGACTCAGTAAGTATTATTGATCTGAGCCTTTTACTTTTTAATACTATGTTCAAATATTGACTTAGAGTTATTTCTTTTCTCAGTTGGTAACGTGTTTCAACAGCATTGTAAAAAGGGATGAAGCCATCAGGGCCTCCAATTCCTCGGATGGAGTAGAAAAGGCTTTTACTGGATTAACCCAGTCTTTGAAGGAATCTCATCAGAATTATGAGGAAAATAAAGTTACTTGGGAGAAGCAGATTAAGTTCGTTGAGTAAGAGAAAGATAGAGTTGAGGATGCCTCCAAGGAATTGGAGAAGAAATTGAAAGAGTTTGAGAAGAACACTAAAGATTTTGAGAATAAGCTCAAGAATGCTGAAGAGCTTGAGAATAAGCTCAAAAATGCTGAAGAGGAAGTTGTTAGACTTCATGATGTTGATCTCCAGAAACAGGAGGTGGAAGGGAAATTGAAGGCTGCCGAGGAACTTCTTATTGAGAGGACTTCCTTGGAGAAGGCAAAAAGAAAAAATGCAGTTAAAAAGTCCTTCAGCGTTGGTTGAGACAAAGGCTGGAACAAAGGCCTGGCTGCTATGTCTTCTCAAATGGAGTATGTCAGCCTTAAATATTTTAGGGATGGATGGGTTGCAGCCCTGCAGGAGCTTAAAATTGCTGAGAATTTTGAATTGTTCCAGCGATACACTCACGACCCTCCTCCCTCTCTTGGAGAAGAAAAAGAAGAGGATGAATCTACCTCAGAGGAATCTTCCATGATAATTGGAGACTAGTTCCCTTCTATTCAACCTTGCTCTGAGCAACCCTAACCAGCAAACACTTCTGCCGAGCATCTTTTCTTATCTTACGAGCAACCAACCTCTTCATTCAAGCCTTCTGAGGAAGCCTTAGGAAACAAGGAGAAGGTGTAGAGTTGTTCGGATTTTTATTTTGCTATTTTTGTTAAATGTAACTTTGGACTATGTACTTCTTCTTGTGATGAAATAAAATTTGAACTTCAGTTGTTCGTTTTGACTTTCTCTTGTCCTTGCTCTGCCTGTATCATCATTGATTCTTTTTATTTCTTTATCTTTGCTAGTTTATGGCCAGGATGGAGCTCTTAACGGCTCATAACACATAATTAATGAAAAAATTCAATGATTATTTTAAAGATGGTGATGCAGATCTTAGTGAAGCTCAGATAATTGACATCCTTAGATCAGGTGCTTCTGACCAAGCAATTGAAGCTTACCAGTACCTGAAGTTCTTACTTGATCGCGCCGTGGCCAATAATGTGGCCTATTACGAAATGATTGAAGACCTTCAACAGTAATATAAAGAATCTACAACCCTTCTTCATCAAGGATATGAGAAAAAATATCAACAATTAAGTGCTGACAAAGGGTATGACCAATTCATCTCGGCCTATGAGAAGAAGGAGAGTATTCTGAAGCTTGAAATAGAAGAGCACAGGAATATTGCCAAGCTGTTGGAGCAAGAGAACATTCTTTTGCAGGAAGAAATAAAGAAACTCAAATCTACTATATCTTCTTCGGGTGCTTTAATCCCTGTTAACGACGGAGGTTTTTCTTTTATGGAGATGGAAAATGCCCAACTATGAGATGAGTTGGAGACTTTGAAAAGAACTGGACTTTCCACGTCTACTCGTGATCGAGCAAAATCTTCTTCTCGTGGATGAGAAAGAGATGTTCGGATTTCAGTTGAAGAGGTGAGGACTCAATCATCCTTGGAGAACCAGGCAGTCCAGTTGATGGTGAAGAACCAAGCCCTGGCAGATATGTCTAAAGAAATTTTGAACCTCTTCGAGAAACTTTCCAATCAAGCTTCTGCTCTGAAGAGTAAAGAAATTTTGGTGGAGAAGCTCAATGAGCAACTTGAGAGATTAACTTATCAATTCCATAAGCAGCCCAGAGAATTTTGGATGGCTAGGTATAACGAAGCATTTTGTCATCTTGATGCTCGTTTAGAACAGTCGAACAACGAAGGGTATAAATAGGTATGGTTGAATGCTCTTTGTGTTCTAAAATTTGAGAGAGGTCATTTCTTATGGGATTACTATAATCCTGGAGTTCTTGATCTACATGTGCCTCCTTTCAAGTTTGACCTTAGTTGGATACCAGCCCGGGCCATTCCTCGCGTTCTAATCTCCAAGTATCATGATGATTATAGTCTTCATTCAAATTTTGAAATATCTCACGAGAACACCTGCTTGATCGTCCATCTATAATGAATGTCAGAATGCTGCAAGATCTTAACTTAATAAATTCCCCTTATAGTCTTGATGATCCTCCAGCTGGGGTAGACCCTGTGTCAAAGGAAGAGGGAAAAAAACCCATAGAGTAGAATTTGTTCAATTGATATCACATGTAATCTGTAATTTATATCATATGTAATCTGTTCTGGTTTTAGTGAAGAAATTTTTAATTTTCTTTGTAATTTAATTATCATTTGTCTTGGAAATATCTCTTTTATTCACTGATGAACATGTATGTATATCTGTAAAAAGACAAAAATGTTCTGTATTATTTAAAATTGCCGACCAATCGGAGTTGGTGGTATAAAGTTCCCGACCAACCGGAGTTGGTGGTAATTGAATTTTCGACCAACTAGAGTTGGTGGTATTTGATTCCCGACCAACCGGAGTTGGTGGTAATTGAATTGTCAACCAACCGGAGTTGGTGGTATTTGACTCCCGACCAACCTGAGTTGGTGGTAATTTGCTTCCCGACCAACTTGAGTTGGTGGTAATTTATTTACCGACCAACCGGAGTTGGTGGTATGTGATTCCCGACCAACCTGAGTTCGTAGTATAAAGTTACCGACTAACCTGAGTTGGTGGTAATTGAATTTTCGACCAATCGGAGTTGGTGGTATTTGATTCCCGACCAATCGGAGTTGGTGGTAATTGAATTGTCGACCAATCGGAGTTGGTGGTATTTGATTCTAGACAAACCTGAGTTGGTGGTGATTTTCTTCCCGACCAACTTGAGTTGGTGGAAATTTATTTTTCGACCAATCGGAGTTGGTGGTATGTGATTCCCGACCAACCTGAGTTGGTGGTATAAAGTTCCCGACCAACCTGAGTTGGTGGTAGTTGAATTGCCGACCAACCGGAGTTGGTGGTATTTGATTCAATACCAATCGGAGTTGGTGGTAATTGAATTGTATACCAACCGGAGTTGGTGGTATTTGATTCCCGACCAACCTGAGTTGGTGGTAATTTCCTTCCCGACCAACATGAGTTGGTGGTAGTTTATTTGCCGACCAACCGGAGTTGGTGGTATTTGATTCCTGACGAACCTGAGTTGGTGGTAATTTATTTGCCGACCAACCGGATTGGTGGTATGTGATTCCCGACCAACCTGAGTTGGTGGTAATTTTCTTCCCGACCAACCTGAGTTGGTGGTAATTGATTTGTATAGTGTGTATACTAATATTCCGAAAAAAAAAATTAACGAATAAAGAAATATCGGGGAAACATCACTTTATTCATATTGAAGAGATTGTAGTACATAAGAATTTCAACTATTGATAGTACTTTCGTAGATGCTCTGCATTCCATGCATTCTTGAATTCTTCTCCTTCCAAGGTTTCAATCCTGTATGTCCCTGGACGAACAACTTCTGTCACTCTGTAGAGTCCGTGCCAGTTGGCTTCCAGTTTATTATTCTTTTGGATGACTTTCTTTAGCACATAATCCCCTTCTTTCAAATCACATTTCTTAACTCTTTTATTGTAGAACGAAGTTGTTCGTTATTGATACGCGACATTCCTGATAGCTGCTTCTTCTTTGACTTCTTCTAGCATATCCATGTCTAATCTTCTCATCAAATCACTAACAGGAGAATTGAAATTAAGTACCCTATGTGTAGGTAGGCCTAATTCAACAAGTATAACAGCTTCACTCCCAAATGTCAGCATGTATGGGGACTCTCCAGTTGCTATTTTTGGTATGGTGCAATAGGTCCAAAGCACAGATTGTAGCTCATTAATCCAATTTGCCTTTGCATCATCCATTCATTTTTTCAAACCATTTAGCAGCGTTCCATTTGTCACCTCAGTTTTCCCATTGCTCTGGGGATGGCCTAGTGCAGAGTGGACCTTTAGTACATTAGATTGATGATAATATGCAGTAAACTCCTCTTTGTCAGACTGGGTTCAATGGTCAGTAATGAACGCATGTGGGAGGCCATATCTGCAAATTATATTTTTCCAAATAAATTGATAGACTTTGCTGTATGTCATATCAATGAGAGGCTCAGCTTCCACCCATTTAGTAAAATATTCCACTGCAACCACTAAGTATTTGAATATTCCCTTAGTCGTTGGTAGTGGTGCGACCAAATCTATTCCCCATATAGAGAATGGCCAAGGGGACGTGATGGGTGTTAACAATGCTTGGGGAGTTCTTCGGATAGAGGAAAAGCGTTGACACTTATCGCATTTCTTGGCATAAGTCATGCAATCGGCTCTCATTATTGGCCATTAGTACCCATGTGTTGTTATTCTGTACAAAAGCGTCCTACCTGCTACATGGGCTCCACAAGACCCATCGTGAACCTCTTCGATCAAGTCTTTAACTTCGGATGGATGAACACATATTTTTAGCACTGCTGTAACTCCTCGTCTATATAAAATACCATTAGTTAATACATAACGAGAAACTTTGAACTTCAATTTCTTAGCTGCGAGTTTATCAATTGGCAATGTTCCCTCTTCAATATAGGCCCTGATAGGATCCATCCAAGATGGTCTCAAATCAAGTGCAATGAAGTTCATGATCAGATCTTCGTCTATGGTCTGACCATCTAGAGTCTCTATTGGGATTATTCTTGGTAGCTCGGCGTGGGTGGCTAATGCTAGTCAGGCTAGGGCGTTTGCTCTTACATTCTCCAATCTTGGTACTCTAACCAGCTAAATAGCAATAAAACTCGATACCAACTCCATTGCTTTTGCATGGTACTTGATCATTAACTTTCCCTTTGCTGCATACACTCCAAGAATCTAATATACGATTAACTGCGAATCGCTGAATACAACAATATGCTCTGCCTTCATCGTTCTAGCTAGACTTAAACCTATAATCATTGTTTCATATTCGGCTTCATTATTAGAAGCTTTAAATTGAAAGTGCAGAGCATACTCCACATCAATCTCATCTGGACTTTTCAAAACAATCCCTACTCCACTGCCTACAGTGCACGAAGAGCTATCCACATACAAATTCCATATGGGTAACTTATTATTGAAATTTTGATCAGAGAGAGTTCCTCAGTGGAATATCTGGTACATCCTCTTTTCCTCTTCCAGTGTTCCTCGTTGCTCATTAGTCATCTTTCCCTTCTCGACTGGAATTTCTTATCGCTTCCCTACTGACATAAGTTGGTCGGGGTTTGCATTTGATGATCCTGTAACATCCACAGGTTGATCAGTTTTCAAATCCTGTTCTTCGGAGGCATTTTCTTGAGTAAAATCTGCGATAAAGTCTGCTACTGTTTGCCCTTTGAGCGACGACCTAGGCTCATAAATTATATTATATTCACCGAGCTCCACTACCCAGTACATCAATCTTCCCGATTTCTTCGGTTTATGCAGAGCTTGCCTTAATTGCATATCAATGTACACAACTATAGTATGGGCTTGGAAGTATGGTCTCATTCTTCTGCTGTCTTCAATCAGCGCTAATGTCAACTTCTCCAACCTTGGATATCTGACTTTTGCTCCTCGGAAAGCCTTGCTGGTGTAGTAGACTGGTTTCTACACTCCATCCTCCACTCTTATCAATGCTGAGCTAACAGCACTCTCTAAGACTGCTAGATACAAGTATAGTCTTTCTCCCATTACTTGCCTGGACAACAATGGAGGTGTCCCTAGATATTTTTTCAACTTTTGAAAAGCCTCCTCGCATTCATCATTCCACTCGAAAGTTTTTTGGAGTGTTTTGAAGAATGGGAGGCATCTATCAGTTGCTCGTGACACAAATCTATTAAGTGCTGCAACTCATCCTGTGAGACTTTATACTTCCTTCTTTGTAGTTGGAGATCGCAGCTCTAGTAGAGCCTTAATCTTTTCAAGGTTTTCCTCGATTCCTCATTGGTTAACAATATATCCGAGGAACATGCCTTCTTGTATTCCGAATATGCATTTGGTGGGATTCAGCTTCATTTGATATTTCTCTAGTTGATCAAAGGTCTGACCCAGTCAACTAGATAGTTAGCAGCTTTCTTGCACTTCGTCAGCATATCATCAACGTAAACCTCCATGTTATAACTGATCTTCTCTTCAAACATCTTATTCATCAGCCGCTGATATATTGCACCTGCATTTTTCAATCCAAAAGGCATAACATTTTAACAATAAGTTCCCCTTGGGGTGATAAAAGAGGTACTCTCCCTATCTTCAGGCTTTATTTTAATTTGATTATAACCAGAATAAGCATCTATAAAACTCAATAATTCGTGTCCCGAGGTAGCATCCACCAATTAATCGATTTAAGGCGAAGGAAAATGATCCTTTGGGCAAGCTTTATTAAGATTAGTGAAGTCCACACACATCCTCCACTTGTTGTTTTTCTTCTTCACCATTACCACATTATCTAGCCAATCAGGATATTTGACATCTTCAATAAAACAAGCTTTCTAAAGCTTCTCAACCTCTTCTTGTATAGCTTGGTTCTTTTCGGGGCTGAACACTCTTCGTCTTTACTTTACTGGCTTAATTTCCTTATTCACATTAAGCTCATGACATAGGAAGGTTGGGTCTATCCCTGGCATGTCTTCGTGGCTCCATGAAAAAGTTTGTTTTCTTCTTCTTAGGAAAGCTATCAATTCCTGTTTTAGTGAAGCATCCAACGACGCACCGATTTGAGTTGTTCATTCCGGGCATTTATCGTCTAGAATGACATTTTCAGTTGCTTCCACCACTTGGCCTTTTACAAGCTGCGACTCATCTCTAGGATCTAATGTTTTAATTTCTGTACCTTCATCCACTTGATAAGTAATAGTATTTTTCTTGGATTCTTCTAGTTCTTCCTATTCGGCAGATGAATAGTAGCATTCTCGAGCTACTTTTTGATCGCCTTTCACAACTCCTACTCCAAAATTGGTTGGAAATTTTAGGCATTAATGTACAGTAGATGGCACTGCTTAGAACGTTTTTAGACTTACCCTTCCTATGATAATATTGTAGGTTGGTTGGACATTTTTATCCATTACAAAAAAGCGTACTCTTTCTGTTCGACAAGCAGGCCATGTACCAATAAGCATATCCAACTTGATCATCCTAAGTGGAAAAACTTTTTCTCTGGTAAAACCAAGGAGGGGCCTGTGATAAGGCTCCAACTGGGCCAACTTCAGATTTAAGTTGTCGAAGCATGAGTAGAACATGATGTCCGTTGAGCTGCCATTATCCACCAGTACTCTTGAGATCATTACTTCCTTCATTCTCATTTTGATCACCAATGGGTCATTATGAGGATATAATACACCTGCTAGGTCATTCTTAGAGAAACTAATGACCAGTTTTTCCTTGTTCACTTTCCTCGGACAATCATCTTCAGCCAAATTTATTGTGACACCCCGACTAATTAAATACCGGGTAGCTACTCCTTTATTAAATTAATTCAAAATGCCAAGTTGGCTCAGTTAATAGCATCACTGTCGAAAACATTTTAATTTTACTAACCACCTAGTATTTAAAAAGTAAGTTGCCAAATTTTAATTAAAGTCTGATTAACATGCAACATGTGTAAAGAAGAAATAAGTAACACCAATCACCATACTGAAGTAAAAAGAATAACCATCACATAGTGTAAATAAATTCTTGAGGAAAACTCCTCACTACAATCCCATACTGAAATAAATAACCGAATGCTAAAACAATACCAATCAAAGTCTGAAAACTGTAATGTAAAAGATGTCTCTAATAGAAATGGGCAACATGCCCTACAACTGATAGATAGTGACTCTGGAATCCAAAAGATAGAAGCGTCTACAAGCAAATCCCTGTAGCTTCCACAAACAGCTACAACTCGTCACCTGAATGAGAATCCTATGCTTGGTGTCCCTGTGGCTGGGCACCTAAAATGGTTTTACAAGAAAAAGATTTGAAAAGCAAACGGGTCAGAGCCCGAATGTGGAGTTATATTTTAAAAACCTGCAAGTTCTTTAAAAACATTTAAAACATTAAATGCAAAGTACATGTTAGGACGTGCACTCACATGATATTCTCACCTCTCGTCTAACTGTGCACTCCTAACGTAAGTACCCATCTAGAGTGATACAGACTACTAGCTACGTGACAACATATCTAGCTAGACTATCATAGGTCCTACCCTTATTACTCGGTTCTCTTAATCATAATAACGCTCGTAATTAAGTAGTGGTTTAATGTAACTCAGATGTTCAATATGCAATATATACAACTATCAGTTAACTCGTTATATTTCTCGAAACAATACCGTAATTATATTCACATCATTAACATGAAGGTTCTCATTAATTAAGTGTATATTATTCACATCACAAATATACAGTATAAGCACCCCGAGAACTAAGCTGCGGTGCACACATACTCTGCTATCCATCCCGGTACATCACGTACATAAGGATTACATATTCCGAATCTCTCAGGAATAGTTCACAGATAACAATCATCACAAATAATGGAGGCGAACACAGTCACATCACATGGGTCACGCACATACCTACGCTCCCACGATCAGCGGACTTATTAATATACCAATAAGTCGTTCTATGACCTATGTTCATCAAGGTAACTAGTCTAAATCCGGGCAACACAAGGATTAGATGGCCCTAAGAGAACGTAAACCTCCCGTGATAGCAAGTATGGTAGGTATGTTATACACACAATTCATATACCAATACTAAGTAAACACACATCTTAGAAATCCCGTAGTTTAATCGTAGTACATATCGCTTTCTCGTACTAACTTATAATATCTACAACTTATATTATTCCGGTTTATCATCATACGCGCCATAATCTATTCTCACGTCATAGTAGACACTCACGTCTCAACCCAAACGGTTCATTGAATTAAATCTCTCGTATATAAATTTACTCCTCGTAATAACCCAAAAGTCACAAATCTATCCTTACATCATCAAAGGAAGGTTATCTATCTCCTCGAACAAGTTTACGGAACTCCAAAAATCAAAACAGTCCAAAAAGGACCAAACTGTCAACTCGTTAGAAGTCTCGTTCGAACGAGACTGTTCGAACGAGATTCCTCTGTCAACTCGTTAGAAGTCTCGTTCGAACGAGGCTGTTCGAACGAGATTCCAGTTCGTTCGAACGAGATTCCAGTTCGTTCGAACGAACTGTACCTTCTAACGATATCTCGTTCGAACGAGATATCGAACAAAATCCCTTTTCGTTAGCATCAACTGGTCAACTCGTTAGAAGCTCGTTCGAACGAGTTCGTTCGAACGACCTGGGTAGGGGCTTCTAACGAGCTGCCAGTTTCGTCCCAGATTTTTCCCCATCTCGTTTTTATCCAATTTTATCACTCCTAATATCTTCCAAAGTTCATCCCAACAACATTTTAGGGTCTCTAATTCATCCTAAACATTTTCAAGTCAACTCCTAACATGTTTTCAAGGATTAAATCTCTTTAACATCAATCAAAATATAAATCTCTACACTTTTTCCCCAATTATTTCAAGAACATGAACCCTAACTTTTTGAATCATGAATTAACCCAATAAAATCCGTTTTAATTACCTCCTATCACAGATATCATGAGAATAATTATCTACCTATCATTCTACATGCAATTCTCCTCAATATTTTCAAGTTCTAAGCTCCAAACTACATGGGTTTTCATTATCTCTCAAGAACAGTTATAATTCATCAATTTTCTAACATGGAAGAAACATTCTACGAATTTAAATATGATTAAAACACTTGCCTTGATTGGATTTCTGATTTTGGTGTTGGCTTGGTGAAGATTTCTGCAGATTTTCCTCTCTCCAAGCTCCTCCTCCAATGGTGGCTTAAGGTGGCTAGGGTTTTCTTTGGGAAAATTAGAAAACTCTCTAATAACCTACGTAGCCTTCTAGGTTAATATGGTTTGGTTAATGGGCTTAGTGGGTTAAATCCACATCAGATTAAAACTCCCAATTTTCGTCACTTTTAATTCCTCAAAATGTAAAATTACCAAAATACCCTTTAAGTTGTCGGTATGGCCTAAAAATACCCCGGGACCCAAACTACACCCCCGGCTAGTGTTTTCTGACTATCTCGACCCTTCCAGACGCGTTGGCGCACTCAAAACGACCATACGGATTATAGATTTTAAATTTACTTTATATAATCAAAATATTACACCGTGACGCGGCGGTCCCACGCGTCTCAACAAAATTTCTAAAATGCCGTATATAAATCTCACGACAGCTTTTATAATACCAAATACATATATCAAAACATGTATGCACAAAATCAAATACCAACTCGCATCTCCTTAGTATTTATAACCCGGATTAATTTCCAATTAATACGCATTTAATTAATTAATCCCAAAAATAAATATAGCCAAAAGTACGGGGTATTACATTTATTCACTGTATATATGAGCAAGCTTGAGCCTCATTAAGGTAAGCTTTCCTTTTTACGGTAAGATCTCCTCCTCCTGCATCACCACCTATAATGACATTAAACTCAAATGATCCAAAGTGGTCTGAAAATACCTCGCGTTCTAGCTGTCTTGGTCTTTTGGGGAGATCGAGGTCATCTTTTGGATCATCTTCATGATCTCTTTTCTTGTCATCTTTTGCTCGAAGAGGATATTTAGACCTTTGCCTTCCTCGTTCGCTGGTTCGACCACCGCTTTGACGATCAACATACTTGGTCAATTTTCCTCGTCTAATGAGTGCTTCAATTTCGTTCTGAAGAGCTATGCAACGCTTGGTTGTGTGACCCTGATCTTTGTGGAATTTGTAATATTTGGACTTGTCTCTCTTATCAGGATCTGCCTTCATTTTTGTTGGCCAGGCAAGCTCCTCGCTGTTCTTGATATCTTCTAGAATGTGATTTATATCTACCTTCAAAGGAGTATAATTTCCATATTTCTTCATTTGTTCCAATGCTCGCTTACCCTTTGATTGCCTGTTGCTACCATTATTCTTTTGATCCTTCTTTTCGGTTTTACCATCTTCCAACTTGGTCTCCTTAGTGTCTGCGTTCTTCTTCGCAGCCATGGATTCCTCGACATTCATGATTTTGGCTACTTTTTCCATCAGTTCTGCCATGGTCCTGGGAGGATCTTTGGCTAAAGTGTAATACAATTTATTGGGCAACAGTCCACTCATCAAAGTAGTAATTGTAGTTTTCTCCTCGTAATCAATTACTTCCAGTTTCTCGTTATTGAAACGAGTAATATAGTCCCTGGTGCTTACACCTGTCTTTTGTCTAACACTTAGTAAGTGTGCTACTTGTTTGATTGGCTTTGCTCCAAAACAAAAAATTTAAATAAAGAGTTTTGCTAGCTGAAAGAAGATCACAATTTTCCCCCGAGGAAGGTTATTGTACCATATCTGAGCAGATTCGGTAAGAGTTCCTGAAAATGCCCTGCATCGCATCTCGTCTGGAACAACATAGACATCAGTAGTTGCTTGGTATTGTTATATATGGAGAACAGGATCCATTTTTCCATCGTATTTTGGTGTTACTACTGGGGCTTTGAATTTTGACGATATAAGAAAGTCCACAATCTCTTGTATGAATGGTGTTCCTCGGACAAAAGTCCTTTGTAGAGGATTCTTAGTTTTAGCCATCTCCCCAAATTGATCCTCCAATCTTTGAATTAATCCCTTCCGCACTTCATTTCCCATATCGGATTTATTTATTCGAGCAACTGATCGTATTGATTTCTCTTCTTGGTATCTTTCATTACGGGCTGTTGGTTGTGATTGGGAAGAACCTTCTTTTAAGTCAGCTGGTCGTTGAGAATTCCTCGACGCAATCTTAAGGGGATCTCTATTCCTTCTAGGGTCCAATCGATCAAAAGGAGAGACTTTACTCAACCTCTCCAGAGCACTAGCCCTCTCTGGAGTTAAAGAGACATTTCGCTGAGAATCTGTAGCTCGTACCGACGAAGTCTGGCCAGGTTGATACGAAGGATCAGTAGATCTATGAGTACGATATGAATTAGTATGTCTAGTTTATGAAGATGGTAAATGGGAACTTCTATGGGTATTTCATTATTCAGAGTGAGCTAGTACCCCGCCTTGAACAGTTTGTATAAGTTGACGCATTATTTCTTGCATGGTCATATGGCCTTGGGCCAAATTAGCCATTATACCCCCCAGATCTAAAAATTTTGGGGGAATAGAAGGGTTTGGAGGAATCCCAGTGTTTCGATTACTAGATTCTAGATTATCATCCATTGTTGATGAGTTCTTTTGGTGAAAAATGCTAATTACAGTCGTGTTCCCACAAACGGTGCCAATCTGTTGATGAAAAAAACTAGATTCGATCTAATTATTTTAATCACAGATAAAAATGAATAAGTAAATAAGAGAACAAATTTTTAAAGTGGTTCATCCTTAATAAAATGACCTACGTCCAATGTTTTTGTATTGCTAATTGCTTGCCAGGAATTCTCGATAAGTGATTTACCAAGAAATTCCGAGTCCCCCTTTCATGAGGATGTTACAATGTATTTATAGACTTGAGGCTGTAGGTGTGAAAGAATAATGTGCTATTATTTTAGCAGATGTATACATCTGTATGATAATAAATGTACATTTAATGCGTAGTTGTCTTCTGGTTTACTTGATGCGTATGCCACAAGTATTTGAGTTGCTCAGACCACTTGAGTTGCCCGGACCGCTTGAGTTGCTTGGCCCTCTTGAGTTGCTCGGACCTTTGGAGTTTCTCGGACCTTATTCGTCCAAAGTCTTCATTTTCACAATGTAAATGGACACGTGTATTTATATGATGGATCCATGTCAGCTGATTAAATTTGGTATCAACAATCATATTGTGGTTTATTTCGTCGTTATATGTAAAACGACAGTTATGGCTCAGAAATAAATTGGAGTATAATTAATGAGGTAAAATGAATTTAGAAAAAAAAATTGTTCCCGTTATCCCGAATGCCAAAATAGGGGATGCTGTTGTTTTTAGAATAGTCGAGATAGTTGAAATAAGTGCCATGTTGTATTTCTGAGTTTCGGGCACTTTTGGGGTGTTATGACTCAATTATGTGGATACGAGTCATTTTAATGGTGTATTAGCAATTAAAAGAGGGGCAATTATGTTTTAAGACCCGTTTAAGTTCCCTCACCCCTATTTCTTCCTTCATTTGTGTTAGAAGCCAAAGGAGAGAGAGAGAGAGAGAGAGAGAGAAGAGAGAGTTGGGAGAAATGGAGAAAAAGAGAGAAAATGGAAGATTGGAGCCGAAATCCGTTGCTACCGGAAGGGAATCCGAGACTACAACCTCGAGGCAAGTTTCTTAATTGCTAGATATTGATTTAACGTGATAAATTTCATGTGTAGTTAAGTTTTTGAGATTTAAACCATAAATTGGTTTTTGTTGATTTTTGATGACTTAACCCTTAATCTTGGGTTTTAATTTGATTTGAGGAGAAAATATAAGTTAGTTGTAATAAAAAAAAATGATGTAGTGTAATTGTTATTGTTGATGTTGGGGAAAATCAAGGGTTTGGAGGTTTTGGGATTTTCGGGTTTAAACAACCCGTAGCCCAAGCTTGGAAATTCTGCAGGGCCGAATCGATTCGCCGCTAGCGAATCGATTCGGTTTTGGGGAAGGTTACAGGTCTGAGTTGACTGAATCGATTTGGACCATTCGAATAGATTCGGGGTTATGCAAAATGCTAGGGTTTTCTTGACCGAATCGATTCGGCCTATCCGAATCGATTCGCTTTCAAGACCGAATCGATTCGGCCAGGGCAAATCGATTCGAAATTCCTGCATTTTTGGGAGGTTTTTCCAGCTTTTTTTTTATCCCTTTTATTTTAGGTCCAAGGTTTAGGGACCTTCCTTCGGGAAGTAATGGGGAGTCCTAGAGGGTGGTTTTGGGTAGACTAATGTCCTAGGATGATATGGGATATTTGGGCTTACCCCTATGGCTAGTTTGTATAGGTTAATGTCCGAATGATATAGGAAATTAATCGAAAGATGAATTGGAGATAAAATGTTAATGTGGAGACATTTGGGAGATACTCCTTGAGGGAGGCTTACTTTGAGGGTTTATGAAATTGTAAGAACTCTTAGAGACTAGTTTGAGGTTTCTGGTACTTCGGGTCTAAGGTTATTAATAAATATGACTCTAAGAATAAGAAATGTTTATTATAAAGTGTTTTACTAATAAATAAGTAAAAATGATCTTGAGAATGTAAAAATGGATGTTTTCAAATGAAAAGGAAAATGATTTTTATATGGTAATTAATGTATGGATACACACCCTCTCTAAATGACATCATAAGGGAAGTTCGCGCATGTGGTGAAGCCCCCTGGCTAGTGAATGCAGGGTGGATATATCCCTAGGCCATATGAGAATTTATTGTATATTTTTCTGCGATGGGTAGGTAATTACCGGGTGTGGTTATGACTACCTCGCAGGCATATGGCCGCTTCCCGACGTTTGCGTTGTAGGTGCCCAGGTGTCGTAATTCATAGGCACTGGAAGATGATGGTCATTTAGGGGGGCGCCCTAGGCAGGCGGTCTTAGAACGCGTTATATAATATGATATATAACTATTTTCAATAATGTGGGACATTATTGGTATTAAAGCATTTTATGATAATGAAATGGCTTTAATTTACATTTTTCGGATGGAAGAAGGAAAATGGATGATATGAGATGAAAAGGTTAAAGAATTTTTATGATAATAAAACTTGCTTTAAATTATATATATTTTTTGGATGGAAGAAGGAAAATGAAAGGTTATGAAATGGAAAGGTAAAGCATTTTTATGATATTAAAACTTGCTTTATATATGTATTTTTCCTGGATGGAAGAAAGGAAATAAAATTTGGTAAGAAAGTTAAGAAATGAAATTGATTGGTGAACATTTGATAAAGTGTCTTACCATTTATATATATTCCTAAAGAAATAATTAGGAATTATGATTTTAGACGGTGAATGGGTTTATTTATGTATATGTTAATTATGTGCTGAGGGTTTAATGCATCTCGACGATCGACCTTACCTAGTAGTAGTGTATCGGAGGGGGGTTCCTTGTTTGGATTTCGCTTTGCGAGACACCCCACGTACGAACTTGGCATAATGGTTGAGATTGGGGAGAAGTTCAGCCCTTAGTACTATGTTAATGGAAATTTAATTTGATGAATAAATACATCAATATTGTACTTAGGGTCTAATGGATCTCGATGATCGACCTTGCCTAGTAGTAGTGTATCGGGGGGTTCCTTGTTTGGATTTCGCTTTACGAGACACCCCATGCACGAATAGGGCATAGTGTTGAGAATGGGGAGAAGTTAGTCCTTAGTACTTGGGTTAATTAGATCATCATTGTTATTGTGCTAGGTTGCTTTTAGACTGAGAGGTGAGAAATATTATTGTTAACTGCGAGAGAATTACGCACTTAACTGTCATGCATTTTAGTCACATGGGAATCATATCAAACTGGGCCCTGACCCATCTATATTTCTTTATTTTTGCATATACTCCTTACCGTATAGGTGCTCTACCGCATGGACACCCGTATTTACATTTCCATTCCGATTGTCATGGAGCTACGGCATATTGCGAATGCAGGTTATTTGTATCAGACGCTTCTTTCCATTGTACTCCCGTTATGTTCAGTTATTATTCGGCCGTGTTGCCCAAGTGTTGCACTCATATATTATAGTGTAATATTTGAATTGTAATACTCGGTGTAACTATTGTATTGGTCTCTTCACTGACAGCTTATTCGGTGATTATTTATTATATTGTAATTCTTTATTCATCGATTTTTGATATCCACCGTTTTTTCAAATGGGACTGTCTAAGTGTTTTTCTTTTACTTACTAAATTTTTAAATTTGAGAGTCCGTTTTCTAAAATGATTGGTGGTTATCTCGTACTATTATTTTAATCGACAGTGATGTTGAGAATGGACCATCTATGATTCCTGTGATTATTAGAGTATTGGGCTGGCCACCTATTATTTTAGTAGGCGGGTTGTCACACCACTGTTTCAACCCAATGCATCCCTGCATTGGACACATGCAAACAGGTATATCACAACCCTTAAACCAATATAACGGTAAAGATCTATAGAACAACCTATAAACTTTGTTATCTTCTAATCTCTTTTCAATCAAATTGAATGTGCAAAACTCATATCATTCCTTAATTTGAACCTGGAACAAGTAGGTCATAGTGGAGCCATACCATTCTTGTATTAGTGACAACCCTCGTTAGTGGTAAACAAAAATCCAACATGAAAAATGAATCTCACATAGTCATAAATGAATTTGAGGAATTATAAATATTACACATTAATGAATGGTACTTTGGGAAGGATCCCCTAACTGTTGCTCAAAATACTATGTATGGATTCTATTCTTCTAAGTAAAACATATAAAAAAGTAATGCTTAAAACCAAACAGGTTAAATCCATTTTATGAGGCCTCACAAATCTGTATAAATATAACATATTTTAGAATTAAGACACAGAATAAATATTGTACATAATTTGATATAGGATTTACACTTTACATAAACAATTTTTTAATTGATTGATTATTATTAATTAATTCAAACCCTCAAGCTATATATATGGACTCGCCCGCACGTGCAACGCTTGTGGGCAAAACTAGTATAATAAAAAGAAAGAGGATTGCCTCCTTGCCACTAGTAACAACAGTTTTTCATTTTCTTGGTTATGTTCCTTTTCCTCACCGAAAACAGGTAATTACATGATTGTTACATTTCCTACGTGTCTTTTTCATGGACTACATCTTCATTGTTCATCAAATATTTGAATTTAAAAATTTTAAAAGTCAATATAGTTGGTGCTTATTTTGTTCCTTTCGGATTTATAAAGCATCAACTTTTTGCTTTTGGTCCTTTACTACATATTAGAATGTTTTATGCTTGTTCTTCGTTGTAATTTATATGTATGAATGAATCAGCTTAACTTCTTATTAGGTCTATAGAAATATGGGAATTATTGATTAGTTAGCAATTATTAAACTACATCCTATGATATTATTTTTTCTTCTTTCTATATTTTTAAGGCATTTTAGTTTGGTCTTATAAGCTTCCAAATTATTCTAGTTTGATATTTTTTCCGTCAAGTTTTAAGCTTTATGGAAATTTCATGCCTCAAAATTTAAAAATAACTATATTTTTGTTTGGTCTTATATGCTTACAAATTTTACTATTTAAATTTTGAGGGCAAAAATTCTCGTATAGCCATTTTTAGTTGCAATCT
Source organism: Sambucus nigra (assembly GCA_949130495.1). Lineage (NCBI taxonomy): Eukaryota > Viridiplantae > Streptophyta > Magnoliopsida > Dipsacales > Adoxaceae > Sambucus > Sambucus nigra. The sequence continues at coordinate 176,531,678 of OX422218.1, read as the reverse complement.
GAAGTTACCAAATCATACAATATTAAGGCTGGCACAGTAGGTATTCAACTTTAAAACTTGTACTTTTCTATGTTCTAATTTTGGTATTTTATGTTTTTAAATTATTTGCACCTAAATATCAAAGTAAATATATCACAATCAAACCTAGAGTTTTAATTGAAAGTGCATAAATCGACAATTACGTAATTTTTATTAATTTACGACATGAAGATCTATAATGATTATTGTGATCAAATGCTCACAAATTATTAGTTATATATGGGATATATTTTATTATAAGTACTATTAAAAATGCCTGAATCTCGCATGTTATTTAACTATATTTGGACTAGAAGATCCAACCAATTACACCCAAAATCAAATTTTGAATTTTTATTTATTTATGCAATAGGGTTTGGATATCAAAGAGGGCCAAAATAATTATCTATAATTTGAACTTGACGATCCAAATAAACTTTTGTGGGAATTAGTTTCATAATAAATTGGATAATAAAAAAATGACTTTTAACTCCTAGTATTTTAAATTTATTTATTAAATGCAATATCTTTTTCATGTAATGGTCATTTTAACTATCATCTTTATAGTTTCACCATTAAAACTTTGTATCTTGATGAGTATTAAATTATCTTTTATATGATGTTTAATTTAAACCCTTTTCTTATTCCAATCAATTACTATATATTGGAGCCGTAATACTGTGCAGAGAGTGATAAATGAAACACCTCGTTTTCATTGAAAAAAAGTTGGAGTAATATCAGTAAGATTTGATATATATATATATATATATATATATATATATATATATATATGTGTGTGTGTGTGTGTGTGTGTGTGTGTGTGTGTGTGTGCGCGCGCGTGTATTAATTTGGTACTAGATTTAATGTTCTCGAATATTTTAATCCCTTATCAAACTTTAAGTTTCGACATGTCTATAACAAATATGATGGGAATATTTTTTAATATGACAAAAATTATAATGCAACAATCCCTTCTTATATAACGGTGCCTTAATATGACACTATGGACTTCACAATATTCTATAATAAATTGTAAGACCTCAACTACAAATTTGTGGTGATGCTTATACATGTTCAAATTTCGGAGTTTATTACTATATGCCCTTAATTAAAATTAATATTTGTAAATATGCCTCTTACATAAAATTCTAACGTGCATCAACTAGTGCATGAAAGTTGTTATTTATGTGACCTTTGTAATTTCTTCCTTGATATCTAGCATCCAAGATGTAATTCCCCTCTTAGTTGTCATTTTCTTAATGTTAAATACAATTAAATGTGCCATAATGTTTTGTAACTGCACAGCATATTAACAAACCCAATCCAAACTTGTATGTTGCTTCATCCCCTCTTTTCTTCATCCAATTCCTTTTTTTTCAAGAATTGATTATAACCAACTTATCTGTTCAGGGATGGAGAATCAGTATGACATTGATTGGTTATATTTAGAAGAAAAGCCCCAAGGGCAACCTCATACTTACTAAGGTTATTTAGTTTTATCTCTATTCTGTACAAACTAACCTTATATGTTGTATACATTTTTTCTTTTGTATAGAAAATTGGAGCAGTACTCAACAGTCACTAATAACTTGGATTATAGTCCTTTCGGTGATCCTTTCAACTCTGATCAATACCTACTTCCACAACAAAATAATCAAATTCTCTTTGATTATGATCAACCTCAACTTTCACAACTAGATCATCAAATTCTCGTTGATTATGATCAATACAAATTTTTGTAATAAAACAATCAGAATCAATACCAATTTTCACATCAAGACAATTTCATTCCCCAATTGGAATTCACTGATTTTGAGAATATCGGTACGGGTGATTTGTGTAGCTTGTGGGATGATAATTTTTCATCTATTAGTCAAGATATTATTCTTAATACCAAGAAAGAACTGTTGATGGATACTGAAAATTTGGGCTATTGCACTAATGAAGGAACTTATATGATGGATCCTAAAAACTTTATGATTTCAAACGCCAACGGAAATCTAAGTCAACAAAACAAAAGATCGAGAACAGCTCCATTAGAACTGCATGAGATCCAAAAGTATTTTAAAGTTCCAATAACTAAAGAAGCCAAAGAATTGAAGGTGGGATTAATCGCGTTCAAGAAAAGATGCAGAAAACTGAATATTATGAGGTGCCCTCACAGGAAGATCAAGAGTATGAAGTCTCTCATTGAAAATTTTAAGGTATTATTTTGCGTGCATGTTAAGATTCTTTCGAAATGTCTTTAGATACTTTATTATTTTTCATTCATTTCATTTCTCTCTAATAAAAGTGCACCGAATATATGTTTTTGGAAGTCATTTTAATTTATTGTCTTTTTTTACTTTACGCCCTGAGAAATGCAGCAATTAGACATAACCATCAATTTTTAAAAAAATAAACCTAAACCTTGTATGCATAAGGTACAAGAAAGTCAATACACATGTGGGTGGTCAAGTATAATTTATGGAAAATAGAGGGGTAATGTCTTTTTATAGCATTATTGTACGGCCCGTTTTATTAGTATGATTATTTTGTTTTAAACTGCAATTTTAGGAGATGGGATTAACCAATGAGGTAGAGATGCTGGAAGAGAAAAAAAGATGATGGAGAAGCTACCTGATTTCGAAATGATAGAGAAAATAAAAAACTGAGGCGAGCTGCCAACTACAAAAAGAGAAGGCTCTTTGCTGACTATTGATACTGCTTCATCTTCTTTGTTACTCTTTTAAAATTCTCTTATGGCTAGTATTTTGGGTCTATATTTTGTTTTGAACTTCGTACTGTTATCTCTAGTTTTATTTTGGCACTTTAATAACATTTTGGAGTCTTGTTTTCTCAGATATAGTAGTGCCTAAAGCACCACAGCCAAATATAAGTTTAAATAAAGTACGGTTTTAATTTTATTTTGACGTGCCTTAAAGTGAATTTGTGTGCCTTGTTATGGAAGCTAATTATTAACCTTGAATCGAGCTTCATTCTTACTGCAAAATCAATCATTATGTAATACTGCCAACGATCCAACGGATGTGATTTGTTTTCTTGAATAGATCTAAGGGTTTAAGAGTGTTACATGTCCTAAGGAGACTATTATGACGTGGAAAATTTTGATGGGCAGAGGTGTGTTTGAATAGTGCCAATGATCCAACGGATGTGATTTGTTTTCTTGAATAGATCTAAGGGTTTGAGAGTGTTACATGTCCTAAGGAGACTATTATGACGTGGAAAAATTTGACGGGGGCAATGGAGAGTGGCTGCAAATTCAAGAAAAGTTTGCTTTAATTTTAAAACTTTTGATCATCCCTCTCATCTTATTTTGGGTATATCCCACTTAAACTAAGCATCTCAAACATTTCAAATCCACCAACTCTCTACCCATCTCAAACATTTCAAATACCTACTTCATTTCTCTCTTAAGATGTCTCACTCCGTCGTTAATATTTACAGCGGGTAAGTCTCTCTCTCGTATCAAAGTTATATATATATATATATATATATATATATATATGTTGCTACACCACCTGCCACCGCGAATCAGCACGACACCGAAAACCTTTCTCAAAACCTCAAAACTGATTTTATCGATGAGAGAGATTGGGCCCGAGTGAGGGGGTATTCACCCCTCCCCTGTTCTAACCCAGCACCAACAAATAAACCCACTCAATTCATCCACCCACTGTTAATAATATAAGAAATTAATATTTATGGATTTTATATGACTCATGAATGTCGTAAGTGAACAGTTTCTCTAATAAGAAATATTTTCATATAATATTTTATAGAATAAATTTCTTTTGGCCACTCAGTTTGGGTATTTTGGTTGGCTTCACGAGAGGGTAATGGGTTGGATGAGTTTGTCAGTTGAAATATCTGAGAATGTAGAAGATGAAAGGTTTTTCTTCCTCTATTTTCCTTTTTAGACTAAACCATGCCAAGTTAGGTGAAGACCTAATCATTATATTGATTACAAAAATATAGTCGTTAGGAAGAGAGTTTTAAAAGAGCGGGTAAACATACCATACTCTATGCCTTTTTATTTTTATCATTTTTTGAAAAGGGCTTTCCTTAATTTTTGGAAAGGATTTTCCCTTTTTTTCATTTCTTCAAGATTGAACGAGTAACTATAAATCAAATAAGCATGATGCGTGGAGTCAAAATTGACAAGTCCCATTCTTAGTGACTTATTTGTGCATCCTTTTGAGCGAAAGTTAACTGATGACTCTGCATTATAGACCCATTTTGGTGAATAGTTGTTTGGTTTTTTCTCATCTATCCACCGCGTACCATTATTTTATGAAGAGAACTTCATAATTATGGACTACCATTTCCCACGTCAAAAAAAAATTACTTGCTCATTTTGGTGCTTCTGGTGAACATACAACATATCTATCGCTTGATCGTTGGGTTAAGGAACATGTGTTGTAGAACAGAGAAATGGTGGGAATGAAGGAAACTTAACAAGAGAGTGGTGAGGTGTGAGTGTATGTGGGTATGGGGGAAGATAACACAAGGGAGTGGATATAGCAGGTAGGGGTAAGGGTGTGGAAGTGGGTGCATAGCAACAAGGGTTGGTTGTGGGTTAATCTTGGTTTGTGTATGAGAGTGTAAAAGGTGTGGGGAGAAAAAAAATGTAGAGGATGGAATGTATTGGTTGTGTCGGTCATGCTCAGGAGATAGGAGAGTGTGTGGGTTTTGGTGAGGGGTGTGTGGTAGTTCCAGTTTGGGTAGGTTTACACGTTATAGAAGAGAGAGATGACTTGATTTAAGATCATATTTTTTTTTCGTTTTAGATGGGATTTGATTTGGAGGTACTAATAATACACAAAGACTAATTTTGCTGGATTTAAGATCATATTTTTTGCTTATATTATTTTGTAGGTGCTTATATTTTGCTGGATTTGATCTCAGATATTTTCATTGGGGGTTCAATGAGGCATTTTGCTGGATTTGATATCAGATATAAACTGTTAATTTGGTGAAAAACTCTATGATATAGTCATTTTGATAATTATTTTCGTTATAAAAGCAACTTACAAGGGAAACAAAATTATTTTTCTCAATCTCTCAAAAGTAAATAATTAGTTTATTTCTTGCAACTTCTTAGTGGTTGAGGATAAACTTTTTCTAATAGTCAATATTTTTAAACAAATGGATGAAGAACTAATTCAAATCGTGAACTAACATACTTTTAATATTCTTTATATTTAGTTTATTTATTCCATTATTTTCTAAACTTTTTTAGTATATAGTTTTGGTTCATACGAAACATGTAGATTTGGAGTTTCAAATGTCATTTTTGCTATGGAATTGAAATATGCCTAAATATGTGTAGAGACATTGAACATTTTTATTCGTATGAGATCAAAACACACCCTTACTCTAATAATTTTTGTGGGGACATATTATGTAGTGTGGATAGTTCTATAAACAAATGAGATTATGGTCAATTTTTTTAAAATTACATTTTGTTTTATCGGGGAACGAAGTTTTTGACATTTTGTAGTTATATACTTTAAAAAAAATTGTCATTTTATGACAACGTAATTTGAAAATTTTCCTATTTTTTGAAACAAATAGGTTCGTACAATAAGTTATTTCAAAAATTGTTTATCTGTTGCGAACTAAATGACATATGTTCTATCCAACGATCTACACTTTCAAAAAATTTCTCGTGCCTTTAGGCACGGGCATACCCTAGTATATATATACAGTATTGCACTTGTGTCGGATAGTCCGCATTTTAAGAGTACACACCGGACATACGTCACCTAGCGATGAGCCCAGAAAAGAGAGAGAGTGTGCCTATAATTTAGCCGATAATTTCTACGCTCACCACAAGGTGACACATGTTTGGTCCAAACTCTTAAAATGTTGGCTGATCCGCATATATATATATATATATATATATATATATATATATATATATATATATATATATATATATATATATATATATATATATATATATGTGTGTGTGTGTGTGTGTGTGTGTGTGTGTGTGTGTGTGTGTGTGTGTGCATGTGTGCGTGCGTGTGCGTGTGTGCGTGCCTGCGTGTGTGTGTGTGTGTTAAATCATTTGACAAGAAAAGTAAATATTTTAAAACATAAATTTTCTATTCAAAAAAATAAAACATAAAAAATAGTCCCAAGCCGATGGGTTACGCACATACCTACGCACCCATACGACTATCATCACTATCAGTCTCACGGATAGCTCGTACCTAGGTTCCATGCTCTAGTGGTATGACTTTAAATCCCCCGAAGGTACATAAGATCCGGTCGTCCATATCGCGTAACCTGCGTTCGATAGCCTGTAGCTAGGTATTTCATACACATAATATTTTGAGCAATAAGCATACACGCAACTTTTATAAATTCATTGGCTTTCTCGTAGCCTAGTATTTGCAGTACGTATAATGTGTATCCCTTATTATACCCCGTACCTTATTCGTATATATATTGTAACACCCCGTATTTTTGTGCATTTAATATTTAATTAATTCAGGATTTTAAATTACTGGTGTGTTGTAATTTTAATTGAATTAATTATGGCAATATATATATTTAAATATTAATCGGGGAGTGAATGGTTAATGTTTAGGAAAATTTATTTACTAAGTGAATAATATTAACTTAATTATGTCATTCCGAGTATTAATGACGAGGTATACACTTATTCCAGCCGGGAGTCGGTATAGACTTAATGGGGTGCGAGATAAATATTTTTATAAATTAATTCGGATGCCAATTTTGAGTGCGCGGTTGAGTCCGGATGGGTCGAGATAGTCAGAAAAGAGTACCCGGGGGTAGTAATTGGGTCTCGGGGTATTTTTGGGCATAGCCGGGGGGTGAGTTGGGCCACTTTAATTAAGCCCATTAGGTGAAAAACGGGATTAAGGGTTTTTTAACCTAATGGGAGATTAGAAAATCAGCAGCCAACACAACTCCAAACCTAGGGTTTGAGAGGGGATTTGGGGGAAAGCAAATCAAGAACAAATTGGGAGCTTTTGGAGCCAAATTGAGGGACTCCGACAACGGAATCAGAAACTATGAACACTTTCAGGCAAGTGGTTAACTGTTTTTTATTCTTAAAGCATGATAATCAATTTATATTATAGTGATGTGGGTATGTAAATCCGTTTTTGGGTGTAAATCCGTTTTTGGGTGTGGGTACAAAATGGGTTTTTGTTTTTGAAATACTTGAATGAGATTCAAAGTAAGATTTAGATGGGTGATTGAAATCTGAATATGTATTTATGATTTGAATGAGAAATTCAGAATATAAAAGAGTGGAAATCGAATCTGGAAATTGGGATTTAAAAAAACAAATAATTAAATTTTAGTGAGAAAGACCCATTTTGAAAATTAAGAGATAATTAGAGGGGTTGATTAGCTTAATGAACTCTATGATGAGTAGGATGTAGATTGACCATGTGTAGAGGATGGGATGATGTGATTAGAGGAAAATTATGGTTTAAAAACCTTGAAATTCGTTAATGGTGGAAAACAGGGGGGAAGAAGAGTTGTAACAAAGGGGTCGATCGATAAATCGGGGGCATCGATCGATCGATGATAGGAAATTCTGGGCAGTTCGGCCAGATTATTATATAAGAGGAAATTATTAAAAGTTAATTTTCATACATTAATAAGTGATAGAAAATTGTGAAACAAATATTCCTAGCAATTATGGGAGAAAGTAATTGGGATTAGGATGAATTTATGTGGGACATTAAATGGATGAAATTTGAGAAATTTTATTTCCAAAATAGTGAGGTACGGATCAAGTGAGTGAATCCGGGTATATTGGTCAAGCGACCCTAAGGTAGTGAATTAAGTTTGGAGATAAACTAGATAATTTTGAGTCGGAATATAGACTCGGGTGAATATTGAATTATGGACCAAGTGGGCGAGTCCGGGTATGTTGGTTATGTGACACCAAAGTATTAAATTAATTATTAAGAGAGAGTAATTAATTTGGAGTCGGCACATAGACTCGGGAAAATATTAAAATAATAAGAGTGTATTAATTAATTTAATTAGAGTCGGTTTGTAGACTCGGGTAGGATTAAATTAATAAGGGTGTTAATTAATTTGATTAGAGTCGGTTTGTAGACTCGGGTAGGATTAAACTAATGGATGGGATAATTAGTTTTATCAGAATCGGATTGTAGACTAGTGAAGGGGTACTTAATAATTAATGTGATAATTAATTATATTAGAGTCGGACCACAGACTCAGAATTTGGGTTAATTAATTTAAGTGTAAATTAATTGTATTAGAGTCGAACCACAGACTCGAATTGGTATTAAATTAATATGAGTGTTAATTAATTTAATTAGAGTCGGGCGATAGACTCGGGGAAAGTGTTATATTAATTGAGGTGTGAATTAATTATATTAGAGTCGGACCATAGACTCGGGAAGAGGATAAATTATTAAGTGAGAAAATTAATTACATTGAGTCGGACCATAGACTCAGGAAATTACAGGCAGTGTACGAGATTTTGAGTATACGGTAAAGCCGGAGTTTATATTATATATATACGGTGTCGTGGTAGTATATATATACGTGTATTTATTTTGCGTGATACTAAATATCAGTGACTAGATATTCATTAAATTTATATACTCTAATGCTATCAAGGGAGGTTGCGCGATGTGGGTGAATCCCCTAGCTTGAGGAGTAGGGCGAGTATATCCCCAGGTCATAGCGTCCGGTATATATGGGTGAGGGATTTATCTCACTTTCAGGGAAGGAATATGACCGCCTCCATTTCATATATTTTGGCCCAAGTTGGTGAGCGATTCTAACATGGGTAAAACTAGGTTTTGTGAGCATACCTAGTGAGATAGCATTCTAGAGGGAATCATCCGGTGAGGGTATACTCGGAAGGATGGATACGCGTATGATATATGTGTGGATGTTAGTAAAGGTACGTATAATATGGTAGTAAATATTATATGTAGGTGATAATACAGTGCGTGATGTATTTACCTTATATAACTCGGGTTACAGTTATATGTTGTTAATTAATGAGAAATTAATTAAGTTAATCATTTGTGGGAATAATACAGTGTGTGATGTAATTACTTCATATAACTTGTGACACGGTTATATGCTGCTATTTAAGAGGAATTAATTAAGTTAATTGTGAAATAACTTATAATTCAATAATCATTATACTCGGGTTAGAGTAGTATGGCAAGGGAAGGTTATACCAGGACTAGTTGGACGGGGTAGTACAACTAGGTGGGGTTAAGGTAACCGGTAGGTGTGCACAATAGTGGAGGGGTGAGAATGTCCACAAGGGAGTGCGACACTAACTTAAATACGAAGCGCATTCATGCATTTTAAATTACTGCAGTTAATTCACTTGCTAAATATTTTCAAAAGATTTTGGGTTCTAACCCTTGCTATAAAACTATTTTCAAAACCTTTTAGGTGTCCAGCTACAGGGACGCCAGGATTGATATTCTATTCTAGGGACACGGAGCTGCGGCATATGTGGATGCTAGCAGGAGTTTGGATTAGACGCATCATTCATTCATTCCTAGAGTAGGAATCTTGTATCAGTTTCAGTTTTATTTAGGGCTTGTCGCCCAGACTTCTCGGTACAGTTTTCAGATGTTGAATATTTGTATTTGGATTATTTCTTTGGTGGCCGGTGATTTATTCGGCATGTTGTGTAATTATGATTCAGTTCTTTTTCATTCAGTTGTGTGAATTGTTTATATTTTTCCGCATGTATTGTTTTGTTTAATTAAAAAGTTAAAATTGCCACCAGTTTTTGGAATACTAGGTGGTTAGTAAGTTTTTAAAAAGTTTTCGGCAGTGATGCTAAGGATGATCCAACTGGGATTCCTGTTTTAATTTGGTATAGGACTGATCACCCGGTATTTTATTAGGTGGGGTGTCACAGATGGTATCAGAGCTTCAGGTTCTAGTGTCCTTAGGATCAGTGCGGCTTTTCACGTTTCGGCTTAGCAATCTTTGATATAGAGCCCTATCATAGGATTGTTGTATTCTCATACGTATGCGCATATACGTTCTTCTGCGAAATTTATATTTGAAAGTGAACTCATACCAATTCGGTTCTCATTCCAGACGACGCCCAGGAGAGAGCAGCTAGGGCAACAGGGGGGGGTGAGACGGGGGAGGCTCGTTAGGAGCAAGAGCTACCACAGCAACGGCCATAGATGATTGGGGCAGCATAGGTCACTGAAATAGTGGCACAGGCAGTTGGAGCAACGGTGGTCACAACGGAAAGGTACTTGACACGGGATCAGCCACAAGTGTTAGTGGCGCCGGATGTTCAGACTCACGCGGAGTCGTCAGGGTGGAAGCAAGAAAGAGAGGTTATTTTAGCAGGAACCCACCAGAGTTGCGAGGGGGTTCAAGTGTAGTACTAGAGTGTCAAGGAAGGGAGGTATCCAGCGTCACCTACGCATGGGAGATTGCGATGGGGTACGAAAGTAAATGCTAACCACTTTTAGTTAGTGGGAGCGGTGCTACAGTGGTGGGAGGCGATCACCACAGTTGAGGAAAGGGACACACTAACTACTGCAGAGTTTTGAGTGCGGTTCAGCCGCAAGTAATTTTTCCTTCAACAGTCGAGATCAAAATGAGGAGAAAATTTTTGTGAAGAGACTCAAAGGGAGACCATTCAGTGGTCGATTACGAGGAAGATTTCACTCGTTGGCAAAACTTTTACCGGATGATGGTAAGCTAGGAAAAGAGAAAGAAAGCAAAGTTTATGGATGGGTTAGTCTGGAGAGTCAGACAACATTAAATTGATAATTCAGCATTAGTAGATTATATTGATGTCATTAACGCAACACTCCGGCACTATTGGGAATATCGCTTCCACGCGAAAGGAAGCGGGAAGGGAGTGGGGATTAACCAGTCGGATGAGGCAGAAGGGAACAATACCAGTGGGGTATCCCAGCAGAAGATTGGGGGAGATCAAGGGCAGTATTTTCGGCAAGGAAATCATGCCAAACGATCTAGGACTGGAGGCTATCGGCGGGATGGCCAAGAATTCCAACAAGGTTGGCATGGAAGGGATCAGTGGCAGGGTGAACATATTAGAAAGTGTTTCATTTGTGGAAAAGTGAGACATGAAGAGATATTGCCTTAAGCGAGGCAGGGGTCAACTACAGGACGAGGTCCTAGATGTATAGCCACTAAAGAAAAATCATGGGTGCATTCGGGCAGGGAGAAGCTGCTCCGGAAATTGAGAACTAGCCGTTGCAGCTGGAGTATAAAAGTAATTATTTTACCCTAGGGGCATGGGGTATATTGTTGAGTGACAAAGAGGATGTCACAGTATAAGACTTATTTTTCACTAGAGTTTGCAGGTGAGTCGAACTTAGTGGGTGCATTGGCGGTAGCAGCCATAGCATATGGGTAAACTTTCCGTAGGGTAGCGGAGTTCCTTAGTGTTCCTCATGGGAGAGTGGAGGCGTACACTGAGTGATTGGTTGAATTATGCGAGGAATTACTACTTTCGAGAATTATGGGAGTAGGACTGATAATACTTTTTAAACATCGGCTGGATAGCAATGGAACTTAAATATTGTGGATAGTGGAGTTAAATTTTGGTGTCCGCGACACCAGGGTATGGTTGGTACTAGGTATCACCGGAGAGGGCGTATAGCCTATATATAGGTGGGTATATATATTGTATTACGTGGTGCAATAGCACGTAGTGAGATTTTGTGTTCTCACATTTTATCCCAGTAAGTGGGGATGTTTACTAAAGTGAATCAGGGTGGTTAACTTAATTTTTGAGCGGAGAGAGATAGCTAGGGGTTTATTTTGTGCAAGGACTAGTGATAGTAAGGGCGCGGTATTATGTTGTCTTTGGTAACATAAGGGTAAGGGCGTATATACTTTTGTGTTGAGAGATAAGTATATATGGGGAGATGTTTGGACGTTGCACATGGGTTGAGTACCCGGGCAGTAAATATATATGTATAAATATATGTAATATGACTATGGGTTCGAAGTTATATTATGGGTTACGACTAACACAGTCGGGTAACTTTCGTGCGGTAGAGTGCGGGGATAGGGTGTATGGGCACCCGGGTTAATTAAGGAAAATTTTGTGCGGTTAAGCACGGGTATAGGGTATATGGGCGCCCTGGTAAAGTTAAATGCATACTTGTGTAACGAATGGTTAGAATCGAATGGGATAGATATAGCGGGCTTGGAGGCATTTGACTAGTGAGTAATATGTGAATACTGGAACACTAGGTTTATCTTAATTTCGAGGACGAAATTCCTTTGTAAGGGGGGAAGTATGTAACACCCCGTATTTTTGTGCATTTAATATTTAATTAATTCAGGATTTTAAATTACTGGTGTGTTGTAATTTTAATTGAATTAATTATGGCAATATATATATTTAAATATTAATCGTGGAGTGAATGGTTAATGTTTAGGAAAATTTATTTACTAAGTGAATAATATTAACTTAATTACGTCATTCCGAGTATTAATGACGAGGTATACACTTATTCCAGCCGGGAGTCGGTATAGACTTAATGGGGTGCGAGATAAATATTTTATAAATTAATTCGGATGCCAATTCTGAGTGCGCGGTTGAGTCCGGATGGGTCGAGATAGTCAGAAAAGAGTACCCGGGGGTAGTAATTGGGTCTCGGGGTATTTTTGGGCATAGCCGGGGGGTGAGTTGGGCCACTTTAATTAAGCCCATTAGGTGAAAAACGGGATTAAGGGTTTTTTAACCTAATGGGAGATTAGAAAATCAGCAGCCAACACAACTCCAAACCTAGGGTTTGAGAGGGGATTTGGGGGAAAGCAAATCAAGAACAAATTGGGAGCTTTTGGAGCCAAATTGAGGGACTCCGCCAACGGAATCAGACACTACGAACACTTTCAGGCAAGTGGTTAACTGTTTTTTATTCTTAAAGCATGATAATCAATTTATATTATAGTGATGTGGGTATGAAAATCCGTTTTTGGGTGTAAATCCGTTTTTGGGTGTAAATGGGTACAAAATGGGTTTTTGTTTTTGAAATACTTGAATGAGATTCAAAGTAAGATTTAGATGGGTGATTGAAATATGAATATGTATTTATGATTTGAATGAGAAATTCAGAATATAAAAGAGTGGAAATCGAATCTGGAAATTGGGATTTAAAAAAACAAATAATTAAATTTTAGTGAGACAGACCCATTTCGAAAATTAAGAGATAATTAGAGGGGTTGATTAGCTTAATGATCTCTATGATGAGTAGGATGTAGATTGACCATGTGTAGAGGATGGGATGATGTGATTAGAGGTAAATTATGGTTTAAAAACCTTGAAATTCGTTAATGGTGGAAAACAGGGGGGAAGAAGAGTTGTAACAAAGGGGTCGATCGATCGATCGGGGGCATCGATCGATCGATGATAGGAAATTCTGGGCAGTTCGGCCAGATTATTATATAAGAGGAAATTATTAAAAGTTAATTTTCATACATTAATAAGTGATAGAAAATTGTGAAACAAATATTCCTAGCAATTATGGGAGAAAGTAATTGGGATTAGGATGAATTTATGTGGGACATTAAATGGATGAAATTTGAGAAATTTTATTTCCAAAATAGTGAGGTACGGATCAAGTGAGTGAATCCGGGTATATTGGTCAAGCGACCCTAAGGTAGTGAATTAAGTTTGGAGATAAACTAGATAATTTTGAGTCGGAATATAGACTCCGGTGAATATTGAATTATGGACCAAGTGGGCGAGTCCGGGTATGTTGGTTATGTGACACCAAAGTATTAAATTAATTATTAAGAGAGAGTAATTAATTTGGAGTCGGCACATAGACTCGGGAAAATATTAAAATAATAAGAGTGTATTAATTAATTTAATTAGAGTCGGTTTGTAGACTCGGGTAGGATTAAATTAATAAGGGTGTTAATTAATTTGATTAGAGTCGGTTTGTAGACTCGGGTAGGATTAAACTAATGGATGGGATAATTAGTTTTATCAGAATCGGATTGTAGACTAGTGAAGGGGTACTTAATAATTAATGTGATAATTAATTATATTAGAGTCGGACCACAGACTCAGAATTTGGGTTAATTAATTTAAGTGTAAATTAATTGTATTAGAGTCGAACCACAGACTCGGATTGGTATTAAATTAATATGAGTGTTAATTAATTTAATTAGAGTCGGGCGATAAACTCGGGGAAAGTATTATATTAATTGAGGTGTGAATTAATTATATTAGAGTCGGACCATAGACTCGGGAAGAGGATAAATTATTAAGTGAGAAAATTAATTACATTGAGTCGGACCATAGACTCAGGAAATTACAGGCAGTGTACGGGATTTTGAGTATACGGTAAAGCCGGAGTTTATATTATATATATACGGTGTCGTGGTAGTATATATATACGTGTATTTATTTTGCGTGATACTAAATATCAGTGACTAGATATTCATTAAATTTATATACTCTAATGCTATCAAGGGAGTTTGCGCGATGTGGGTGAATCCCCTAGCTTGAGGAGTAGGGCGAGTATATCCCCAGGTCATAGCGTCCGGTATATATGGGTGAGGGATTTATCTCACTTTCAGGGAAGGAATATGACCGCCTCCATTTCGTATATTTTGGTCCAAGTTGGTGAGCGATTCTAACTTGGGGAAAACTAGGTTTTGTGAGCATACCTAGTGAGATAGCATTCTAGAGGGAATCATCCGGTGAGGGTATACTCGGAAGGATGGATATGCGTATGATATATGTGTGGATGTTAGTAAAGGTACGTATAATATGGTAGTAAATATTATATGTAGGTGATAATACAGTGCGTGATGTATTTACCTTATATAACTCGGGTTACAGTTATATGTTGTTAATTAATGAGAAATTAATTAAGTTAATCATTTGTGGGAATAATACAGTGTGTGATGTAATTACTTCATATAACTTGTGACACGGTTATATGCTGCTATTTAAGAGGAATTAATTAAGTTAATTGTGAAATAACTTATAATTCAATAATCATTATACTCGGGTTAGAGTAGTATGGCAAGGGAAGGTTATACCAGGACTAGTTGGACGGGGTAGTACAACTAGGTGGGGTTAAGGTAACCGATAGGTGTGCACAATAGTGGAGGGGTGAGAATGTCCACAAGGGAGTGCGACACTAACTTAAATACGAAGCGCATTCATGCATTTTAAATTACTGCAGTTAATTCACTTGCTAAATATTTTCAAAATGTTTTGGGTTCTAACCCTTGCTATAAAACTATTTTCAAAACCTTTTAGGTGTCCAGCCACAGGAACGCCAGGATTGATATTCTATTCCAGGGACACGGAGCTGCGGCATATGTGGATGCTAGCAGGAGTTTGGATTAGACGCATCATTCATTCATTCCTAGAGTAGGAATCTTGTATCTGTTTCAGTTTTATTTAGGGCTTGTCGCCCAGACTTCTCGGTACAGTTTTCAAATGTTGAATATTTGTATTTGGATTATTTCTTTGGTGGCCGGTGATTTATTCGGCATGTTGTGTAATTATGATTCAGTTCTTTTTCATTCAGTTGTGTGAATGGTTTATATCTTTCCGCATGTATTGTTTTGTTTAATTAAAAAGTTAAAATTGGCACTAGTTTTTGGAATACTAGGTGGTTAGTAAGTTTTTAAAAAGTTTTCGGCAGTGATGCTAAGGATGATCCAACTGGGATTCCTGTTTTAATTTGGTATAGGACTGATCACTCGGTATTTTATTAGGCGGGGTGTCACATATATTCTCCCTTGTATTTTCATATTTCTCAATTTCTATAACTTTCATTCCTTTCGAGGGTCGACATATTCCCTGCTCACTAATAAATATAATTTTAGGTTACTCGACATTCATACAGGCCTAACACTCAATTATATAAGTCTATGGGGATTTTGAAACAAAATCAGGCCTTAAAAGTCATTATGTAATCTCGTTAGAAGACCCATGGAATCTCGTTGGAATGAGGTCGTTCGAACGAGGTTTGTTCGATTGAAGGGACTTCGAACGAACCACCAAACTCGTTAGAAGTGACACTAGAATATCGTTAAAAGTCTCGTTCGAACGAGGTCGTTCGAACGACTTGGGCTGGACTTCTAACGAAATTTCTGAAGTTGCCCAGTTCATCACCGATGTTCATTTTTTTAGATTTTCTCCACTCAAATATCAACCTAAACACATTCCAACCCAAGTAAAAGGTTTACAAACTACTCTAAGTCACCCTAGGATACTCCTTAGTATAGTTTTGGGGTCAAATCCTTCTAATCATCATGTAATTTCAACAAATTCCTAAATTTTCCCATAAATCATATTAACATAAACCCAGAATTTTTAATCTATAAAAAAACCATTATTATTTCGTGCTTAACATCTAATTCACCAAATTTCATATTCCTATTAAGGGAAAAAATCCTCTACATGCAAACCCCCATCAGATTTCTAAAATTCCTACATGATTTTCATCATAGGTAAACCCAATTTGTTATTAGTTGTTCTAAAACCTCTGCATATGTTAACAAGGGTAATAATTGCTAAGAGGGAGAGCAAGATAATCACTTTACTTAAAAAGGAACTTCTGATTCGCGGTTGAAAATGGTATGGGAACGATCCTCTTCACCCGATCTACGTGTTGGTGTATTTTTTTGGTGTTAAAGCTTGAGTTCTTGGCTTAGGGCTCTAATTGAGTCTTCTTCTTCTTCCTTGGTTCTCTCTCTATTTGCCTCTATATCTTACATTGGTTGAACTAACAGGCCACTAACCCTAACTGCTTTTAATTAAACCCAATTTTTGTCTATTTAATTACCTAAAAATTCAAAAAGACAAAAATACCCCTCTAGAGTGTCGTTTTGGGCTAAAATATCCCGGACTCTAATTTAAATACCCGAGTAGTAATTTATGACTATTTCGACCCTTCCGGACACTCTAGCGCACTAAAAATAGTCATCTGAGTTATAGAAAAATAATTTACCTTTTAAACCCCCAAATAACTTGGCTTTTAAACCCCTAATATTTATGATACAAATCATTTTTCTTGGCTTTTATTGTGTTGGCAAATATCGTATATATATATATATATATATATATTCATTTGTATTTGTTCATCAGCATTTCATGCAAAGTTTAGCAAAAACTAAATAAATATTTGTAAATGAAAATTTTCCAAATTTATCACAAATAAGTGTATGAAATTTCAACCTCTGTAAAATCATATAATAAAAACTTAAATGCATCTTCTTCTGTTACTCAAACAAAAACACAAAAATACATATTTTTAATTGAACAAAATATATAAATTGTTTGTATAAATCGATGTGACAAGTGACATAGCCATAAAACTTCAAATGTGAGTGGCTCCCGAGGAATTGCGACCTGGTGTACGTTGTACACACGTTCATATTGTAACTTCCCCTTATATGGTGGGGCTGCTGGGATGACTGGTACGGCAGGCAGTGCTGGAAGGGCGGTGGGGAAAATAGGCCTCTGGGGCTCTTAACGAGCGCCCTGCTGCTACGAAACCCTTCCCCTATCAGGGTAATCCTGACGTTTGTGGCCATTCTGACCACATATAAAACATCTACCAGTGAAACTTCTCCCTCTCTGGTCCTGCTGGCCAGTACTAACTATCCCTTGGCCATGCCAGCCCTGCTAAAAATGTTGTTGGTCCTTTTGACCCTGATGGCCATGCCTGAATCCACCCTGCCCCTGCCTGAAATCTCCTGATCAAAAATTCTTAGCAGAATCCCCCTACCGGGAACCCTGGTCACCCTGTCTCGTATGAGTCTGAGTCAATTGTACCCCACTACTGGCACTGTCACCCCCTATCCTTCCCTATTTCCCGGACTCTCTTGAATGCTTGATTCCTTTCACGTGGAAGCAATGGTCCTGACAATGTAGTAAATCGGCATTCACAACATCCGTATACGTCTTCAGAGAAGGATTACCCAATAAATGTTGTCGGATTCTCTAGCTAAGACCATCAATAAAAAGTTATACCCTCTTCTCCTTTGTGCTCACCTCCTCTAGTACGAAATTTGCCAACCGAGTAAATTTTTCCTCATCTTCAGTTACCGTCCTTCCTTCCTGGGCGATCTCTAATAACTTTCGACTCATCTCTGGCTGAATGGTATATGGAAAGTACTTACGGTCGAACCGCTCCTAAAAATCCTGAATAGGCATGCTATCCCTCTCATGTGCAGTGGTAATAGACTCCCTTCACAGCAAGGCTGCCCCCACTAGCTTAAAAGTAACTAGTAACTGTCTCTACGTATCAGTGCACTCATACATCTGCAAATGCTGCTAGATATCCTTCTTCCATTGGCAAGCATCAACGACATCTGAGCTTCCCTGAAACTCAGGTGGATGAGCCTTCTGAAATGCATCTCTGACTCACTACTAGGTAGAAGGAAATGAGTGTGTCTAGTCTGGAGTCACAACATACGGCTGAGGTGTAAACTATGGTGACTTCAGAGCAATTGTGGTCAAAGTTACATTAATTGACTATGCAACAATAGCGGCGAACTCAACAGTGTTCATAGTCCCCTGTGCCTGAGCTGGCTACATCTCAAGTTGTGCCTCTCTGATGGCTCGTGCTACACGTCTCGGTGAAATCTAAAAAGAAATAGAATTTTTATTAGCCCACAGTTCAATATATCTCAAAATAGCTGAAGACGTAAATGTGTAATCATGAATGCAACAATCCTAATAGTAGGACTCTCTATCAAAGAACGCTATGCTGAAAACGTGACAAGTCCATACAGACCCTAAGGACACTAGAACCTGATGCTTTGGTACCATCTGTGACACCCGCCTATTCTAATCCTGGGTGAACACTCCATTATTAATTAAATAAGAATCATTAATGGTTTCATTTTCAGCATAACTGTCCAAACATATGACAAATGTGAGGATTAAAAAGAATTGATGGAGTATAAAATTAATGATAATTCTGCGGATTAAAATGTGAGGTTAACTTTAAGTGAATTCCGAGGACGGAATTTCGTTGTTAGGGGGAAGAATGTAATACCCCATGTTTTTGGAATAAAATATTGTGAGATAAATTAATATAATAATTTGGAATAAATTTTAGAATAAATTAAATCGGTTGGATTTAAATTAAATGGGTAAAATTTAGAGTGAGAATGAATGTTTATTTGTGGTTACATTCTTATTGGACTCAATTGGTCATGAGGAGTTTACTCGTAGAAAATAAATCCTACAGTAATTTACTTATGGTTTCGTGTTGTCTAAACATAATAAAAATTGGTATGTCCAGTAAAAGGAATTCCGACACATTTAGGGATGTTTTGGAAACTCTTTTAGGTGTTTTAGACCTTTTAAAATGGTCCAGGAGTATAGGTATATTAGTTGGGAGGTTATTGGACCATTCTTGTTAAGGATCTCATTTGGAGGCCCAAAAGTGTGGGTAAAAACCTAACTCGAGATTAAGGAGTTTATAAGCTAATTAAAAATATTAATAAACTCATTTTCACTAATCAAAGAAAACCCTAGTAGCTCCACCGCTAGAGAGGAGATACCAAGGTCAAAAGAAGGAGGAAGTTTGGAGATTCAAGAAGAGTAACTTCCACCTTCATCCTAAGGCAAGAATTTTCTTGCTCAAATTGATTTCCAAGTTACTTCTTAATTTATGTGTGTAGGCTCTCATATAGATTTTGGGATTAAATTTGTAATTAATGTTATGGAATAGGCTTCACTATATGGATGTAGAGGATCTCACTTTGATGATTAGAAAATTATGAAATCGAGATATTTGTTAAAAAATTCGAAAAATAATAATAATGTGGATTTAATGATAGATCTTGTGAGATTATAGGGTGATAGTGTAGATCTGATGTACACCCAATGAAAAAAGAGTGTTTCTTGGCACAAATTCATGAAAAAGAATGGATCTTCAAAATTAAAAAAAAAAATACCCCCTTTATGATTTTGGAAGAGCTTGTATTCTTATGAATTGATTTTGAATTTGATGTCATTCTCATGTATAAAAATTGTTGGTAGATATTATAACACCAATAAATGATCATGTGATTATAGTGATCTTCCTATCACCAAAGCTCTTTTAGTTCTCATAATTATAGTGATCTTCCTAGAGTGATTAGAGCATCTATTTTAGTAGTTTCTAACAAATGCTTTATTTGATTTGATTGTAAGCCATGTGAGAGGGCTTTTCTCTCTATAGTCTCAATAAATATCCTGATTTAAAAAAAAAAAAAAAAAAAAAAAAAAAAAAATGTAAAGTGTTAGGGTAAATTCTGAGAGAGAAACAGGGGGTAATTTATGAAGTAAGTTGTGAAAAATCTTCCTAAACAGTATCAGTCTCGAATTCACCCAAACCCAGGGGTGAAATGGTTAAGATACCCTATTCACCACAGGTTGGTTAGTTTGTATTTTAGGTTAGTCCTAATGTATCCATTTAAGGTAGTCAGAAATTTAGGAAAAAAATGTAGAATTATATATTCATTGGGTTAGCCGGGAATAGGATCCAAGATATGGGAACACGACAGTTACGACATGACTCGGGAAGGCTGGTGACTACTTAAATAATTTGTAGAAATTTAGTAATGCTGAATGATTATTGAAAATAGAGAAATTTATAATTAACGGGAAGGACTACATTGATTGTGGATAAATTCTGGTAATTTTGGATTATGATATAAATGGAGTAACTAATAATTAAAGAGATGGTTAAATTGACTCGGGAATTATTGGGAGGAAAATCAATACATATAATGTGCTAAATAAATATGTAATTAAGTGTTTGTGTGGACATACCTACGTTCACGGACATTCCTATCGGTTGGGGTTACGCGTGTTCAGGACCGTAGAACACGTTGGCACAAGTGAGCTGGGCATTGTTTAGGTCATAATTTAGGTACTACGTAGGAGCGCCGCTTAAGAGAGATAGGCATAGATGCTGGGATACTTTATCGCCTCTGGGTATAGGCGATGCAATGGTGTATTGAATAGGGACCTCCCCACTTGTGCGTTTTCTGATGTCCGATTTGGATAAGGGATTCCTCCAAACTTAGCAATATATATATATATATATATTGTAATACCCCGTATTTTCATAGCTTTTAAATTATGGGATTTATTAAATTTAATTGAGATAAATTAATTTAATTTTAATCCGGAATGTTGCTTTGAATATTTACTAGCGTGACGAAAGTTAGTAATTATTGGAAATTTGTTATTTGTTGCATATTACTGGATGAGTATAGTAATATATGAGATTTATTTTTATAATGTTGTCATGAGTGAATTAAATGACGATTTCGGAAATTTAAGTCGGAATGTGCTCGTGTCACGTCGGGACTAATTTGGATAAATAAAAAGTGAATATTTATAAGTTGTCTGTATGATCGTTTTGAGTGCGCCAACGCGTCCGGTAGGGTCGAGATAGTCAGAAAAGTGTACCCGAGGGTGTAGTTTGGGTCTCTGGCTATTTTAGGCTTAATTAGTACCCCGGGAGGGCATTTTAGTCATTTTACATAATTGGGTAATTAAACCCACGAAATTCAGCAACCTATATCAGCCATTTAGGTTAGCTTTTAGGGTTAGAATATCCATAAATCAAGTGACGGCCATTGGAGAAAAGAGGAGAGAGCTCCAAGGCAATTCAAGGCCAAGAAACCACCGGTTTGCACCACCGCCACCACCACCGCGTAGATCGCGAGACGAGGAACGCAGCCATACCAAAATCAGCCGTGAATTAGAATACCAAAAATCCCTGGCAAGTGTTTAACTTGCGTATTTTCGTTAATGCAATCTTTATATTGGTTTAGGATTGATTAGAGATGATAAATATGGAAGAACACCCAATTTGTGTTAGGAAAATGCATATAGAAATGATTTATATGAAATTCTGAAACCTTTGCCATGTAGAGGAAATTAAATCACGAAATTTTAATGATCATAAGAAAGAAATTATGGAGAAAGATTGATTAGAAAACTGTTTAAGAAAATTCTAGGGTTCTTGATAATTGGAGACAATTTTAGGTGGAAAATCCATGTTTAAATGATGTATATGAACATGCCTTACGTTAAAATCATCTAGTATATTGTTATGATGTTAGTAGTAGAATTCTGGGATGATTGGAACTTGGAAATATCGATTTGGTGTAATTTTGGTGATGAAACCCGTAACTGCATTCGGCAGAATTTTGCCCAGACCTGATTGATCGATCGATCGAGCCTAGAGCTTCGATCGATCGAAGGCTTGATCGATCGAGCCCCAAGCTTCAATCGATTGACCCCTCCTGGCAGACTCCTAATTCCCTCTTTAAATGCGTTAAATTCTAATTGTCGTGTTATAATTATTGGGCATTCTTGATAAATTGATTTGGGAGACATTGAGGACTAGTAGGGTATATGAATAAATGTTGGAACCTTTAATCTTCAACGAGAATGGTATTTATGGGATAATTACTTTAGGTTGGTAGATTTATGAATTTAAAGGGTGAGGTGCGTAAGAGAGTTACGTTGGAACCTAATAAAGACACTTACTGAAATTCAGATTTGTGAGGATATAGCCCACGAGTGTTAGGTAATAAGTGAGAAAACCCTTCGAGTTAAGGTTAGGAATGAAAACTTATACGTAATTCTATAAATGTGAAATTAAGGATAAATAATATAATAATGGGTGACGAGAAGAACCTATATTAATATGATAAAGTGGTATATTTATATGATTGTGTGTACATATATTATATACTTGTGAAAATTCATGCCCACGCTAATTGCTATCCCGGAGGTTACCGCGCTGGGGAAAGTCTTATCTCGATGGGACCTTTATGGGGGATATTGACTTGTACCCTAGGAGATAGATATCCTTGGTACAGGCTATCGATGTGATAGTTCAGACGGTCCTAAGAGACGCAGGTATGTGCCATCCTCTTAGAGACATGGAATCGATGCTTCGCCTCAATATTGTTTGTGTATTCATGTTAATACAATTCGAGAGTGATTCCGATTGTATTCCCCTTAATATGAGTGATATGGGGTTCTGGATAGTAGAGTATGCACGCACCATAGTTTTATGAGGGGTGCTGTTAATTTATATATATTATGCAAGTAGTTGATATATATATGAGATTTTGAAATTTGAAACTGCCTATTATGATTTGATAAGTAGGACATGGTTGATGACTCTTATAGTAAATACTTGTTTGTGAAAAACAATATCTCACCGAGGAACTTTATATATTAATAAAAAGCTAAAACGAGAGTTGTGCTTCTATTTGGAAGTATTCTTTGTCAACAAAAATATAGTTTGGCTTGAAATCTTACAAGTAAGTAGATACGCTAAATTATTGGGAAGGTTAGTATAATAAAATGCTAAGATAAACCGTTGGGAAGGTTAGTGCGATAGGTGTGCACATTAGAAGAGAGGTGAGTATTTCTCAAGAGAGTGAGGCACTAATATGTTGTTACATTGGCCTGTATCAATTTAAATACTTGCTAAACGTATTTTAAAATCAAACACACTTTCAGGCTCTGACCCGTTTCCTCTCTCTCTCTTTCTCTCTCTCTCTCTTGTATATATATGTATGTATTACAGGTGCCCAGCCACAGGGGCGTCTTGATTAGGATCTCTTGAAAGGAACGCGCTGCAGCTTAGGTGGGAGTTGCAGGTCTCTGGATTAGATGACTTCATTCATTCGGATCTACTCTTAGTACTTTCACCAGTTGAGCATGTGTAGTTCTCTCCATTATCCCGTTGTTATTGGGACTTTTGTATATCAGTTGTTTTCAGTATTGTTACTATGGGTTTTATTCAGTTTGTATTGGTGACTTTAGTTTTCTTATGTTGACATTCGATTGACGAATGTATTATATTATTTGGTTTACTGTGATGTGATTCTAAGTTGTAGAAATGTTGTTTTTAAATAAATAAATCTTTTTCTTAAATTAAAATTTGGAAAGCATGTATGAAAATGGTTTTGACACTTAGCTTAATTATTTAGGGTGTTAAATTGGAAAAATGTATTTCTATCCACAGTGATGCTGAGAATGAACCAACTGTTTACCTTGATTTAATTTAATAAAGGAGTGATCGCCCGGTATTTAATTAGGTGGGGTGTCACAGGTGGTATCAGAGCATCAGGTTCTAGTGTCCTTAGGATCTGTACGGCTTATTATGCTTTTAGCATTACTTTGTTTGTTATAGAGCCCTATGTTTAGGATTGTCGATTCCTTTGGCGAGATTCCGTTCTCCTGCTATAATGTGTATGCATTAGTGAATTCTAATTTCGTTCGGATGTTTGCGTGTGCCGAGCGATGATGGATGTCAGAAGAAGATCGTTAAGCATACATCAGGAGGCAGGGCTCAGTTGAGATTTGGAAATATATTCGAGGATGACGACCGTAGTCGAGGTCACCTCCATTATGGCACGAGAAGCCAAGACTTGAAAGGCGACTAAGATGCAACAATAATTTTCAAATGCTGTTATAGTCAAATGAGGTGCGGGGGTAAACTTACCCAACGTTTTACAAAAATGTGTAGAGACTATCAACGGGAAGTTTTAGAAAAATGAAAATTGTATGTGTCTTTACCAAAGGTGGTAAAGTATCCAAAGGCTTAAATGTAGAACGGAGTGTGGCAATCCGAAAGTGAAAATTTAGAGAAAAATTTCCTTGGCTTTCGGGACGAAATTATAATGGTTGGAGACAACTACCAATTTTAGAAGTGGAATGCTATGCCGATAGGAGGACCTGAGGTACAGTGTTGACCGTATGTTCCTTCCTTAACCGTTCAGGATGAGAAGAAAATGTGGTCTTGAACTCTTCGAGGGAGGGCATATCAGGGGTCCATTCGTGAATTTGAATCTTAACCGTTAGCCAATTTTGTATCGGAAGAGGTAGGTACAAGTGGGGGAAACGACTCCAAGTGGAAGACCAACTCATAAAAATAGTTGATAAAACTCAAGGAGGAAATTCTGGTGGACGAACGATCCAGAGGTTAACATTGTCATATTGTGTCAGAATAAATGATAACGCCTCTTTGTGGAGGAAGTTAAAAGAATCAAAGAATTTAGTCGAGAATGAGACTGAATGCAACGGTGGTGGTATAGCATCACATAAGGATGTGGATACACATCAGGAAAACCATTAAAGTGCTTCAGGCAGTTAAATTATTACCAATCGATGGTAAATTCAGTAAGTACTAGTATCGATAATAGCATGATCTTTATGGCCTAAGAAGGCTATGGAACAACCGGGATGGTTAACAGAAATCGAGTCTACTAATGTCCGAGGAAAGGACAATCCTAACCGGGTTAGTAGGACAGGTGATAGGTGAATTATGTGTTGAGGTATTTTGTGCGGAGTGAGATCGCTCACGATAATATGTTCCGAAGTAAGTATAAGGGCAAGAATACGGTGCCTAGTAAAAAGGAAACGAGTAAAGTAATTTTGTTTTGGTTTGGGCAGACGTGTTACGTCTGAAAACCATTTGTGCAGTCAAAACGATTGCCAGGATGAAAGTATAAGTTGTATCCTTAGGATGCGGCGTGTTTATGTGACATGAGCGAGTCACCATATTTTGTTTATTGCTAGATTGGCATGTGAGATGAGTTTAATGCATATCATTATAAATGTTACCACTATGTGAATATTT
This sequence comes from Sambucus nigra, assembly GCA_949130495.1. Classification (NCBI taxonomy): domain Eukaryota; kingdom Viridiplantae; phylum Streptophyta; class Magnoliopsida; order Dipsacales; family Adoxaceae; genus Sambucus; species Sambucus nigra. The sequence goes on along the minus strand of OX422218.1, from coordinate 176,506,005 downwards.
CTCTTAGTATAACGGGATTTTTCTTTGGTGC